>OZ018330.1:53512533-54132533 GCA_963969495.1 Ceratothoa steindachneri | reverse complement strand
GATTCTCAAATACTTCAAGTGGTTAGTTTTGAAGCACACTGACCTAAAGCAAAATAAATGCTATCGAAGTGGTGTTAAGTTGAGCTAACTACCTTGCTACAAAAGGTTAAGGGAGCCACTGATGTTCCCTCCCCTTGTCCCCCGCCCTATCCCCCACACATCGGAGCTGTGGTGGTGGGATGGGAGAGAGACACAAATGGAAATCAAACGCCTCAAGGGTCTGTCACGGAATGAGGGAGCTCTTGAAATTCTTCCCAAACAGCTGGGAAAAAGGGGATATCCGAAGTTTAAAAAACGCTATGTACCACAAGGAAACATCTTTTGCCCCATTTAAATTATCCTTTTCACAAGCTTTAAGACGTAGTTTTCGCCATGAGTTCTGCAAAAGCGTTCAGGTTTCGAAATTTTGTGTACCAATGTTTAGTCCTGGAGGAATAAGTTTATTTCTTAAAATTTCCGTTTTGTTTTATTACATCCCTTCTTCACTGTCTGAATTTTAAACTACTCTCTCTGACACTGCATCATAGCTCCATTGTTCTATAGGTGTAGAGGGCGAATGCAGAATGCTTGCTTTTACAGTTACAAATGTTTAGTTTTTCGGGACATCTTCTGTTATCCTCTAAGTACGAATGGCGAACCTGTCACTTTATATTAAGTAAACCTAGAATTGGGTTAAAAAAAAGTATGCTAGCCCCATTCGGGATTAATCAATTTGATCATTGCAACCTTGGTCAAATTTGTGCGTGCGATGGGCACTGATGTCTGACAAGAGTTTTTGCTGTTTTTTTCTTTATTTGCACATACCGGTGTACCGAAATATGTCGGGGTTGTTAGCGAAGTTGCTGTAGTTTAATATAAACTTCGGAAAAAAGTTCTAAAAAGTGGGACCTGATGAGGTAACACTTACGCCATTTCTAAAAGAATAAGTAGTTTACTCAAAGATTTTTCTCGTTTCTGATCGAGCAACTCTCGTCTTGGGGCCATCTGTCATTAAGAGGCTTTTAGATGTTCCTGTTTATGGAGGCCGTTATCGCTTGTTCTTTGGCGAGGTAAATCTCAAATCGGGTTCCAAATTCTTGTTCTGGCGTTTGCCTTTTCGTTTGAGATCAACTCTTCAGGCATCACTGGGGCATTGGATGCTTTGTTATTGTTGCAATGGGATGAAAGTAAAAAAGGTTCTGGGAACGTATTTAGATAAGTTTGTGCCATTTTGGTGTATGCTATATATATCGCGTCGTTTTGACGGTGTCATCGGCAGATGCTGCTAAGAACCTAACCTATGATTGTCATAGTACTCATTAGTATATTGCTAGTACTCGTTACTAGTATATTGCTAGTACTCATTACTTGTACTATACTTTCTCTTCGATATTCTTTGACTACACCCCTTGTTATTGCTCTTAATTCTCCCGCTGCCCCCCCCCCCCACCTTTGGTATTTGGTGGTCCCCCATCAGCAAGACCTCGCGCAAATACGGTGTCTAATGCATAGCGTGTTTATGTCCACAGGTCCGCCTACAGCCGAGGATGAGGGCCTGTAACGTGGAAGAAGTCGGGGGCCACGGGAGTGGCGACCCCTGGGAGGTATTTACGCAATTGGTAATTCAGATCGTCGAGGGGCGAACGCCAGGTGGGGAGAAGGGATTCCACGCGGGTCCCCACTGTTCCCTCCCGAACCAGACCGGGATTAATCGACACGTCTGCGACCCAAGCTCCGCTATGGTAAGTATCGGGTACTGGACTCACGAAAGCCTTGTTCCTGCCGGTGCCAGTAATGCACCATGGTTTCTTCAATTATGCGTTGGTTGAACGCTTCAGTTCGGGTAACGCTCCCCTCAAGGGTGTAGGGCCCCGAACGAGGGTGGGCCTGCGGTCCGTGGCAAGATTTTTCAGTGTGGCAGGCAGGCCGACAGACGAGCTTTCCTCACCCCTATCATTTTTGTGCCGTGAGAATGAGTCTGTTGGTTTTAGTAATAAGTAAAATGATAAGAATGAGAGCGATAATGATGGGTATTATGGGGTTAATGGTTAAAAAGGGTAATAATAGTCTAATAAGGACCCTTGTCCGATGGGTGTGGTACTTCTTTTTATGACCCGGTTTATTGCCTCTTTCTGATCGGGAAGGGCGAAAATAATTTGAGGAATCACCGCGTCGTTTCTTTATTTGTTGGTGCCACTTCCATTTTGCGTCTTTTTGTTTTGGGGAGCCTTAACTGGGACCCTCTCCACAAGGGGGTGTCTCGTGTAGCTTGGGCAATCATGCTGCAGCTGACATCTGAGGGATTGCGTGCTTTCCCTCTTCCAAAGTCTTTAGGTGGCTCTGCCCCTATGCCTTCCACACATTTTCAGTCCCTCGAAACCCCATCAGTCTATAGTGACTGGGCCACCGTTGTGCTCTCCCTGACTCTGACGACGACGACGGGAATCAGGTCGGTCCTTTAGGCTGCATAGCAAAGGAGATGATCAACAGGATTCTAAAGTTGCCTCATCGCACCGTCACTGTTTCTGTGGATCTCGCCCCCCGCCCGACTCAGCCTCCACGGCTTTAGGTCGTTATTTGTCTACTACAAATCGGACACACATACACACATATACAGACACACATACACACACATGCGCGGGTTATCTGATGAGGGCCTGCAACTAGTAAATCGAAGAAACTCGATTTGAAAAGAGCAGACTTTGCAGGTCTTCGGGCTGGACTGACTGACGCGAGGCTAGAAGTGTGCGATGTTGTTGAAGACTCGTGGAACAGTTTGAAAACCACATTCATGAGTCTTCAATCGCGTTTCATCCCTCTGAAATGTCCCCGTCGGTCTTGTGTTCAACCAAAGTGGTTTAATCGAGAAATCGGCCAACTGCTTAGGAAGAAGAGAACTGTGTACCGACAATCGAAGATCCCGGTGACTTTGACGAATACCGGAGGCTAGCCAGGAGAGTGAAGTCCAGCATAAGGGCGGCTAAGCGTTCTGAGGAACTCTGAGTGGCGAGACTCTGTAAAGAGAATCCCAAAGAGTTTTTTGGATATGTGAACAGCCGTAAACCAATCCGTCGAACGATTGGCCCTTTTGAGAAATGAGGAGGGGGCATTAAAGCACTTAGATGCAGAAAATGCTAACCTCCTCAACGACTACTTCTCTTCAGTGTTTACTGAAGAGTGTGGTCCCATCCCCCAGTCAATGGATTCCTACTCGGGGAAGAAGCTGGAGGATATGGACTTCACCGAAGGGGAAATAAAAAAGAAGATAGGGACCTAATGACGAATAAGTCACCTGGCCCGGATGGGTTTCTACCTAAAGTGTTGAAAGAAGTGCGCGATCAAGTTTCACGATACCTGAGCGCAATCTTTAACATGTCAATCCGGACCGAATGCGTTCCTAGAGACTGGCGTGAAGCGGAGGCGACTCCTATCTTCAAGAAAGGAGACCGAAGCCAACCGTCGAACTACCGACCTATCAGTCTGACTTCGATAGTCGGTAAACTTATGGAAAGCGTGATGGTGGACAAAATGAAGTCGTATTTAGAGTCCAACCTGCTACTGAGGAGTTCCCAGCACGGCTTCCGAAGGCAACGGTCGTGCCTGACGAACCTTGTGGAATTCTTCCACTTCGTGTTCAGTGAGCACGATCGGGACAAGGCGGTGGATGTGGTGTACCTAGACTTTCAGAAAGCCTTTGATAAGGTACCACACCGCCGCCTTCTCCGGAAAGTGTGAGCGCTTGGCATAGACGGAAAGGTAGCCGGCTGGATCGAGAACTGGCTAAGTGGCAGACGGCAACGGGTGGTGGTGAATGGACAGTCTTCTGAGTGGGTGCCCGTTACTAGCGGGGTGCCTCAAGGTTCTGTCCTGGGACCACTACTATTCATCATCTACGTCAACGACATGGACGGTGACATGGTTGCCAAGATTTCTAAATTTGCCGACGATACCAAGCTTGGTATGAACGTTGCAAAAGATGGAAATACTGCCCGCCTGCAGGAAGATCTTGGGAAGAGGTCGGACACGTGGCAAATGCCTTTTAACGAGAACAAATGCAAAGTGATCCATATCGGCCACAGAAACCCCCAATCTCAGTATATCCTTAAGGGCACTGCTATTGAATCCACCGACACTGAGAAGGACTTGGGTTTAACAATCACTAGTGACCTCAAGTTCTCGAAACAGTGCATTGAGGCGGAGAAAAAGGCCCAAAGGATGCTAGGCTATATTAAGCGCCAGTTTGGTTATCGGAACCAGGAGATTGTACTGTGCCTGTACAACTCACTTGTCCGACCGCACCTGGAGTATGCCGTACAATTTTGGAGTCCTTCATTGTGAAAGGACATCGCGAGATTGGAACGCGTACAAGCCAGGGCAACCAAGCTGATTCCCTCTATCCGACATAAAAGTTATGAGGATAGACTAAGGGAGTTAGATCTGTTCTCGCTGGAAACCCGTAGACTGCGTGGTCAGCTCATCGAAGTCTTCAAAATAATTCGAGGGTTCGACAATGTTGACTACCGGGATATTTTCACACTGAGTGAGACCAGAACGCGCAATCACGGCTTCAAACTTGAACTGAACCGTTACAACCGCAATCTGTGTGGAAACTTTTTCACCTACAGTATCTGCGGTAAGTGGAACGCACTTCCAGTTGAAGTTGTCAACAGTGAATCTGTTGACCAGTTCAAGTCAAGACTAGACAAAGTCTTGAAAAGTGGCCGTTTAGGGACGCAAAACAATTGAGCAGCCATGTTCCCGCTCGATTACTAGTCCAAAGGTACCCTCTTTGAATGGACCGTAAGGTCTCCTAGGGTACTTACTTTCCTTGTTACTCCTTGTATTAGTACGACGACTGCTTGCTCCCCTATACTGGCAGGTACATTCTTGTTGAATTTTTTTTGGTTTTTCTTTGTTTGGTTTGGTTTTGCTAATTTCAAAGTTGCCTAGTACTAGGCTGAAATTGTAATTGCGGCGACTTATGCCCTTAAAGGCAATCGCAAGATGGGCGTTGTACCGGGACGAGCGAGGTCACTACCCCTTGTTCCTTGTACTCGGCCAGCAGATTCGTGGGCACCGAATTGCGGCCTTTTTGAATTTTTGGAGGATGCTGACCTACTTCCCCTCCATAGTAGCTAGTTGTTGGGGGTTGGCTTCCCCCGGCGACATCTGATCTTGCTTTGCCTCCCCCTGTAAGGGGCGCGGTAATTTGCCATCCTGGCCGCCGTGCTGACGCGACTCAGCACCCCGTCCGACCCCAGCTTAGCCTCTTCTCCTTCCTTCAAAACACTTGTTTCCTTGCTTTTCATACCTCTCCCACAACTTTCTCTGGTCAGCCTCTAATTTCACAGGGTAGATGCTGACCTTCTTCTCAGCCAACCGTTCCGGATCGGGGCTGAGGGGGTGGGGGACAATCTTCCCTAACCCCTGAGCTCCGGTCTGAGGTGGTTGGTTTTTAACAACCTGCTTCATGACCCACCCCTTCCTTCCTCACATCCCTTTTCCTCTCCTCTTCACAATCTATATATTTTTACGCCGTGTCCAAGGTGAAGCCGCCATGCCGATGGACTACCAGACCACCAGGCGGGAGGGGTGGTCCCAAATGACGGTGCCTGGCTCTGCCGGGCCTGTAAGCAACTCTTGCAGTGCGGGAAACTGCGAGAGGTGATTATCTATTGCGTCCCGTAGCACAAATAGGGTCACCATGCCCATGGATGAATCTTTAAAAAACCAAACCCCTTTAACTCCCCCTGAAACAACGACGGAGCCGCCCTCGGGCTGCTCCAGCGAAAAAATGGAGGTCCCCCCCCTGTGCTTGCGCAGGGGACCCTCCATATTTCTCTAACCGGAGAGGAGGCTTACTCCTCTGCTTCGCCTACGGGTGCAGGGGAATCCCCCTCACCCCCTTCTCTGGAGGTGCTTTCGGGCACCTCCCTTTTTCCAGCGGCAGTCCCCTCTTTTCTTTCCAAGGGGACTGCCAAGAAAGCCAGCAGGAAGCCCTTAGCCAGCCGCTCCCCATCAAAGCGGCTCGGTAGGGCAAACCCCCTTAGGGGGGAGAGGGAAGCCAGGCCCCTTCGGTCGCTTCCCTCAAAAGACCTGCTGGCAAGAATTTTAAACCTTGCTGGGGTCAAGGCCTGTGCCTCCCCACACAAGACTGGCGACACTGCCAAGGGGACCTGCGATGTCCTGGGAGGGGATGGCCAATTGGAGGCCCCTCCTGTGATAGACATGGTCCTTGAGGAAACCCCGATTCAGACGGTAGGGCCTTCCAAGGGGGGGAATCCGGGCTCGGCACCAAACACCGAACCCGAATCCGCCCTAAGGGCAAGTTCCTCCTCAAACGGCCATGGTTTCTGAGGCAGTTCAAGAAGGGGAGGGATCTCCTCCGGAAGGTGCCCCTGCGACCACCAGGGCTTCTCCATTTCGGAGAAGGACCTAGCTGAGGCCGGTCCATCTGGCCTAGGGGCTTCTACCGGCGGAGGTGAGAAGCAGGTTCATCCCCCGCCCTCCTCTCCAAAAAAGAAAAAGACTAAGACAAAAAAGACGAAGAAGACTTGGGGCTCCTCTCCATCCGCGGGAGCTGCAGGGACGGATAGGTCTGCTGCCACTTTGGCAAGTGACCAAGCCAAGATCGGCACATCCGGCCCCTCTTATCGCCCCCTCCGGGTGCAGAGCCGCCGAATATGACAAAGACCAAAAGTGCAAAGGGTGAAGCCTCGATAACATCGGGACCCCTCATTCAGAGGTTACCTGGCGTTTTCGAGCCCGCTGGCTTCAAACGCTTCCTCGTTATTCGCTCCACTGATGGCACCATGTTGGCCAAGGGCAACATGATCCATCAGAGGAGAGGATTAGCTAGTGTAATTGGTAGAGAGCCGAAGGTGACCCGTTTCTCGGACGGGAGCCCTCTGGCGAATGCGGTGAATCCCGCCGAGGCGGCCAAGATAAGTGCTCTTCGGACACTTCATGGCACCCCGGTGACTGTGACGCCGCACTCTCTTATGAACTTTGTGAAAGGAGTAGTTTATGCGAGGGAACTCGTTGACTACTCCATAGAGGACATCACCTTAGAGCTAGCCGACCATGGGGCGGTCAGGGTCGAGCGTGTGATGAGAAAACAGGGAGGGGCCTCGAGACCACCCATACACTCTTCGTCACGTTCGACTGTGACAAGCTTCCTGAGTGGGTGCGTGCCGGTTGGTACCGCTACCGCGTGAATGCACTCGTACCACTTCCGCGGCGGTGCTATTACTGTCACCGCTTCGGCCATACGAATCGTTCTTGTAGACGTGTAAAGTCGGGGTCACCCGAAGTCTGTGTAAATTGCTCCAAGGCCGCACACGATAAGTCTAAATCATGTGTGGCCAAGTGTGTCAATTGCGGAGAGCCGCACCCCGCTTCTTCGAAGCAATGTGGTGCTTATCTCCTTGAGAAAGAAATCCTGGCCGTTCAAGCACAGGATCGACTCTCATTCCGCGAGGCTAAGGACTTGGTCCTGGCGCGCCCGGCTCTGCATGGGACGTCATATGCCTCAATAGTTAGAAAGGCACCCTCTTCTCCTGGCCCATCCAGGCCAACGAGCACGGTTGTTTCCGCACCCATTCGGAGCCCTTCTGTGGGCTCTACTCAACCCGGGCGCTCCCCTGGTAAAGCTGGCGGCAAAAGGGGTTCACACACAGCCCCGGCTAAAACCAGGGCTTCCTCCTCTTCCCCCAGCGTGACCGTTTCCCGTAAGGCGAAACGGCCAAGCGCCTCCACCGAGTCGTTAGACTCACAGGAGGCAAAATCCCTGAAGTTGGTCGCTAGGCCATCTTCCAGGGTTCCTAAAGCTGTCCCCCGAAAGGAGGACAGCAACAAAGGAGCTTCGGCTCCTTCGCCCACCCCTAGAGGTGGAGCGAGTGGATCGGAGACGTGGATCCTCGAAAAGAGGGCCCCCCACCGCCCAAGCCGCAGCGCCCGCCTAAGGTTTCGAGGCGGAGGGAGGAAAAGACTCGCATATCGAGCCCAACCTCCCCCAATAAGTCCTCGAAGGCGAAAGCGCCTCCAGCGCTTTGTCCGAGCAACAGCGCCTTCAGCGCTTTGTCCGACCAACAGCGCCCGGGGTTCTGCCTCCGGGAAGCGTACGGCCATTCCCGTGAGGGTCTTTTGTTCGAGGAGGGCCCGCGCGTCTCCTCCGAGCTAGGCCTGGAGGGCATATTCCTTCAATGGAATTGCCGTGGACTCCGGGCCAACTGGGAGGAGCTGCGGAGGCTCCTCTCGTCCCGTTCCCCGTTAGCTATCTTTTTGCAGGAGACCATGCTAGGCGCGTGCCCGCTGCCCTCCCTCCCGGGGTATAAGGGTCTTTCGACCCCACCACCACGGGATGGCCGGGCTGGGGGATGCGCGGTTTACACCCGGCATGATGTCTCCGTTCTTCCTTTCTCTTTAGATACCTCCTTTCAGGCAGTGGCTGTGCAGCTGCACCTGGATAGGAGGTATACTATCATTTCTGCGTACATTCCACCGTCAGCTGACTTCGACGCGGTGGACTTCCTTCGCGTCGTGTCACGGTTGACGAGGCCCTTTCTCCTGCATGAGAGATCTGAACGGCAGGCATCCTCTCTGGGGGGATTACTCAATAAATCCCATGGGACAAGTCCTTGCCGATCTGATCGAAGAGCTTGAGATAGGTGTCCTAAACGTGGATGAGTTTACGCATCACTGTCCGAGAACCGCTTCATTTTCTTGCCTTGATCTATCTTTGTTCTCTTCGGATGCACAGCCTGATTTTGATTGGGGGGTGGTCGATGACCTCCATGGTAGTGATCACTTTCCCATTCGAATATCATTTTCAGGGCAACTGCGGCCTGCATTTCAGGAAATGACTGAATTCTCTATCTCAGTCGAGGAGTTTAGGTCGGTAGATGAGGCCGTTGAGTTTTTCTCCGGCAACCTCATCGCCGCAGGCCTGACTACTATTCCTAGGACGTCTTGTCTTTTTGCACGCCGACCACTCCCATGGTGGTCGGCCGAGTGTGAGACGGCCCTTAAACAGAAGCGTTATGCCTACATGCGCAATAAGCGCCGCCCGAACGATTTCACTGTCGCTGAATTTCGTCGGGCTAGGGCTGAGTTCCGGTATATTTCGAAGTACGCCCGCCGCTCTTCTTGGCGGGTATACGTGTCTTCACTTAACAAGAAGACCTCTTTAGCAGATGTGTGGAAGCGAGTCAAAAGGATTGGAGGCGCCCCTCCCGTCCTCCAGGAGAATGTGACCGCAATCTCGGACCCCGCGTCCGTGGCGGAATCCTTCGCGACCGCCTTTTCCGCATTCTCTAGCCGTGATGCTGCTCCGCCAGCATTCAATGCACGTCGTCATGTTGCGGAAGGCCGCCGGCTGGACTTTACCTCCAGAGGTGGAGAACCCTTCAACAAGTTTACTGTGAGGACTGGTTTCCGCCAAATATCTCTAACCTCTTGCGTGTGCAAGTTGATGGAGAAATTGGTAAATGTTAGATTCGCCTTTTTCCTGGACAGCGGAGGCCATCTGTCTTCTGCACAGTGCAGCTTCCGCAAGTTCCACTCCACGTCGGATGCTCTGCTCAGACTGGAAAATGCCGTAGACAGCACTACGCCACGGTGTTTTTCGATCTGGAGAAGGCCTATGATACCGCATCGCGATACGGTATCATGGAGACCATCCACACGTTGTGGGCGAGGGGACGCCACCCAATGTTTATATCTGAATTTTTGCGAGATCTTCGATTCCGCGTACGGGTGGGGGAAGCCATCTCCATCCCAAAGGAGCAGGAAGAGGGTGTCCCGCAGGGAAGTGTCCTCAGTGTCGCACTCTTTGCCCTGAGCATCAACGGCATCACCTCGGTGCTGCTAAAAGATGTTCTCGCTACGCTCTACGTGGACGACCTTCCGATCTCTTTTGGCGCGGCCCAGATGCCAACTCTGGAGCGTCGACTCCAACAGGCATTGAACCGCGTCTCTCGCTATGCCGAAGCGCACAGGTTTCGCTTTTCTTTGGCCAAGACTAAGGTGGTGCACTTCTGCCGCCATCCACGGCTCCTCCCCGACCCAGATTTGTTTCTTAATGGGGTGCGCCTGGATGTGGTTGAATCGCACCGTTTCCTCGGTCTTGTATTCGACCAACGCCTCACCTGGGAGGCTCATATTCGCAGCCTTAGGGTCTCTTGTACCCGCACCATGGACATTCTCCGTTCCGTGACGTTCAGCGCTTGGGGCACTGATAGGGCTATTTCCCTACTTTTTCTTCGATCCTTTGTTCGTTCGAAGCTCGACTACGGATGCGAGTTTTATGCATCCGCAGCCGAGCGTTTATTGCGGAAGGTGGATTCGATCCACCACACCGGCCTTCGCCTTGCGACCGGTGTCTTCCGCACTTCCCCCATTGAGAGCCTGTTGGTCGATGCTGGGGAGATGCCACTCGCTCTGCGCCGCGTGCAGTGCATCACTCGCCTGTACGCGCGAGCACGGTGCCTCCCTCATTCGCCAACAGCTTTCACTGCATCCGCAGCTGATCTCGACGGTGCCTATTCCGCCGAGAGACTCCAGTTATACCCTAAGTCCGCGAGGACTCTGCGACCGGACCAGCGTTTCGCTCTTCCTCACACCGACTACATGGCAGGAATACGGGCAGCTCTTCGGACTGCTTGGCAAAGAAGATGGGAGACGGTCGAAGGGAACTTAAAGTTGCGTTCCATTGCGCCGCGACTGTTCCCATGGACCTATCCCCTAATGCCGCGACGGCTTCAGGTCGCTTTCTGTCGTCTCCGAATCGGACACATTCGTGTGACGCATCGCTATTTGATGGAGCGCTCGCCTGCGCCCCATTGCGACGACTTCGTCTTCCCCCAGACTGTTGGGCACATACTTGTCGAATTTCCCAGTCTGGGTGATCTTCGCGCACGTTACCTGTCCCGCTACCGGGATGGGCGGGGTCGCTACTTCCTGTCCTTTGTACTCGGGACGAATGCGGGCACATTGACTGGTGGACTTGTTACTTTTTGGGGGAGGCCAGCCTTCTCTCTTTCATTTAACTAGGTTTACTTGTTGTTTTTGTTATTGTTTTGTTATGCCTAAGTGGGCAGTCGCCAGATAGCCCCTTAAAAAAAAAATCCCTTCCTTGTAGAACGAAGGCTGGTGCGGGGAATTGCTTGCCTCCATAGTCCTTATTGATAAGGTGTTTTATCCTTTGGTTCCTTGTACCTTCCCATTCATGGTAACTCGTCCGAAGCTTTCTAGCACTGATCCCTCTATTTTTTCTCTTAATAAAAAAAATTAATCGATCGATTTTTAAAAAAAAACCCCTCTCAGTCCATTGATGCATGGCGACTGTTGAATACAACCTAATTTTCTGTCTGATCTTCCCAGTTGCATAAACAAAATGTATGGGGATTTGACACGCGTCGACCCCCCCTCTTTTATAGAGGAGGGCTCATCCTGATTGGCCTTGACCTTTCCTCTGCTGACGCAAACCCATCCGCCGCTTTTTATATTTCTTTCGCATCCCATCTTGTGTTAAAGGTTATATGTTCTGCCACAACAGCAAATTGTCTTTAGCAACGGGAGGATGTTGAGCACGATATTCCTAACTACTGTTCGGTCTGTTGTCTCGCCATTGATTTTATGTGCACTACTTTCTACACGTATATTGTCAATATGATGTATTTTTCTACTGTTGCAATGCATTCGGGTTTTTTTTTTAATTGTGCGGCTGTTTCCTGGTGATGTAGTCCCTATTTTGGAACCGTCGGTCTCATTCTTTAAAAAATAATATAATGGGGGGGGAGGGGGAAGTTAGTTCTTTTGTATTTTCGTTGTTTTGTTAACTGTCCTTAGTAAAATAGCGTTGTCTTTCTTGGCTGTAACTCGTTTCCTGTTACAAGGATTCTTTTGGTAGGGAGTGAGACGTTCACCACTGCAGATTCTGCCGCAGACTCGCGCTCACATTCACTTTATTGGCAATTTTACGGGCTGTAATCCCTTCTAGAAGCAAAATGATTATTTAGGTTCTCTTTAAAGGCGTTAGATCATTGTTCTTACCCATTTTTAGATTGGAAAATACGACACCTTTTCCCTTCACCTTATCTGCGAGACAACTAAATTTATCTACATTTGATTTAAAGCATCAAGTATTTCCTAATCGAAAGATTTGTCGGCCAAGGACTATAAAATAAGTAATATTCCGATGGTTAACAACAAGGTCTACAAAAAAATTCACTCAACTGGGAAGCAAAGCACTTCCATCCACCAAAAGAATGTTTAGCTAAAAAGTCTTTGCGCACATTTTATTAAAGAAAAGTATATATTTCTTTCTGAAAAAATACGATCTTATTTTGTGTACTAGACCTTAAACCATAATTTCAATGTAAAATATTGTTAAGTATCTTTTATTTGAGCTTAAAGTCGAAAAAACTATTTGGCTAACCTTTTGGCGGCGTCTTTATCGTGTCAATATACCCAATACACATTTACAATCCTTTTTAAAAGGTTTCGAGTGACGATGCCCATATTGGTCTTTGTCTTTTGTTAGTACTTTGGCTAATATATTCCCCCCTCTCTCTCTCATCTATCCATCTCTCAACTCTTTCTCCTTTCTCTTTCTCTTCCTCTCCTCTCTATCCTCTCCTCTCTATCCTCTATCCCCTCCTCTCTATCCTCTAGCCCCTCCTCTCTATCCTCTAGCCCCTCTTCTCTATCCTCTAGCCCCTCCTCTCTATCCTCTAGCCCCTCCTCTCTATCCTCTAGCCCCTTCTCTATCCTCTCCCCCTTCTCTATCCTCTCCCCCTTCTCTAGCCTCTCCCCCTTCTCTAGCCTCTCCCCCTTCTCTAACCTCTCCCCCTTCTCTAACCTCTCCCCCTTCTCTAACCTCTCCCCCTTCTCTAACCTCTCCCCCTTCTCTAACCTCTCCCCCTTCTCTAACCTCTCCCCCTTCTCTAACCTCTCCCCCTTCTCTAACCTCTCCCCCTTCTCTAACCTCTCCCCCTTCTCTATCCTCTCCCCCTTCTATCCTCTCCCCCTTTATCCTCCCTCTTTCTATTCTCTCTCCCCTCTCTATCCTCGGTTCGTGCACACCGACCTGTGGACTTTTAGACTTTTTGGAGGAGGCCGGCCTTCTCCCCTTTATTTAAATAGTTGGGTTTTTTGTTGTTGTTTTTTTCTTATTTTATTAGGTTGCATGTTCCTGAGCCTGGGGAAGGCGGACCTCCCCCTGACGCCGGAGCTTGCTTCATGCTTATTACTTTTTTCTTTGTTTTATTTTATTGATGTTTCTTTTGTTTTTTTTAGCATCTTCTTTTAAAGATTCCTAATTTTAGGCAATATTGAATGCGGCGACTAATGCCCAAGTAGGCAGTCGCGAGATGAGATCTTAAAAAAAATTATTTCTCCCCTCTCTCCCCTCTTTATCCTCTCCTCCCTCTATCCTCTCTCCCCTTTCTATATCCTCTCCCTCCCCTCTACATCATCCTTCTCCCCTCTCTATCCTCTACATCCTCTCTTTATATTATATCTATCCTCCCTCCGCTCTATATCTTCTATCTATCACCACTCTCCCCTCTATCTTCTATCTATCATCACTCTCCCCTCTATATCTTCTATCCATCCTCGCTCTCACCTCTATCCCCTTTATTTCCTCTATATCCCTCCTCTCTCTCTTCCATCCTTCCCAACATCTGACCTTTACTGCGATGAGGGCGACCTTCCAAACGCATGAGACCCTCGTCCATTAACCCCCTTTTATTTACCTACTTCCCCCGTTCTTTTGGCAGTGCGCCCGTATGGAGTCTCTCCTCCGTCAGCTGCGCCTTATGTGGGGTGTGGGCGTCGGGGTGACCGTGGAGGTGCTGGTGGCCCCCGAATGCGAGCATGGTGCGGCTTTCACCACCACGCTGGACACCACCCCGGCCCCGTCTTCGCAATTGAGGCTCATCGAACAATGGAATTTTGCCATCTTTGATCGGAGGTAAGTGTGGGTGGGGGCGGTTGTAGGAGTGCCTCACGGTTCACGGTTGGGCAGGAAGGGAAGGATTCCGTAGAGAACCATTGTAATCCGATGAGGACTGTTCATTGGGGAAGAGAAGTGGAGGACAGACGTTAAAAAGATACTACAAAGACATGGAAGAAGTAAATAGAGAGGCACAATTTTACGAGTTTTTATTCCGATTTCTCCTTTCCATTATTATGATTTGTATTTGTTTCCATCTTTTAATATTGTAATTTAAAGATGACTGGAAAGCGAAATTCCGGGGAAATTTCATATTTTGGAAGACTGATTCTTGATCGCGCTTTGGGTGGACTGTCCCAAAAGACATTTCTAGGAATTTTGGAATACTCCTTTCTTCTCTCAATAGACTTAAAGTTCAATTTAAAAAAAGGTAAAAAAATCACTGGGGTCACGGCATAGGTTATTCTGTGCTTTCTGAACGATGTCTGCGCTATTCGAAGATTCTTTGAGAAAAAAACCCTCGGTTAAAAGATTCAGAAGCGGCAGAAAGATTCCAAATCAGTCTAAGAACAGGAGTAATTTACCTGCATTCTCTTAGACATTGTGGACGTGCAGCCAGGAAGAAGCATCTTCTTACTATGACCGCTATCAAGAAGAAGAAAGAGTGTGCTGAAGAAATGAGGGATTAGCCTTTGGAATTTTGCTCAATATTCTGAGTGTACAGGTCAGGGTTTGGATATTACCCCACCGGAAGTTTGACGTGAACGGATTATAACCAACGGTGAAACGGGTTGCGTTTTCTTTTTATGGTGCGGGTAAGCAATTTGGAAGAGTGGACGGTCAGAGTTGGTTGTGTGCTGGCGATATCGACTCGGGAAGATACAGCCCCATTCTTAAAGAGGGACTTCTGTCAGTGTTTTCGAATGGTCAGCTTGAAAAAGAAAGTTGTTTATTGAAATTCTGGCTCCCTGTCATACTCTTAAAAAGAACAAAAGAATGAGAGGAGCAGAGCGGCATCAAACGACTTCCTTGGCCGAGTCGATCCAGAAAGAAGAATGTACTTTCATTGTTTAAAATGGATTTTATTCTTTAAATTAAAAAAAAAGATTTATCAGTAATTAACTGGGTGTCTATTCGCGGCATTCAAGTCTCTTTACTGTAGTGAAGAAGACGTATCAAAGATTGTAAAAAACCCCCCAAAAACTCGCCACCCCTAACTACTTGGTTAAGGAGCGTAGATTAAACACCCTGGAACAAGTTCGAACTTAAAAGATTTATTAGATTTTAAGAGGTTCGACTTGGTATGAGATCAAGGAGTTTATGGAGGAGGAAATGCCCCTTGTTTCTAATTTTGCCCCCTTCCCCTTTCAGTTTGCCAGATACGATGCTGAGTGGTTGGTCGCTGGTAGCCGCTGTCCGCTCCTTCCTGCACTTCTCTCAGTTGTCGGCGTGGTTGAGTGTCTCAGGGGGCGCGCGGCCCCCTAATGTTCTCTATCGGCTTACGGTGACGTCGCCCGTCTTCTGCTCCAAGTTCGAGGCAGAGTGCGAAGAACACACGTTTCCCGTCGCGAACGTTGGTCAAGAAACGGCGATCAAGGTGGGCATTTGAGAGGCGCTTAGGGTAAGGGGTTAAAGCGGGTTAATGGGTTTAGCTGAGTTTCTCTCCAGCTCTTGGGTTATCTGCCTGCGCGCTTCACCTCTTCTTTCTATGTCCGATTTAATTCTTTCACCAAATCCCACATGTGGTTCATGAGTTCGAGCGTCCTTAGCCTGCCTTTTATAATCCTATACTGTTTCCGGTGACATCCCCCACTCCTCCGCCCTCATAAGTTGTCACTAATTGTGCCTTTTGTTCCAAGAACTCCTGTCTCCTTTTTGAGGGGGGGGGGCGCTTAGTTCCCCGTTGATGTGTCGAATTCTCCGCAGGTGGTGGTCAGATCCCTACCTCGGAGCAGTCAAGCACCTGTCGTCGTGTGCCACGAATCTCACCAGAAAGAGGAGTCTCCTCGTACTTTTATCCCTATCCTTCCCACCTCTTGCACTCTTCCCTGCTCTTCGACTTCTTCTTCCAACAGCTCATCCGTTGACCCCCTAGGGGCTCACCACCATCAGCCCCCCGGTGCTTCGAAGAGCGAATGGAGTAGTGGCAACCTGACTATCAACCACAGCAGGTCAGGCTAAAAGGGGTTTGGTGATGGTGGTTTTTGTGCGTGTTTCTTACATTTGAACCATAGGGATTTGGGGATGAAGATCGTACTGTAAAAGTTTCTAGTGTCCCTTTTGTATTTACTCGTTCGTTGAAGGGTTTTTTTAAGGTATTTTCTTGCAATTCCTTGTATTTCTATTCTTTTTTTCTATTTATCTACTCTTGATTCTCGATTTTAATGTATTTGTTTTCTAGTGAATGACGTCTTTATCTTGATTTTTCGTGCGATTTCTTTCTGGACACAAGTGCGAGGCTAGCGCTCACGAGCGAGAACATAGGTACGCTAGAGGTTTTAGTGGGAAGGGACCTCCTCTTTCATCTTGAGTTGCCATAATCTAGAAATAGTAAATGATGTGGAACAAAAAGAAAATGGTAGGGGTTTTACCAACGATCTGCACTTATTTAATATGGCTTTTAATCTCGGTGGGGAACCTACTGATTAATGTGGAATCTGAACCATGGGTGTCTACAGCGGATGATGGGGCCCTCACGAAGGCGAGCCGAAGTGGAACTCTACCCGCTCACTTATCACAGCCGATGTGGCTTAACTAAGAGGTAATCGGAAGTGGTGTTTCTACTTTGCTAATCCCTACCCCCTAAAGAATGTGGAAAGATGTAGTGACCGAGACGTGGCCGAGACGTGGCCGAGACGTGGCCGAGGAGTCGCCCCCGCAAGCCTCTTGTCCCTGGTCTACGATCTTGTCTCGACGTCCCCCGTATCAGAGTACCTTCTGTAGACTATTAGACCTGGGGCTTTATGCACCCTCTTTTCTAAGACTCTTTTTCTGATTCTATGGGGAGTTTCCTCATTCGCCCCAAGGCATTGGGAGGCCATATAATCCTTTTTCCATGGTTGTTTGTTT
Source organism: Ceratothoa steindachneri (assembly GCA_963969495.1). Classification (NCBI taxonomy): domain Eukaryota; kingdom Metazoa; phylum Arthropoda; class Malacostraca; order Isopoda; family Cymothoidae; genus Ceratothoa; species Ceratothoa steindachneri. The sequence goes on along the minus strand of OZ018330.1, from coordinate 54,115,528 downwards.
CTCTAATTAATCTCCCATGGGCAAAGTGAAGGAAAAATAACAAGAGCACCTTCGATAATCGCACCCCGGGAACTATCCGGTTTAACGGTGTCACCCTTTCCCCATTTGCCTTCTCAGGGGCAACTAAACGATAACATAACCATTGAAAGAGAGTCGACAGCGGAGGTCACCTGCTTCCTGCACAATGCGACTTCCTCAAGTTCCACTTGAGCTCGGATGCTCTGCAATGGCTGGAGAGTGTCTACATATCTCTGCCTTTCTTTGTAGACTGCATTTCATCAGGCTATTTTTGTATATTTTGATAAAAACCAAATGATATCGCGTGGCGATACGGTATCATAACGACCATACTATACATCGGAGGGGACGCCTCTCAACTCTTTTTCTCAGAGTTCTTTCTTACGAGGACGTCACTTCCGCGTACAGACAAGAAGTGGGAGTCTGGGTGGGAATTATCCTGTCACTGTCGTGAGCATCAACTGTCGGAGGATGTTCTCGCCGCAATTTCAGTAGACGACTTTTCGATATCGTTTAGTGCAGCCCACGTTGCTTTCCTTGATGCGCAGATTCCAACAGGCCCTGAACTGCATCTCTCGCTATGCCGGAGCGCACGGAATTCTGTTTTCCAAGTTGGGGCACTTCTGCCGCCGACTCGGGCTTGTGGTTGAGTCGCATAGTTTTCTTGGTCTAGTTTTTTGACCCACTCCTTACCTGGGAGGAACACATTCGCAGACTTAGGCTCTCTTGTACACGCGTCATGGATATTCTTCGTTCTGTAGCGTTCAGTACCTGGGTTACAATTGTTCTAAGGCTCCTTTGTTCCCTCTAAGTGAGTTCTACGCATTCGCATCCAAGCGTCTATTGCCGAGGCTGGATTAGATCCCCAACAACGGTGCTCTTCGCCTGTCCCCCAAAGTGAACCTCCTTGTCAATGCTGGGGAGTTGCCTCTTACAATAAGCCGTGTACCGTACGGAGTCAGTCTCTCTCCCCACTTCTTCTCCACTCAACAGCGGCCCTTATTTTGTTCGCGACCGATCTCGACGGTGTCTATGCCGACGTAAGATGTCAATCATGAGGGTTACGAAATTTTCGAGAAATTGATGTAACACTAGGGGTATTGGTTCTGTCCAAGACGCTACTTTGGAGAGATACCACCTCTGACATTTTGTCGCGTTGCAGCGGGCATCTTTAAGATTGCTTGCCATACTTTCTCATTGTTATATTATGATCTACGACTATATACTGGGTGTTTCTAAAAAAATGCTATCATTTTGCAATTTAATTACTCTGCCAATTCTCCTTGAATTAACCTCAAATTTTAACAGCATGTGTCTAAACACGTATTTTTTGTTTTTGTTTTTATCTTTATAGGTATAGAAAAGCCATTCAGTAGAAAAGAAAAGGTGGTGTTTTGTATTAGTGCTTGCACGCAACCGAGCAAGACGATGACTAGCCGCATAGGAAATGACGGTCAACCGGGTTCGCGAAAGTCTTGCGAAGCTCCAAGAAGTCCTTAAGAAGAGCAGGCCTGGAAACCCACACTCCGCCAACGACAGTTCTGCGTGTCCTGAGGAAACGCTCGCTCGCTCGCTAGTGAAACTCTACAAGCTATCGTTTAGGCCTTAAAAGAAGATGACAAGCCAAACTGCAAACAATTCTGTGATGATATGCAAAAGAAACATGAAGAAGAACGTTTTATTTTCAGCGCTGAGGCAACATTTTATACGAATGGCAAAATCACCAATGTTCACATTGTAGCGAAGAAAATTCCTGTGCTACACTTGAAGACGATGTTTATCTGCAAATGCCACATAACTGGTTAAAGGATGAGCCCATTACAAATGAGCATGGTCTTGTTATCTGCAGGACGTGGCTTCACCTCACTGCAAGCTAATTGTGCGTGCTCATCTTAATGGTAATCTGCCAGAGGGATGGATCGGGTGTGCTGGTGATGAAGACGATGTGCTGTTCCACTGGCCTCCACGTTCATCTGACATCGCGATTTTTTTCTCCGGCTATGTGAAGGGACTCTTCATGCAAACCTAGAGAAACTCAAGCAGAGAATCACTGCCGTACATGAGACTGCTACCGATGACATGCCTTAGCGTTTGTGGCAGGAGCGAGACTACCGGCTTGACGTGTCTCAGGCGGAGCGCATATTGAAAATTTGCTCAGTTTCATTTGCCTAAAATATATTGTTTCTGGGATATTTACATCTCAAATGATATAAAGTTTTTAGAAACACCGTGTTTTCCACATTTTCACTTTCCCATCTTCACCAATTTCTTGCCAGAAGCTCTCCTTAAATAAGTGTGAAGTTAAGTATACAGGTGGTTCAGGCTAAATTTGACGAATTTTAATCTTTTCTTTTCAAGAACAGGTTGATGGATCGGTGAACAGTCAACGGCGTTGTAGAGCATACTGAATAGAGTTTTAGTTGAGAAAAAAATAGCTGACATGGAGAAATGGAACCCATCTGAATATTGGAAAAGAGACCTGTATCAAAATCCCGGAGTTATGACTGCTGCTCAATGCTCTGTGAACACTGTAAAGACCTGTACAGCTGCAACGGAGACTACGAATCCGTTGACAGCTGAAAGGGACGCATCTGGCCTTCTGACTGCGTCTGCACCCCGGAATTCATCCACCAACTGCAGGAAAAGTTTATGGAAGACTTGAGCAAGGGAATCCGAGCTTTAGCAAGAAAGATGAGTGTTGTATTGGCCACCATGAAGCTGGCCATAAATCGAGACCTTCACTACCACTCGTTCAAGAAGCGCAAAGGACAAGTTTTGACAGTCGAGGCCAAGGAGAGCCGCTTGCCGAATTCAAAGAAGCTCCTGAATAAGCTGAAGCATCCAGGTGAACAAGGTACGAAAAAGGTTCTCACAGGAGCAGTTGCACACCACCCAGAACAACAGGCGGCTTGCCTACAATCCATGCGACATTCCCAGAGATACAGTAAGGAATGCATGCGACAAGATTCGGAGCTGTCTTGAGGCTGGGGTGGAAACTAAAGGCGGCAGCTTTGAATAAACTGTTCTCAGCCATAAAAGTTTCTTTTTGAATTTTGGAAATACATTTATTTTTGGCTGAGATATTGCGGGGGGGAAGGTATTTTATACAAACCCTCAAATTTATCCTTAACACCCTGTATGTGATGTATTGTAAATGATAGTGATACTGATGAATCAGAATGCCAGCACACGGTTTTAAATAGGTAGAAAAGTCTCTACAACAATTAGAACGGTGACCAGTGATTGGTAAATGGGTCACCTAATTGTGGTATAGTGTGTTTGGTGGAGGCAAAGCAGGAGGGTCCTCCCCATTAGTATTTGGGTGCACGCTCGAGCCCAGGGAGGAAAGAGCCTCCTTCTGGAACTTGGGCGGGCCTTTTCTCTTGTTTTTTTTTGTGTTTTTTTAAATGTAAGAGTATCATAGCCTATTTGTGGGCTAAAATGATTTTCGACTATGGCCTTGCAAGGAGTCGTTAGATGGGTGCCTTAAAAAAATGGTCGGATGGTGGAGATGAGACTGGTATGGAAGAAGAAAAAATCTTGAGTGAGAGCAGGGAAATGGACAACTTGAGAGAGATGCTTGGTGTGCGAAAAGTGAGGAAACTGCTGTGTGAGAGATGTTTGTGGTGTGAATAAAGTTGTTATGATTGTGTTCTGAGGTAGTACTACGAGATTGAGTATCAGGGTGTGAGATTGGTTGGAAGACAAAGTAAAAGTAATTAAGTTTATGTGAATGAGTGTTTGAGAGAGAGAGAGACAGGGTGACTGAGGAGCAAGTAAGTGCTCATGGAATGCGTTTGTGTGGAGCCTTCTGCCCACCGATGAACTCCGGATGGACGAAATGTTATAGTACATAGCACCCTATCACTGCGAAGTGCCTCTCTGTGGACCTAATGATGTGTGCCCTTGTGCTTTATAAGGTATAAAGGGGATTGGCATTGAGGTGTGCCGACCTATCTATGGGGAAACTGGTAGATGTTGAAGTTCTCAGATTTAACTTTCTCCACTATCCTTATGCAGCGGTACACTTGGGGCCAAGGCGTGGAGGGGATTCCCTGCTTCAAGGGCTGCGAGGGGGCATTAGAAGTGTACGGGACAGGTTCGTACACAGAGCATTTGTGCTTTTTGTCACTGTTGCGGAGAGAGAACGGTGACCATTTGAGGGGGATTTTAGAGCTAATTCTAATAGCGTGTTGCGTTTTCGTTCCACAGCAACAAAGCCGAGGAAGACCTTCGCCGGAGTATGATGAGAGCACGACTGGGGGACGCGACTCGTGCAAGTAGGAGCGAGTCACCGGATACCCAACTAGGGGAGTCGCTCTTAGACCCTCCCAATTCTCTGTCCCGCATTCCCCGTCGCTTCCAGTCGCCTTCACGCTCTGGATCTCCGTCCATGGAGACCCCGGAACATATCATTTGTAGAGTCCGGCAGCCGGGCCCCACTCCCGGCCGACCGCCGGATATGGCTTCCTTCTGTCAGCCTCTTGTGATTCCAGCGCGCCAACCTCTGAATGCTTTTGCGTGGACCCAGACGCGGTATCCTACAGGGCAGCCCCACCATAGCTACCCTCTTCCACCCCAGTACCACCCCCACGCTGCCCACCACTCCGTTCATTCTGAGATCTTCCGCCATCATGCTTCAGCCGTGCCCTCCGAGCCGCTCGCTCTTACCAACCACCCTCCCCGCGTACCCCCCTTCTCCTTCCGCCATCCCACTCTCGCCCCTCCGCCACAAATGTTTTTTGGCTCGGCGTCTCCCATTATCTGGCCGCAGCCTCAGCAACAATCACAACCACCACCAGCACGCATTCCTTCAAGAGACAAGTACTCAGGAACTTTCGCTCACCATCCAGCCTTTTCTGTGGTGCCTCAGTGCGCTGGTGCAGCTTCGTGTGTTCTTATCGATAGTAAACGCCAGCCCCAGCAAGATCCCCAATCCAACGACACCGAACCCGCAGAAGAGAGGTTTCAACACCAAATCCAGGCCAAACGAGCTACACGAGTGGTCAGGGATGGATCTCGCTTTGACGCTCAACTTGCCTCGACTAGGGTCTTGAGCGAAATGACGAACTTGGGCGTGAATTTTCCTCGGTCGAGCCCTTCGCCCGAAAGCCAAGAAGGTGGATCAGAATCCTCATTCAGCGTTGTCCGAGACCAGTTTATTGGAGACGCTGGTGGTGTGACGGCTTCCTTTCCACCTTTATCTAGCTTTAGCGTCGTACGGTCAAGCCCGCCTGTGTGTCAGATCGAGAGAGGCGCCTGTCGTGCTTCCACAGCTCCTGTGAGCCCTACGAAGGGTCGAGAAGCCCAAGGAACTAAGCGAAAAGGAGCGTACACCAAAGAAAGCCCCCGTACGAAGAGAGAGTCGCCCCCGCACGTCTATTACTCTAAAGAGGGAAAGGAATTGGAAGCATTGAGAATGGAGGCAACAAAGAAGGAGAATAGTGGGGCAGAGGGAACGGGAGAGGAAGAACTGAGGAAGAGGAAGAATGATAATGGGGAAGAAGAGTTAGAGATGGAGGTCGACAGCAGAAGGAAGATGATGACATGCACCTCCTCTGGGAAGAGAGTCATGGTTAACGATCAACTCTGGCCTAGTTGCTCCCAACCAGGGAAACACCTCTGCTCTAGTGTGGAAGATCTCGCTGATATCGCTGTCAAAGAACAGGCCGACCTGCTGCCCAATATTAAGGTAAGAGAGAGAGAGTAAGAACACTAGACGAGACACTGGTCTGAGCAAATCCTATAGGACAGAAAAAAGAATGGAGTGTGTGTGTAGGGGGGGGGGGATAGAATATGTTGCCAAGTTCTGGTTGAACCCAGATTAAACACATTCATGTGATTAGTATACAGAGAAAGGTTTTCCCATCCTAACGTCTATCCATTTTACGCTGGGTGTTCTTTTTTTCCACCCACGATAGGTGTCGTAGAAAAGGCTCCCGACGATATACTATATATCTATTCTTTGTGGGGATTATTCTATATTCGAGTGCGGGGTAAATCAGATGGCCGAGAATGACTCTACGTTAATAAATAGGCCTGAAGAGGGCTTATATATCTTCAATATACTTAAGAAGTGGAACGGAGCCCAAGGATAAATAATATTGCAAGCATTAATAAAATAGAATTTTATTAATTAATCTAACAAGAACACATGGAAAATATTTACATGACCGGGGATTAAAATAGGAGATACACACAAAATGAAAAAGGTCATGGGATAAATTTGACTAAGCGGAGGATTAAAATTTGGAGGGATTTAAATGACAAAACAAACAAGAAGGGAAAGGGGCGGCTAAATCCGTGTTAAAGCACGGAGTTACGTTGGCACAAAGTTAAATAGTTAAATGCAATTCGTAGCTTACGTATTTACAAGGTCGTCTTGCAGAGGAAGGCGATTTGAAGTAATGGCTTCGGTCCGACTGGCGATTTCATTCCCAAGAGAAGGGTTTTTTTAGGGGGGGGGGGAAAGGACTGGCTTTGAGGAGTGAAAGCGAAGTGGGGCTCGGAAGTACGAGCGATCCTTGAGACAGGATACTGGAGATGTTCTGGATGAACAATTGAGGTTATTGGTGTAACCAAGCGTTCTCTTGAAGAACGTTAAAAGGGGGGAATTAAATTACTACTGACGTGATATGAGGGGAGCGAAAACCGCTTCTTGTCGAACGGGCTCGAAGAACAATGACTGTTCTAAAGTTGTTCTCTTCTGAACAATAGGGGGGCCCTGTTGACTTAGCGTCTCGAGGGGCACGAACTTTGGCACTCAAGGATATTGTCCTCTTCTGGACCATAAGGGGGTTCTCGAGGTAGAGAGTTCCTAGGTGCACAAGGGAGACCGGACCGGCGTGATGCCTCGCGAAGATAATCGGGATCTGCTTCAAACGCGAAATTCTATCGCATAAATAGCCGGAGCCAGCCCCTCGGGGTAGGGAACAATGGGGGACTTCCATGGAATGTCCCGGTAGCGCTTGGAAAAATCTTATCTTCCCATAAGCCTAATTCAATCTCGCCAGATCGACGCCTGGAGTCAAACTGGGGATTGAACCTCCTTGATTAAACTTGAAGCGGGAAAAAATAATACTCGGGAATGGTGGGCGATAAGAACGCCGTTCTACTCTCTCTCGCAGGATGCACGTGGGAAGCATGAGTTTCAATATGTGATAGAAGCGAGGCGCGGCCGCCTTAGGCAATTCTATCACACCCCTCCCTTCCGGGGGGAAAGTTGTCACTTCGAAACGAGAGAGAAGGGACAACCCTAGAGCTCCGTTTTGGGAACTCACATTCTTGCATCGACCGACCTTCCATGCACCCAGCTACCATTTACATCAATACCTATGATTATGTTGATCATTTGACTATAAGGGAAACTAACCCTTAATACAATCTTAGCCATAAAAGAGACATGGGGGGAACAATAGAATAATATAAAATTCATACATGGCGTAATAATGACATGAAATAAAAATTGCGAAAATTGCTAATTTCGAGCGTTTACAAAAAGGTTAATACATCCCCCCAAAAATACATATGGGACAAAAGAATTCATGCGTAGATTAATGGGTACAAATGTACGAACATATAATGGGTACAAATGTACGAACATAAGAAAAAAAAATAGACATTGAGCCACGAAATTCTGACATTTACATTCAATTAAACTAATTATATTACACGATAATCCAATTAAGTCGTACAAGACGGTATATACATACATACATACATGGAAATCCTAATCCTACGAATTATAAATTAATCTGCACTATTCGGTAAAGCATTCCTACTGAGTGCGTCAGCGACCTGATTATCGGAACCTTTTATATAATTTATTTTAAATTGATACTCTTGCAAGAGTAGACTCCAGCGCATAATTCGGCCGTTGGAGGTTCGTACATTCCGAATATAGGCCAGCGGGCGATGGTCAGTTCCTATCCGAAATTCTTTTCCTATTAAATACATTTTAAATTTTTCAATAACCCAAATAATATCTAGAGCTTCCTTCTCTATAGTGGCATCTCTTTTCGCGAGGTAATAGCTGGCGACTAGCGAAATGCAACTGGGTGACTCGTTCCGTCATCCTCTTATTGGAGGAGTACCCCCCCCCCCCCTCCAGTGCCCTCGTTGCTCGCGTCGGTCCTAATCCCAAAGGATTTTTCCGGGTTGGGCAACTTCAAAATGGGGGCAGAAATGAGCTTACTCTTGAGCTGGTTAAAATGCGAAATAGCGACATCATTCTAACGTAGTCGATCGGAGGAATTCTTTTTTAAGAGGGAGCTATCGGAGGAATTCTTTTTTAAGAGGGAGCTGAGGGACGGTGAGATTGCAGCGAAATTTGGGGCAAAGCGCCGATAGTAAGAAGCTCATCCTAGGAATAATCTTAATTGTTTCTTAGTATTCGTGAGGGGCATGTCGGCGATTGCCTTAATCTTGTCTTCCTGTGGACCTAGCTGGCTTTGTCCTATTTTAAAACCCAAGTATTTTATGGTTTCGTGGGCAAAATGGCATTTGCTGGGGCCAATGGTGAGGCCATTTTCGCGCAATTGCTCGAAGAGAGCTAGTAGGGTAGTTAGATGAGGACTCCATTCACGAGTAGCGACGTAGACGTTATCAAAGTAAAAGGAGACATTCGGAAGTCCATCTAACAACCTTCTCATGAGACCGTTCTAGTTACTACAAGCGGTCACGAGGCCAAAAGGAAGGCGCTTAAATTGCATTAATCCTTTCTCAGTAGCAAAGGCGGTATATGCTTTCACATCGGGCCGGAGGGAAATTTGGTAATATGCCTTGCACAAATCAAGTTCTGAGATGAAATTAGCTTCTTTAAAAAGGTGGAGGTTTTGATCTACCAACGGGATGGGCTCGGCGTCGAACACAGTTAACGAATTCAACTTCCTGAAGTCGATGCACATCCGATAAGAGCCATCAGGTTTCTTGACCATGACGATTGGGGAGCAATAGCTAGAGGTGGAAGGTTCTATTATGTCTAAACTAATCAAATTATCTACTTCGGCATTAAAAGCTTGGCGTAAATGAATCGGCATGGGATAGGGTTTTGAACGGACAGGTTCCAAGGTCGTCAATTTAAAGTCATGCTCGAATCTAGTAGCGCATCCAGGCTTCTCTGAAATAACGTCGTCGAACTGACATAGTAATTGTTGTAGCTGACTCTTTTGATGTGGTGTCAGCCGCGCGTCGATATCCAGGTCAGAGGGTTTAAAAGACTCGCCTTGCAGGGAAGGAAGAGGGTAATCGGCATCAGGTTAAATGCACACTGTCTGAATGACATTCAGGGACTCCGCGGGGTAATCCTCTTCAAGCGCCGATTTTTCGTCCAGTGCTACGAACGTATCTCCATGGGCACGTCGGTGGTACTTTTTCAACAAGTTGACGTGATAGAGCTTATCGCCTGATGGGGGTACCAATGAGGTAATCTACCGGTCCTCGTACCTCGCGGACCGAGTACGGTCCTTTCATTGGCTCAGTAATTTATTACTGGCGGTGGGAAGGAGCAGGAGTACCTCATCACCGGGCTTAAACTTCCTATCTTCCGACCTGACATCAAAATAGCTTTTATATTTGTCCAAATTGACGTCGGCATTTTCATAGGCGATGTTCGCGCATTTCTCGAGCCTCTGGCGTAGATCTAAGACATAGGCGTACGATGACTGTAGTTCTTGGTCCAGTTGGGGCTTGGTTAGCAACTCCTTTAAAATGTTGAGTGGTCCGCGTACATTACGCCCATAAAGGAGCTCGAACGGTGCGAAGCCTAATGTACGATGAGGAATTTCTCGATAGGCGAATAGGGTGACCGGGAGATATCGGTGCCATTCGCGGGGCTGCTCGGCAAAAATCTTCTTAATAATTGATTTTAGATTTCCGTTTAATTTTTCACACATCCCGTTTGTCTGTGGCCGGAAGGGGGTGGTTAAAAGGGGCTTTACCATGAGCAGCCTTCCCCTACGTACTCCGTCAACTCGGAGGTGAATTGCCGTCCTTTGTCTGAGAGTATTTCCTTGGGGACGCATACCCTTGAAAAGATGGAAATGAGGGCCTCCGCGCAAGAAATGCTATCGATTCGGCGAAGGGGGACTGCCTCGGGAAAACGGGTAGCAAAATCAACCAAGATAAAAATGTAGCTGTGCCCTTCGCTCGAAGGGGGGTGGATAGGGCCAACCAGGTCGATGGCCACTCTGGAGAAGGGTTCAGTTATGACTGGTCCCCTTTGTAAGGGAGCAGGTTTGCCCCCCCCCCCTTAGCGGACATCTTTTGACACATCGCATGATTGACAATGCTTAGAGATGTCAGCTGCAGCACCCGGCCAATAAAAATATTTCAAGATACGCTGACCCGTTTTGGTATGACTAAAGTGACCGGAAAAGATGCTGTCATGGAAGGCATAAGGCGGTTGTAACGGCGTTATTACTGTCCTCGGCGGATCGGTAGAGTAGACTACCTTGCTCCAGATACCTTATTATTTGGGATCCACGGACAGTCTCCTTGTCATTGTTTTGGTCCTTATCCCATAAGGGTGTTAGTGTCTCACACTCCTTTTGTGCGGACCTAAAATCCTGGTTAAGGATCTCCGAGAATTCGGACGGTATTGGAGTTCTGAGGGGGACGGGCTCTTGTGCTTCCTTCTTCGCTCGGGCTCGAGTAAGGGCGGCCTGGGACACAGGGTCGGAGCTTACTTGAGGGCTCTGCCCTACAAGTGCTGAACAAAACTTTATAGGTGCCGAAATGACTTCAGCCCAGCCATCAAAATACTGACACTGCAGGTAACATTTAACGACGGGGAATCGGTTCGCCCGCCCTAGGTAGTCATGTACTACCGCAAATATTTCGTGGTTAAGGTCCACTCGGGGAGGAGCTCGTCGGACACGATGAAACAAGTGCACCATGTGTCCCTGACGAGGGTAGATACTCGGCAGCCGTTCACGCTGCCCTCAAATTTTAAAGTTCCCGGGGAACTTTTATCAAAAATAAAGTTCACCTGGTGCCCTGACGGAGGGGGAGAAGTTGATCCTTGGGTCTGCACCACCAGGGAAGCCGGTGTGGCCTTAATCTGGTGTACTTGATGGGTTGGTCCGTTTTTAAGCCTAGAATTTGGGGGGCAATTCCAGCTCGTGTGGTTTTCTATACCGCAGGTGAAGCATATGATCGGTCGCTTTGGAAAGAGTGATGGTGTTGCGGAACGTCTGTCGGGGTTTAATACGACTTCCTCGAAATTCCTGTCTGTAGAAATCGGGAGTCATATTATGAGCCGCCAATAACTCGGCTTTTAATGTACTGTAGTCATTTGTACACTCCGATGGTAGGGAAATGAAGATGTCGCGAAATTTAGAATTTAAGAGGGTCAGTAACCTGCCTACCGCCTTCAGCCTCCAAGTCCAGGTTGTCGATTTCAAGGATCTTTTCGAAGTGCGATAAAAATGGTCCGAAATCCTTTCCATCCCTGAAATTGGGGAGCTTAAGTGGGGGATTGGACGGGGCTTCTGAACGTGCACTCACTGATTGTGTTTCAGCTTGTACGCGTGCCATTTCAAGCTCATGGTGAAGCTTGGCTTGCCTTCGTTCCTCTCTTTTTCTCTCTTCTCGTTGAATTTCTCCTCTTTGCCTTTCTTCTCTTAACTTTTCTCTTTCTGTTCGTTGCTCCTCTTGGATGTTCTCAATCAATTCTCTTCCGGAAAGTCCCAAGGATTCTCCTTGCGCTTTGAAGATTTCAAACTGAGTCATATTTGCTCTTGGTAGGCAGTAGTCAACCAACTAAATTCCTTTGCGGTAAGAAGTATGCCTTCTAGAGAATTGGCCTACCTAAATATGGGCACTGACCTATTCCAAATTGGTTTCTCGACCTAGATAACCAATGACTAAAACAAAAACACACAAAAAAACAAGAACAAATTATTATACCACTTCCTTGAGCTACTCCAGCTTCTTCAGTTTTCAAAAGCGGATAGCAATCGTTAAAAAAGGGGATTTAATATACTCTATTCTTATAACGTATAACACTATGCTTCACTCGACTGAGACCAGTGTTTGCAAAGATATAGCGTTACAATAGGTTAAGGGAGGGAAAGGAACATGAGGAATGGGTGTTGTGCTAATCTCTGAAAAAAAGTGCATGTACATCCAAAGCGTAAAAATAACCGTACCCTCTGCTACGTTACCAGAGTTCTGGCTTCAAGAGCATTCTACTAATATTATAGATCTCCCGCTTAGTGTTCAGCGGGTAGTCGAGCTGAATTCTCTGCTATTCATCATGTTCTTCAGCGTATTTGTAGAAGATTAGGTCTAGAGCATTCTTTTTTACGGTTGGACATTCGAAGTGATTTTCCTTTTTGGGGGGGTGATGTGTGATGTTGAGAGGATATGAGAATAGTGTGTATGGTAGTTGTAGTTGTGCATGGATGGTTAGTGATGATGCTTTCTGTTGCCAATCTGCCCGGGTGATGAACCTTGATTGGACGAGATACAGCACAAATTCGCCCCATGGCGAGGAGGGCTAGCTTTGTGCTTTAGCAGGTATAAAGGGATTTGGGGGATGGGGTGGATGTTAGCAACCTTGATGCACGCAGACCCAGATCAAAATGGCCGTTTAAGTATCCATGGATATTTGTTTCAGTATCAAGTTTGGATGAGGGCAATTATGAGCTGTTGGTAAGTTTTTAAATTCATTGAAACTTTATCTGCGAGATTCTACCATCAGGTTGGGCTTTTTTGTTCATATTTTTTTATTTGCAGAGTTTCCGGAAAGACGAGAGAGCTTGGTGCAAGATAGACGGCACCTCGTCGTGTACCTCCAAAGTGAGTTTCGACCTCACACCCAAAGAAACGGAGGAAGTGCTCAGACTCTTGCGCCACAACACTCCGGTTCCCCCATTGCGGATCAGTCAGCACAAAGGACCGCCCTATTCCAACCAGAGCTCGACCGTTACCGTCAATCGCTTGGAATCTTGCGACAAGGTCCAATCCTCGGATTGCCTCCGGCTGTTCAAGAAAGCTGAAAAGAATGGGCGGGTCAAGAGGTCAGAGGCAGTGGTGCAGATGACAAAAGAATCTCCCTCCTCGAGCTCGAAGTTGGGTGGTTTCCTCCCCCCGGGGAGGTTGACAAATGTTCGGTGCCATAAACATGAAGGGTTGAAAAAGGGAAGAGAAGAAATGCCTCCTTGTGCTACCACAACATCCAGTACAACTACTACAACATCCACCATCACTACCACTGCTGGCACCGTCACCCCGGCTGATGGAAACGCTTATCCCACCAGTTCAAATCAATGTTGTGATACTAATTTTAAGAAATCTTCTAAATACAAGTGTGGTAGAAAGTTAGATGCTATTCAACTAGATCCTAGTGACGGTGTGCAGACAGGTCCTGGCAAAGATGATGATGACGAGGATGATTCGGATGAGGGGGAAGTTTTGGATGGACTAAGTCAGTGTGAGATCGAAAATATGAAGAGAGAGGATCAACAAAGATCCGAGTCTAGCCAAATTGTTAACATCGGAAGTTGCGTGGAGGCTCGAACCATCACTCAGAAGACTAGTTACTTCACGGCCAGCAGCCAGCCTGCTACTGGGGCCAAAGATATTCTCAGACAGACATCGCAGGCGTTGGGGAAAAGGCCCCTGACGTCAGTGCTCACCAGTCTTCGAGGCGAGTCTTCCAGCGAGTACTCGGAAGAGAGTCGGGAAAAGGCAAGGAGAGCGCTCACTTTCGACGCCACTGACGGTAGCAGTAAAGAGAGTGAGTACGGCATGGGCGCCCCCCCTCGCCTTTCCCCGTCCCACCGGGAGGGGTCTCCTGGGCAACTGGAGGCAACGCCGAGCCAAGAAGAGGTGAGGGAAGATTTCGTGAGGAGCGTGAGTCTACTCAAGCACCACCTGATGAGGAAGCCGCTCCTCGCCGACGGAAGACCTCTCGGCGACGCTGTGATCGGGCTTAGGAATGGTCGTTGTGGGGAGGGCGAGAGAAAGGTGGATTCGGAGACTGGAGGGTGGTTTTCACCCTGCTCCCACGCGGTCCCCTCCGATAGTAGTGCGGTTGAGGAGAGCGAGAAGGGTTCGATCGCTAATGGACACGCCAAGCGACCACTCTTCTACAGCGAGGAAGGGTCGTTATCCAGCAATGAAGAAGACAAGGAGGTGGAAGACTTGTGCAGAGCCAAAGGTGTTCCAATTCCGTCAACGAGTGAGAAGGTGAAGTTTCGTCGTTCGCTCGACTCTGCGGCCACCCTCGTCTTCCACAATAAAACTGGACTCCCTCTCACGTCCAGCCCAGCGCCACTCCGGAAGGGAACCGCCTTTGATTTCGATTCCACCCTCAACTCCATCGCGGGGATTCGGAAGTGAGTATTTAAAAAAAAAACAAACCTTAGCCCCTTCCTATCTTGAGCCCTTAGTCGGGGTCCATCCAGGCGTGACAAGGAATAAAAAGAGCAAAGCAGGAATGAAATGGGGGTGGACGGGTGTATACGAAGCCTCTGGGAACGAGTTCGTAAAACCTTTTGTTGGGGTGGCTGTCGTATACATTGAAATTGGCACTATAATGCCCTCCCCCACCCCATCTCAAGGTTACGGTTCATACGTGTTGCTGATGCATACGCGCTCATGTACAAGGAGAGAAACGACCCTGAAACCGCGAGCCTATTATTCGAGTAATGCCCAGGTCATGATTGACTGCGGGCGAGGTCATGGAATGAAGCTCATTTCACGCAGCGCTCCCATTCAATAACTGCTCCCAATTTCCATCTTACTCTTACCAAGACTATCGTTCAGTCATTGGTTTAGTGGTAATGAATAAGCTAAAATCAGACGGAGCTTATCTTTGATCATCAACTCAAGCTGCCCACTTATGATGCATTCACGTTTTTTTTCTCTAGTTTTCACCAGTGATATTTATTTTAAAGTTTTTAGGTTTTATTCAATACTAAATTTCATATTTAAACTAGCGCTGTAATCTATCAGAATTCATATCGCTCCAACTGCCTATGGCCCAGTTCAATGCACAAATACCAGAGAATTTGCATTAAAATGACGCTCGAGCAACCCCTTGTCACCTTTTTCGCAGAGATTTTAGTATCGTTACTATATTTGTGGTTTGCAAAGTTATTCTCGGGTATGAGCTTGTTTTTTTGTCTTGATTTAGATAGTGTTAACACCTTTTTGGTCATTTCAGCGCTTTCCGTACGTGCGATTCCGAAGATGAGGAGTGCGACCTCATGTTCAAGGACGACTCTCCCTATGCGGTCTGTTTCGGGAAGTCGACCCTCAGCGCTTCCGCCCCGGCGACTGTTACATGTTCCAATCTTCTGGGGAGCTTCGAGGAGTGCGTTTTAAACGGGCGCCTCGAACCAGTTTCCACCGTGCACGGGTTCGTGGCTGAAATAGCCGCCTCAGGGGTCTTTTGTCCGCGTCATACCACCAAGCCCGTGACCGTCTTCTTCTACACACTCTGCGACAATGACCAGATTTCTTCGCCTTACATGGTGAGTGACCTTTTTTTGGAATCCGTGGGGCGTTAGCCCCTTTCACTCTCGTTTGGGTCTATGCAGCGTCACATAAAGGCGAGAGCAGACAGAACAAGAAGCAAATGGACGGAAAGTTTTGAGCTTTTAACAAAGATAAGGCGATGATAAAAGGATCGCAAAGACTCAACGAACAACTAAGTTGACAGATACAGGTACTCATCGTCAACAACCGCTTTACCACCGGGGTTGGTGCGTATCAACGCTCACAAAAACTACCCACCCACTCCTTATAAAGCACAAAGCCATCCATCTTTTTTTTCTACGCCAAATTGGCTCTCCATAGCGATAGGGTACTATGTAGTGTAGCATTTAGTCCAGTCAGGGTTCTTCCATGGGGGGGAAAGCCCCCTCACAACCCCCCTCCATACCACTCATCCACTTCCTCCTCGATCAGCCAACCCACTTTCTCTCACTCGAACTCAGTAAATATTTAACCTCCTTTGCGGGCTTGATCTATCTAATATTTGAAAGTTGCAGCGGCTATGCCCTTGTAACTTGTTCCTATAATTGGGGTTTTAAAGAAAAAGATATGGCAAAAGTGGTGGTGAGATTGAGGCTTTGGAAGTCTCCTCGCCAACTGGGGTAAGTATAGCGGCAGAGTTAGTGAAGAGTCTCCATCTTTAGTTCTCCTGGGTAGAAGAGACGAATATACGCCATCTCGCCGCGTCATTTTGTCTCTAGGTACTGGAGGACTTTGGTTTAAATTAATTTATTGAATGATCTTAATTCATTTTCCCCCCTTCTCTAGCATTGTCTTACTTTATTTTTTTAACCTGCTCTTTATTAATTTTCTCGTTTGACTCCCTTCCGCTCCTCATTTTTGAGCACGTTTGTCCCGATTCTGTTAAAATTGGTTAAATAAATTCTGTTTTTTTATTCCTCTGTGTGTGTGTGCGTGTGTGTGTAAATAAGTGCTAAGCAGTACTTCCGTTCCCACGTTTCTATACCCTGACTTCAAAACATTAGATTAAAATTTTCCCCTCCCTTTAGGGTCACATCAACTTGGGAAAGAAAGGGTACCACATACCTAGTCAGGGAACCGTTCAAGTGACGCTCTTCAACCCACATGGTACTGTGGTCAAGATGTTCGTGGTGGTTTACGATCTCTCGGATATGCCTCCGAATTCCAAGACGTTCTTAAGGCAGCGTACCCTTAACATGCCCGTCAGTGAATCGGACACTCACCCAGATGCTCACCAGTGGCTCCGTTACCTCATTCATCTCAGGTGAGTCCTCGTTGTCCAGTCGGGGGTACTCTCGGAGGACCTTGCAAAGGGGCTCTAAGTTCCTGCATAAAGACCTGCCTATTTGCCTAATAAAGGTAGGTTCCTGCATAAGGACCTGCCTTTTCATTACAGAATAAAAGTAGGTTCACCTACGTTGTGAACGTCCATACATTTCTACTTCCCATAATTTCATCTCTTTGCATACTTTCTAGAAAAGATGGCCTCGTAGGTTTTGGCATTATTGATGGCAAGCAAATGGAGTGCATATTCCAATTCTCTGCCTTTCATTACTTCATCTTCCACCTCTTTCTCACAAAGTGCGCTTCAATACCACTAAAAAAATTTCTTTCCACAACCTCTGTTCTATCGATCACAACGACTTATTCTTTTTCCTCGCCAAATTGCCCTCCCTCCCCTCCATAGCGATGGGATTATATTTGCTGTAGCACCTAGTCCAGTCAGTCGTACCTGGGAAGAAAGCACCAAGCACGCCCTGCCCCCCTTCCCTAAAACCCCTCCATGCCCATCAATCGCACAATACCACCCACTTGCTCCTCGGTCAGCCATTTTTCTCTCACGCGCAAAATCAATCCACCTTCTACGTGGTCTTTTAACTCTTCGCCTTCCCCCTCCTCCGCTGACACACTTATATATTCTCTCCGCACCTCTTTCCATTCGTTCTTCTTACACTCCCCAAACTACCTCAGAGCGTTCTGTCACCATCATCTCCACACCATAAACATCTATTTCCCCACTCGTTCCTAGCTCTACATAACTATCCCGCACCAAGCATCTGTCTCAAATTGTCCATTTTCACTGCACTTGAGATTTTTCCTTCTTTTAAACCGTAGTTTCACTCCCATACACTAAAGTTGACACCCTCACACTCGTAGCAGATTTAACACTCAACCTTATTATCCACTGTTCCGATCGCCCAAGAGAATTCCCTACCACTTAAAACCATGATCGCAATCTCTTTCATCTCTACCACTCTTTCACGATACATCCCAGACACTTAAAGATTCTCACTTTTTCAAGGGTAACTCCACGGACTAATATCACGCCACACTTCGCCCCAAATACCATTAGTCTTTCCCGTATTCATATGTAGGCCCTTCCTCACACATACAGTCAAATCCAACGATCAACATTTCTAAAATGCCTTCACTCACACCGAATAACACCAGGTGTTCAGTATATAGAACATAGATTCCTTCCATCACTCTTCCCCGTCAATCTTGCACTTCTTTTCTTCATTCCCATTCGTTCTTCTCTCAGTGCTCGTTTGATAAAGATCTTAAACAGACAGTAAAACATCACAATACATCTTTCTCATCCCTTCATTCTATCAGACATCTCACTCCTCTGTCCGACTACCTTTCACCTAAATGTACGCCTACAACCGAGGTATAAGTCTGTTTATACTCTCCCTTCCCCTCTCATCTACCTGCTGCCATAGATGAGTTCCCCTCACATGATTTAGCCCACCTGCTGAAGTGGGTACTGGAGTGTGGCGCTTGGAGAGATGGGAAGAGAGTGAGGACCAGTTGACCTGACCCTCTCACACTCAAGTGAGATGCAGCAGTCAGGAGTCAAATGGTCCTACCTCTACTCACCCCCTTATTCATCCCCTCTCAATCTATGTTATCCCTGTTATTCGCCCATTCGGAATGTTCCATATACCTTGATTACAACACGCACTTGCATTATTCCCCTGTAGGGTTTGCATTCGCCCCTCTCCCCTCTGCCCATTTGAAACGCTACTCTCACAGCATTCTTCCAATCCTCGATCACTGTTCTACTTTCAAGTATAAGAAGGTCAGGGTACTTGTGAGCAATGAGGTCAAAAGTAGATGACGATAGTTCTTTGACAAATTGTATAATGTGGGTATTAATATTAATTTTCTCCATGTAAACCGGATGTTCTATATTATGGGTGTGGAAGAGGTTAGCATGAAAGAGGGTTGTAGTGCTGAGAAAGGTCTGAAAAATGGGAAGGTTGCTGGAGTAGATGTAGGTTTGCTGTAGGCTAACCGGCATGACTGGATACCGCCACTTTCCCACCCATTACCACTGTGTATTTCGCTCGCAGGAACAAAACATTTGGTCGGTAGCGTGACTTCCCAGGCCAGCGGCCCTTAACTAGGTTTAGTCGCCTTTTAAGACATGCGTCGGAGAACGATATGAAGAAGACTCATTTACTTTGTCCCCCTTTCTCCCTTAATCAAATTTCATCGGTTAATGGCTGTAAACGGCATCATTTTCACTACTCCCACAAAAGGTCGGCTCACATTTCCGGCAGTAAGTTATTTCTTTAGTGCTTTGTTGGGAGGTATTTTGAAAGCTTCTCTCTAATGCCGGTAGGTTTGCTAGCTCAAAGTCCGGCAAAATCTACCTCCACACCGATATTCGGATGTTGATTCTCCGGAAATCGGATGCCGACGCAGCCACTCTCCACAAGAACAGCGTCCCGTACGAACTTCGCTCCTTTACCAACGGTCCAACTAACCCGAAATTCTCTCCCAGGAAGTAGTGATCAAAATGCTCACCTGAGTACTCCTAGTTAGTGAAAGGCCAAGAGCAGCTTTAACTTCTCAACGGTGGAAGAGGAGAAATGGTAACAAGATAATTTTGTTTTAAAGAACACATTTGGGTTTATCGAGGAAAGAATTTTTTTAGACGGTGTAAGCTTTGATTTCGTTGAATTTTGTTTTATATAGGTAGAAAAATAAAGACGACGGCCTAAGCTTGGATATGAAATGTGTACATTGATAAATGATAAATCTGGGGAGGGGGTTGTTTCTTTATTTTCTTGTTCCTCTTCTTTATAGGAGTTTTCTTGAATGGAAGGATGGGTTAAGGGGTTGACTGTCTGATTTCCTTGTTTCACCTTTCCGTGGCTAGCTAATGTTTTATTTTTTTAGATTTACTAAAAGATGTAAATATCAACTATGCATATTCATATTGAATATTCTTATTGTGAAGTTTCCTGGCAAGCATCAGCATTGTAAACTGTGGTGTGTGTGTGTGTGTGTGTGTGTGTGTGTAGCCAGTGTTTGGGTATTGTGATAAAAAAAATGTATCATTTTGATTTATTTTGCATTTTACCCGTAGAAAATAATAAAAAATGGTGTCCATAATACATTTGAAGGCATCATTATATAATGAATAGTTTCCATCATTTTGCATGATCTCACTAGTTTAAACTTGTTTAAGTTCATGAATGATACAAGTTACCGGGAGGAAGGATGACGGGGAATTTGGAGGTAAATATTTTGGGACTATACATTAAAGGAGTCGATATCAAGTGTGGATAGCTGTGGGGTATTATAATTTCAATTGAAAATGATTTTTACCACAATTTGTCTGATAAAAAGAAATGGGGAAAATCACGATTATTGCGGGATAAAAATTAATCCATTTGTTAATGAACTCCAATTTGCCCCCCAAAAAGGGGAGTTAAATTATTAGTTTTTGTATATTTTAAATTATCATTGGATGGCCTTTGAGAGACGTTGTGATTTAAACTTGGGATATGACCAATTGAAGTAATTTTTTAAATGAATTCTCTGCAAATTATAATTATTAAAAAGGTACAATTCTATGTGAAGTTTACATCATTGCCTTGTTTTTAATTGTAGTTTCTTTAAGAAATTTTATTGCAAAACTTCTTGTAACCGTATAAAACTTCATGATACTTCGTTCTCATCTAAGGTTATACCAAGAACAAGTTGATATTCATTTTTTTTTTTTAATTATTAATCGTTAACACTCCATTAATCAATATATCGAATTGGAGAAAAAAATTGTTTTGACTTTAAGAATTTTGGTTCGATCGTCTCTAATTTATTAAAGTACAAACGAACTTAATTGGGTTCCCTTATTGTGCAGGTAAGATTAGCTCTTTCGTAGATAAATTTGACCCAAATTGCTCAAATTGTTTAGGAAGAAAGATTCATTTGGTGGAAAAATTGGGCTAAATTTCTTCTAGCAACTCTGCATTTTAACATTTTTCATTCCATTTAACATGCACTATTTTTCATGTATATCGCTGTAATAAAATGATAGACCCTCCTTAGAGTTAGAGGCTACATTTACTAAGGACTATTGTTACAACCTCTCTTTAAAAAAAGTGAGGCCTCTTTAAAAAAATATTTTTGTAAAATAAACACTTCTATTTTAATATAATTTAAAAGCTATTTTGAAAGATGTATGATAATGTATATTTTTCTATTCTTCAGTGAAAGATTAGCTTGTAACCCTTAATTTTCATAGCCACCTGTGTAGTACTGTTATTAGGTTACTATGGTAATTGAAGGGTCAATAAGGTTAGAAATTGCCGTTGTCTTTATTTCAGACGTTGATAAACAACTTCTTCACTTTAGAAGTAAAATGTGATATTGTTTAATCCAAAATTTATTTCTTGTAAAATTTTTAGTTTTTTTTTTCTTAAGCAAAATCTTTAGGTGTAGTTTTGGTAAAAATTTTGTTCCATATATGTATTATATATTAACAGAGATTGGTTTTATATCAGTTGTGGTTTAAAAATTGTAAATATTTGTAAATATCATAAAAAAAAAGTTCTCTCTGGGAGATGGTTCTTTTGCACGATGAATCATATATATAATTAAAAGAGGAGATTGACAAAAGGTTCGGTTTTAAGAAATTGTTTTCCTATCTTGGAACACTCAAGGCTATCTCCCTGTAGAGGACTTTTCGCCTATTAATTTTGCGTATAATTTTATCTCGAAATTTTTAGGTCGGTAAAAAAAAAGAAGTCAAAATTTACCCACATTTTGCGACTTTCGTCAGAGCCGCCGCGGCAATAAATATTTTGGCGAAATTTTCTAGCAATTTCAAAGAATCGAATCGGTTCACTGACTTTTGTCAATTAATCTAACTGTTTTGGCAAAATAGTTGATGAACTAGATGGTTATTTGGTAGGCCATTACCATTTGTCTGCTCATTCCTCTAGTAAATTTATGGGCCATTTTATATGTACTGCAATGGCGAAAGTGGCTAATAGAAACTTGGGTATTTTCCCTACCAAAAATGAGATTGCCCTGAGTAAGTCTGGTTGGTTAAATACTGCCTATTTTTAGTTGTACACATACATAAATAAACTTTGTCTTTCGCTATAGTTTAGGAAATATGTTGCTAGTGCGAGGAATCATTGCATACTTTATTGTTATAGAAGACCACGCAATATTTGCAGGTCTCAGTAATACAGTGTAAAAAAAAAGCTTTTTTTTCTAATTCCTCCAACGCATCGAAGGCTAGCTAGAATAGTGTCATCTAAATGGGGGACTTTTATAGGACTGCAAAGAGCACGACGGGTATCTGGAAGGATTAGTTCGACCCGTATGATTTTCCCTTTTTAATAGTTTTTTTTTTAATTTTAGGAGCCCATCTGGCTTCTATAATGTGGAAGGGATGACTGCCGATTGATGTAAGTGCGTCGCACACATTTATTAAAGTTCATCATTAGCATTTTAGCCTCCCTTCTCCTAGACACGGTGTTTTTGGGGTTATGGCTTATAGCGGCAAGGGGGTAGCGAAGTGAACATTTAGAATGATTAATCCATATTTTATTGGGGTGTTTATATCCTGCTTCTGTTTGTTACCCTCGTGCTTATCGCCCCCCCCCCCCCCCCGTAAGGGCCGCGGCGATTTGCCATCCTGGCCGCCGTGCTGACGGGACTCGGCACCCCGTCCGACCCCACTTAGCCTCTTCTTCTTCTTTCAAAACACTTGTTTCCTCGCTTTTCATACAACCTCTCCCACAACTTTCCCCCGTAAGGGGCGCGGCGATTTGCCATCCTGGCCGCCGTGCTGACGGGATCCAGCGCTCCGTCCGGCCCCAGCTTAGCCTCTCTTCCTTCCTTCAGATAGCCCGATTTCTCCCCTACCTCGTCGCTTTTCATACAACCTCTCCCACAACTTTCTCTGGTCAGCCTCTAATTTCACAGGGTAGAATGCTGACCTTCTTCTCAAGCCAACCACCCGGGATGGGGGCTGAGGGGGGAGGGGACATTGTTCCCTAACCCCTCAGCTCCGGTTCGGTATGGGGGTTTTTTAACAACCTGCTTCATCCCCACCCATACCTTCCTCACATCCCTTTTCCTCTCCTCTTCACATTCTATCTGTTTTACGCCGTGTCTAAGGTGGAGCCGCCATGCCGAAGGACTGCCAGGCCACCAGGCGGGAGGGGTGGTCCCAAATGGCGGCGCCTGGCTCTGCCGGGCCTGTAAGCACCTCTTGCAGTGCGGGCTACTGCAAGAGGTGGTGAGCGATTGCGTCCCGTAAAACAAAGAGGGTCACCATGCCCAATGATGAAAAAAAAACCCATCTCCCCTTAATTCCCCCTTGCTCATCGACGGAGCCGCCCTCGGGCAGCTCCAGCAAAAAAATGGAGGTCCCCCCCCTTGTGCTTGCACAGGGTATCCTCCATATTTCTCTAACCGGAGAGGAGGCTTACTCCTCAACTTCGCCTACGGGTGCAGGGGACTCCCCCTCACCCCCTTCTCTGGAGGTGCTTTCGGGCACCTCCCTTTTCCCAGCGGCAGTCCCCTCTTTTCTTTCCAAGGGGACTGCCAAGAAAGCCAGCAGGCATCCCTTAGCCAGCCGCTCCGCATCAAAGCGGCTCGGTAGGGCAAACCCCCTTAGGGGGGAGAGGGAAGCCAGGCCCCTTCGGTCACTTCCCTCAAAAGACCTGCTGGCAAAAATATTAAACCTTGCCGGGGTCAAGGCCTGTGCCTCCCCACTAAAGACTTATGACGCTGCCAAGGGGACCTGCGATGTCCTGGGAGGGGATGGCCAACTGGAGGCCCCTCCCGTGATAGACATGGTCCTTGAGGAAAACCAGCCTCAGAAGGTAGGGCCTTCCATGGGGGGGAATCCGGGCTCGGCGCCAAGCACCGAACCCGAATCCGCCCCTATGCAAGGTCCTCATCAAACGGCTGTAGATTCTCAGGCAGTACAAGGAGGGGAGGGATCTCCACCAGATGATGCCCCTGCGACCACCAGGACCTTCTCCATTTCGGAGAAGGACCTGGCTGAGGCCGGTCCATCTGGCCTGGGGGCTTCTACCGGCGGGGGTGAGAAGCGGGTTCATTCCCCGCCCTCCTCTCCAAAAAAGAAAAG
Organism: Ceratothoa steindachneri; assembly: GCA_963969495.1. Lineage (NCBI taxonomy): Eukaryota > Metazoa > Arthropoda > Malacostraca > Isopoda > Cymothoidae > Ceratothoa > Ceratothoa steindachneri. The sequence goes on along the minus strand of OZ018330.1, from coordinate 54,091,617 downwards.
GACCAAAAAGACGAAGAAGACTCGGGGCTCCTCTCAATCCGCGGGGGCTACGGGGACGGATGGGTCTGCTGCCACTTTGGCAAGTGACCAAGCCAAGATCGGCACATCCGGGCCCTCTGCTTCCCCGGGTACGGAGCTCCTAACGATGACAGACCAAAAGTGCACAGGGCGGAGCCTCGATGACATCGGGGCCCCTCATTCAGAGGTTACCTGGCGTTTTCGAGCCCGCTGGCTTCAAACGCTTCCTCGTTATTCGCTCCACTGATGGCACCATGTTGTCCAAGGGCAACATGATCCATCAGAGGAGAGGATTAGCTAGTGCAATTGGTAGAGAGCCGAAGGCAACCCGTTTCTCGGACGGGAGCCTTCTGGCGAATGCGGCAAATCCCGCCGAGGCGGCCAAGATTAGTGCTCTTCGGACACTTCATGGCACCCCGGTGAGTGTGACGCCGCACTCTACCATGAACTTTGTAAAAGGAGTAGTTTATGCGAGGGAACTCGTTGACTACTCCATAGAAGACATCACCCTAGAGCTGGCCGACCATGGGGCGGTCAAGGTCGAGCGTGTGATGAGAAAACAGGGAGGGGCCTCGAGACCCACCCCTACACTCTTCGTCACGTTCGACTGTGACAAGCTCCCTGAGTCGGTGCGTGCCGGTTGGTACCGCTACCGCGTGAAGGCATTCGTGCCACTGCCGCGGCGGTGCTATTACTGTCACCGCTTCGGCCACACGAATCGATCATGTAGACGTGCAAAATCGGGGTCACCCGAAGTCTGTGTAAATTGCTCCAAGGTCGCACACGATAAGTCCAAATCGTGTGTGGCCAAGTGTGTCAATTGCGGAGAGCCGCACCCTGCTTCTTCGAAGCAATGTAGTGCATATCTCCTGGAGAAAGAAATCCTGGCCGTTCAGGCCCAGGATAGACTCTCATTCCGCGAGGCTAAGGACTTGGTCCTAGCGCGCCCAGCTCTGCCTGGGACGTCATATGCCTCAATAGTTAGAAAAGCACCCTCTGCTCCTGGCCCATCCAGGCCAACGAGCACGGTTGTTTCCGCGCCCATTCGGAGCCCTTCTGCGGGCTCTACTACACCCGGGCGCTCCCCTGGTAGAGCTGGCGGCAAAAAGGGTTCACACCCAGCCCCGGCTAAAACCAGGGCTCCCCCCTCTTCCCCCAGCGTGACCGTTCCTCGTAAGGCGAAACGGCCACGCGCCTCCACAGAGTCGTTAGACTCACAGGAGGCAACACCCCTGAAGATGGTCGCTAGGCCATCTTCAGGGGGTTCCTAAAGCTGTTCCCCGAAAGGAGGACGCAACAAAGGAGCTTCGGCCCCTTCGCCCACGCCCCGAGGTGGAGCGAGTGGCTCGGAGACGATGGTTCCTCGAAAAGAGGGCCCCCCGCCTCCCAAGCCGCAGCGCCCACCTAAGGTTTCGAGGCGGAGGGAGGAAATGACTCGCATGGCGAGCCCAACCTCCCCCAATAAGTCCTCGAAGGAGACAGCGCTTTGTCCGGCCAACAGCGCCCGGGATTCTGCCCCCGGGAAGCGTACGGCCATTCCCGTGAGGGTCTTCAATTCGAGGAGGGCCCCCGCGTCTCCTCCGAGCTAGGCCTGGAGGGCATATTCCTTCAATGGAATTGCCGTGGACTCCTGGCCAACTGGGAGGCTCGTCTCGTCCCGTTCCCCGTTAGCTATTTTTTTGCAGGAGACCATGCTAGGTGCGTGCCCCCTCCCTGCCCTCCCGGGGTATAAGGGTCTTGCGACCCCACCACCGCGGGATGGCCGGGCTAGGGGATGCGCAGTTTACACCCGGCATGATGTCTCCGTTCTTCCTTTCTCTTTAGATACCTCCTTTCAGGCAGTGGCTGTGCAGCTGCACCTGGATAGGAGGTATACTATCATTTCTGCGTACATTCCACCGTCAGCTGACTTCGACGCGGGGGACTTCCGCCGCGTCGTTGCACGGTTGCCGAGGCCCTATCTCTTGCTTGGAGATCTGAACGGCAGGCATCCTCTCTGGGGAGATTACTCCATAAATCCCAGGGGACAAGTCCTTGCCGATCTGATCGAAGAGCTGATATGGGTGTCCTAAACGTGGATGAGTTTACGCATCACTGTCCGAGAACCGCTTCATTTTCTTGCCTTGACCTATCTTTGTGCTCTTCGGATGCACAGCCTGATTTTGATTGGGGGGTGGTCGATGACCTCCATGGTAGTGATCACTTTCCCATTCAAATATCATTTTCAGGGCAACTGCCGCCTGAGAGACCACCTCGGTGGTGCTTGGCGCGGGCGCGGTGGCCTGCATTTCAGGAAATGACTGAATTCTCTATCTCAGTCGAGGAGTTTAGGTCGGTAGATGAGGCCGTTGAGTTCTTCTCCGGCAACCTCATCGCCGTGGGCCTGACTACTATTCCTAGGACGTCTGGCCGTTTTGCACGCCGACCACTCCCATGGTGGTCGGCCGAGTGTGAGACGGCCCTCAAACAGAAGCGTTATGCCTACATGCGCTATAAGCGCCGCCCGAACGATTTCACTGTCGCTGAATTTCGTCGGGCTAGGGCTAGGTTCCGGTATATTTCGAAGCACGCCCGCCGCTCTTCTTGGCGGGCATACGTGTCTTTACTTAACGGGAAGACCCCTTTAGCTGAGGTGTGGAAGCGAGTCAAAAGGATTCGGGGCAAGTTCTCGCAGGACCCCCCTCCCGTTCTCCAGGAGAATGGGACCGCAATCTTGGACCCCGCGTCCGTGGCGGAATCCTTAGCGACCGCATTCTCTAGCCGTGATGCTGCTCCGCCAGCATTCAATGCACGTCGTGATGTCGCGGAAGGCCGCCGGCTGGACTTTACCTCCAGAGGCGGAGAACCCTTCAACGACAAGTTTACTGTGAGTGAGTTGCGCTCCGCTCTCGCTTCGTGCGCGGACACCGCCCATGGTCCGGACGATCTCCCGTACGCCATGCTTCGACACCTGGGTGAGCGAGGCATGGCCTTTCTGTTAGATTTGTTCAACAGGATCTGGGTGGAAGGTCTTCTCCCAGACTCCTGGCGAATCGCTACTGTGCTCGCCTTTCGCAAGCCGGGGAGAGATCACTCTACTCCGACCGGTTTCCGCCCAATCTCTCTAACCTCTTGCGTGTGCAAGTTGATGGAGAAATTGGTAAATGTTAGATTAGCCTATTTCCTGGACAGCGGAGGCCATCTGTCTTCTGCACAGTGCGGCTTCCGTAAGTTCCACTCCACGTCGGATGCTCTGCTCCGACTGGAAAATGCCGTCTGCGAGGCTTTCCTTCGTAGACAGCACTACGCCACGGTGTTTTTTGATCTGGAGAAGGCCTATGATACCGCATGGCGATACGGTATCATGGAGACTCTCCACACGATGGGGGCGAGGGGACGCCTCCCAATGTTTATATCTGAATTTTTGCGAGATCGTCGATTCCGCGTACGGGTGGGGGGAGCCCTCTCCGGCCCAAAGGAGCAGGAAGAGGGTGTCCCGCAGGGAAGTGTCCTCAGTGTCGCACTCTTTGCCCTGAGCATCAACGGCATCACCTCGGTGCTGCCGGAAGATGTTCTCGCCACGCTCTACGTAGACGACCTTTCGATCTCTTTTGGCGCGGCCCAGATGCCAACTCTGGAGCGCCGACTCCAACAGGCATTGAACCGCGTCTCTCGCTATGCCGAAGCGCACAGGTTTCGGTTTTCTTTGGCCAAGACTAAGGTGGTGCACTTCTGCCGCCATCCACGGCTTCACCCCGACCCAGATTTGTTTCTTAATGGGGTGCGCCTGGATGTGGTTGAGTCGCACCGTTTCCTTGGTCTTGTATTCGACCGACGCCTCACCTGGGAGGCTCACATTCGCAGCCTTAGGGTCTCTTGTACCCGCGCCATGGACATTCTCCGTTCCGTGACGTTCAGCGCTTGGAGCGCTGATAGGGCTACCGCCTTACTTTTTTATCGATCCTTTGTTCGCTCGAAGCTCGACTACGGATGCGAGTTTTATGCATCCGCAGCCGAGCGTTTATTGCGGAAGGTGGATTCGATCCACCACACCGGCCTTCGCCTTGCGACCGGTGCCTTCCGCACTTCCCCCATTGAGAGCCTGTTGGTCGATGCTGGGGAGATGCCACTCGCTCTGCGTCGCGTGCAGTGCATCACTCGCCTGTACGCGCGAGCCCGGTGCCTCCCTCAGTCGCCAACAGCTCTCACTGCATCCGCAGCTGATCTCGATGGTGCCTATGCCGCCGAGAGACGCCAGTCATACCCTAAGCCCTTTGGGTTTAGGGCCAGGAAACTCCTTCGAGAGGTAGATATAGCTCTCGGGCCGGTGGCGCCCCTGGTTCTGCCCAGGACGCCACCCTGGAGGGTACCACATTTGGCTATTTGTCGCCACGCCTCTGCTCCCAAAGCTTGTACTGCGCCGGGAGTATTGCGTTCGACCTTTTTGGAGCACACATCGTGTCACGCTGGTACCGTGCCAGTGTATACGGATGGCTCCAAGTCCCAAGAGGGGGTCGGCTTCCACGCCGTATCCCCTCTGTTTGAAGTCAGCGGGGCTCTACCAGGCGCTGCGTCTGTCTTCACGGCCGAGCTGGTGGCAATACACCACTCGGTACGGGAGATTACGCGACGTGCCCGGTTCGGAGACCGGATTGTGATTTATAGCGACTCACAAAGCGCCCTGAGTGCTCTCGGGGCATTGGAATCTCCGCATCCCCTGGTTCGCGAAATCCGTGACGCCACGGTTTTGGCGAGCCGGGCAGATGTCGAGATTATCTTCTGCTGGGTTCCTGGACATGTAGGAATTGCGGGGAATGAGCGCGCCAATGAGGGCGCCAAAGAGTCCGCGAGGACTCTGCGACCGGACCAGCGTTTCGCTCTTCCTCACACTGACTACATGGCAGGAATACGGGCAGCTCTTCGGACTGCTTGGCAAAGAAGATGGGAGACGGTCGAGGGGAACTTAAAGTTGCGTGCCATTGCGCCGCGACTGTTCCCATGGACCTATCCCCCAATGCCGCGGCGGCTTCAGGTTGCTTTCTGTCGTCTTCGAATCGGACACACTCGTGTGACGCATCGTTACTTGGTGGAGCGCTCGCATGTGCCCTATTGCAACGACTGCGTCGTCCCCCAGACTGTTCGGCATATTCTTGTCGAATGTCCCAGTCTGGGTGATCTTCGCGCACGATACCTGTCTCGGTACCGGGATGGGCGGGGTCGCTACCGCCTGTCCCTTGTACTCGGGACGAGTGCGTGCACCATGACTGGTGGACTTATTGACTTTTTGGGGGAGGCCGGCCTTCTCCCCTTTATTTAAGGTTCCTTTTTTTTGTTGTTGTTTTGTTTTAGGTTGCACTCTCCTGCACCGAGGTGAGGGGGACCTCCCCCCGCTGCCGGAGATTGCTTCGATTGTTAAGTTTTTCCAATTTATATTGATTGTTAAGTTTTCATATTTTAACTTTAAAGTAACCTAATTCTAGGCTGTCGTGTTTTTCGGCGACTTATGCCCAAGTGGGTAGTTGCCAGATGGGCTCTAAAAAAAAAAAAAAAAAAAAAATCGCCTTTCGCAAACCGGGGAGAGATCACTCTACTCCGACCGGTTTCCGCCCGATCTCTCTAACCTCTTGCGTGTGCAAGTTGATGGAGAAATTGGTAAACGTTAGATTAGCTTTTTTCCTGGACAGCGGAGGCCATCTGTCTTCCGCACAGTGCGGCTTCCGCAAGTTCCACTCCACGTCGGATGCTCTGCTCCGACTGGAAAATGCCGTCTGCGAGGCTTTCCTTCGTATACAGCACTACGCCACGGTGTTTTTCGATCTGGAGAAGGCCTATGATACCGCATGGCGATACGGTATCATGGAGACTCTCTACACGATGGAGGCGAGGGGACGCCTCCCAATGTTTATATCTGAATTTTTGCGAGATCGTCGATTCCGCGCACGGGTGGGGGGAGCTCTCTCCGGCCCAAAGGAGCAGGAAGAGGGTGTCCCGCAGGGAAGTGTCCTCAGTGTCACACTCTTTGCCCTGAGTATCAACGGCATCACCTCGATGGTGCCGGAAGATGTTCTCGCTACGCTCTACGTGGACGACCTTTCGATTTCTTTTGGCGCGGCCCAGATGCCAACTCTGGAGCGTCGACTCCAACAGGCATTGAACCGCGTCTCTCGCTATGCCGAAGCGCACAGGTTTCGGTTTTCTTTGGCCAAGACTAAGGTGGTGCACTTCTGCCGCCATCCACGGCTTCACCCCGACCCAGATTTGTTTCTTAATGGAGTGCGCCTGGATGTGGTTGAGTCGCACCGTTTCCTTGGTCTTGTATTCGACCGACGCCTCACCTGGGAGGCTCACATTCGCAGCCTTAGGGGCTCTTGTACCCGCGCCATGGACATTCTCCGTTCCGTGACGTTCAGCGCTTGGGGCGCTGATAGGGCTACCGCCTTACTTTTTTATCGATCCTTTGTTCGCTCGAAGCTCGACTACGGATGCGAGTTTTATGCATCCGCAGCCGAGCGTTTATTGCGGAAGGTGGATTCGATCCACCACACCGGCCTTCGCCTTGCGACCGGTGCCTTCCGCACTTCCCCCATTGAGAGCCTGTTGGTCGATGCTGGGGAGATGCCACTCGCTCTGCGCCGCGTGCAGTGCATCACTCGCCTGTACGCGCTAGCCCGGCGCCTCCCTCAGTCGCCAACAGCTCTCACTGCATCCACAGCTGATCTCGATGGTGCCTATGCCGCCGAGAGACGCCAGTCATGCCCTAAGCCCTTTGGGTTTAGGGCCAGGAAACTCCTTCGAGAGGTAGATATAGCTTTCGGGCCGGTGGCGCCCCTGGTTCTGCCCAGGACGCCACCCTGGAGGGTACCACATTTGGCTATTTGTCGCCACGCCTCTGCTCCTAAAGCTTGTACTGCGCCGGGAGTATTGCGTTCGACCTTTTTGGAGCACACATCGTGTCACGCTGGAACCGTGCCAGTGTATACGGATGGCTCCAAGTCCCAAGAGGGGGTCGGCTTCCACGCCGTATCCCCTCTGTTTGAAGTCAGCGGGCTCTACCAGGCGCTGCGTCTGTCTTCACGGCCGAGCTGGTGGCAATACACCACTCAGTACGGGAGATTACGCGACGTGCCCGGTTCGGAGACCGGATTGTGATCTATAGCGACTCACAAAGCGCCCTGAGTGCTCTCGGGGCATTGGAATCTCCGCATCCCCTGGTTCGCGATATCCGTGACGCCACGGTTTTGGCGAGCCGGGCAGATGTCGAGATTATCTTCTGCTGGGTTCCTGGACATGTGGGAATTACGGGGAATGAGCGCGCCAAAGAGTCCGCGAGGACTCTACGCCGGACCAGCGTTTCGCTCTTCCTCACACCGACTACATGGCAGGATTACGGGCAGCTCTTCGGACTGCTTGGCAAAGAAGATGGGAGACGGTCGAAGGGAACTTAAAGTTGCGTGCCATTGCGCCGCGACTGTTCCCATGGACCTATCCCCCAATGCCGCGGCGGCTTCAGGTTGCTTTCTGTCGTCTCCGAATCGGACACACTCGTGTGACGCATCGCTATCTGGTGGAGCGCTCGCCTGCGCCCTATTGCAACGACTGCGTCGTCCCCCAGACTGTTCGGCACATTCTTGTCGAATGTCCCAGTCTGGGTGATCTTCGCGCACGACACCTGTCCCGGTACCGGGATGGGCGGGGTCGCTACCGCCTGTCCCTTGTTCTCGGGATGAGTGCGTGCACTTTGACTGGTGGACTTGCTAACTTTTTGGGGGAGGCCGGCCTTCTCCCTTTTTTTAACCAGGCTTAATTTTTGTTGTTGTTGTTTTTGTTTTTGTTGTTGTTGTTTTTGTTATTGTTTTGTTATTGTTATTTCTTTTTTGTTGTTCCCTGTTCCATTTTTTGAAGTAGCCTAGAACTAGGCTGTTTGTTTACGGCGACTTATGCCTAAGTCGGCAGTCGCCAGATAGCCCCTTAAATAAAAAATAAAAAAAAATCCGCCAAATCTCTCTAACCTCTTGCGTGTGCAAGTTGATGGAGAAATTGGTAAATGTTAGATTAGCCTATTTCCTGGACAGCGGAGGCCATCTGTCTTCTGCACAGTGCGGCTTCCGTAAGTTTCACTCCACGTCGGATGCTCTACTCCGACTGGAAAATGCCGTCTGCGAGGCTTTCCTTCGTAGACAGCACTACGCCACGGTGTTTTTTGATCTGGAGAAGGCCTATGATACCGCATGGCGATACGGTATCATGGAGACTCTCCACACGATGGGGGCGAGGGGACGCCTCCCAATGTTTATATCTGAATTTTTGCGAGATCGTCGATTCCGCGTACGGGTGGGGGGGGGCTCTCTCCGGCCCAAAGGAGCAGGAAGAGGGTGTCCCGCAGGGAAGTGTCCTCAGTGTCACACTCTTTGCCCTGAGCATCAACGGCATCACCTCGGTGCTGCCGGAAGATGTTCTCGATACGCTCTACGTGGACGACCTTTCGATCTCTTTTGGCGCGGCCCAGATGCCAACTCTGGAGCGTCGACTCCAACAGGCATTGAACCGCGTCTCTCGCTATGCCGAAGCGCACAGGTTTCGGTTTTCTTTGGCCAAGACTAAGGTGGTGCACATCTGCTGCCATCTACGGCTTCACCCCGACCCAGATTTGTTTCTTAATGGGGTGCGCCTGGATGTGGTTGAGTCGCACCGTTTCCTTGGTCTTGTATTCGACCGACGCCTCACCTGGAAGGCTCACATTCGCAGCCTTAGGGTCTCTTGTACCCGCGCCATGGACATTCTCCGTTCCGTGACGTTCAGCGCTTGGGGCGCTGATAGATCTACTGCCTTACTTTTTTATCGATCCTTTGTTCACTCAAAAGCTCGACTACGGATGCGAGTTTTATGCATCTGCAGCAAAGCGTTTATTGCGGAAGGTGGATTCGATCCACCACACCGGCCTCCGCCTTGCGACTGATGCCTTCCGCAATTCCCCAATTGAAAGCCTGTTGGTCGATGCTGGGAAGATGCCACTCGCTCTGCGCCGTGTGCAGTGCATCACTCGCCTGTACGCGCAAGCCCGGCGCCTCCCTCAGTCGCCAACAGCTCTCACTGCATCCGCAGCTGATCTCGATGGTGCCTATGCCGCCGAGAGACGCCAGTCATACCCTAAGCCCTTTGGGTTTAGGGCCAGGAAACGCCTTCGAGAGCTAGATATAGCTCTCGGGCCGGTGGCGCCCCTGGTTCTGCCCAGGACGCCACCCTGGAGGGTACCACATTTAGCTATTTGTCGCAACGCCTTTGCTCCCAAAGCTTATACTGCGCCGGGAGTATTGCGTTCGACCTTTTTGGAGCACACATCGTGTCACGCTGGAACCGTGTTAGTGTATACGGATGGCTCCAAGTCCCAAGAGGGGGGTCAGCTACCACGCCGTATCCCCTCTGTTTGAAGTCAGCGGGGCTCTGCCAGGCGCTGCGTCTGTCTTCAAGGCCGAGCTGGTGGCAATACATCACTCGGTACGGGAGATTACGCGACGTGCTCGGTTCGGAGACCGGATTGTGATCTATAGCGACTCACAAAGCGCCCTGAGTGCTCTCGGGGCATGGAATCTCCGCATCCCCTGATTCGTGATATCCGTGACAACACGGTTTTGGAGAGCCGGGTGTATGTCGAGATTTTCTTCCGCTGGGTTCCTGGACATGTAGGAATTGCGGGGAATGAGCGCGCCGATGAGGGCGCCAAAGAGTCCGCGAGGACTCTGCAACCGGACCAGCGCTTCGCTCTTCCTCACACTGACTACATGGCAGGAATACGGGCAGCTCTTTGGACTGCTTGTCAAAGAAGATGGGAGACGGTCGAAGGGAACTTAAAGTTGCGTGCCATTGCCCTGCGACTTTTTCCATGGACCTATCCCCCAATGCCACGACGGCTTCAGGTCGCTTTCTGTCGTCTCCGAATCGGACATACTCGTGTGACGCATCGCTATCTGATGGAGCGCTCGCCAGCGCCCTATTGCGACGACTGCGTCTTCCCCCAGATTGTTCGCCACATTCTTGTCGAATATCCCAGTCTGGGTGATCTTCGCGCACGACACCTGTCCCGGTACCGGGATGGGCGGTGTCGCTAGCCCCTGTTCCTTGTACTCGGGATGAGTGCGTGCACATCGACTGGTGGACTTATTGACTTTTTGGGGGAGGCCTGCCTTCTCCCTATCATTTAAGCAGGGTTTGTTTTTTTGTTTTGTTTTGTTTTATGCATTTTTTTCCCTATCCCCCATTTAGGGTGGGTTTTTTTTCGTTTGATTTTATTTTAAAGTAGCCTAGAACTAGGCCAGTTTTAATACGGCGAATAATGCCCATGTAGGCAGTCGCCAGATGAGCTTTAAAAAAAACAACTACTCAACCCGGTCGCTCCCCTGGTTAAGCTGGGGGCAAAACGGATTCCTACCCTGCCCCGGCTAAAACCAGGGCTTCCCCCTCTTCCCCCAGCGTGACCGTTTCCCGCTAGGCAAAACGGCCACGCGGCTCCACAGAGTCGTTAGCCTCACAGGCGGCAACACCCCTGAAGTTGGTCGCTAGGCCATCTTCCGGGGTTCCTAAAGCTGTCCCGCGAAAGGAGGACAGCAACAAAGGAGCTTCGACTCCTTCGCCCACGCCTAGTGATGGAGGTAGTGGCTCGGAGACGGTGGTTCCTCGAAAAGAGGGCCCCCCGCCCCTGAAGCCACAACGCCCGCCTAAGGTTTCGAGGCGGAGGGAGGAAAAGACTCGCATGGCGAGCCCAACCTCCCCCAATAAGTCCTCGAAGGCGACAGCGCCTTCAGCTCTTTGTCTGGCCAATAGCGTCCGGGGTTCGGCCCCCGGGAAGCGTACGGCCATTCCCGTGAGGGTATTCTGTTCGAGGAGGGCCCCCGTGTCTCCTCCGAGCTAGGCCTGCAAGGCATATTCCTTCAATGGAATTGCCGTGGACCCCGGGCCAACCGGGAGGAGCTACGGAGGCTCGTCCCGTTCCCCGTTAGCTATCGTTTTGCACGATACCTGTTCCGGTACCGGGATGGGCGAGGTCGCTACCGCCTGTCCCTTGTACTCGGGACGGATTCGTGCACATTGACTTGTGGACTTGTTGACTTTTGGGGGAAGGCCGGTCTTCTTCCCTTTATTTAAGATTCTTTTTTGTTTGTTATTGTTTTGTTTGCAGGTTGTACTCTCCTGCACCGGGTTGAGGGGGACCTCCCCCCGCTGCCGGAGATTGCTTCCTGTTTGTTAAGTTTTTCCAATTTATATCATTGTTATGTTTTCATCTTTTTTTTTTAAAGTAGCCTAGTTCTAGGCTGTCGTTTTTTTCGGCGACTTAAGCCCAAGTGGGCAGTTGCCAGATGGGCACTATAAAAAAAAAGAAGTTTTTAACGATTCCCGGCCTGCTTTGGAGGCAAATCGTTCTTTTACGTCCCCACACCCTTTGGTTTACGGATTCTCTCCTGGCGGATCATTTTGGGCTTCCGGGCCACCCTCGAGGGGCCAGATGCAGCACCTCTGCCTTTAGCGTATGTCGTTTGTTTGTGGCAGAGATAATGGGATTTGTTTTCCTTTACTAAGCTGTCCCTTATTAAACGCTCTGTCCGTTCCTGGTCCTCTAGCTCTCAGCGACGTCCTTTTTTTCTTTTTTTTTTAGGAGCCTATCTGGTGACTGCCTACTTGGGCATAAGTCGCCGGAATCAAGACAGCCTAGAACTAGGCTACTTTAAAATATAAATATGAAAACGATAAAAAAGGAAGATCACAACAATCAGGAAGCAATCTCCTGCACCGGGGAAAGGTCCCACGATTCCGGTCTCGGGAGGTTACTCTTTGCAGGTTGCGAAATGGGCAGACGCGACTCACCCATGGCTATTTAGTTTCGGGTGGAGGCCGAGTTGCCCCTGGTTGTCCCTTTTGCAAACTCTCTGTGGCTCACATCTTTGTAGTTTGTCCCTGCCTTGCTTCTCTACCCTTTCTGGCGTCGCCTTCGCTTCATTTTATCAGAGGGGTCCCTTCGGTTGTCTTAAAGTTCCGTGCCATTTCGCCATTGTGAGGACTGCGTCGTCCCCAGACTATTCGGCACATTTTTGTCGAATATCCTAGTCTGGGTGAGCTTCGCGCACAATAACTGTCCCCGTGTGGTGGAGCGAATGTGAGTGTGTGTAAAAGGGCCATTCTCCCACCCCTTTTCTCATTACCCTCTCCCTCCCTCTGTAAGAATGTTTGTGAATGGGAATGGGTTTGTTTTGTTTTTGTTTATTTTATGTATAAAATGATTACCATGTTTTTCTTTCTTTCCAGGCGCCATATTCTGGAAAGATAGTAGCTAGTTTTGAGATATCACTATAATTAAAACAAGATTGTACTTTGTTTATAATATTCTTTTAGCAAAGCGCCATATTCTGGAAAGAGAGAGTGGAAGCTTGGACAGACTGCAAGAAGGGTTCTCTAGACGAGTGCTCCGCCCAGCTCTGAGACGGAGGGCTTTCATACCTCGCTAAACACCTGGACCACCATACCCGCCTTGGTTGACAATCCTGCCTCCTTTTATGTTAGCTTACTACCACCCACCTCCAGCACACAAGTGATAGCGCGTGCCCCTTTTCGTTCGTTTGTTGTTGTTTTTTTTATGTTTTGTGTAGATATATAAGTAAATTTGTTGTATTCGCCCGTTAGAAAATTCTCTTTCGGTATCTTATTTGGATTGGGAAATTTGGCCTCATTTTGAAGTGTGCACACTTCCCTTGTAAATATAAAATTGCTGTAATTATAACTGTATTCTTTTGTAAGTAAAGGGACTGTATATACAATCCGTTTCATTCTCCCTCGATTTCTCACGTCCGGACAGTGTAGGAAGCGGGTTGGATCGATTGGGATTAGAGATATATTTTCGGCCCGCTACACCGGTACCAGGATGAGCAGGGTCGCTACCGCCTGTCCCTTGTACCCGGGACGGATTCGTAAACACCGACCTGTGGACTTTTAGACTGTTTGGAGGAGGCCGGCCTTCTCCCTATTATTTAAAATAATAATATTTCTTCAATTTTTTTGTTTTTCCTTTTTTTTTATCTGGCTTTTAATGTAGCCTAGATTTAGGCTAGCTTGAGTGCGGCGACTTATGCCCTAGAAGGCAGTCGCCAGATGACAAACAAATAAATAAAAAATATCCCTTCGGTTGTCCTCCCTCCTTACATTTCTATCATGAAGTGGCATTTTATCCCTTTTAGAAATTCTTTCCATTTTTGTGTTTAGGTTTATTGTTTTAACTTTTATCCTGTACCGTTCCCTAGGGCTGGCCAATGTCATTTGTTTATTGCCCCAGCCGCTCTTGTTTTTGTGAATGCGTGCTGTATGCCCGTAATTTAAGTGTGCGTCTCTGTGTGTTGAACTGTTTTTTTTCTAATCTTTTGCTTTCCCCCATTTTTATTGAGTGTCTCCCACGCCTCTTCTGACTTTTTTCAGGCGACACCGTTTTAACATTTTTGATTTTTTTATAAATATCTCAAATGGCACCTGCCTAAATCCAGGCTATATTATAGGCAAAATAAAAAAAATACAAACAGAAAAAAACACAAACAAATTGAAAAAATATAAAGCAAGCTCCGTTGACGGGGTAAGGCCCGCCCTCCCCCGGCGAAAAGAACCCGATCCATAGTCAAATATTAAGTAACGGGGAGAAGGCCGGCCTCCTCCAAAAAGTCTAAAAGTACACAGGTTGGTGTGCATGGACCCTCTCGAGTACAAGGGACAGGCGGTAGCGACCCCGCCAATCCCGGTACCGAGACAAGTAACGTCCGCTTAGATCACCCAGACTGGGACATTCAACAAGAATGAGCCGAACAGTTTGGGGGACAACGCAGTCTTCACAGTATGGCGCTGGCGAGCGCTCCATGAAATGGCGGTGCGCCCGCGACTGTGCCCAATACGGAGATGACAGAAAGCAACCTGAAGCCTTCGCGGAATCGAGAGTAGGTCCATGGGAACAGTCGCGGCGCAATGGCACGCAACTTTAAGTTTCCTTCGACCGTCTCCCATCTTCTTTGCCAAGCAGCCCGAAGAGCTGCCCATATTCCTGCCATGTAGTCTGTGTGAGTAAGGATTTAAGGATTTAAGATAAGTTACCGGTGGGTTGCTGCCCAATCCAAGTGGATTCTATGTGGCCGCTAGGGTGAAACGAGAAATATCATCTATAAAAGGTGGAGGAGACTACTTTGTGACAAAAAAATTAAAAACGACGGGTTAAAAGATTCCTCCGCCAATATGAATCGAAGACGGGTGTGCTGAGGAATAGTTAAAAGGGTCGGGAAACAGGACAACCGGAGAGTGGTAAAATGGCTACAATCCAATAAAAGGTGGGCAACCGATTGGTCCCCACCGCAAAAACGACAGCAGGGGTTGATATGGGCATCACCCGAAACAAGATGGCCGTGAGTAAGTCTCGTGTGGCCAATGCGAACTCAGCAAAGGGCCACCTCCAACGACCGCATTCTATGACGACTCGAGGGCCAAGAGCGAATAGAATTTTTTATTTTGTACAGTTTGGATGTTAAACAGTCATCCCATTCATCCTGCCAAAGTTGAAAAATATACTTTCTTATTGAAGGAAAGTAGTCCCTAAAAGGCAGAGCCGAGTTCTCAGGGGACACAGAATGTGCTGAGCGGGCCAGCCGATCAGCCTTCTCGTTGCCCAGGACCCCCACATGCCCAGGGACCCAGCAAAAAATAATTCTATATCGGGATTCATTTTGGATCAGCCAGTTGCAGATTTCTGTGACCAGGGGATGGGACGCATTAAAAGATCTAATTGACTGTAAGACACTCCTTGAGTCGGAAAAAATAACAAAATCACTAAAAGGTAAAATTTGGATGAGTCTAAAGGCTAAAAGGATTGCTGAAAGTTCAGCGGTAAAAATGGATGCTGCTGGTGGCAGAGATAGAGTTAGGAATTCTCCTCCTGGGTAGATGGCTGTGGCGCCCACGCCACCGTCCGACTTAGAGCCATCCGTGTATAGTGGGCAGCATTGTTTGTGGGATATCGAATGCTCTAAGAACAGGCTTTTGATGATGCGAGGGTCCATAGAGGACTTCTCCAGGCTCCACATGTTGGTACATACTGTGGGGAGAGGAGCACGCCACCTAGGGTTCAGTAAGGATGGAAGGGTAAGGACCCTTGGAGCACCCAGGTTAGAGAGATGATCTCCTATGCGAAGGTTCAAAGGGCGGGGTGAAGATGGCAACTTATCATATGCCGCCGTCGATTCGGCAGCATACAGGCATCTGTAGACCTCTGATACAGGGGCTTGCTGTACTTGGCAGAGGTATCGCATGCGGATTTGAAGTCTATGGTAGGGCAAAGGGAGTACCCCACTCTCGCAGTAAAGGCTGTTGACAGGAGAAGTACGGAAGGCTCCACTAGAAAGGCGAACTCCAAGGTTTCGAATGGGGTTCAGCATTTTAAGGGCTGAAGGGGAAGCCGATGAGTAAATTTGACAGCCATAATCCAATTTTGGTTGAACGAGGGCTGTGTACAATGTCCACAATGTTTGTCGGTCACTGCCCCACGAAGTGTGTGAGAGGACTTTCAAAATGTCTAGAGCCCGCAGACAGCCTGTTCGAAGTCGGCGTAGTTGTGGTAACCAGGATAACTTTGGATCGAGAGTTACGCCAAGGAACCGAAACTCGGAGACGAACTCTATTTCTTCGCCTTGTAGGGATATAGATGGCGGAACAAGAACCCCTCTGCCTCGGTGAAAATACATTGCTTTGGTTTTGGTCGTGGAAAAGCGGAATCCCTTAAGTTGTGCTCTTTTGGATACAGCATCGACCGCCAGTTGTAGCCGACGCGCTGCTGATGAAAGGCGAGGTGAGGAACAGTATAGTGCTAAATCATCGACAAACAGAGTTGCCGATACACCTTCTGGGAGAGACGAAATAATATCATTGATGGCAATTATAAAACATAAGACACTTAAAACACTGCCCTGAGGAACTCCCTCTTCTTGGGGTTGCAGGTCAGAGTATGCGTCTCCAACACGTACCTTGAAGGATCGAGATGCTAAAAAACTTTGAATAAGTGAAGGTAAAAGGCCTCTCATCCCCCAGATGTATAACTGCTTCAAGATGCCGTATGCTTTCTCAATATCGAAAAATATGGCCAGGACTCGGTGCTTTAATGAGAAAGCTTTCCGGACCGATCCCTCGAAACGTACTAGTAGGTCAAGGGTACTATGACCTTTGCGGAAGCAACATTGAAATGGGGAGAGAAGGTGATTGGTTTCTAGGAACCAGTTTAGGCGCTCCAATATCATTTTTTTTCCAGCAACTTACTCAAACAGCTGGTGAGAGCTATAGGGCGATAGTGATCTGCATTCAACCCGTCCCTGCCCGGTTTGACAAAGGGAAGGATGATCCCAATGTGCCATGATGACGGGTAAAAACCCTTCACCCATATAGGGTTGTACAAATCAAGCAGGAAGATAGTAGAGTGTGGATGTAGGTGCCGAATCATGTCGAAATGGATCTCATCAAGGCCAGGGAAAGTAGATCTGCAAAGGGAAAAAGCGCTTTGCAGCTCATAGATGCTGAATAGAGCGTTATACGGAAGGTTAGATTTTGTTGTAAAGTTGAGAGAATGAGATTCTTCCTCTGATTTGTAGGATTGAAAAGCCTTATCGTAGTGGCTGACACTGCTGACGGCGCGGAAATGGTCAGCAAAAGCATTGCTGACCTCCAGGCCGTCATTCTCCAAGGAACCGTCTAAGTTGAGTGTGGGGGTATGATGATTAGCATAACGGCCCCTGATCTTATTAATCCTCTTCCAGATCTTAGTAGTAGGTGTCATAGAGGAGATCGATGAAACGTATCTGCGCCATGAATTTCGGCGAGCTTGACGAAGGGTTCTTTTGCGAAGCGCACGAGCTCGGTTTCGGTCGACCTTGTTGCACAAAGTTGGGTTCTTTCGAAATCGGGCATGGGCTAACTTGTAATTTTTGATAGCTGTTGCACACGTCGAAGTCCACCAGGACACGGTTGAGCGGCCCGTGACAGGTCGCCTCCGTGGGATGGTCTGTGTTGCTGCATTGTAGATAGTCGATGTAAAGTATTTTACTGCCGCGTCCACTCCATTGAAGGACCCCAAAGATGCGTTTGTGAAGGACGCCTCTTGGAAACCTTCCCAATCTGCATGACCTAAGTCCCACTTAAGGGGCATGGATGTATGAGGGCTAACTTGAAGGGCCGACAAGACAATAGGGAAGTGGTCACTCCCATGGAGATCGTCGAGAATTGACCATCGAAATTCCGTGAAGCAATCAGGGGAACAAACAGATAGGTCAACACAGCTAAAAGAGTCCGTCTGGACATGATAAGAGGTAAAATCACCAGTATTTAAAACACAAAGAAGGTCAAATAATAAAAGAGACTCTAAAACACTGCCTTTGGCATTTCGAGTGATGTCACCCCAGTATGGGTGACGGGCGTTAAAATCTCCTAGTAATAAGAATGGGGAGGGCAACTGGTCTATAAGTTCTAAAAGGTCGGATCTTGACAATGATAAACAAGGGGGTAGGTAAATAGAGCAAACGGTAAAAAGCTTAGTAAGAAAAACCCTCACAGCAACAGCTTGGAGGGTAGTATGTAGGGAGATGAGAGAAACATGGTAGGATGAAGATACCATGATTGACACCCCTCCATGAGAGGGGCTTCCAGCAGGAGCAATAGAGTTGAAAGTGAGAAAACCGGGTACCAGCGGAAAGGGCCGTAAACCCAGTTTATTCTCCTGGAGACAAATAACAGCGGGGTGGATAGTTGTCAAAAGAACTTTGAGTTCTTCCCACTTTGTAAAATGGAAAATATTATGTGTGACGATTAGATACCACTGTTGATATCTTTTTCTCTTTTGAGGCCGATAATGTATTTGAGGCTCTTTCCAAAGAGCTTGGGAGACGGAGAGCTGATCTTGAGGATCCTGATTTTGCAGGGGGAGAGATCCTAGATGGAGTAGTAACTGAGGTTTTTTTCGTGGGTTTTGGAGAACCGATCGAGGCCCTTGATTGTAATTCGGGCTCGCAACCTGGCGGAAAAGGAAGATCCAGAAGGGATTTTCGGCCGGTAGACCCGGATTCATGGGTCGGGGGTATTTTCAGTGTCTGAGGAGTTGGTCCAACCGCCGCAGTTGGTGATGTTGGAGTATCAACTGCTTCCATCGGATCTTGGTTTGGAGGGTGAGCGGGACGAACAGGTGATCTGAGCGAGGTGTGTGGAGCTGGGTGTATTTCTGCCATCGTTTGGATCAGGCTGGGGCCTACGTCCTGTGAAGGGCGAGACGGACTTAAGGGAAGAGAATGTTCAACCATAGGGGAGGAGTCCATTGGAGATTCTCGGGGTTCGGCCAAGTCGGCTCCAGAGGCTGCCCGCTTATTGGTGGTCGATGACCCAGGTGAGGAATCCTTTCTCTTACCACTGGGCTTTGAGTCTCGTGGCCGGGTGGATGAACCTTCACTGGTCGATGTTGAGGATTCTTTCAAATAGCGCCTGATGTCGTCAAGCGTCTTACCCTGAGCGTCTCTCCCAGCTAGAGCTGCTGGAGAGAGGGGGGCTACATTAATTATCTCGGTATGAGAGCGATGCTTCGACTGCATATTCTGAATATTTTCGACGCTGCGAGTAGATCTAGGGTGAAGTGCTTCAGGCTGGTCGGAACTCGCGCGTGATGGTCGGTTTCGTCCAGCATCACGTAAAACCTCAGAGAAGAGCCGGCCGAGTGGCGAGGTTTGTGCTCGGGCACGCTGGCGGGCCTCTCTTATATCTAGACGTATGGAGTCGCGCAAAGCGAGAACTTCCTTTTCATATAAAAATATAGAGCAAAGTTTCGACGCAGCACTGTGGGTACCTCCGCAGTTGGCACAGTGGGGCGTTTTGGTGCATTCGGGGCCATGGTAGACAGAGCTAGAATTCACGCAGGAGCGAGGGTGCCGACAAGCTCGGCCAACATGTCCAAATTGATTGCAATTGAAGCAGCGTCTGGGTAGTTCGATGTAGGGACTTACCGGGACAAGAAGGTAGCCAGCTTTAATATACTGCGGAAGTTCTTGTCGTTCAAATGTTAAAATCAGTGTGGCGGTTGGAACTTTAGTGGAGCCTAATGTTTTAGTTACCCTGTGTACGTGTGTGACACGTTGGGTACTGAGCTTACTCTGAAGGACGGAGGGGGGGGGGGGGAGGCGTAGTCCTTTAGTTCGTTTGAACGGACGACACCTTTGACGAAATTCAGATGCGGATGGGGCGAGACAGTTATTGGAATTTCAGCTATCGAAGATAGATTTCGCACAAGGTTGTGTTGAGATTTTTTTTTTTTTTTTTTTAAGAGCTCATCTGGCGACTGCCTACTTGGGCATTAGTCGCCGTATTAAAACTGGCCTAGTTCTAGGCTACTTTAAAATGAAATTAAAGAGAGAAAAAAAAACAACACCCCAAAAGGGGAAAAGGAAGCAAGCTGGTGCGTCGGGGAGAGGTCCCCCCGGCGCAGGAGCGTGCAACTAAAGAAAAAAAACAAACAAAAAACAAAAAATGCAAAAAACAACAAAAAAAAACAACAAAAACAAAACAAACAAACCTTGCTTAAATAATAGGGAGAAGGCCGGCCTCCCCCAAGAAGTCAACAAGTCCACAAGTCAGTGTGCACGAATCTGTCCCGAGCACAAGGGACAGGCGGTAGCGACCCAGCCCATCCCGGTACTGGGACAGGTATCGTGCGCGAAGATCACCCAGACTGGGACATTCGACAAGAATGTGCCGAACAGTCTGGGGGACGACGCAGTCGTTGCAATAGGGCGCAGGCGAGCGCTCCATCAGATAGCGATGCGTCACACGAGTGTGTCCGATTCGGAGACGACAGAAAGCAACCTGAAGCCGCCGCGGCATTGGGGGATAGGTCCATGGGAACAGTCGCGGCGCAATGGCACGCAACTTTAAGTTCCCTTAGACCGTCTCCCATCTTCTTTGCCAAGCAGTCCGAAGAGCTGCCCGTATTCCTGCCATGTAGTCGGTGTGAGGAAGAGCGAAACGCTGGTCCGGTCGCAGAGTCCTCGCGGACTCTTTGGCGCGCTCATTCCCCGCAATTCCTACATGTCCAGGAACCCAGCAGAAGATAATCTCGACATCTGCCCGGCTCGCCAAAACCGTGGTGTCACGGATATCGCGAACCAGGGGATGCGGAGATTCAAATGCCCGAGAGCACTCAGGGCGCTTTGTGAGTCGCTATAGATCACAATCCGGTCTCCGAACCGGGCACGTCGCGTAATCTCCCGTACCGAGTGGTGTATTGCCACCAGCTCGGCCGTGAAGACAGACGCAGCGCCTGGTAGAGCCCCGCTGACTTCAAACAGAGGGTTTTTTTTTTTTTTTTTTTTTTAAGAGCTCATCTGGCGACTGCCTACTTGGGCATTAGTCGCCGTATTAAAACTGGCCTAGTTCTAGGCTACTTTAAAATGAAATTAAAGAGAAAAAAAAACAACACCCCAAAAGGGGGAAAGGAAGCAAGCTGGTGCGTCGGGGAGAGGTCCCCCCCGGCGCAGGAGCGTGCAACTAAAGAAAAAAAATAAACAAAAAACAAAACAAATGCAAAAAAACAACAAAAAAAAAACAAAAAAAAACAAACAAACCTTGCTTAAATAATAGGAAGGCCGGCCTCCCCCAAGAAGTCAACAAGTCCACAAGTCAGTGTGCACGAATCTGTCCCAAGCACAAGGGACAGGCGGTAGCGACCCCGCCCATCCCGGTAGTGGGACAGGTATCGTGCGCGAAGAACACCCAGACTGGGACATTCGACAAGAATGTGCCGAACAGTCTGGGGGACGACGAGGTCGTTGCAATAGGGCGCAGGCGAGCGCTCCATCAGATAGCGATGCGTCACACGAGTGTGTCCGATTCGGAGACGACAGAAAGCAACCTGAAGCCGCCGCGGCATTGGGGTTTTTTTTTTTTTTTTTTTAATTAAGGGGCTATCTGGCGACTGCCGACTAAGGCATAAGTTGCCGTAAACAAACAGCCTAATTTAGGCTACTTTAAAAAATTAAACAGAAAACAATAAAAAGGAATAACAATAACAATAACAAAGCAATAACAAAACAATTACAAAAACAACAACAACAATTAAATCGCGTTAAATAAAAGGGAGAAGGCCGGCCTCCCCCAAAAAGTCAATAAGTCCACCAGTCAAAGTACACGCACTCATCCCGAGAACAAGGGACAGGCGGTAGCGACCCCGCCCATCCCGGTACCGGGACAGGTGTCGTGCGCGAAGATCACCCAGACTGGGACATTCGACAAGAATGTGCCGAACAGTCTGGGGGACGACGCAGTCGTTGCAATAGGGCGCAGGCGAGCGCTCCATCAGATAGCGATGCGTCACACGAGTGTGTCCGATTCGGAGACGACAGAAAGCAACCTGAAGCCGCCGCGGCATTGGGGGATAGGTCCATGGGAACAGTCGCGGCGCAATGGCACGCAACTTTAAGTTCCCCTCGACCGTCTCCCATCTTCTTTGCCAAGCAGTCCGAAGAGCTGCCCGTATTCGTGCCATGTAGTCGGTGTGAGGAAGAGCGAAACGCTGGTCCGGTCGCAGAGTCCTCGCGGACTCTTTGGCGCCCTCATCGGCGCGCTCATTCCCCGCAATTCCTACATGTCTAGGAACCCAGCAGAAGATAATCTCGATATCTGCCCGGCTCGCCAAAACCGTGGCGTCACGGATATCGCGAACCAGGGGATGCGGAGATTCCAATGCCCCGAGAGCACTCAGGGCGCTTTGTGAGTCGCTATAGATCACAATCCGGTCTCCGAACCGGGCACGTCGCGTAATCTCCCGTACCGAGTGGTGTATTGCCACCAGCTCGGCCGTGAAGACAGACGCAGCGCCTGGTAGAGCCCCGCTGACTTCAAACAGAGGGGATACGGCGTGGAAGCCGACCCCCTCTTGGGACTTGGAGCCATCCGTATACACTGGCACGGTACCAGCGTGACACGATGTGTGCTCCAAAAAGGTCGAACGCAATACTCCCGGCGCAGTACAAGCTTTGGGAGCAGAGGCGTGGCGACAAATAGCCAAATGCGGTACCCTCCAGGGTGGCGTCCTGGGCAGAACCAGGGGCGCCACCGGCCCGAGAGCTATATCTACCTCTCGAAGGAGTTTCCTGGCCCTAAACCCAAAGGGCTTAGGGTATGACTGGCGTCTCTCGGCGGCATAGGCACCATCGAGATCAGCTGCGGATGCAGTGAGAGCTGTTGGCGACTGAGGGAGGCGCCGGGCTCGCGCATACAGGCGAGTGATGCACTGCACGCGGCGCAGAGCGAGTGGCATCTCCCCAGCATCGACCAACAGGCTCTCAATGGGGGAAGTGCGGAAGGCACCGGTCGCAAGGCGAAGGCCGGTGTGGTGGATTGAATCCACCTTCCGCAATAAACGCTCGGCTGCGGATGCATAAAACTCGCATCCGTAGTCGAGCTTCGAGCGAACAAAGGATCGATAAAAAAGTAAGGCGGTAGCCCTATCAGCGCCCCAAGCGCTGAACGTCACGGAACGGAGAATGTCCATGGCGCGGGTACAAGAGACCCTAAGGCTGCGAATATGAGCCTCCCAGGTGAGGCGTCGGTCGAATACAAGACCAAGGAAACGGTGCGACTCAACCACATCCAGGCGTTCCCCATTAAGAAACAAATCTGGGTCAGGGTGAAGCCGTGGATGGCGGCAGAAGTGCACCACCTTAGTCTTGGCCAAAGAAAACCGAAACCTGTGCGCTTCGGCATAGCGAGAGACGCGGTTCAATGCCTGTTGGAGTCGACGCTCCAGAGTTGGCATCTGGGCCGCGCCAAAAGAGATCGAAAGGTCGTCCACGTAGAGCGTAGCGAGAACATCTTCTGGCAGCACCGAGGTGATGCCGTTGATGCTCAGGGCAAAGAGTGTGACACTGAGGACACTTCCCTGCGGGACACCCTCTTCCTGCTCCTTTGGGGCAGAGAGGGCTCCCCCCACCCGTACGCGGAATCGACGATCTCGCAAAAATTCAGATATAAACATTGGGAGGCGTCCCCTCGCCCCCATCGTGTGGAGAGTCTCCATGATACCGTATCGCCACGCGGTATCATAGGCCTTCTCCAGATCAAAAAACACCGTGGCGTAGTGCTGTCTACGAAGGAAAGCCTCGCAGACGGCATTTTCCAGTCGGAGCAGAGCATCCGACGTTGAGTGAAACTTACGGAAGCCGCACTGTGCAGACGACAGATGGCCTCCGCTGTCCAGGAAATGGGCTAATCTAACATTTACCAATTTCTCCATCAACCTGCACACGCAAGAGGTTAGAGAGATTGGGCGGAAACCGGTCGGAGTAGAGTGATCTCTCCCCGGCTTGCGAAAGGCGAGCACAGTAGCGATTCGCCAGGAGTCTGGGAGAAGACCTTCCACCCAGATCCTGTTGAACAGATCTAACAGAAAGGCCATGCCTCGCTCACCCAGGTGTCGAAGCATGGCGTACGGGACATCGTCCGGACCATGGGCGGTGTCCGCGCACGAAGCGAGAGCGGAACGCAACTCACTCACAGTAAACTTGTCGTTGAAGGGTTCTCCGCCTCTGGAGGTAAAGTCCAGCCGGCGGCCTTCCGCGACATCACGACGTGCATTGAATGCTGGCGGAGCAGCATCAGGGCTAGAGAATGCAGAGAAAGCGGTCGCTAAGGATTCCGCCACGGACGCGGGGTCCGAGATTGCGGTCCCATTCTCCTGGAGAACGTTAGGGGGGTCCTGCGAGAATTTGCCCCGAATCCTTTTGACTCGCTTCCACACCTCAGCTAAAGGGGTCTTCCCGTTAAGTGAAGACACGTATGCCCGCCAAGAAGAGCGGCGGGCGTGCTTCGAAATATACCGGAACCTAGCCCTAGCCCGACGAAATTCAGCGACAGTGAAATCGTTCGGGCGGCGCTTATAGCGCATGTAGGCATAACGCTTCTGTTTGAGGGCCGTCTCACACTCGGCCGACCACCATGGGAGTGGTCGGCGTGCAAAACCGCCAGACGTCCTAGGAATAGTAGTCAGGCCCACGGCGATGAGGTTGCCGGAGAAGAACTCAACGGCATCATCTACCGACCTAAACTCCTCGACTGAGATAGAGAATTCAGTCATTTCCTGAAATGCAGGCCACCGCGCCCGCGCCAAGCACCACCGAGGTGGTCTCTCAGGCGGCAGTTGCCCTGAAAATGATATTTGAATGGGAAAGTGATCACTACCATGGAGGTCATCGACCACCCCCCAATCAAAATCAGGCTGTGCATCCGAAGAGCACAAAGATAGGTCAAGGCAAGAAAATGAAGCGGTTCTCGGACAGTGATGCGTAAACTCATCCACGTTTAGGACACCCATCTCAAGCTCTTCGATCAGATCGGCAAGGACTTGTCCCCTGGGATTTATGGAGTAATCTCCCCAGAGAGGATGCCTGCCGTTCAGATCTCCAAGCAAGAGATAGGGCCTCGGCAACCGTGCCACGACGTGGCGGAAGTCCCCCGCGTCGAAGTCAGCTGACGGTGGAATGTACGCAGAAATGATAGTATACCTCCTATCTAGGTCCAGCTGCACAGCCACTGCCTGAAAGGAGGTATCTAAAGAGAAAGGAAGAACGGAGACATCATGCCGGGTGTAAACCGCGCATCCCCCAGCCCGGCCATCCCGCGGTGGTGGGGTCGCAAGACTCTTATACCCCGGGAGGGCAGGCAGCGGGCACGCGCCTAGCATGGTCTCCTGCAAAAAAATAGCTAACGGGGAACGGGACGAGACGAGCCTCCGCAGCTCCTCCCAGTTGGCCCGGAGTCCACGGCAATTCCATTGAAGGAATATGCCCTCCAGGCCTAGCTCGGAGGAGACGCGGGGGCCCTCTTCGAATTGAAGACCCTCACGGGAATGGCCGTACGCTTCCCGGGGGCAGAACCCCGGGCGCTGTTGGCCGGACAAAGCGCTGAAGGCGCTGTCGCCTTCGAGGACTTATTGGGGGAGGTTGGGCTCGCCATGCGAGTCTTTTCCTCCCTCCGCCTCGAAACCTTAGGCGGGCGTTGCGGCTTGGGAGGCGGGGGGCCCTCTTTTCGAGGAACCACCGTCTCCGAGCCACTCGCTCCACCTCGGGGCGTGGGCGAAGGGGCCAAAGCTCCTTTGTTGCTGTCCTCCTTTCGGGGAACAGCTTTAGGAACCCCGGAAGATGGCCTAGCGACCATCTTCAGGGGTGTTGCCTCCTGTGAGTCTAACGACTCTGTGGAGGCGCGTGGCCGTTTCGCCTTACGGGAAACGGTCACGCTGGGGGAAGAGGGGGGAGCCCTGGTATTAGCCGGGGCTGGGTGTGAACCCTTTTTGCCGCCAGCTCTACCAGGGGAGCGCCCGGGTGTAGTAGAGCCCGCAGAAGGGCTCCGAATGGGCGCGGAAACAACCGTGCTCGTTGGCCTGGATGGGCAGGAGCAGAGGGTGCTTTTCTAACTATTGAGGCATATGACGTCCCAGGCAGAGCCGGGCGTGCCAGGACCAAGTCCTTTGCCTCGCGGAATGAGAGTCGATCCTGGGCCTGAACGGCCAGGATTTCTTTCTCAAGGAGATATGCACCACATTGCTTCGAAGAAGCAGGGTGCGGCTCTCCGCAATTGACACACTTGGCCACACACGATTTGGATTTATCGTGTGCGACCTTGGAGCAATTTACACAGACTTCGGGTGACCCCGACTTTGCACGTCTACATGATCGATTCGTGTGGCCGAAGCGGTGACAGTAATAGCACCGCCGCGGCAGTGGCACGAATGCCTTCACGCGGTAGCGGTACCAACCGGCACGCACCGACTCGGGGAGCTTGTCACAGTCGAACGTGACGAAGAGTGTAGGGGTGGGTCTCGAGGCCCCTCCCTGTTTTCTCATCATACGTTCGACCTTGACCGCCCCATGGTCGGCCAGCTCTAGGGTGATGTCTTCTATGGAGTAGTCAACGAGTTCCCTCGCATAAACTACTCCTTTTACAAAGTTCATGGTAGAGTGCGGCGTCACACTCACCGGGGTGCCATGAAGTGTCCGAAGAGCACTTATCTTGGCCGCCTCGGCGGGATTCGCCGCATTCGCCAGAAGGCTCCCGTCCGAGAAACGGGTTACCTTCGGCTCTCTACCAATTGCACTAGCTAATCCTCTCCTCTGATGGATCATGTTGCCCTTGGACAACATGGTGCCATCAGTGGAGCGAATAACGAGGAAGCGTTTGAAGCCAGCGGGCTCGAAAACGCCAGGTAACCTCTGAATGAAGGGCCCCGATGTCATCGAGGCTCCGCCCTGTGCACTCTTGGTATTAGTCTTCTTTGTCAGGGCCTCCGCAACCGGGGGGGCAGAGGGGGCGGATGTGCCGATCTTGGCTTGGTCGCTTGCCAGAGTGGCAGCAGACCCATCCGCCCCCGCAGCCCCCGCGGATGGAGAGGAGCCCCGAGTCTTTTTTGTCTTTTTAGTCTTTTTCTTTTTCGGAGAGGAGGGCGGGGAATGAACCCGCTTTTCACCTCCGCCGGCAGAAGTCCCCAGGCCAGATGGACCAGCCTCAGCCAGGTCCCTCTCCGAAATGGAGAAGGTCCTGGTTGTCGTAGGGGCACCTGTCGGAGGAGATCCCTCCCCTCCTTTTACTGCCTCGGAGCCCTCAGCCATTTGAGGAGGACCTTGCATAGGGGCGGATTCGGGTTCGGTGCTTGGCGCCGAGCCCGAATTCCCCCCCATGGAAGGCCCTACCGTCTGAGGCTTAGTCTCCTCAAGGACCATGTCTATCACAGGAGGGGCCTCCAGTTGGCCATCCCCTCCCAGGACATCGCAGGTCCCCTTGGCAGTATTGTCACTAGTCAGGTGGTGTGGGGAGGCACAGGCCTTGAACCCAGCAAGGTTTAAAATTCTTGCCAGCAGGTCTTTTGAGGGAAGCGACCGAAGGGGCCTGGCTTCCCTCTCCCCCCTAAGGGGGTTTGCCCTACCGAGCCGCTTGCACGAGGGGCGGTCGGCAATGGGCTGCCTGCTGGCTTTCTTGGCAGTCCCCTTAGAAAGCAAAGGAGGGACTGCCGCTTGAGATAGGGAGGTGCCCGAAAGCACCTCCAGAGAAGGAGTTGAGGGGGAGTCCCCTACACCCGTAGGCGTAGGAGAGGAGTAAGCCTCCTCTCCGGTTAAAGAATTATGGAGGGTCCCTTGCGCAAGCACAAGGGGGGGGACCTCCATTTTCTCGGTGGAGCTGCCCGAGGGCGGCTCCGTTGATTTTCTTGGGGAAGTTGGGGGTTGGGTTTTTTGGTGTTTTTTTTCATTCATGGGCATGGTGACCCTCTTTTTATTACGGGACGCAATAGCTCATCACCTCTCGCAGTTACCCGCACTGCGAGAGGTGCTTACAAGCCCGGCAGAGCCAGGCGCCGCCATTCGGGACCACCCCTCCCGCCTGGTGGCCTGGCAGTCCTTCGGCATGGCGGCTCCACCTTGAACACGGCGTAAAAAATATAGGTTGTGAAGAGGAGAGGAAAAGGGATGTGAGGAAGGTATGGGTGGGGGATGAAGCAGGTTGTTAAAAAACCCCCATCCCGAACCGGAGCTGAGGGGTTAGGGAACAATGTCCCCTCCCCCCTCAGCCCCGATCCGGGGTGGTTGGCTTGAGAAGGTCAGCATTCTACCCTGTGAAATTAGAGGCTGACCAGAGAAAGTTGTGGGAGAGGTTGTATGAAAAGCGACGAGGTAGGGGAGAAATCGGGCTATCTGAAGGAAGGAAGAGAGGCTAAGCTGGGGCCGGACGGAGCGCTGGATCCCGTCAGCACGGCGGCCAGGATGGCAAATCACCGCGCCCCTTACGGGGTCTCCAAGCAAGAGATAGGGCCTCGGCAACCGTGCAACGACGCGGCGGAAGTCCCCCGCGTCGAAGTCAGCTGACGGTGGAATGTACGCAGAAATGATAGTATACCTCCTATCCAGGTGCAGCTGCACAGCCACTGCCTGAAAGGAGGTATCTAAAGAGAAAGGAAGAACGGAGACATCATGCCGGGTGTAAACTGCGCATCCCCCAGCCCGGCCATCCCGAGGTGGTGAGGTCGCAAGACCCTTATACCCCGGGATGGCAGGGAGGGGGCACGCACCTAGCATGGTCTCCTGCAAAAAAATAGCTAACGGGGAACGGGACGAGACGAGCCTCCGCAGCTCCTCCCAGCTGGCCCGGAGTCCACGGCAATTCCATTGAAGGAATATGCCCTCCAGGCCTAGCTCGGAGGAGACGCGGGGGCCCTCCTCGAATTGAAGACCCTCACGGGAATGGCCGTACGCTTCCCGGGGGCAGAACCCCGGGCGCTGTTAGCCGGACAAAGCGCTGAAGGCGCTGTCGCCTTCGAGGACTTATTGGGGGAGGTTGGGCTCGCCATGCGAGTCTTTTCCTCCCTCCGCCTCGAAACCTTAGGCGGGCGTTGCGGCTTCGGAGGCGGGGGGCCCTCTTTTCGAGGAACCACCGTCTCCGAGCCACTCGCTCCACCTCGGGACGTGGGCGAAGGAGCCGAAGCTCCTTTGTTGCTGTCCTCCTTTCGGGGGACAGCTTTAGGAACCCCGGAAGATGGCCTAGCGACCATCTTCAGGGGTGTTGCCTCCTGTGAGTCTAACGACTCGGTGGAGGCGCGTGGCCGTTTCGCCTTACGGGAAACGGTCACGCTGGGGGAAGAGGGGGGAGCCCTGGTTTTAGCCGGGGCAGGGTATGAGCCCTTTTTGCCGCCAGCTTTACCAGGGGAGCGCCCGGGTTGGGTAGAGCCCGCAGAAGGGCTCCGAATGGGCGCGGAAACAACCGTGCTCGTTGGCCTGGATGGGCCGGGAGCAGAGGGTGCCTTCCTAACTATTGAGGCATATGACGTCCCAGGCAGAGCCGGGCGCGCCAGGACCAAGTCCTTTGCCTCGCGGAATGAGAGTCGATCCTGGGCCTGAACGGCCAGGATTTCTTTCTCAAGGAGATATGCACCACATTGCTTCGAAGAAGCAGGGTGCGGCTCTCCGCAATTGACACACTTGGCCACACACGATTTGGATTTATCGTGTGCGACCTTGGAGCAATTTACACAGACTTCGGGTGACCCCGACTTTGCACGTCTACATGAGCGATTCGTATGGCCGAAGCGGTGACAGTAATAGCACCGCCGCGGCAGTGGCACGAATGCCTTCACGCGGTAGCGGTACCAACCGGCACGCACCGACTCAGGGAGCTTGTCACAGTCGAACGTGACGAAGAGTGTAGGGGTGGGTCTCGAGGCCCCTCCCTGTTTTCTCATCACACGTTCGACCTTGACCGCCCCATGGTCGGCCAGCTCTAAGATGATGTCTTCAATGGAGTAGTCAACGAGTTCCCTCGCATAAACTACTCCTTTCACAAAGTTCATGGTAGAGTGCGGCGTCACACTCACCGGGGTGCCATGAAGTGTCCGAAGAGCACTAATCCTGGCCGCCTCGGCGGGATTTGCCGCATTCGCCAGAAGGCTCCCGTCCGAGAAACGGGTTACCTTCGGCTCTCTACCAATTGCACTAGCTAATCCTCTCCTCTGATGGATCATGTTGCCCTTGGACAACATGGTGCCATCAGTGGAGCGAATAACGAGGAAGCGTTTGAAGCCAGCGGGCTCGAAACGCCAGGTAACCTCTGAATCAGGGGCCCCGATGTCTTCGAGGCTCCGCCCTGTGCACTCTTGGTAGTAGTCTTCTTTGTCAGGGGCTCCGCAACCGGGGGGGCAGAGGGGGCGGATGTGCCGATCTTGGCTTGGTCGCTTGCCAGAGTGGCAGCAGACCCATCCGCCCCCGCAGCCCCCGCGGATGGAGAGGAGCCCCGAGTCTTTTTTGTCTTTTTAGTCTTTTTCTTTTTCGGAGAGGAGGGCGGGGAATGAACCCGCTTTTCACCTCCGCCGGCAGAAGTCCCCAGGCCAGATGGACCAGCCTCAGCCAGGTCCCTCTCCGAAATGGAGAAGGTCCTGGTTGTCGTAGGGGCACCTGTCGGAGGAGATCCCTCCCCTCCTTCTACTGCCTCGGAGCCCTCAGCCATTTGAGGAGGACCTTGCATAGGGGCGGATTCGGGTTCGGTGCTTGGCGCCGAGCCCGAATTCCCCCCCATGGAAGGCCCTACCGTCTGGGGCTGGGTCTCCTCAAGGACCATGTCTATCACAGGAGGGGCCTCCAATTGGCCATCCCCTCCCAGGACATCGCAGGTCCCCTTGGCAGTGTCGCCAGTCTTGTATGGGGAGGCACAGGCCTTGACCCCGGCAAGGTTTAAAATTCTTGCCAGCAGGTCTTTTGAGGGAAGCGACCGAAGGGGCCTGGCTTCCCTCTCCCCCCTAAGGGGGTTTGCCCTACCGAGCCGCTTTGATGGGAAGCGGCTGGCTAAGGGCTGCCTGCTGGCTTTCTTGGCAGTCCCCTTGAAAAGAAAAGATGGGACTGCCGCTGGGAAAAGGGAGGTGCCCGAAAGCACCTCCAGAGAAGGGGGTGAGGGGGAGTCCCCTGCACCCGTAGGCGAAGGAGAGGAGTAAGCCTCCTCTCCGGTTAGAGAAATATGGAGGGTCCCCTGTGCAAGCACAGGGGGGGGGACCTCCATTTTTTTGCTGGAGCTGCCCGAGGGCGGCTCCGTTGTTCTTTGGGAAGTTGGGGGTTGTGTTTTTTTGGTGTGATTTTCATCATTGGGCATGGTGACCCTCCTTTTAATACGGGATGCAATAGCGCACACCTCTCGCAGTAGCCCGCACTGCGAGAGGTGCTTACAGACCCAGCAGAGCCAGGCGCCGCCATTTGGGACCACCCCTCCCGCCTGGTGGCCTGGCAGTCCATCGGCATGGCGGCTCCACCTTGGACACGGCGTATAAATGATAGATTTTGAAGACGAGAGGAAATGGGACGTGATTTTTTTTTTTTTTTTTTTTATAGAGCCCATCTGGCAACTACCCACTTGGGCATAAGTCGCCGAAAAACACGACAGCCTAGAATTAGGCTACTTTAAAGTTAAAATATGAAAACTTAACAATCAATATAAATTTGAAAAACTTAACAATCGAAGCAATCTCCGGCAGCGGGGGGAGGTCCCCCTCACCCCGGTGCAGAAGAGTGCAATCTAAAACAAAACAATAACAAAAAAAGGAACCTTAAATAAAGGGGAGAAGGCCGGCCTCCCCCAAAAAGTCAATAAGTCCACCAGTCATGGTGCACGCACTCGTCCCGAGTACAAGGGACAGGCAGTAGCGACCCCGCCCATCCCGGTACCGAGACAGGTATCGTGCGCGAAGATCACCCAGACTGGGACATTCGACAAGAATATGCCGAACAGTCTGGGGGACGACGCAGTCGTTGCAATAGGGCACATGCGAGCGCTCCACCAAGTAACGATGCGTCACACGAGTGTGTCCGATTCGAAGACGACAGAAAGCAACCGTAAGCCGCCGCGGCATTGGGGGATAGGTCCATGGGAACAGTCGCGGCGCAATGGCACGCAACTTTAAGTTCCCTTCGACCGTCTCCCATCTTCTTTGCCAAGCAGTCCGAAGAGCTGCCCGTATTCCTGCCATGTAGTCGGTGTGAGGAAGAGCGAAACGCTGGTCCGGTCGCAGAGTCCTCGCGGACTCTTTGGCGCCCTCATCGGCGCGCTCATTCCCCGCAATTCCTACATGTCCAGGAACCCAGCAGAAGATAATCTCGACATCTGCCCGGCTCGCCAAAACCGTGGCGTCACGGATTTCGCGAACCAGGGGATGCGGAGATTCCAATGCCCCGAGAGCACTCAGGGCGCTTTGTGAGTCGCTATAAATCACAATCCGGTCTCCGAACCGGGCACGTCGCGTAATCTCCCGTACCGAGTGGTGTATTGCCACCAGCTCGGCCGTGAAGACAGACGCAGCGCCTGGTAGAGCCCCGCTGACTTCAAACAGAGGGGATACGGCGTGGAAGCCGACCCCCTCTTGGGACTTGGAGCCATCCGTATACACTGGCACGGTACCAGCGTGACACGATGTGTGCTCCAAAAAGATCGAACGCAATACTCCCGGCGCAGTACAAGCTTTGGGAGCAGAGGCGTGGCGACAAATAGCCAAATGTGGTACCCTCCAGGGTGGCGTCCTGGGCAGAACCAGGGGCGCCACCGGCCCGAGAGCTATATCTACCTCTCGAAGGAGTTTCCTGGCCCTAAACCCAAAGGGCTTAGGGTATGACTGGCGTCTCTCGGCGGCATAGGCACCATCGAGATCAGCTGCGGATGCAGTGAGAGCTGTTGGCGACTGGGGGAGGCGCCGGGCTCGCGCGTACAGGCGAGTGATGCACTGCACGCGGCGCAGAGCGAGTGGCATCTCCCCAGCATCGACCAACAGGCTCTCAATGGGGGAAGTGCGGAAGGCACCGGTCGCAAGGCGAAGGCCGGTGTGGTGGATCGAATCCACCTTCCGCAATAAACGCTCGGCTGCGGATGCATAAAACTCGCATCCGTAGTCGAGCTTCGAGCGAACAAAGGATCGATAAAAAAGTAAGGCGGTAGCCCTATCAGCGCCCCAAGCGCTGAACGTCACGGAACGGAGAATGTCCATGGCGCGGGTACAAGAGACCCTAAGGCTGCGAATGTGAGCCTCCCAGGTGAGGCGTCGGTCGAATACAAGACCAAGGAAACGGTGCGACTCAACCACATCCAGGCGCACCCCATTAAGAAACAAATCTGGGTCGGGGTGAAGCCGTGGATGGCGGCAGAAGTGCACCACCTTAGTCTTGGCCAAAGAAAACCGAAACCTGTGCGCTTTGGCATAGCAAGAGACGCGGTTCAATGCCTGTTGGAGTCGGCGCTCCAGAGTTGGCATCTGGGCCGCGCCAAAAGAGATCGAAAGGTCGTCCACGTAGAGCGTAGCGAGAACATCTTCCGGCAGCACCGAGGTGATGCCGTTGATGCTCAGGGCAAAGAGTGTGACACTGAGGACACTTCCCTGCGGGACACCCTCTTCCTGCTCCTTTGGGCCGGAGAGGGCTCCCCCCACCCGTACGCGGAATCGACGATCTCGCAAAAATTCAGATATAAACATTGGGAGGCGTCCCCTCGCCCCCATCGTGTGGAGAGTCTCCATGATACCGTATCGCCATGCGGTATCATAGGCTTTCTCCAGATCAAAAAACACCGTGGCGTAGTGCTGTCTACGAAGGAAAGCCTCGCAGACGGCATTTTCCAGTCGGAGCAGAGCATCCGACGTGGAGTGGAACTTACGGAAGCCGCACTGTGCAGAAGACAGATGGCCTCCGCTGTCCAGGAAATAGGCTAATCTAACATTTACCAATTTCTCCATCAACTTGCACACGCAAGAGGTTAGAGAGATTGGGCGGAAACCGGTCGGAGTAGAGTGATCTCTCCCCGGCTTGCGAAAGGCGAGCACAGTAGCGATTCGCCAGGAGTCTGGGAGGAGACCTTCCACCCAGATCCTGTTGAACAAATCTAATAGAAAGGCCATGCCTCGCTCACCCAGGTGTCGAAGCATGGCGTACGGGACATCGTCCGGACCATGGGCGGTGTCCGCGCACGAAGCGAGAGCGGAACGCAACTCACTCACAGTAAACTTGTCGTTGAAGGGTTCTCCGCCTCTGGAGGTAAAGTCCAGCCGGCGGCCTTCCGCGACATCACGACGTGCATTGAATGCTGGCGGAGCAGCATCACGGCTAGAGAATGCGGAAAAAGCGGTCGCTAAGGATTCCGCCACGGACGCGGGGTCCGAGATTGCGGTCCCATTCTCCTGGAGAACGGGAGGGGGGTCCTGCGAGAACTTGCCCCGAATCCTTTTGACTCGCTTCCACACCTCAGCTAAAGGGGTCTTCCCGTTAAGTGAAGACACGTATGCCCGCCAAGAAGAGCGGCGGGCGTGCTTCGAAATATACCGGAACCTAGCCCTAGCCCGACGAAATTCAGCGACGGTGAAATCGTTCGGGCGGCGCTTATAGCGCATGTAGGCATAACGCTTCTGTTTGAGGGCCGTCTCACACTCGGCCGACCACCATGGGAGTGGTCGGCGTGCAAAACGGCCAGACGTCCTAGGAATAGTAGTCAGGCCCACGGCGATGAGGTTGCCGGAGAAGAACTCAACGGCCTCATCTACCGACCTAAACTCCTTGACTGAGATAGAGAATTCAGTCATTTCCTGAAATGCAGGCCACCGCGCCCGCGCCAAGCACCACCGAGGTGGTCTCTCAGGCGGCAGTTGCCCTGAAAATGATATTTGAATGGGAAAGTGATCACTACCATGGAGGTCATCGACCACCCCCCAATCAAAATCAGGCTGTGCATCCGAAGAGCACAAAGATAGGTCAAGGCAAGAAAATGAAGCGGTTCTCGGACAGTGATGCGTAAACTCATCCACGTTTAGGACACCCATCTCAAGCTCTTCGATCAGATCGGCAAGGACTTGTCCCCTGGGATTTATGGTGTAATCTCCCCAGAGAGGATGCCTGCCGTTCAGATCTCCAAGCAAGAGATAGGGCCTCGGCAACCGTGCCACGACGCGGCGAAAGTCCCCCGCGTCGAAGTCAGCTGACGGTGGAATGTACGCAGAAATGATAGTATACCTCCTATCCAGGTGCAGCTGCACAGCCACTGCCTGAAAGGAGGTATCTAAAGAGAAAGGAAGAACGGAGACATCATGCCGGGTGTAAACCGCGCATCCCCCAGCCCGGCCGTCCCGCGGTGGTTGGGTCGCGAGACCCTTATACCCCGGGAGGGCAGGCAGGGGGCACGCGCCTAGCATGGTCTCCTGCAAAAAAATAGCTAACGGGGAACGGGATGAGGCGAGCCTCCGCAGCTCCTCCCAGTTGGCCCGGAGTCCACGGCAATTCCATTGAAGGAATATGCCCTCCAGGCCTAGCTCGGAGGAGACGCGGGGGCCCTCCTCGAATTGAAGACCCTCACGGGAATGGCCGTACGCTTCCCGGGGGCAGAACCCCGGGCGCTGTTGGCCGGACAAAGCGCTGTCGCCTTCGAGGACTTATTGGGGGAGGTTGGGCTCGCCATGCGAGTCTTTTCCTCCCTCCGCCTCGAAACTTTAGGCGGGCGTTGCGGCTTCGGAGGCGGGGGGCCCTCTTTTCGAGGAACCACCGTCTCCGAGCCACTCGCTCCACCTCGGGGCGTGGGCAAAGGGGCCGAAGCTCCTTTGTTGCTGTCCTCCTTTCGGGGAACAGCTTTAGGAACCCCGGAAGATGGCCTAGCGACCATCTTCAGGGGTGTTGCCTCCTGTGAGTCTAACGACTCGGTGGAGGCGCGTGGCCGTTTCGCTTTACGCGAAACGGTCACGCTGGGGGAAGAGGGGGGAGCCCTGGTTTTAGCCGGGGCAGGGTATGAACCCTTTTTGCCGCCAGCTTTACCAGGGGAGCGCCCAGGTTGGGTAGAGCCCACAGAAGGGCTCCGAATGGGCGCGGAAACAACCGTGCTCGTTGGCCTGGATGGGCCAGGAGCAGAGGGTGCCTTTCTAACTATTGAGGCATATGACGTCCCAGGCAGAGCCGGGCGCGCCAGGACCAAGTCCTTTGCCTCGCGGAATGAGAGTCGATCCTGGGCCTGAACGGCCAGGATTTCTTTCTCAAGGAGATATGCACCACATTGCTTCGAAGAAGCAGGGTGCGGCTCTCCGCAATTGACACACTTGGCCACACACGATTTGGACTTATCGTGTGCGACCTTGGAGCAATTTACACAGACTTCGGGTGACCCCGATTTTGCACGTCTACATGATCGATTCGTATGGCCGAAGCGGTGGCAGTAATAGCACCGCCGCGGCAGTGGCACGAATGCCTTCACGCGGTAGCGGTACCCACCGGCACGCACCGACTCAGGGAGCTTGTCACAGTCGAACGTGACGAAGAGTGTAGGGGTGGGTCTCGAGGCCCCTCCCTGTTTTCTCATCACACGTTCGACCTTGACCGCCCCATGGTCGGCCAGCTCTAGGGTGATGTCCTCAATGGAGTAGTCAACGAGTTCCCTCGCATAAACTACTCCTTTCACAAAGTTCATGGTAGAGTGCGGCGTCACACTCACCGGGGTGCCATGAAGTGTCCGAAGAGCACTTATCTTGGCCGCCTCGGCGGGATTCGCCGCATTCGCCAGAAGGCTCCCGTCCGAGAAACGGGTTACCTTCGGCTCTCTACCAATTGCACTAGCTAATCCTCTCCTCTGATGGATCATGTTGCCCTTGGACAACATGGTGCCATCAGTGGAGCGAATAACGAGGAAGCGTTTGAAGCCAGCGGGCTCGAAAACGCCAGGTAACCTCTGAATCAGGGGCCCCGATGTCATCGAGGCTCCGCCCTGTGCATTCTTGGTCTTAGTCGTAGTCATGGGCTCCGCACACGAGGGGGTAGAGGGGCCGGATGTGCCGATCTTGGCTTGGTCGCCTACCAAAGTGGCAGCAGACCCATCCGTCCCCGCAGCCCCCGCGGATGGAGAGGAGCCCCGAGTCTTCTTCGTCTTTTGAGTCTTTTTAGTCTTTTTCTTTTTAGGAGAGGAGGGCGGGGAATGAACCCGATTTTCACCTCCGCCGGCAGAAGTCCCCAGGCCAGATGGACCAGCCTCAGCCAGGTCCCTCTCCGAAATGGAGAAGGTCCTGGTTGTCGTAGGGGCACCTGTCGGAGGAGATCCCTCCCCTCCTTCTACTGCCTCGGAGCCCTCAGTCATTTGAGGAGGACCTTGCATAGGGGCGGATTCGGGTTCGGTGCTTGGCGCCGAGCCCGAATTCCCCCCCATGGAAGGCCCTACCGTCTGGGGCTGGGTCTCCTCAAGGACCATGTCTATCACAGGAGGGGCCTCCAGTTGGCCATCCCCTCCCAGGACATCGCAGGTCCCCTTGGCAGTATTGTCACTAGTCAGGTGGTGTGGGGAGGCACAGGCCTTGACCCCAGCAAGGTTCAAAATTCTTGCCAGCAGGTCTTTTGAGGGAAGCGACCGAAGGGGCCTGGCTTCCCTCTCCCCCCTAAGGGGGTTTGCCCTACCGAGCCGCTTGCACGAGGGGCGGTCGGCAATGGGCTGCCTGCTGGCTTTCTTGGCAGTCCCCTTAGAAAGCAAAGGAGGGACTGCCGCTGGAGATAGGGAGGTGCCCGAAAGCACCTCCAGAGAAGGGGGTGAGGGGGAGTCCCCTACACCCGTAGGCGTAGGAGAGGAGTAAGCCTCCTCTCCGGTTAAAGAATTATGGAGGGTCCCTTGCGCAAGCACAAGGGGGGGGACCTCCATTTTCTCGGTGGAGCTGCCCGAGGGCGGCTCCGTAGATGTTTTTGGGGAAGTTGGGGGTTGGGGTTTTTGTTTTTTTTCATACATGGGCATGGTGACCCTCTTTTGATTACGGGACGCAATAGCTCATCACCTCTCGCAGTTGCCCGCACTGCGAGAGGTGCTTACAAGCCCGGCAGAGCCAGGCGCCGCCATTCGTGACCACCCCTCCCGCCTGGTGGCCTGGCAGTCCTTCGGCATGGCGGCTCCACCTTGGACACGGCGTAAAAAATATAGGTTGTGAAGAGGAGAGGAAAAGGGATGTGAGGAAGATGTGGGTGGGGATGAAGCAGGTTGTTAAAAAAAACCCATCCCGAACCGGAGCTGAGGGGTTAGGGAACAATGTCCCCTCCCCCCCTCAGCCCCGATCCGGGGTGGTTGGCTTGAGAAGAAGGTCAGCATTCTACCCTGTGAAATTAGAGGCTGACCAGAGAAAGTTGTGGGAGAGGTTGTATGAAAAGCGACGAGGTAGGGGAGAAATCGGGCTATCTGAAGGAAGGAAGAGAGGCTAAGCTGGGGCCGGACGGAGCGCTGGATCCCGTCAGCACGGCGGCCAGGATGGCAAATCGCCGCGCCCCTTACGGGGAAATGGGACGTGAGGAAGGTATGGGTGGGGATGAAGCAGGTAGTTAAAAACCAGCCACCCCAGACCGGAGCTCAGGGGTTAGGGAACATTGTCCCCCACCCCCTCAGCCCCGATGCGGGACGGTTGGCTGAAAGGAAGGTCAGCATCTACCCTGTGAAATTAGAGGCTGACCAGAGAAAGTTGTGGGAGAGGTTCTGTGAAAAGAGGATTTTTTTTTTTTTTTAATTAAGGGGCTATCTGGCGACTGCCGACTAAGGCATAAGTTGCCGTAAACAAACAGCCTAATTTAGGCTACGTTAAAAAATTAAACAGAAAACAATAAAAAGGAATAACAATAACAATAACAAAGCAATAACAAAACAATTACAAAAACAACAACAACAATTAAATCGCGTTAAATAAAAGGGAGATTTTTTTTTTTTTTTTATAGAGCCCATCTGGCAACTACCCACTTGGGCATAAGTCGCCGAAAAACACGACAGCCTAGAATTAGGCTACTTTAAAGTTAAAATATGAAAACTTAACAATCAATATAAATTGGAAAAACTTAACAATCGAAGCAATCTCCGGCAGCGGGGGGAGGTCCCCCTCACCCCGGTGCAGGAGAGTGCAACCTAAAACAAAACAATAACAAAAAAAAGGAACCTTAAATAAAGGGGAGAAGGCCGGCCTCCCCCAAAAAGTCAATAAGTCCACCAGTCATGGTGCACGCACTCGTCCCGAGTACAAGGGACAGGCGGTAGCGACCCCGCCCATCCCGGTACCGAGACAGGTATCGTGCGCGAAGATCACCCAGACTGGGACATTCGACAAGAATATGCCGAACAGTCTGGGGAACGACGCAGTCGTTGCAATAGGGCACATGCGAGCGCTCCACCAAGTAACGATGCGTCACACGAGTGTGTCCGATTCGAAGACGACAGAAAGCAACCTGAAGCCGCGGCGGCATTGGGGGATAGGTCCATGGAAACAGGCGCGGCGCAATGGCACGCAACTTTAAGTTCCCCTCGACCGTCTCCCATCTTCTTTGCCAAGCAGTCCGAAGAGCTGCCCGTATTCCTGCCATGTAGTCAGTGTGAGGAAGAGCGAAACGCTGGTCCGGTCGCAGAGTCCTCGCGGACTCTTTGGCGCCCTCATCGGCGCGCTCATTCCCCGCAATTCCTACATGTCCAGGAACCCAGCAGAAGATAATCTCGACATCTGCCCGGCTCGCCAAAACCGTGGCGTCACGGATTTCGCGAACCAGGGGATGCGGAGATTCCAATGCCCCGAGAGCACTCAGGGCGCTTTGTGAGTCGCTATAAATCACAATCCGGTCTCTGAACCGGGCACGTCACGTAATCTCCCGTACCGAGTGGTGTATTGCCACCAGCTCGGCCGTGAAGACAGACGCAGCGCCTGGTAGAGCCCCGCTGACTTCAAACAGAGGGGATACGGCGTGGAAGCCGACCCCCTCTTGGGACTTGGAGCCATCCGTATACACTGGCACGGTACCAGCGTGACATGATGTGTGCTCCAAAAAGGTCGAACGCAATACTCCCGGCGCAGTACAAGCTTTGGGAGCAGAGGCGTGGCGACAAATAGCCAAATGTGGTACCCTCCAGGGTGGCGTCCTGGGCAGAACCAGGGGCGCCACCGGCCCGAGAGCTATATCTAGCTCTCGAAGGAGTTTCCTGGCCCTAAACCCAAAGGGCTTAGGGTATGACTGGCGTCTCTCGGCGGCATAGGCACCATCGAGATCAGCTGCGGATGCAGTGAGAGCTGTTGGCGACTGGGGGAGGCGCCGGGCTCGCGCGTACAGGCGAGTGATGCACTGCACGCGGCGCAGAGCGAGTGGCATCTCCCCAGCATCGACCAACAGGCTCTCAATGGGGGAAGTGCGGAAGGCACCGGTCGCAAGGCGAAGGCCGGTGTGGTGGATTGAATCCACCTTCCGCAATAAACGCTCGGCTGCGGATGCATAAAACTCGCATCCGTAGTCGAGCTTCGAGCGAACAAAGGATCGATAAAAAAGTAAGGCGGTAGCCCTATCAGCGCCCCAAGCGCTGAACGTCACGGAACGGAGAATGTCCATGGCGCGGGTACAAGAGACCCTAAGGCTGCGAATATGAGCCTCCCAGGTGAGGCGTCGGTCGAATACAAGACCAAGGAAACGGTGCGACTCAACCACATCCAGGCGCACCCCATTAAGAAACAAATCTGGGTCGGGGTGAAGCCGTGGATGGCGGCAGAAGTGCACCACCTTAGTCTTGGCCAAAGAAAACCGAAACCTGTGCGCTTCGGCATAGCGAGAGACGCGGTTCAATGCCTGTTGGAGTCGGCGCTCCAGAGTTGGCATCTGGGCCGCGCCAAAAGAGATCGAAAGGTCGTCCACGTAGAGCGTAGCGAGAACATCTTCCGGCAGCACCGAGGTGATACCGTTGATGCTCAGGGCAAAGAGTGTGACACTGAGGACACTTCCCTGCGGGACACCCTCTTCCTGCTCCTTTGGGCCGGAGAGGGCTCCCCCCACCCGTACGCGGAATCGACGATCTCGCAAAAATTCAGATATAAACATTGGGAGGCGTCCCCTCGCCCCCATCGTGTGGAGAGTCTCCATGATACCGTATCGCCATGCGGTATCATAGGCCTTCTCCAGATCAAAAAACACCGTGGCGTAGTGCTGTCTACGAAGGAAAGCCTCGCAGACGGCATTTTCCAGTCGGAGCAGAGCATCCGACGTGGAGTGGAACTTACGGAAGCCGCACTGTGCAGAAGACAGATGGCCTCCGCTGTCCAGGAAATAGGCTAATCTAACATTTACCAATTTATCCATCAACTTGCACACGCAAGAGGTTAGAGAGATTGGGCGGAAACCGGTCGGAGTAGAGTGATCTCTCCCCGGCTTGCGAAAGGCGAGCACATTTTTTTTTTTTTTTTTTTTATTTAAGGGGCTATCTGGCGACTGCCGACTTAGGCATAAGTCGCCGTAAACAAACAGCCTAGTTCTAGGCTACTTCAAAAAATGGAACAGGGAACAACAAAAAAGAAAT
Organism: Ceratothoa steindachneri; assembly: GCA_963969495.1. NCBI lineage: Eukaryota > Metazoa > Arthropoda > Malacostraca > Isopoda > Cymothoidae > Ceratothoa > Ceratothoa steindachneri. The sequence goes on along the minus strand of OZ018330.1, from coordinate 54,050,724 downwards.
AACAATAACAAAACAATAACAAAAACAACAACAACAACAAAAACAACAACAAAATTAAGCCTGGTTAAAAAAAAGGGAGAAGGCCGGCCTCCCCCAAAAAGTTAGCAAGTCCACCAGTCAAAGTGCACGCACTCGTCCCGAGTACAAGGGACAGGCGGTAGCGACCCCGCCCATCCCGGTACCGGGACAGGTGTCGTGCGCGAAGATCACCCAGACTGGGACATTCGACAAGAATGTGCCGAACAGTCTGGGGGACGACGCAGTCGTTGCAATAGGGCGCATGCGAGCGCTCCACCAGATAGCGATGCGTCACACGAGTGTGTCCGATTCGGAGACGACAGAAAGCAACCTGAAGCCGCCGCGGCATTGGGGGATAGGTCCATGGGAACAGTCGCGGCGCAATGGCACGCAACTTTAAGTTCCCTTCGACCGTCTCCCATCTTCTTTGCCAAGCAGTCCGAAGAGCTGCCCGTATTCCTGCCATGTAGTCGGTGTGAGGAAGAGCGAAACGCTGGTCCGGTCGCAGAGTCCTCGCGGACTCTTTGGCGCCCTCATCGGCGCGCTCATTCCCCGCAATTCCCACATGTCCAGGAACCCAGCAGAAGATAATCTCGACATCTGCCCGGCTCGCCAAAACCGTGGCGTCACGGATATCGCGAACCAGGGGATGCGGAGATTCCAATGCCCCGAGAGCACTCAGGGCGCTTTGTGAGTCGCTATAGATCACAATCCGGTCTCCGAACCGGGCACGTCGCGTAATCTCCCGTACCGAGTCGTGTATTGCCACCAGCTCGGCCGTGAAGACAGACGCAGCGCCTGGTAGAGCCCCGCTGACTTCAAACAGAGGGGATACGGCGTGGAAGCCGACCCCCTCTTGGGACTTGGAGCCATCCGTATACACTGGCACGGTTCCAGCGTGACACGATGTGTGCTCCAAAAAGGTCGAACGCAATACTCCCGGCGCAGTACAAGCTTTGGGAGCAGAGGCGTGGCGACAAATAGCCAAATGTGGTACCCTCCAGGGTGGCGTCCTGGGCAGAACCAGGGGCGCCACCGGCCCGAGAGCTATATCTAGCTCTCGAAGGAGTTTCCTGGCCCTAAACCCAAAGGGCTTAGGGTATGACTGGCGTCTCTCGGCGGCATAGGCACCATCGAGATCAGCTGCGGATGCAGTGAGAGCTGTTGGCGACTGAGGGAGGCGCCGGGCTCGCGCGTACAGGCGAGTGATGCACTGCACGCGGCGCAGAGCGAGTGGCATCTCCCCAGCATCGACCAACAGGCTCTCAATGGGGGAAGTGCGGAAGGCACCGGTCGCAAGGCGAAGGCCGGTGTGGTGGATCGAATCCACATTCCGCAATAAACGCTCGGCTGCGGATGCATAAAACTCGCATCCGTAGTCGAGCTTCGAGCGAACAAAGGATCGATAAAAAAGTAAGGCGGTAGCCCTATCAGCGCCCCAAGCGCTGAACGTCACGGAACGGAGAATGTCCATGGCGCGGGTACAAGAGACCCTAAGGCTGCGAATATGAGCCTCCCAGGTGAGGCGTCGGTCGAATACAAGACCAAGGAAACGGTGCGACTCAACCACATCCAGGCGCACCCCATTAAGAAACAAATCTGGGTCGGGGTGAAGCCGTGGATGGCGGCAGAAGTGCACCACCTTAGTCTTGGCCAAAGAAAACCGAAACCTGTGCGCTTCGGCATAGCGAGAGACGCGGTTCAATGCCTGTTGGAGTCGACGCTCCAGAGTTGGCATCTGGGCCGCGCCAAAAGAGATCGAAAGGTCGTCCACGTAGAGCGTAGCGAGAACATCTTCCGGCAGCACCGAGGTGATGCCGTTGATGCTCAGGGCAAAGAGTGTGACACTGAGGACACTTCCCTGCGGGACACCCTCTTCCTGCTCCTTTGGGCCGGAGAGAGCTCCCCCCACCCGTACGCGGAATCGACGATCTCGCAAAAATTCAGATATAAACATTGGGAGGCGTCCCCTCGCCCCCATCGTGTAGAGAGTCTCCATGATACCGTATCGCCATGCGGTATCATAGGCCTTCTCCAGATCGAAAAACACCGTGGCGTAGTGCTGTCTACGAAGGAAAGCCTCGCAGACGGCACTTTCCAGTCGGAGCAGAGCATCCGACGTGGAGTGGAACTTACGGAAGCCGCACTGTGCAGAAGACAGATGGCCTCCGCTGTCCAGGAAATAGGCTAATCTAACATTTACCAATTTCTCCATCAACTTGCACACGCAAGAGGTTAGAGAGATTGGGCGGAAACCGGTCGGAGTAGAGTGATCTCTCCCCGGCTTGCGAAAGGCGAGCACAGTAGCGATTCGCCAGGAGTCTGGGAGAAGACCTTCCACCCAGATCCTGTTGAACAGATCTAACAGAAAGGCCATGCCTCGCTCACCCAGGTGTCGAAGCATGGCGTACGGGACATCGTCCGGACCATGGGCGGTGTCCGCGCACGAAGCGAGAGCGGAGCGCAACTCACTCACAGTAAACTTGTCGTTGAAGGGTTCTCCGCCTCTGGAGGTAAAGTCCAGCCGGCGGCCTTCCGCGACATCACGACGTGCATTGAATGCTGGCGGAGCAGCATCACGGCTAGAGAATGCGGAAAAAGCGGTCGCTAAGGATTCCGCCACGGACGCGGGGTCCGAGATTGCGGTCCCATTCTCCTGGAGAACGGGAGGGGGGTCCTGCGAGAACTTGCCCCGAATCCTTTTGACTCGCTTCCACACCTCAGCTAAAGGGGTCTTCCCGTTAAGTGAAGACACGTATGCCCGCCAAGAAGAGCGGCGGGCGTGCTTCGAAATATACCGGAACCTAGCCCTAGCCCGACGAAATTCAGCGACAGTGAAATCGTTCGGGCGGCGCTTATAGCGCATGTAGGCATAACGCTTCTGTTTGAGGGCCGTCTCACACTCGGCCGACCACCATGGGAGTGGTCGGCGTGCAAAACCGCCAGACGTCCTAGGAATAGTAGTCAGGCCCACGGCGATGAGGTTGCCGGAGAAGAACTCAACGGCATCATCTACCGACCTAAACTCCTCGACTGAGATAGAGAATTCAGTCATTTCCTGAAATGCAGGCCACCGCGCCCGCGCCAAGCACCACCGAGGTGGTCTCTCAGGCGGCAGTTGCCCTGAAAATGATATTTGAATGGGAAAGTGATCACTACCATGGAGGTCATCGACCACCCCCCAATCAAAATCAGGCTGTGCATCCGAAGAGCACAAAGATAGGTCAAGGCAAGAAAATGAAGCGGTTCTCGGACAGTGATGCGTAAACTCATCCACGTTTAGGACACCCATCTCAAGCTCTTCGATCAGATCGGCAAGGACTTGTCCCCTGGGATTTATGGAGTAATCTCCCCAGAGAGGATGCCTGCCGTTCAGATCTCCAAGCAAGAGATAGGGCCTCGGCAACCGTGCAACGACGCGGCGGAAGTCCCCCGCGTCGAAGTCAGCTGACGGTGGAATGTACGCAGAAATGATAGTATACCTCCTATCCAGGTGCAGCTGCACAGCCACTGCCCTGAAAGGAGGTATCTAAAGATTTTTTTTTTTTTTTTTTTTTTTTATAGAGCCCATCTGGCAACTACCCACTTGGGCATAAGTCGCCGAAAAACACGACAGCCTAGAATTAGGCTACTTTAAAGTTAAAATATGAAAACTTAACAATCAATATAAATTTGAAAAACTTAACAATCGAAGCAATCTCCGGCAGCGGGGGGAGGTCCCCCTCACCCCGGTGCAGGAGAGTGCAATCTAAAACAAAACAATAACAAAAAAAGGAACCTTAAATAAAGGGGAGAAGGCCGGCCTCCCCCAAAAAGTCAATAAGTCCACCAGTCATGGTGCACGCACTCGTCCCGAGTACAAGGGACAGGCGGTAGCGACCCCGCCCATCCCGGTACCGAGACAGGTATCGTGCGCGAAGATCACCCAGACTGGGACATTCGACAAGAATATGCCGAACAGTCTGGGGGACGACGCAGTCGTTGCAATAGGGCACATGCGAGCGCTCCACCAAGTAACGATGCGTCACACGAGTGTGTCCGATTCGAAGACGACAGAAAGCAACCTGAAGCCGCCGCGGCATTGGGGGATAGGTCCATGGGAACAGTCGCGGCGCAATGGCTCGCAACTTTAAGTTCCCCTCGACCGTCTCCCATCTTCTTTGCCAAGCAGTCCGAAGAGCTGCCCGTATTCCTGCCATGTAGTCGGTGTGAGGAAGAGCGAAACGCTGGTCCGGTCGCAGAGTCCTCGCGGACTCTTTGGCGCCCTCATCGGCGCGCTCATTCCCCGCAATTCCTACATGTCCAGGAACCCAGCAGAAGATAATCTCGACATCTGCCCGGCTCGCCAAAACCGTGGCGTCACGGATTTCGCGAACCAGGGGATGCGGAGATTCCAATGCCCCGAGAGCACTCAGGGCGCTTTGTGAGTCGCTATAAATCACAATCCGGTCTCCGAACCGGGCACGTCGCGTAATCTCCCGTACCGAGTGGTGTATTGCCACCAGCTCGGCCGTGAAGACAGACGCAGCGCCTGGTAGAGCCCCGCTGACTTCAAACAGAGGGGATACGGCGTGGAAGCCGACCCCCTCTTGGGACTTGGAGCCATCCGTATACACTGGCACGGTACCAGCGTGACACGATGTGTGCTCCAAAAAGATCGAACGCAATACTCCCGGCGCAGTACAAGCTTTGGGAGCAGAGGCGTGGCGACAAATAGCCAAATGTGGTACCCTCCAGGGTGGCGTCCTGGGCAGAACCAGGGGCGCCACCGGCCCGAGAGCTATATCTACCTCTCGAAGGAGTTTCCTGGCCCTAAACCCAAAGGGCTTAGGGTATGACTGGCGTCTCTCGGCGGCATAGGCACCATCGAGATCAGCTGCGGATGCAGTGAGAGCTGTTGGCGACTGGGGGAGGCGCCGGGCTCGCGCGTACAGGCGAGTGATGCACTGCACGCGGCGCAGAGCGAGTGGCATCTCCCCAGCATCGACCAACAGGCTCTCAATGGGGGAAGTGCGGAAGGCACCGGTCGCAAGGCGAAGGCCGGTGTGGTGGATCGAATCCACCTTCCGCAATAAACGCTCGGCTGCGGATGCATAAAACTCGCATCCGTAGTCGAGCTTCGAGCGAACAAAGGATCGATAAAAAAGTAAGGCGGTAGCCCTATCAGCGCCCCAAGCGCTGAACGTCACGGAACGGAGAATGTCCATGGCGCGGGTACAAGAGACCCTAAGGCTGCGAATGTGAGCCTCCCAGGTGAGGCGTCGGTCGAATACAAGACCAAGGAAACGGTGCGACTCAACCACATCCAGGCGCACCCCATTAAGAAACAAATCTGGGTCGGGGTGAAGCCGTGGATGGCGGCAGAAGTGCACCACCTTAGTCTTGGCCAAAGAAAACCGAAACCTGTGCGCTTTGGCATAGCAAGAGACGCGGTTCAATGCCTGTTGGAGTCGGCGCTCCAGAGTTGGCATCTGGGCCGCGCCAAAAGAGATCGAAAGGTCGTCCACGTAGAGCGTAGCGAGAACATCTTCCGGCAGCACCGAGGTGATGCCGTTGATGCTCAGGGCAAAGAGTGTGACACTGAGGACACTTCCCTGCGGGACACCCTCTTCCTGCTCCTTTGGGCCGGAGAGGGCTCCCCCCACCCGTACGCGGAATCGACGATCTCGCAAAAATTCAGATATAAACATTGGGAGGCGTCCCCTCGCCCCCATCGTGTGGAGAGTCTCCATGATACCGTATCGCCATGCGGTATCATAGGCTTTCTCCAGATCAAAAAACACCGTGGCGTAGTGCTGTCTACGAAGGAAAGCCTCGCAGACGGCATTTTCCAGTCGGAGCAGAGCATCCGACGTGGAGTGGAACTTACGGAAGCCGCACTGTGCAGAAGACAGATGGCCTCCGCTGTCCAGGAAATAGGCTAATCTAACATTTACCAATTTCTCCATCAACTTGCACACGCAAGAGGTTAGAGAGATTGGGCGGAAACCGGTCGGAGTAGAGTGATCTCTCCCCGGCTTGCGAAAGGCGAGCACAGTAGCGATTCGCCAGGAGTCTGGGAGGAGACCTTCCACCCAGATCCTGTTGAACAAATCTAATAGAAAGGCCATGCCTCGCTCACCCAGGTGTCGAAGCATGGCGTACGGGACATCGTCCGGACCATGGGCGGTGTCCGCGCACGAAGCGAGAGCGGAACGCAACTCACTCACAGTAAACTTGTCGTTGAAGGGTTCTCCGCCTCTGGAGGTAAAGTCCAGCCGGCGGCCTTCCGCGACATCACGACGTGCATTGAATGCTGGCGGAGCAGCATCACGGCTAGAGAATGCGGAAAAAGCGGTCGCTAAGGATTCCGCCACGGACGCGGGGTCCGAGATTGCGGTCCCATTCTCCTGGAGAACGGGAGGGGGGTCCTGCGAGAACTTGCCCCGAATCCTTTTGACTCGCTTCCACACCTCAGCTAAAGGGGTCTTCCCGTTAAGTGAAGACACGTATGCCCGCCAAGAAGAGCGGCGGGCGTGCTTCGAAATATACCGGAACCTAGCCCTAGCCCGACGAAATTCAGCGACGGTGAAATCGTTCGGGCGGCGCTTATAGCGCATGTAGGCATAACGCTTCTGTTTGAGGGCCGTCTCACACTCGGCCGACCACCATGGGAGTGGTCGGCGTGCAAAACGGCCAGACGTCCTAGGAATAGTAGTCAGGCCCACGGCGATGAGGTTGCCGGAGAAGAACTCAACGGCATCATCTACCGACCTAAACTCCTCGACTGAGATAGAGAATTCAGTCATTTCCTGAAATGCAGGCCACCGCGCCCCCGCCAAGCACCACCGAGGTGGTCTCTCAGGCGGCAGTTGCCCTGAAAATGATATTTGAATGGGAAAGTGATCACTACCATGGAGGTCATCGACCACCCCCCAATCAAAATCAGGCTGTGCATCCGAAGAGCACAAAGATAGGTCAAGGCAAGAAAATGAAGCGGTTCTCGGACAGTGATGCATAAACTCATCCACGTTTAGGACACCCATCTCAAGCTCTTCGATCAGATCGGCAAGGACTTGTCCCCTGGGATTTATGGTGTAATCTCCCCAGAGAGGATGCCTGCCGTTCAGATCTCCAAGCAAGAGATAGGGCCTCGGCAACCGTGCCACGACGCGGCGAAAGTCCCCCGCGTCGAAGTCAGCTGACGGTGGAATGTACGCAGAAATGATAGTATACCTCCTATCCAGGTGCAGCTGCACAGCCACTGCCTGAAAGGAGGTATCTAAAGAGAAAGGAAGAACGGAGACATCATGCCGGGTGTAAACCGCGCATCCCCCAGCCCGGCCGTCCCGCGGTGGTTGGGTCGCAAGACCCTTATACCCCGGGAGGGCAGGCAGGGGGCACGCGCCTAGCATGGTCTCCTGCAAAAAAATAGCTAACGGGGAACGGGATGAGGCGAGCCTCCGCAGCTCCTCCCAGTTGGCCCGGAGTCCACGGCAATTCCATTGAAGGAATATGCCCTCCAGGCCTAGCTCGGAGGAGACGCGGGGGCCCTCCTCGAATTGAAGACCCTCACGGGAATGGCCGTACGCTTCCCGGGGGCAGAACCCCGGGCGCTGTTGGCCGGACAAAGCGCTGTCGCCTTCGAGGACTTATTGGGGGAGGTTGGGCTCGCCATGCGAGTCTTTTCCTCCCTCCGCCTCGAAACTTTAGGCGGGCGTTGCGGCTTCGGAGGCGGGGGGCCCTCTTTTCGAGGAACCACCGTCTCCGAGCCACTCGCTCCACCTCGGGGCGTGGGCAAAGGGGCCGAAGCTCCTTTGTTGCTGTCCTCCTTTCGGGGAACAGCTTTAGGAACCCCGGAAGATGGCCTAGCGACCATCTTCAGGGGTGTTGCCTCCTGTGAGTCTAACGAATCGGTGGAGGCGCGTGGCCGTTTCGCTTTACGCGAAACGGTCACGCTGGGGGAAGAGGGGGGAGCCCTGGTTTTAGCCGGGGCAGGGTATGAACCCTTTTTGCCGCCAGCTTTACCAGGGGAGCGCCCAGGTTGGGTAGAGCCCACAGAAGGGCTCCGAATGGGCGCGGAAACAACCGTACTCGTTGGCCTGGATGGCCAGGAGCAGAGGGTGCCTTTCTAACTATTGAGGCATATGACGTCCCAGGCAGAGCCGGGCGCGCCAGGACCAAGTACTTTGCCTCGCGGAATGAGAGTCGATCCTGGGCCTGAACGGCCAGGATTTCTTTCTCAAGGAGATATGCACCACATTGCTTCGAAGAAGCAGGGTGCGGCTCTCCGCAATTGACACACTTGGCCACACACGATTTGGACTTATCGTGTGCGACCTTGGAGCAATTTACACAGACTTCGGGTGACCCCGATTTTGCACGTCTACATGATCGATTCGTATGGCCGAAGCGTTTTTTTTTTTTTTTTTTTTTTATATAGAGCCCATCTGGCAACTACCCACTTGGGCATAAGTCGCCGAAAAACACGACAGCCTAGAATTAGGCTACTTTAAAGTTAAAATATGAAAACTTAACAATCAATATAAATTTGAAAAACTTAACAATCGAAGCAATCTCCGGCAGCGGGGGGAGGTCCCCCTCACCCCGGTGCAGGAGAGTGCAATCTAAAACAAAACAATAACAAAAAAAGGAACCTTAAATAAAGGGGAGAAGGCCGGCCTCCCCGAAAAAGTCAATAAGTCCACCAGTCATGGTGCACGCACTCGTCCCGAGTACAAGGGACAGGCGGTAGCGACCCCGCCCATCCCGGTACCGAGACAGGTATCGTGCGCGAAGATCACCCAGACTGGGACATTCGACAAGAATATGCCGAACAGTCTGGGGGACGACGCAGTCGTTGCAATAGGGCACATGCGAGCGCTCCACCAAGTAACGATGCGTCACACGAGTGTGTCCGATTCGAAGACGACAGAAAGCAACCTGAAGCCGCCGCGGCATTGGGGGATAGGTCCATGGGAACAGTCGCGGCGCAATGGCACGCAACTTTAAGTTCCCTTCGACCGTCTCCCATCTTCTTTGCTAAGCAGTCCGAAGAGCTGCCCGTATTCCTGCCATGTAGTCGGTGTGAGGAAGAGCGAAACGCTGGTCCGGTCGCAGAGTCCTCGCGGACTCTTTGGCGCCCTCATCGGCGCGCTCATTCCCCGCAATTCCTACATGTCCAGGAACCCAGCAGAAGATAATCTCGACATCTGCCCGGCTCGCCAAAACCGTGGCGTCACGGATTTCGCGAACCAGGGGATGCGGAGATTCCAATGCCCCGAGAGCACTCAGGGCGCTTTGTGAGTCGCTATAAATCACAATCCGGTCTCCGAACCGGGCACGTCGCGTAATCTCCCGTACCGAGTGGTGTATTGCCACCAGCTCGGCCGTGAAGACAGACGCAGCGCCTGGTAGAGCCCCGCTGACTTCAAACAGAGGGGATACGGCGTGGAAGCCGACCCCCTCTTGGGACTTGGAGCCATCCGTATACACTGGCACGGTACCAGCGTGACACGATGTGTGCTCCAAAAAGATCGAACGCAATACTCCCGGCGCAGTACAAGCTTTGGGAGCAGAGGCGTGGCGACAAATAGCCAAATGTGGTACCCTCCAGGGTGGCGTCCTGGGCAGAACCAGGGGTGCCACCGGCCCGAGAGCTATATCTACCTCTCGAAGGAGTTTCCTGGCCCTAAACCCAAAGGGCTTAGGGTATGACTGGCGTCTCTCGGCGGCATAGGCACCATCGAGATCAGCTGCGGATGCAGTGAGAGCTGTTGGCGACTGGGGGAGGCGCCGGGCTCGCGCGTACAGGCGAGTGATGCACTGCACGCGGCGCAGAGCGAGTGGCATCTCCCCAGCATCGACCAACAGGCTCTCAATGGGGGAAGTGCGGAAGGCACCGGTCGCAAGGCGAAGGCCGGTGTGGTGGATCGAATCCACCTTCCGCAATAAACGCTCGGCTGCGGATGCATAAAACTCGCATCCGTAGTCGAGCTTCGAGCGAACAAAGGATCGATAAAAAAGTAAGGCGGTAGCCCTATCAGCGCCCCAAGCGCTGAACGTCACGGAACGGAGAATGTCCATGGCGCGGGTACAAGAGACCCTAAGGCTGCGAATGTGAGCCTCCCAGGTGAGGCGTCGGTCGAATACAAGACCAAGGAAACGGTGCGACTCAACCACATCCAGGCGCACCCCATTAAGAAACAAATCTGGGTCGGGGTGAAGCCGTGGATGGCGGCAGAAGTGCACCACCTTAGTCTTGGCCAAAGAAAACCGAAACCTGTGCGCTTCGGCATAGCGAGAGACGCGGTTCAATGCCTGTTGGAGTCGGCGCTCCAGAGTTGGCATCTGGGCCGCGCCAAAACAGATCGAAAGGTCGTCCACGTAGAGCGTAGCGAGAACATCTTCCGGCAGCACCGAGGTGATGCCGTTGATGCTCAGGGCAAAGAGTGTGACACTGAGGACACTTCCCTGCGGGACACCCTCTTCCTGCTCCTTTGGGCCGGAGAGGGCTCCCCCCACCCGTACGCGGAATCGACGATCTCGCAAAAATTCAGATATAAACATTGGGAGGCGTCCCCTCGCCCCCATCGTGTGGAGAGTCTCCATGATACCGTATCGCCATGCGGTATCATAGGCTTTCTCCAGATCAAAAAACACCGTGGCGTAGTGCTGTCTACGAAGGAAAGCCTCGCAGACGGCATTTTCCAGTCGGAGCAGAGCATCCGACGTGGAGTGGAACTTACGGAATTTTTTTTTTTTAATTAAGGGGCTATCTGGCGACTGCCGACTAAGGCATAAGTTGCCGTAAACAAACAGCCTAATTTAGGCTACTTTAAAAAATTAAACAGAAAACAATAAAAAGGAATAACAATAACAATAACAAAGCAATAACAAAACAATTACAAAACCAACAACAACAATTAAATCACGTTAAATAAAAGGGAGAAGGCCGGCCTCCCCCAAAAAGTCAATAAGTCCACCAGTCAAAGTACACGCACTCATCCCGAGAACAAGGGACAGGCGGTAGCGACCCCGCCCATCCCGGTACCGGGACAGGTGTCGTGCGCGAAGATCACCCAGACTGGGACATTCGACAAGAATGTGCCGAACAGTCTGGGGGACGACGCAGTCGTTGCAATAGGGCGCAGGCGAGCGCTCCATCAGATAGCGATGCGTCACACGAGTGTGTCCGATTCGGAGACGACAGAAAGCAACCTGAAGCCGCCGCGGCATTGGGGGATAGGTCCATGGGAACAGTCGCGGCGCAATGGCACGCAACTTTAAGTTCCCTTCGACCGTCTCCCATCTTCTTTGCCAAGCAGTCCGAAGAGCTGCCCGTATTCCTGCCATGTAGTCGGTGTGAGGAAGAGCGAAACGCTGGTCCGGTCGCAGAGTCCTCGCGGACTCTTTGGCGCCCTCATCGGCGCGCTCATTCCCCGCAATTCCTACATGTCCAGGAACCCAGCAGAAGATAATCTCGACATCTGCCCGGCTCGCCAAAACCGTGGCGTCACGGATTTCGCGAACCAGGGGATGCGGAGATTCCAATGCCCCGAGAGCACTCAGGGCGCTTTGTGAGTCGCTATAAATCACAATCCGGTCTCCGAACCGGGCACGTCGCGTAATCTCCCGTACCGAGTGGTGTATTGCCACCAGCTCGGCCGTGAAGACAGACGCAGCGCCTGGTAGAGCCCCGCTGACTTCAAACAGAGGGGATACGGCGTGGAAGCCGACCCCCTCTTGGGACTTGGAGCCATCCGTATACACTGGCACGGTACCAGCGTGACACGATGTGTGCTCCAAAAAGATCGAACGCAATACTCCCGGCGCAGTACAAGCTTTGGGAGCAGAGGCGTGGCGACAAATAGCCAAATGTGGTACCCTCCAGGGTGGCGTCCTGGGCAGAACCAGGGGTGCCACCGGCCCGAGAGCTATATCTACCTCTCGAAGGAGTTTCCTGGCCCTAAACCCAAAGGGCTTAGGGTATGACTGGCGTCTCTCGGCGGCATAGGCACCATCGAGATCAGCTGCGGATGCAGTGAGAGCTGTTGGCGACTGGGGGAGGCGCCGGGCTCGCGCGTACAGGCGAGTGATGCACTGCACGCGGCGCAGAGCGAGTGGCATCTCCCCAGCATCGACCAACAGGCTCTCAATGGGGGAAGTGCGGAAGGCACCGGTCGCAAGGCGAAGGCCGGTGTGGTGGATCGAATCCACCTTCCGCAATAAACGCTCGGCTGCGGATGCATAAAACTCGCATCCGTAGTCGAGCTTCGAGCGAACAAAGGATCGATAAAAAAGTAAGGCGGTAGCCCTATCAGCGCCCCAAGCGCTGAACGTCACGGAACGGAGAATGTCCATGGCGCGGGTACAAGAGACCCTAAGGCTGCGAATGTGAGCCTCCCAGGTGAGGCGTCGGTCGAATACAAGACCAAGGAAACGGTGCGACTCAACCACATCCAGGCGCACCCCATTAAGAAACAAATCTGGGTCGGGGTGAAGCCGTGGATGGCGGCAGAAGTGCACCACCTTAGTCTTGGCCAAAGAAAACCGAAACCTGTGCGCTTCGGCATAGCGAGAGACGCGGTTCAATGCCTGTTGGAGTCGGCGCTCCAGAGTTGGCATCTGGGCCGCGCCAAAACAGATCGAAAGGTCGTCCACGTAGAGCGTAGCGAGAACATCTTCCGGCAGCACCGAGGTGATGCCGTTGATGCTCAGGGCAAAGAGTGTGACACTGAGGACACTTCCCTGCGGGACACCCTCTTCCTGCTCCTTTGGGCCGGAGAGGGCTCCCCCCACCCGTACGCGGAATCGACGATCTCGCAAAAATTCAGATATAAACATTGGGAGGCGTCCCCTCGCCCCCATCGTGTGGAGAGTCTCCATGATACCGTATCGCCATGCGGTATCATAGGCTTTCTCCAGATCAAAAAACACCGTGGCGTAGTGCTGTCTACGAAGGAAAGCCTCGCAGACGGCATTTTCCAGTCGGAGCAGAGCATCCGACGTGGAGTGGAACTTACGGAAGCCGCACTGTGCAAAAGACAGATGGCCTCCGCTGTCCAGGAAATAGGCTAATCTAACATTTACCAATTTCTCCATCAACTTGCACACGCAAGAGGTTAGAGAGATTGGGCGGAAACCGGTCGGAGTAGAGTGATCTCTCCCCGGCTTGCGAAAGGCGAGCACAGTAGCGATTCGCCAGGAGTCTGGGAGGAGACCTTCCACCCAGATCCTGTTGAACAAATCTAATAGAAAGGCCATGCCTCGCTCACCCAGGTGTCGAAGCATGGCGTACGGGACATCGTCCGGACCATGGGCGGTGTCCGCGCACGAAGCGAGAGCGGAACGCAACTCACTCACAGTAAACTTGTCGTTGAAGGGTTCTCCGCCTCTGGAGGTAAAGTCCAGCCGGCGGCCTTCCGCGACATCACGACGTGCATTGAATGCTGGCGGAGCAGCATCACGGCTAGAGAATGCGGAAAAAGCGGTCGCTAAGGATTCCGCCACGGACGCGGGGTCCGAGATTGCGGTCCCATTCTCCTGGAGAACGGGAGGGGGGTCCTGCGAGAACTTGCCCCGAATCCTTTTGACTCGCTTCCACACCTCAGCTAAAGGGGTCTTCCCGTTAAGTGAAGACACGTATGCCCGCCAAGAAGAGCGGCGGGCGTGCTTCGAAATATACCGGAACCTAGCCCTAGCCCGACGAAATTCAGCGACGGTGAAATCGTTCGGGCGGCGCTTATAGCGCATGTAGGCATAACGCTTCTGTTTGAGGGCCGTCTCACACTCGGCCGACCACCATGGGAGTGGTCGGCGTGCAAAACGGCCAGACGTCCTAGGAATAGTAGTCAGGCCCACGGCGATGAGGTTGCCGGAGAAGAACTCGACGGCCTCATCTACCGACCTAAACTCCTTGACTGAGATAGAGAATTCAGTCATTTCCTGAAATGCAGGCCACCGCGCCCGCGCCAAGCACCACCGAGGTGGTCTCTCAGGCGGCAGTTGCCCTGAAAATGATATTTGAATGGGAAAGTGATCACTACCATGGAGGTCATCGACCACCCCCCAATCAAAATCAGGCTGTGCATCCGAAGAGCACAAAGATAGGTCAAGGCAAGAAAATGAAGCGGTTCTCGGACAGTGATGCGTAAACTCATCCACGTTTAGGACACCCATCTCAAGCTCTTCGATCAGATCGGCAAGGACTTGTCCCCTGGGATTTATGGTGTAATCTCCCCAGAGAGGATGCCTGCCGTTCAGATCTCCAAGCAAGAGATAGGGCCTCGGCAACCGTGCCACGACGCGGCGAAAGTCCCCCGCGTCGAAGTCAGCTGACGGTGGAATGTACGCAGAAATGATAGTATACCTCCTATCCAGGTGCAGCTGCACAGCCACTGCCTGAAAGGAGGTATCTAAAGAGAAAGGAAGAACGGAGACATCATGCCGGGTGTAAACCGCGCATCCCCCAGCCCGGCCGTCCCGCGGTGGTTGGGTCGCAAGACCCTTATACCCCGGGAGGGCAGGCAGGGGGCACGCGCCTAGCATGGTCTCCTGCAAAAAAATAGCTAACGGGGAACGGGATGAGGCGAGCCTCCGCAGCTCCTCCCAGTTGGCCCGGAGTCCACGGCAATTCCATTGAAGGAATATGCCCTCCAGGCCTAGCTCGGAGGAGACGCGGGGGCCCTCCTCGAATTGAAGACCCTCACGGGAATGGCCGTACGCTTCCCGGGGGCAGAACCCCGGGCGCTGTTGGCCGGACAAAGCGCTGTCGCCTTCGAGGACTTATTGGGGGAGGTTGGGCTCGCCATGCGAGTCTTTTCCTCCCTCCGCCTCGAAACTTTAGGCGGGCGTTGCGGCTTCGGAGGCGGGGGGCCCTCTTTTCGAGGAACCACCGTCTCCGAGCCACTCGCTCCACCTCGGGGCGTGGGCAAAGGGGCCGAAGCTCCTTTGTTGCTGTCCTCCTTTCGGGGAACAGCTTTAGGAACCCCGGAAGATGGCCTAGCGACCATCTTCAGGGGTGTTGCCTCCTGTGAGTCTAACGACTCGGTGGAGGCGCGTGGCCGTTTCGCTTTACGCGAAACGGTCACGCTGGGGGAAGAGGGGGGAGCCCTGGTTTTAGCCGGGGCAGGGTATGAACCCTTTTTGCCGCCAGCTTTACCAGGGGAGCGCCCAGGTTGGGTAGAGCCCACAGAAGGGCTCCGAATGGGCGCGGAAACAACCGTGCTCGTTGGCCTGGATGGGCCAGGAGCAGAGGGTGCCTTTCTAACTATTGAGGCATATGACGTCCCAGGCAGAGCCGGGCGCGCCAGGACCAAGTCCTTTGCCTCGCGGAATGAGAGTCGATCCTGGGCCTGAACGGCCAGGATTTCTTTCTCCAGGAGATATGCACCACATGTCTTCGAAGAAGCAGGGTGCGGCTCTCCGCAATTGACACACTTGGCCACACACGATTTGGACTTATCGTGTGCGACCTTGGAGCAATTTACACATACTTCGGGTGACCCCGATTTTGCACGTCTACATGATCGATTCGTATGGCCGAAGCGGTGGCAGTAATAGCACCGCCGCGGCAGTGGCACGAATGCCTTCACGCGGTAGCGGTACCAACCGGCACGCACCGACTCAGGGAGCTTGTCACAGTCGAACGTGACGAAGAGTGTAGGGGTGGGTCTCGAGGCCCCTCCCTGTTTTCTCATCACACGTTCGACCTTGACCGCCCCATGGTCGGCCAGCTCTAGGGTGATGTCCTCAATGGAGTAGTCAACGAGTTCCCTCGCATAAACTACTCCTTTCACAAAGTTCATGGTAGAGTGCGGCGTCACACTCACCGGGGTGCCATGAAGTGTCCGAAGAGCACTTATCTTGGCCGCCTCGGCGGGATTCGCCGCATTCGCCAGAAGGCTCCCGTCCGAGAAACGGGTTACCTTCGGCTCTCTACCAATTGCACTAGCTAATCCTCTCCTCTGATGGATCATGTTGCCCTTGGACAACATGGTGCCATCAGTGGAGCGAATAACGAGGAAGCGTTTGAAGCCAGCGGGCTCGAAAACGCCAGGTAACCTCTGAATCAGGGGCCCCGATGTCATCGAGGCTCCGCCCTGTGCATTCTTGGTCTTAGTCGTAGTCATGGGCTCCGCACACGAGGGGGTAGAGGGGCCGGATGTGCCGATCTTGGCTTGGTCGCCTACCAAAGTGGTAGCAGACCCATCCGTCCCCGCAGCCCCCGCGGATGGAGAGGAGCCCCGAGTCTTCTTCGTCTTTTGAGTCTTTTTAGTCTTTTTCTTTTTAGGAGAGGAGGGCGGGGAATGAACCCGCTTTTCACCTCCGCCGGCAGAAGTCCCCAGGCCAGATGGACCAGCCTCAGCCAGGTCCCTCTCCGAAATGGAGAAGGTCCTGGTTGTCGTAGGGGCACCTGTCGGAGGAGATCCCTCCCCTCTTTCTACTGCCTCGGAGCCCTCAGCCATTTGAGGAGGACCTTGCATAGGGGCGGATTCGGGTTCGGTGCTTGGCGCCGAGCCCGAATTCCCCCCCATGGAAGGCCCTACCGTCTGGGGCTGGGTCTCCTCAAGGACCATGTCTATCACAGGAGGGGCCTCCAGTTGGCCATCCCCTCCCAGGACATCGCAGGTCCCCTTGGCAGTATTGTCACTAGTCAGGTGGTGTGGGGAGGCACAGGCCTTGACCCCAGCAAGGTTCAAAATTCTTGCCAGCAGGTCTTTTGAGGGAAGCGACCGAAGGGGCCTGGCTTCCCTCTCCCCCCTAAGGGGGTTTGCCCTACCGAGCCGCTTGCACGAGGGGCGGTCGGCAATGGGCTGCCTGCTGGCTTTCTTGGCAGTCCCCTTAGAAAGCAAAGGAGGG
This sequence comes from Ceratothoa steindachneri, assembly GCA_963969495.1. Classification (NCBI taxonomy): domain Eukaryota; kingdom Metazoa; phylum Arthropoda; class Malacostraca; order Isopoda; family Cymothoidae; genus Ceratothoa; species Ceratothoa steindachneri. The sequence continues at coordinate 54,033,864 of OZ018330.1, read as the reverse complement.
ACTGCCGCTGGAGATAGGGAGGTGCCCGAAAGCACCTCCAGAGAAGGGGGTGAGGGGGAGTCCCCTACACCCGTAGGCGTAGGAGAGGAGTAAGCCTCCTCTCCGGTTAAAGAATTATGGAGGGTCCCTTGCGCAAGCACAAGGGGGGGGACCTCCATTTTCTCGGTGGAGCTGCGCGAGGGCGGCTCCGTAGATGTTTTTGGGGAAGTTGGGGGTTGGGGTTTTTGTTTTTTTTCATACATGGGCATGGTGACCCTCTTTTGATTACGGGACGCAATAGCTCATCACCTCTCGCAGTTGCCCGCACTGCGAGAGGTGCTTACAAGCCCGGCAGAGCCAGGCGCCGCCATTCGGGACCACCCCTCCCGCCTGGTGGCCTGGCAGTCCTTCGGCATGGCGGCTCCACCTTGAACGCGGCGTAAAAGGATACATTGTGAAGAGGAGAGGAAAAGGGATGTGAGGAAGGTATGGGTGGGGATGAAGCAGGTTGTTAAAAAAAACCCATCTCAAACCGGAGCTCAGGGGTTAGGGAACGTTGTCCCCTTCCCCTCAGCCCCGATCCGGGACGGTTGGCTTGAAAAGGTCAGCATCTACCCTGTGAAATTAGAGGCTGACCAGAGAAAGTTGTGGGAGAGGTTGTATGAAAAGCGAGGAAACAAGTGTTTTGAAGGAAGGAGAAGAGGCTAAGCTGGGGTCGGACGGGGTGCTGAGTCCCGTCAGCACGGCGGCCAGGATGGCAAATTGCCGCGCCCCTTACGGGGGAATAACGAGGAAGCGTTTGAAGCCAGCGGGCTCGAAAACGCCAGGTAACCTCTGAATCAGGGGCCCCGATGTCATCGAGGCTCCGCCCTGTGCATTCTTGGTCTTAGTCGTAGTCATGGGCTCCGCACACGAGGGGGTAGAGGGGCCGGATGTGCCGATCTTGGCTTGGTCGCCTACCAAAGTGGCAGCAGACCCATCCGTCCCCGCAGCCCCCGCGGATGGAGAGGAGCCCCGAGTCTTCTTCGTCTTTTGAGTCTTTTTAGTCTTTTTCTTTTTAGGAGAGGAGGGCGGGGAATGAACCCGCTTTTCACCTCCGCCGGCAGAAGTCCCCAGGCCAGATGGACCAGCCTCAGCCAGGTCCCTCTCCGAAATGGAGAAGGTCCTGGTTGTCGTAGGGGCACCTGTCGGAGGAGATCCCTCCCCTCCTTCTACTGCCTCGGAGCCCTCAGCCATTTGAGGAGGACCTTGCATAGGGGCGGATTCGGGTTCGGTGCTTGGCGCCGAGCCCGAATTCCCCCCCATGGAAGGCCCTACCGTCTGGGGCTGGGTCTCCTCAAGGACCATGTCTATCACAGGAGGGGCCTCCAGTTGGCCATCCCCTCCCAGGACATCGCAGGTCCCCTTGGCAGTATTGTCACTAGTCAGGTGGTGTGGGGAGGCACAGGCCTTGACCCCAGCAAGGTTCAAAATTCTTGCCAGCAGGTCTTTTGAGGGAAGCGACCGAAGGGGCCTGGCTTCCCTCTCCCCCCTAAGGGGGTTTGCCCTACCGAGCCGCTTGCACGAGGGGCGGTCGGCAATGGGCTGCCTGCTGGCTTTCTTGGCAGTCCCCTTAGAAAGCAGAGGAGGGACTGCCGCTGGAGATAGGGAGGTGCCCGAAAGCACCTCCAGAGAAGGGGGTGAGGGGGAGTCCCCTACACCCGTAGGCGTAGGAGAGGAGTAAGCCTCCTCTCCGGTTAAAGAATTATGGAGGGTCCCTTGCGCAAGCACAAGGGGGGGGACCTCCATTTTCTCGGTGGAGCTGCCCGAGGGCGGCTCCGTAGATGTTTTTGGGGAAGTTGGGGGTTGGGGTTTTTGTTTTTTTTCATACATGGGCATGGTGACCCTCTTTTGATTACGGGACGCAATAGCTCATCACCTCTCGCAGTTGCCCGCACTGCGAGAGGTGCTTACAAGCCCGGCAGAGCCAGGCGCCGCCATTCGGGACCACCCCTCCCGCCTGGTGGCCTGGCAGTCCTTCGGCATGGCGGCTCCACCTTGGACACGGCGTAAAAAATATAGGTTGTGAAGAGGAGAGGAAAAGGGATGTGAGGAAGATGTGGGTGGGGATGAAGCAGGTTGTTAAAAAAACCCCATCCCGAACCGGAGCTGAGGGGTTAGGGAACAATGTCCCCTCCCCCCCTCAGCCCCGATCCGGGGTGGTTGGCTTGAGAAGAAGGTCAGCATTCTACCCTGTGAAATTAGAGGCTGACCAGAGAAAGTTGTGGGAGAGGTTGTATGAAAAGCGACGAGGTAGGGGAGAAATCGGGCTATCTGAAGGAAGGAAGAGAGGCTAAGCTGGGGCCGCCCAGGTTGGGTAGAGCCCACAGAAGGGCTCCGAATGGGCGCGGAAACAACCGTGCTCGTTGGCCTGGATGGGCCAGGAGCAGAGGGTGCCTTTCTAACTATTGAGGCATATGACGTCCCAGGCAGAGCCGGGCGCGCCAGGACCAAGTCCTTTGCCTCGCGGAATGAGAGTCGATCCTGGGCCTGAACGGCCAGGATTTCTTTCTCAAGGAGATATGCACCACATTGCTTCGAAGAAGCAGGGTGCGGCTCTCCGCAATTGACACACTTGGCCACACACGATTTGGACTTATCGTGTGCGACCTTGGAGCAATTTACACAGACTTCGGGTGACCCCGATTTTGCACGTCTACATGATCGATTCGTATGGCCGAAGCGGTGGCAGTAATAGCACCGCCACGGCAGTGGCACGAATGCCTTCACGCGGTAGCGGTACCAACCGGCACGCACCGACTCAGGGAGCTTGTCACAGTCGAACGTGACGAAGAGTGTAGGGGTGGGTCTCGAGGCCCCTCCCTGTTTTCTCATCACACGTTCGACCTTGACCGCCCCATGGTCGGCCAGCTCTAGGGTGATGTCCTCAATGGAGTAGTCAACGAGTTCCCTCGCATAAACTACTCCTTTCACAAAGTTCATGGTAGAGTGCGGCGTCACACTCACCGGGGTGCCATGAAGTGTCCGAAGAGCACTTATCTTGGCCGCCTCGGCGGGATTCGCCGCATTCGCCAGAAGGCTCCCGTCCGAGAAACGGGTTACCTTCGGCTCTCTACCAATTGCACTAGCTAATCCTCTCCTCTGATGGATCATGTTGCCCTTGGACAACATGGTGCCATCAGTGGAGCGAATAACGAGGAAGCGTTTGAAGCCAGCGGGCTCGAAAACGCCAGGTAACCTCTGAATCAGGGGCCCCGATGTCATCGAGGCTCCGCCCTGTGCATTCTTGGTCTTAGTCGTAGTCATGGGCTCCGCACACGAGGGGGTAGAGGGGCCGGATGTGCCGATCTTGGCTTGGTCGCCTACCAAAGTGGCAGCAGACCCATCCGTCCCCGCAGCCCCCGCGGATGGAGAGGAGCCCCGAGTCTTCTTCGTCTTTTGAGTCTTTTTAGTCTTTTTCTTTTTAGGAGAGGAGGGCGGGGAATGAACCCGCTTTTCACCTCCGCCGGCAGAAGTCCCCAGGCCAGATGGACCAGCCTCAGCCAGGTCCCTCTCCGAAATGGAGAAGGTCCTGGTTGTCGTAGGGGCACCTGTCGGAGGAGATCCCTCCCCTCCTTCTACTGCCTCGGAGCCCTCAGCCATTTGAGGAGGACCTTGCATAGGGGCGGATTCGGGTTCGGTGCTTGGCGCTGAGCCCGAATTCCCCCCCATGGAAGGCCCTACCGTCTGGGGCTGGGTCTCCTCAAGGACCATGTCTATCACAGGAGGGGCCTCCAGTTGGCCATCCCCTCCCAGGACATCGCAGGTCCCCTTGGCAGTATTGTCACTAGTCAGGTGGTGTGGGGAGGCACAGGCCTTGACCCCAGCAAGGTTCAAAATTCTTGCCAGCAGGTCTTTTGAGGGAAGCGACCGAAGGGGCCTGGCTTCCCTCTCCCCCCTAAGGGGGTTTGCCCTACCGAGCCGCTTGCACGAGGGGCGGTCGGCAATGGGCTGCCTGCTGGCTTTCTTGGCAGTCCCCTTAGAAAGCAAAGGAGGGACTGCCGCTGGAGATAGGGAGGTGCCCGAAAGCACCTCCAGAGAAGGGGGTGAGGGGGAGTCCCCTACACCCGTAGGCGTAGGAGAGGAGTAAGCCTCCTCTCCGGTTAAAGAATTATGGAGGGTCCCTTGCGCAAGCACAAGGGGGGGGACCTCCATTTTCTTGGTGGAGCTGCCCGAGGGCGGCTCCGTAGATGTTTTGGGGGAAGTTGGGGGTTGGGGTTTTTTTTTTTTTTTCATACATGGGCATGGTGACCCTCTTTTGATTACGGGACGCAATAGCTCATCACCTCTCGCAGTTGCCCGCACTGCGAGAGGTGCTTACAAGCCCGGCAGAGCCAGGCGCCGCCATTCGGGACCACCCCTCCCGCCTGGTGGCCTGGCAGTCCTTCGGCATGGCGGCTCCACCTTGGACACGGCGTAAAAAATATAGGTTGTGAAGAGGAGAGGAAAAGGGATGTGAGGAAGATGTGGGTGGGGATGAAGCAGGTTGTTAAAAAAAACCCATCCCGAACCGGAGCTGAGGGGTTAGGGAACAATGTCCCCTCCCCCCCTCAGCCCCGATCCGGGGTGGTTGGCTTGAGAAGAAGGTCAGCATTCTACCCTGTGAAATTAGAGGCTGACCAGAGAAAGTTGTGGGAGAGGTTGTATGAAAAGCGACGAGGTAGGGGAGAAATCGGGCTATCTGAAGGAAGGAAGAGAGGCTAAGCTGGGGCCGGACGGAGCGCTGGATCCCGTCAGCACGGCGGCCAGGATGGCAAATCGCCGCGCCCCTTACGGGGCGGAGCTCAGGGGTTAGGGAACAATGTCCCCTCCCCCCCCCAGCCCCGATCCGGGACGGTTGGCTTGAGAAGGTCAGCATCTACCCTGTGAAATTAGAGGCTGACCAAAGAAATTGTGGGAGAGGTTGTATGAAAAGCGACGAGGTAGGGGAGAAATCGGGCTATCTGAAGGAAAGAAGAGAGGCTAAGCTGGGGCCGGACGGAGCGCTGGATCCCGTCACCACGGCGGCCAGGATGGCAAATCGCCGCGCCCCTTACAGGGGCTATCTGAATGACGGAAGAGAGGCTAAGCTGGGGGAGGGGAGTTAATATTTGTCCACATCTAAAGAATTGAAATTATTGTATAGGTGAAAGTGATTTAATGGCCAATATTTAAGTAATCTTTAATATTAAATTGTATAAATATAAAAACAAGCAAAACAGCAAATAAATTCAAACTATATATATATATATATATATATATATATATATCTATGAGATATATCTCGCATAAGGACTATAGTAAATGGCTATACAAATTTCAATGCTTATTAAATAGGAGAATATATTTAAAAATATATATCCATGGTTATATGGTTTATATCTTTTATATAAATATATAATAATGGAGCATATAAACAGATAATATCGTAGAACAAGAGCGAGATAATCGAAAGGCAATCAATTACAAAAATTACTCAATAGGTTTGTTCTATCATAAGCACAATTTAAACTTCTTCAACAAATCCAAGTCTATTCCTTCTCAATTGACAAACAACAGAGCTAAATATAAGTGCTCCAACATATAATAAACCTGAAAAAAAAATTATGCACATTGCGTTATAAACAAAAATCACCCTGTAGCAAAAATACAAAGTTCAACCATTTATTAACAATAGTAATATGTTTGCTCCATCACAGACTTTCTAACTATATTCAAAATAAATCAACTACTAATACCTTACGTGCATGCTCCTAAAGTCCCCAAACCAGAAGAGAGCAATTAAAAGTGTTTCTACTAACAAAATGAGGGGCAGTGTATGATTTAACACACCTATCATTTCTTAACACAGGAGTAACCGGGAACTATTGAAGTATCAACTGCTTGGTTTTAACTGTTTCAAGATTTATAAATCATTAGTAGGAATATTTATGACTCGCTTTAATGGGAAAAAAAATGCCCCTGAAGTCATATACCAAAACTAAAAAAAAATAGGTTTTAACCCAATTTACCCACTTTAAGTATATTTCTTGTAATAAAATGTTAATTTAAAGCTTTATTAGAATCACAACCAATGTTTCATAAAGAATTCGTCACTTTTAAGAAATGGAGGGGTGGGGTGGGGAAAGGCCTAAAAACAAAGGCATCACTGGACCCGGTAAAACTATTATTAAGTTCAAGCAAGCGCAACAAGCATAAGTAGTCAAAGGAGACCACCTTGGATAAGGGGTGATAAACAAATATATTCTTCATTCTTAAAAAATGAGAAGATTAATTTTGCAGCACAGTAAATAGAAACATAACCTTGGCCAATCAATGGCTAAGTTGTTGCGTAGCAAATCTGATCAATCTATGAAAAAATTAAAATAGAACAAAAATATTTAAACCAAACAAATTTGGTGTCACCTTCCTCATTTTTCTTCTTTGAATTATTATGACTACCTTATTTTTGTAGTATAAAATAAACTATGAATTGTAGAAACAAACCATATAATATTATTTGAGCCGTCAAATAATAAACCTGAATTTAAAAAAAAAAAATTAAAGTAAAAAAGCTACACTAACATTACTATATGCATAAACTGTAAGCATCCCAAAGTATATATATATATATATGGTACATACCATTCATATTTAAGCACAATAACTGACATAGGTAACGTGGGAATAAAAAGATGAAATAATTCATTCCTTGTCATTTGTAAAGAACAAACTTAAATATCTATTATTAGAAATCAAAGTTACAGAAATAATCATAATGGGAATATAATTAAAATAATTAAAATCTAACTAATAAAATTAAAAAATCAGTGAATACTGTGCATGACTAATAAAGGTAATAAGTTTATTGAATCACTTGGCTCCAAATAATATGGCTACTGGAAAGTAATGTCCCATTTTCAGGTAAATATTTTAGAGTAATGGTACACATAAGTAAGCAAGTTTATGGTTGAATGGCTTGTTGTTTTTGCATTGTTCCCTAGCAGCAGGTGACATCTCTGCTCCCTTCAGCCGCTTGGGAGATTAAGAGCGAAAGTGTTGATTCTACAGCATCTGTTGTAGGCCCTGCCAACATCATTACAGCAATTAAGTGCAGCCGCGCCTTTGGTGAGACTATCCTGAGGGGCCTGGTTAGAATGGAGAGAAGCTGTTGCATGCTAGGATAATTTTATAGCACCCCCTATCCTAGCAATACCAGCAAAAGAAAGTGGGAGCTTAATTGCAGTTTAACCTCACACAGATTACATCTAAGCAGGGTGGTCCAAACCAGGATTGCAGCCAGGTGGAGTGGTCCTGTCATATCCACTTGGAAATGACATGACCACTCAACTACTTTTGCATGAACGGTATATTCCAATATCAGTAGGACTGTTGGTGTGGTTGGTTAGTCATATTTTTGTTTGGTTGTGGCAGATAACCTATGATTGACAGAATGTAAAGAGCACTATATTTGACATTGCAGCCTAGACAAATTTCTTAAAGATGACAATGCAATGTGTGTAATGAAGAATGTATCCAGATGGAGTGTGCGTGTACAAAAAGTTAGATGGGATTTACTAAGTTAAAGAAATGCAACTTTGATCTCTCTGGTAGGGAGTGATTAGGAAGATAAATGTTTTTGATAGATGCAATAGAAGCTGGGCTACATCAAGACTTATCCCAGAAACTTAATTTGATTCACTTTTGCATAAAATAAAATTTGAAAAGTGTAGAGAAGGAATATGGATGTTGCACGAGTCTTTTCCAAAGAGAAAACAAATTTACTAATCAGGAAAGAAAAAACCCCCAACTTTCCTTCAGGTTACTTGAAAATTTTACACATGAGAAAACAGTCAGAACTAATAAAAATATTGAAAGTACCAATTAAATGCATTTTCTCTGCTAAAGAGCCACACTTTTTTTTACCATGGAAAGTTTTTTTGCCCCCCCTCCCCCTTCAATCAAAGCCAGCAGCACTCTGAAAGTCTCCTAGAAAGGTTAGGTATATTGAATTTTTGCTTCGGCATAGTGGCTAATGATGGCAATTATGCTTTGAATTTCTAAAAAAAAAATTTACCAACACTACAAACCACACAAAAAAATACATTACTTTTCAGTAGCCTTAATAGAAAGGAATAACTTTAAGATAACAGTAATTATATACACAAATCTTAAAATTACTTTATGCTAAAAAATGTCAATCTAGCACATTTCAAGTGATTACCAAAAAATGAAGTTTAAAAACTAAAGAGTGGCAATGAATACTTTAAATCTTCATCTATTTTTTTACAGCATTCTTCATTAGCACAACCACCATGACTTATAACTAAGAATAGGTATTCATACATCCTGAGCACAGGGACTAAATTCTAAACTTTAAAAATAGTGGTTTTGAATTGATATTTTTGACGGTCATTTCTATACAATATGAGGGCACAAATATATTGATATTGAGCAAAGTACTGAATCAAAAACATCAATATGTGGACACGGTTATGAGAGCCAGAAACCTAGGAAACAAAAAGTATAGGACTTAATTTGGCCAACTAGAATAACAACAAAATAGCTTTCAGCACATTATTTTTTCTCCTTGGGTAAAAAAGAAAAGAAAATACAAACATGAATATCAAGTTGACTTCATCAGTTGTCAATTTTTTTATTAACTAATACCAACCCAATCTAGGTTGTGGATTACATGGAGAAATGATTTAAATTTTTACATGATTGAAAATGATGTAACTACCTTCATCTTTCATTGCAAATTATAGTCATTTCAACAGAATAATACTTTATCCTTGCATGCTGCAATTCTTTCAATAAGGACAAACTTTAAAAAGCTTCCATGAAGAAATCAACAAGCAGTAGCACTGACAAGGTCTCAATACTCTCTATAGTTTTCTTTTTTCTTTCAGCACAAGTGGGTGTCTTAATTGCCTATGGGATCTAAAGCCTCATTCTCAATCATCTGCATTGCTATAATGGCCAAACTTTGATTAGACAGCTAGGGACAGCATTATATTAAAATACCTATAAATTTAGAAAAATAAATCTATATTTAGCTTTCCTCCTTTCATTAGGGATAAGCACCATTTTCAGGCATCTCATCATTGCTCAGGTCAGGAAAAATATACTCTCCAATATTCCCATAAAATACTTGTGATTTTCAGGACTAAACTAACCTTTGCCATAAAAATTTCTACTATGTTAATATATAAAAATATAAGCACCAATTTCAACCAATCCCAATTATTCGGGTCTGATAAACTGTAAATAGTATATTTCTAACCTTGAATATCATTAATTTTTTACTTATCTACCAAATTAGGAATATTTTTAGTGGACTCATAATTCCCTCCCTTCATAACATTCAAACCCAAAAACACAAACCACAATCCTTGCAAAAATGACAAAAACTTCATTAAAGGCTTGTAAAGGAAGTCATAAAGTTAGGGATGGTGAAAATCTGTGCAAGGTATATGCATATACCAAAAGAGACTAATTGGAGGAACAATGACTGGGAGCTGATGTAATTCTCCTAAACCTGTTACCATCCTATAAACAAGCCAGTTCCTTTTTGCAGGTCTGTAATTCTATTATCATAACCAGAACCATGGCTATTAAATGGGCAGTGACATGGGTGAATGTCACAATCAGAGAAGCCACCTTTATCCTTTCCTATATACTTGCTATAGACTCAAGTCATGATATTGAACTACTAAAAAGCCCAGTCATGATATTGAACCACTCAAGGCCTAGTTGTGATATTGAACCACTCAAGGCCCAGTCATGATATTGAACCACTCAGGCAAAGTCATGAAATTTAACCATTCAAGGCAAAGTCATGATAGTAAACCAGTCAAGGCAAAGTCATGAGGTTGAAACACTCAAGGCCCAGTCATGATATTGAACCATTCAAGCTCAGTCATGGTAATGATTCATTCAAGCTCAGCCATGGTAATGATTCATTCAAGCTCAGTCATGGTAATGATTCATTCAAGCTCAGGCATGGTAATGATTCATTCAAGCTCAGTTATGGTAATGATCCATTCAACTGGTCATAGCACAAGGACTAGATGTTTTTTGGGTTTGAACCTTCAGCTCCTAGTTTTTTTTCAAGTCACCTACAAGAAAACCATACACGATTCTTCCTAGGATACAGCATGGGTGAGTGGAAATACTTCTTCTTAGTTGAGCAAAGGTAAGTTATAATGGGTATGTATGCTTAGTTACTGGATATATTCCTAATTTGGGGTGACTTGCAGTGGTACAGTGACTGCATACTGTACTGACTCATTCCAAACTCACATTAAACTGTAGATTCTCAGAAAAAAGGTGAGAAAAATAAGCGCAAGTTGTTAGTAAACCCACATAATTTTCCCATTAGATCACATGATGTATCTCTTTCTTATAAAAATTCTCTTTCAATCCTTCTTGTTTTCAATCAACTTACATTTCTATGTAAATAAATGTGTACCATAGTTCTAGAAATATTAAAAAAAACATGACTTTGATACATATGTGCATCAATTTTCTCATAATAACAAAGTTAACATCTTTCGGTGCAATTAATTTGTAAAATTGTCAATCTGGTAGTCTTTGATATAGTTTGTGGTAGCTTTCAGTTGATTCTCTAGCTGGTCTTGAGTGTATTGAATGGTCTTTGCTGGTTGTAGTTCTGTCACTACAAACAGCATACACTTTGTTCTTGGGTTGTATAACTGACATACCTCACACAACTTTATTATAAGGGGGTTTTAAAAACTATTGTTGCAGAGCAATTCCTGCTCAGCATACACCCTCAATATTCTATCGTAAACTTTTACAGTCACACCTGGTTGAATAATTCTCTCCCAATTTTAGCAGGGCCGCATCACACACACAAACTTTGTAAGGAGGGATATGTAAAGAAAGCGGTGAAGTTAGAGGAAGTGAAAATAAATAGCTGCATATCTCTCCTGTACACAGTGGGTTTGGGAGGGCAAACTGCTGGTATTTTGGAGTGGGAGGGGGCACGAGTCTCCAGATCTCCCCTGACATCTTGTTGAAGGGGGATAAAAGTATGAGGAAGAGAAAGATGGGAAGGCACTAAGAGAAAAGGGAGGGAAGAATACAGATGTTAATTAAAACCTATCTCACCGTCTGGAGCAAAGATGGAAGCATGAAGAGGAAAGCAGGTTGGTGACTACCTTGCAATATTAGCTACCAGCCAAAGGTGTCCCAGATTCGATGCAGACATAGTTGAAAGTCCCTTGCCTAGATGACTATAGCGGAGCACAGAATTGACTCCCTTGTGACAAGTGATTAAGAATTTTTATTAGGTGGGGGGAAGTTACAAAATTGATTATTTGCTGCTAATAACAAAAGAGTGAGCAATTATTCTTTGCAAATATATTCAAATTTTGCTGTAATTCTGAGTGTAATTTATGAGAAAATATATTTGAAAGAATTTTGAAATTAAATTCAAATTTTGTGAAGCATCAGAGAACTTGTGTATTAAGAAGTAATGAAGCCATAATTTCTAAAGGAAAATGTACTTAGCTGGACAAGATTTAAAATTTTAATATAAATGAAAAAGGCTTACACATATATACAAAATTCATATGTCTTCCTTGCTAAGTATTTAAAAAAAATTATAACTGTTAATCTAATTAATCAAATGATATGCATACTCTTAATTTATATAAGGTGATCTATACACATTTACTGCCACCAATTATACATAGCCTATTTATATTCAAAGAATATAAAATTCATGTAAATTTCATATTTTGAATATTATCTATCTCTCTCCCTGGCTAAGAAAGTTCATGCTGCATGGATCATACACCCACAACAACAACTAAAGATACAGATACTTTGTTAATAGAAGAGGCGTCAAAAGATTGATAATGAGAGAACCTGCTGTTGCGGCTAAGAAGACAAAACTTGATAATATCGTTAAGTTGTTCGTCACAAGAAAGGCAACCAATGCCTCAACCATGAAGGTATACAGGAACATCAAGTATGTTCTATTGAGCATTCTAAGGCGGAATCATGAAAATAAGATAGAGAAAGCAATCGAAGAATAAGTGGATACCGTATCTAAGATGGCTGTAAAGGCGTCTCTAGTACTAAAGGACATGCTCTTTGAGTATCATAATAATTATGAAGAAAAATATAGACAACAAAGAAGGTGATGGTACTCTATCCTCATTCAAGAACAGGACGTTCTCAGATCAGGCTTTCAAAATCAGGTCTGACAAAAGAAAGATGAAATTCTGTAAGCTGATGGAAGAAGTGTGGCAATGCAATTTCATGGCAAGAGGTTTCAAGATGGAGGAACGACACATGTATGACTACACTACTATCAACATCAAATCTGAAAAATTCAAAACGCAGTTCTTCATGATGACAGACCCAGAGTGTCTCCATAAAATTCAATACAGGGCTGTAAAGAGAAGAAGGGAAGGTGGTGGAGGTAACAATGGTACAGTACATGCAGGTTTGTCTGTATATGCTAGAGCATTGAAGTACTTGATTTTTTAGAATAGCTAAAAATACACCAGTACATTGTTTGTTGATAAACAGAAGATGGTGGATTTGAAGAATGTGAATACAGAATTTATAGAAAAATATTACAAATGGCAAGGAATTTGAAAAAATGAATAGATTCGAAAGGATAAGATACTTGTTACAAATGGAACAAGAAAATATACTGAAAAAGGTTTCTGTGGTTCTTAAAGCTGACGCCAAGTACAGGTACATTGGAATCGAAAACACCAGCATCGAAGGTTTATACAAATCTGTTGAAAATAAAAATAAAATGACAAAAAAGGAAATGTGGACTGCGGTATTTGATATGCACAAGATACTGAACAGAAAACTTATGCTGAATCATTGAAAGCATAAAGGGATGTGAAAGTTCAACAACTGTATAACTACAGATGGTATATCTGCTTGTACGAGATATTATAAAAATATACCAGATAAAGTTGCTGATGAAAGAAAATAAAATGATAACTAAATCTCCAATATACCTGGATTGATTAGAGACTTAGAAGTACTCATTAGAAAACGGAAACAGTAACTTCAGTTATAGGGTTGCTGGTAAAATTAAGAAACTCACTTCTGGAAACTATTACTACGAATCGAGAATGAACAAGCTAAAAAAATACACTCAAAAATTGTATAAAAAATTGACAAAAAAGATGACACCCAAGGATACAACTGCAGTAAATAACATTAGTCCATCTGGAAATTTGGCAGACAATACTAGAAGATATATCAACAACTACAACGAGATATGGAGACTGGCTGCAATCAGGAATTTGAGGTGGCTCAGGTTTCTAGTTTACCAAAAGATATACAGTATGGTAGATAAATTTATTGAAAACTTGGTAAAAGAAAGATATAATAAGTTACATATACCCTAAGGTGCAGCAGATTTTAATTCAACAAAGAAAAGATGTAAATACTTTGCTCCTAATAAGTTTGTATACAAAAAATTGGTCACAAAAGTTTTCTCTGGTGGATGAGTACAATACTTCAAAGGCTTGCCCCATTGCTAACAAGGTTGTGGTCGAGCAGGTAGTCATGTTAGTCGATGCAAAAACATCAGATTGTGACAGTGGTGGTGTTGTTGTTGAAGGCAGTGTATAGAGAGGTATGAGGACTCAGAAGATGTGACCATATAGATGTTATAGATAATAATGAGATAGTTGTATGTCACTCTAATAACACCAGCAGCAGCAGCACTAGTACAAGAAGAACCATTCTTAGCAGAGACATTAAAGGTGCAATCAATATTGCACAACATCTAATCTGGATGATGTATTTTCATAAAAATGTAGAAGAACCTAGAGAAAGATTGCATCAAAGAACATATGTTATGGGTAAAAATATGCATGTTTACCCATAGTTTTATCTGATTTATTTAGATAAAACTGTAACCTGGGTAAAGTAGCATAGCAAGGGACTTTTGACCATGTCTGCGTCGAATCCCAGACACCTTTGCCTGCTAAAGGGTTAAAAGAGATTAAGCCTAGGTAGTTTCAATCTCTTTTGAGACTGATAGGGGCATTGTGGCTGGGAAGGTGTGCCACTCCAAAGTAACAGGAGTAAGTCTACATAGTACACTCCCTTGCTGGCTAATTTTAGTAGGAAATCCCCCCCCACTTTTGCTAATCACACCCATATAAAGCACCCAGGGAGTGAATACCTTCACCAATGTCAGAAAAGACCCTATCTCACAATATGAAACAAGGTGAATGAGTGATTCAGAATCTGGATCTACTCTTCCTTGGCCCAAGGTACATACACTCTTATACTCAGACACAAGAAAAAAAGCCCCAGCACACTACTTCCAATAAATTTAAAATAAACTCCCTCCCCCACCACCAAACCCCATCTTAAACACAACCACACTACCTGAACCCAAAGATACTTGAACAACCTACCCTCAAACAACATCCTATATGAGCCCCTCCCAAAATAAACCAATCAGAGAAATCGCTAAGACAAATAAACCAAATAATCCTTTCTCAAGTCAGGTCAAGACACTCTAGTAAACTCCACTCCACTACAACAGTACAAATACAAAATAAACCTTTCCTCAATACCAACCAAAGCCCAGATATCAAACACCTACTCTTTAGATTTCTCAAAACTTACACAAGCTACCACTACACACATCTCATTATCTTAGGGACCTGTGGACACATCCAGGGAGTGTGGTGGTATTCCTAAGGGCCAACTACTTCACAGAAGAGAGGTAGGAGAGGGAAAGATGGGCAAGTAAAATTCATTGATATCTGTCTCCTTTAGATATCTTGAATAACAAACAAATAAAAGTTACCACAAAACCTCTGCCAAACTTTTGGTAGAGGTAACTTATGGATATCAATAAGGCACCTTAAGGCAGGTGGCTCCCCTGACTTGGCCAAGGTTACTGAATGCATTTATGAAATATCCAAGGAAATGGGTCTTCAGCTGAGCTTCTCTGTCCATTTCACAGATAGAGCCATTACAGGATCTAAGTGCCTTCTCTGTTACATGTCACAAGGGTGGCAATATTCTTTAATTAGCCACCATATGGATAAAATGACTGGTTGACACAATAAACAGTTAAATTCAAGTTATATCTTTGACTATACATTAAATTATGTATAAAATTTATATTTAAATAATTTTCCTAAAAGGGTAAAAACATATTTCAGTATACACATATATATCAATCAGTGGACAATCCCCTAATGCCCCCCAAAATATTGTATTTCTTCTGTTAAATATATGTTTACTGTTAGTTTTATAACCAGATGAAATATTGAAATTTTGAGTGTGTAAATACATGTGTCGCCTCAATGTATATATACAATATTGTATAAAAGTATTAGGATAACTTAATTTTTTTTAAATCACCCACCAATAATGCAGCCATCACTGTCAACTACAATAAATTCTAAACATATGTATATATATATATAAAGTTTCCAAGGGAAACATAGTAAAAATAATCTCTTAGTGCTAAAGAGATTGACAGTTGTTATTAAAGCCAAAAGGATTCCTGGCAAAATATTGATTTTTTCCCTACTATTTTTAGTTAAATCAATGAAAATGATGTTTAAATAAAATTAATAAATTCTTAAATATGAAAGTAGGGATAATTTTATTCCTATTTCTCACAAAAGAATGAAAAATGGGAAAAAGTTACTTATCCTAATACTTTTTTTATACAAAATTGTGTATATATAAGCATAGAGAAAAAGTACAGATACATATAACAAATGAGTTAAAATTTGCTAGTCTCCATCTGGAACTAATAACTAAATGGTCACAATGGAAGGTAAAATACTGATTACTCTAAACGGTAAAAGTCAAATCAAGAGATGAACTCAAGTGGTCAGAATAACCTACCACCACTCATCAAATAAATGACAACTACACAGTGAAACAATTTCACTAAATTCATATAGAATCTAGATCAATACCCTTCCAAAATTTACTAAAAGATAAATAATAAATTATGTTCTTTTACTTTTGCTAGCCATAGAGGGAGATAATGCACATCAAGTGTTAGATGGACATTTCCAGATAAAGTTATTGTGAAATTTACTTGGTAAAAATAATTATCCTGAGTGGATTTATCTAACCATTGCCTTCTGTGAAAACTAAATAGACATTATGAAATTATATAAAATATCTGAGTTTTCTTCAAGCCTTCGAAAAAGATATGATTAATATACTATCAAATGAACAATGTCCAAAGAGTGGATAAACACTGTAATACAGAAAGGAGGAATCTTTTGCTTATTCAAAGTGGAAGCTTTGTGTAACTAGATGCAGACATTGCACAAAGATTCAGTTAAAACATATAAAACCAACAGAATATGATCAGTTTTGATTGTTTAATAAATAAATGACCACTTTTTTTAATTCAACAAAAAGTGGGTAAGATTCATTGGTACAAAGTATTTATAATTAACACAAGAATGTATCTAAGGGTTATATTTTTTCACCAGCTCTGACAAAACTAGTTATTTTTAATAACCATGAGGAAAGATATGAAAAGCCCATAAACAAAGATTACTTGAGGAATTAGAGGATACATAACTCTCTAAGTTGACATGAAGGTAGGTGGTCCTCTTGCATATAACCAAAGCAATTCAGATAGATAATGTTTAAGAAATGACAAGAAACATGAATATATTGGTATACCTTTTATATACAATAGTAAAAAGATATTCGGACTACAATCAATACATAAAAAGGCAACAATATCCATATTACTGGAATGGACCTTTAACAGAGGATTATATGGAAACCTATGGATAACTACAATTCCATGGTAGAATTTGTGCCTACCAAGCTTCCCTTTGCCCATATTGTCATAATGAGAGAGGATTGAAGCATGAATTTGTCCTGAACAACTTTTACATTATGGAGCACATTCTGGAGGCATTTGTATTCACAAAACTTTCGGGAAAGTTTAAAATGAGTCCTTTCTCATAGCTGGTATCGAGAGGAAAGGAACGAATTTGACCTTTGGTTGCCTGATAGTTGGTCAAAAACATTGGTGTTTTAGTAGATAATGGAGAAACAAAGGTAGGAGATAGTCCACCTTCTTCATATGATTTTGTAAAACGCAGGAGTTTCACTTGTGAAGGTCGCTTTACAGAAAAAAAGGATCCACCAGAACTCTTGCTGTGTTTTGCACCAGTGGTGCTTGCAGAAGAGACTGATCTCAATCGTTCTTCATGTATTCTGCTTGTGGAGGAATAATTAGAAAGTGAAGGATATGCATGGAGGCTCATATTGGATCCATTAGTTGGCCCTGAGGAATGTGGTGAGGTTGTGCAAGGTTCAATGATGGAAGAGGGCCCCCTTTTCCTGACACTAGATGATTGGGCAGACTCAGGAAGAGGTGCAAGACCCAAAGAATTTGAGTCACTAGTTGGGTGGACAACAATAAAACTTTTACTTAGTTTGCCATCAGAAACCAGACTGGGGATACCAATTCTAGGTGATACAGTGGAGGGGTTATCATATTCATCCTCTACAATGAAAAGTGGAGTTTCATCTAAGCGGTGTACTGAAATGAGAGGCTTTGAGTCGATAAGAGATGTGGGAGAGCATACATCATCATTTACATGTCCAATTTCTACATCACTGTTGGAAGCTGAAATCAAAGGCGGGAGTGAAGCTGATGGTATTGTTTTGGAGGTGGACACTGGCAGTTTTTGTGGCTTATTTAAAGGTGTGATGGGAGATTTGGGTCCTTTTGCACTAACCTCCTTCTCCTTCTTGGTTGTTTTCCAGGGACTCTTCTTAGGAGGAGTGGGACTCCTTAAAGGGAAGTCTCGTAGACTGAACCTGTTACCTGATTTTCGTGGGACGAAATTTGCAGAGGTTTTTTCATTCACTGATGCTGCCCGTTCTAGCTGGAGTGTGTCTGAAGTGTGGGGAAGGGAAAATGTATTACTCTCATTTTGAGATATATGGTCCTCTTCATTTAATAAACTTGTTGCTTTTGGTGTGCTGGGGGATTCATCCTGAGAAGTAGCAGCAGATATTCGTGGTAAGATTGAAGATGATGATAAGTCTACCTTCAATACATTACTTGTCACTTGAGATTGCTGTGTAGGAATAATGAGATGATCTTGTTTAACCCCAGCATTAATTGGTTCCTCATTGAGATTCAAACTTTTCTCTTGTCTTTTAATCTCATCCTCAGATTGCAAAGGGGCATCAGGGACACTTTGCATTCCCTCCTCCAGCAGGAAGCCATTGGAAACACTAGATAGGTTTTCTTCTCCCTGTTTCCTCTTAGGCAATGATGATTTACGTACAGGAGGCATATCATAATGATGGAAAAATTTGGGATTCTTTGTGCTTAAAGAGGAATCATCTTCAACAGTCAAGTCATTCTGGTCAGCACAGGAAATATCTTTATCTTGACCCTGGGAACCAGCTCCTTCCTTCTGATTTTCCATAGGATTTCCATCAGCTGTAGGCTCTACCTTGTCAGGGTCAAATTTTCCAGTTGAAATGGGTTCTGCAATTCTTCCACATCCCTCCAAATCATCCGTTTCTTCTTCTTTAGTGATGGATGGTAGGACATGGTTGTCCATTAGTCGATGAGCTCCCATTTGTTCTAGTGTATACTCCAGCATTCCACTTGAACTAAATGACCTTCGGATAACAGTTGGAGTATTTCCATAACTGCTCAACATGGAAGACCGACGACTACCGAAACTTAAGAAGGATCCCCGATAGCTTGGTTGGCTTGTCTGAAATAATGATTAATAAATGTACTGTATTGATATTGTTAGCATTAAAGTATAGAAAAATATACACAAAGTGATCTAAATGAACTTTAGTTGCAGCCTAAGAAGTGACTAAAGTGTTTGAGAAAATACTATGTTAATTATTTATTCAAATTTCCCCAGTATAATTTAACAAGAGCACTTAGCCAGGTAGGGGGGTGGGGGGTCAGCTATTTTGCAATGATGGCAACTTTCAGTCTTAAATGCTGAGGGTGGGGGGAGGCATTATGTAAGTAGTGAGTTCTGTCATCTGTCCCTTGCATCATGGGTGAGATCCCCCAACTGGAAGTAATGTACATAAGGATCAGAATGAAAATCACTGGCAAGCTCGAAGGCACCAAATGCCTTTATTTTGGCATTGAATATTGCTCATAAAACCCTCTGTGGTTCTGCATTAGGGGTATGCGGGTATGAGTGCCCACAGAGAGGATACAAGTACTCCATTGACAGGGTTTCAGAATAGATGAGAGTGGGTATGTTATGTTGTTCAAATGGGACTGGAATGATAACAATGTTGTGATTGGCTGTATATAATGAAACACTGAAACCCCTACAGGGGTAAGTATCAGCATACCTGCCCTTGGCTATCCAGATTGTGATGCTGCCAAAATCTTTGTGCCTGTGCTCACTGGGATTAAACCCCTGACTGGCATGTAAGAAATTGAATGCTGTATCCACTGGGCCAGAAAAGGGACTTTGTGGGCATTATAAAACCATGTATTTGAACCTCTTTGAATGACTGAGAAATACATCAAAATAGTAAGAAATGAGAGAAAATGTGGTAGAAATATTAAGAGTAGCGTTAAAATGTGAGCAGTGAAGAAAAAAAAATAGGTACAGTAATTCTCATCATTCTAAAATATTTGGATGAGGAAGGTAAAACTGAATTTCTAGGAAGAGTACTATAAAAAAATAATGAAATTCAAATGGATAAATTTAAAATTTTATCAAATGGATACTAGAGTAGGAGAGGCACATTAATTTGTTTTAATTAAATACCAATTCAACAACAAAAATTGGCTAAAAAAATATAATTCCCAATAGACACCTTATAATATATTTTTTTCAAAAGTCTAATAAAAATAATTGCAAGTTAATTTTGTAAATACAGGTATACAGGGTGGGGGATAGTATCTGTTTGCGAGATGGTCTCAGGAGAAAAGAAGTTTTTATTTTTGAGATATATTTGTCAAAAATGGGTGTTTGTCTTCATGACATGTTCTATTCATCTCACTTGACAAACCTGCTTGTGGCCGCCATGACAGCCACCATACGACCTCAGAACTGGCCACAGGCCTTTGTCACTATCTTCCGTTTTAGGCCCCTGAAGGTCTTGTTAATCTTGTCCCTCGGCTCAACCTCATGTTGTAGTTGGATATGTTGGTCTCACGCTCCAACTTGCTGTACCACAATGCACAGGGTGTATAGATTTCAATGCCCTGAGAGTACTCAAGGAGCTTTGTCAGTCACTAAACCAATCACAACCAGGCAAGATGCTTTATCTCCCATACTGAACAGTATATTGGAATTAGCTCAGCTGTCAAGTCAGGCGCAGCATATGGTAGAGACCAACTGACTTCAAAAAGAAGAGAGATAGAAAAAATTAGGGGGGGCCTTGTGCTTAATAAGACATAAAGAGGGGATAGATAGGGGTAGCTTTTAGTGGCATTGTAGTGAATCAAACATACTTTGTAGGAAACTGGTTCAAGTTGAACTCACCATTACACTGAACCTGATCATCAATTGCTTTGAATACCTCTCCTCTCATTGAGTGGGACACAACATTTGCATCAATTGGCAGTTCTTTCCCACTATAAGGAATATTTCACCATAGTCGACTATCAGTTGAAGCATGTTTATAACAAACTTGGTTCAATAAACTCTATACAAGCCTTGGCTCTTCATTAAGAGGGAAAAAGAAACAAGTATTTTCATTTCATTAACCAACCTATCCTTTACATTAATCATGGCTATTGTGACTTCATTTTATTGCAAATTTATAACCAGACTGAATGATTGTTTACTGGTTAACTGGGGGATGAGTCAATTTTAAGGACCTTAGTCCCTTTTCAATATTTATATATATACAGTAGGTGCAATAAATATCCAATACATGGTCAAAAGTTTATTGACCATAGTTACACAACAGCAAAGTAATCGAAAACTGAACATCTTATGTATTTTGTACATGAATACAAATCCGGTATTAGAATACACAAATAGTAAAGCATTGATATTATATCGACAAAAGTGTTAGGTTATCGCCTCAAAAAGTATCCAACACAACTACAAAATTAGTTTTAAAGCAATAATAAATAGTTCTCAAACATTCCTGAGTGGTTTACGTGACAGGAATGCTGTATAACTTTCTAGAAAAATAATCTACTTCGTCTATGTGAAACAGCGGACCTCAGTCAGTGTCTGAGAGCTGCATGAGAAGGTCATCATTCAACACTCTAATTCTAATATGGCAAAGACTAAAGAATTGCCAAAAAGGAGCAGAGGACTAATTGTTCAGTTACATAAACATATAGTTCGTAAAGTAAACAAGAATCCTTGTGTGACTCAATCTGAAATTCAGAAAGATTTGGAAGCAACTGGGACAAATGTATTCAAAAATACAATTAGAGGAGTTCTTAGGAATGAGGGATTCCATTCTTGCACAGCAAGAGAGACCCCTTTGTTGAAACCAATTCATATCAGAAATCGTCTGAATGTTGGGAATGTTGTACTATGGTCTGATGAGATGAAGATGAGTTATTTGGGCCGAATAGTATTAATAACATTTGGAGGGAGAAAAACTCAGTGAATGATCCTAAAAATACAATTAGAGGAGTTCTTAGGAATGAGGGATTCCATTCTTGCACAGCAAGAGAGACCCCTTTGTTGAAACCAATTCATATCAGAAATCGTCTGAATGTTGGGAATGTTGTACTATGGTCTGATGAGATGAAGATGAGTTATTTGGGCCGAATAGTATTAATAACATTTGGAGGGAGAAAAACTCAGTGAATGATCCTAAAAATACAATCCCAACAGTGAAGTTTGGTGGAGGCAGCATAATGGATGGGGCTGTTTCTCCTCTGCAGGTCCTGGAAGACTCCATATTATTGAAGGGAAAATGAATGCTCAGATATATCACAGGATTCTGGATGATAATCTCTTACAGTCTGCAGATGACTTGAAGTTGCCAAGAGGATGTACATTCCAGCAGGACAATGATCCAAAACATACGGCCATGGGCACTGCAGCATAGTTTCAGCAGAAGAAAATAAAGGTTATGGGATGGCCAAGTCAGTCACCAGACCTAAATCCTATCGAGAACCTGTGGCAAGAATTAAAACTACAGATTCAGAAAAGGGACCCAAGAAATCTAACATTTAAAAGGAATATGCCAAGAAGAATGGGCCAAAATACCTACAAATATTTGTAAGAACCTCATAAGTAAATATCCCAAATGGTTGGAAGCTGTACTAGCGACGAAAGGTCATATCACCAAATACTAATTGCTTTTCATAGGGGTCATTCCGCACAAAATCAGGCAAATTTCAAAAACACTTGCCAGGTGACCATCTTGGATTTTCTTCATTTTTGGATATGTTGATACATGTTATAAAAGAACTTCACATGCAAAATTATCGCTCTGTACCTCAAACAGTTCCGAAGATATGGCCCACGTAATTTGGGAGGCTTTTTAGAGACAAAGTCAGTTTTCAAAATCGCCGACTTTGAGGCCTCATAAAACATGCAGTTTGAAAGATATAGGTTTGAAAAGTTCAGGTCCTACAGAATCAGGGCAATAGATTAAAAAAAAAAGCAATCAAAACCAGTCTATCTCTAATCATCAAATTGTTATAAGCTAGCAAAAACTAAAATATTGAACAAATTGTCACATTTGAACCAACTTCAGATTCAAAATATTCATACTTAGAATCAATAATAAAAGATAACTGATAGGATATAATGATATATGTCTTTCATTGTATTTAAAACCTTTTCTGGCAGTTGAACATATATAGCAGCTGAGAAATAGTGTTTCAAATATAGTCAATTTTCATGATTTTTAGATAATGACCTTGACCTTTTTGATTCGATGGAAACATGAGGACTTCCTTCAAATTTTTTGTGCTTGAAGGGGAAGGTTTATACACTAGCTATACTAAATATCTTATTTGTTCCATTATTCTTTCCCTCATTTACACAATGCTGAATTCAGGACACTATCAGCATTACTGCAGGGTACATTTATATCATGAATTCTGTATAACATGGTTTCTATTTGAAACCTCTAATATTTTTGGCTTCTAATGTATTGGACTGATAGTTAGGGATGCTTGTAATCATACTTCAATGTTAGCATTGAAATTCCAATTTGCGCAACAGGATGAGTTTTGCAGGATGGCTGATGCAAAAGCTGAGTCTAGCAAATGCTGTATTGGAAATTATCTGAAGGAGGATTGCCACAGCACTAATTTTTCATGGAAAAAGGTGTCTTATCTTTGGAAGACTTATCCAATGACAGTGTTAAATTGTTAGAAGTAAGAACTGGATATAAATGCAAAGAAGGTGACTCATTTTGTTATCATCATGAGAAAGTCTTTTTGAGTAGATATCAAAGTTTGCAGACAAGTTGTACTGACCCATTCCAGAAGCATAAAAAGCAAGTGACTGGTAAGTAGAAATTCATAAGTTCTTTATGTAAAATTTAATTTATGTAAAGTTATATTTTAGAAATAAGTTTAATTTTAAATTATAGGGGCCTTGATATGATATGATTTATTTATACACTAAATACAAAACTCATTACAGTTTTTGTGAACAGTATTTACATTTATCTATTGCGGGAAATTCAATAGTTCTTTATATAAAATTAAATTTATATAAAGTTACATTTCAGAAATAAGTTTAATTTCACATTATAAGGGCCTTGATATAATATATGATTCATTTATACACTAAATACAAAACTCATTAAAGTTTTTGTGAATAGTATTTACATTTATCTATTGCGGGAAATTCAATAGTTCTTTATGTAAAATTTAATTTATGTAAAGTTACATTTTAGAAATAAGTTTCATTTCACATTATAGGGGCCTTGATATGATATGATATGATTTATTTATACACTAAATACAAAACTCATTACAGTTTTTGTGAACAGTATTTACAATTATCTAGTGCGGGAAATACCCTTAGCCCGAAGGCTGTACAACATCAAAAAGGTGAGATGAGGGGATAATCGTTGTGTGTTGTTGAGTAGTAGAAGTTCTATGTATTTACTGTCCCCATCTTTTTCAGGATCATTGTGGGATGTGAAAAGCCCAAGAGCTGAAATGTACAACCTTAATCTTGGGCAGATAGTTGTCCACATTGTGATACCCAGATGAAAGCGCCTTCAGATTACCCCATGTAAGAAGAAATACACTTGAAGATGCCAGCGAGCAGTCATTTGAAGAGACATTCAAATCCCTCAACTCAAGTGTTTTACTACTAGAATGTTCCCCAATTAAGACAAGGTAAATTATGGTAAGTGGAAAGTATTGGAGGTTCAAGAAGTTGTAGCAAAAAAGGTAGCCACTGTTCTCAACATTACCAAAGAATCGATACAGTCACAGGATACCACCAAAGAAGCCTGTACAAAATGTTCTGACTTAGACAGACATTTATTTGATGAAGGAGAAATTGAAAAATTGGAAATCCAAACAGGACAAAATTCAAATATTGACACTTGTTCCAGAAAGCTGGACTATTGAAAAAATGTGCAATGAATTTGGTGTTTCAAAATATGCAATAAACCAAGCTAGAGATCTAAAAAAGAAATCTGGAATCCTTGCACATCCCAACGCCTATCTAGGGAGTAAGACACTGTCACATGATATTATTACTGGTGCTAAATTGTTTTATCAAGATTATGAGTTTTCCAGAATGAGCCAGGGCAAAGAAAGACTGTTTCTGTCAGAATCAATGGTGAAAAAGTTCGCAAACAGAAAAGACTGATTTTGGTAAACATAGCAGAATTGTACGCAATTTTAAAGGCAAAGTTCCCCAATTTTAAGATTGGTATATCAAAGTTCTTTGAGCTTCGGCCCAAATGGAGTGTACATGTGGGGAGTAAGAGCTCTCACTCGGTTTGTGTGTGTGAGAAACACCAGAAAGTCAAGTTGTAAGTCAATGGGTTACCCGCCACAGCCGTCAATGGTACTGATTACAAAGATATTTTGTCAACGGCTGTTTGGGACATATCTAAGTGGCACTGTATGTTGAGAATCTGTGAAAAATGTCCTGGTGTTCAGAAAATTAGAGAACATTTGATGTCTGTGTTTACTGCTAATGAGCAAGAGCTTGATGATAACATCATATAAACAGTGGGTTAGGAATGAGTCAGGTAAAACAACTCTGGAAACATTGTCTTGTACCGTTGAGAATTATATTGACAAGTTCTGTTCAGTGTATGAAGCACTGCTTTCTCACCAGTTCATCACACAAGCCCAAGCACAGCATCTAAGCAACCTGAAAGAAACCATTTCTGAAAGTACTGGCCTTTTGTTGTTAGACTTTGCTGAAAAGTGCAGTTTTGTTGTTCAAGATGCAGTTCAAGGCCACCACTGGGATAACAGTCAAGCCACACTGCACCTATTTATCCTCTAATACATTGTAGATGACAAGCTAAATGTTTCAAATATGTGTGTGATATCAGATTGAATGAATCCTGAAACCAATACTGTTCATGCTTTTCTAGAGGTTGGTATCAAACATATCAAAAAGTTGATGCCCACTTTGACAGATATACAGTACTTCAGCGATGGTGCTGCTTCCCAATATAAGAATTACAAAAACCTTGTGAATCTTTGCTGCCACAAAGATGATTTTGGAATACCTGCACAGTGGAATTTATTTGCCACTAGTCACGGTAAGAGTCCCTGTGATGGCATAGGTGGCACTGTCAAATGTCTAGTTGTACATGCTAGTTTGCAAGCCACTATCTCATTGTGAAAGGTATAAAATTCTTTTATGTATCAGCAACAGATGTCATCAATAGTTGTGAACGGTTCAAGTTTGAGGAAAGGTATAGTCATGTATCTGCAGTCCCAGGTACACGTTCCCGTCATAGTTTTGTGCCAGTTGGGTACATGAAATTGAGATTAGGTGAATTTCAGTAGACACCATCTTTAAAACAGTTCAGATGAGAGGCTTGCAGGGTATCGAGCCACGAGATGATAGTGCTTTTGAGGTAGGAAAGTATGTAGCTTGCATGTATGACGAAGACTAGTATATAGGGATTGTAGAAGATGGCTCTGACAAACAGCACGACTTGCTTATCAACTTCATGCGGAAGGGTGCAACAGAGCAGTCACTTTCATGGCCACGAAAACATGACATCTGCTGGATTCCTTTCCAAGATGTAATCTTCACAGTTGAAGTCCCTAGTGCCCAAGGAGCAAGTGGCAGGCAGTATTTCTTGTTGAATTCTGATTTGCAAAGAGTCCTGCAATACTGTGAGAAATCATAGATATGGAACTACCTGCATGATGATATAGTTATATTGTTAGTGTTTTTGTTCATCTTATGGTTATAATATAGATATATTTTGTGGCACATACAATATCATACTTTCCATTATTAGTGTGTACAGTGAGGTGTGTAAATACAATAAGTAAATTAGCTAAATCAATGGTGAAATGGTCTGTCCAAATATGCATGAAGGATGGAACAAATAAAATATTTAGTATAGCTAGTGTATAAACCTTCCCCTTCAAGCACAAAAAATTTGAAGGGGGTCCTCATGTTTCCACGGGGTCAAAAAGGTCAAAAGGTCAAGGTCATTTTCTGAAAATCATGAAAATTGACTATATTTGAAACATTATTTCTCAGCTGCTATGTATGTTTCTCTGCCAGAAATGGTTTTAAATACAATAAAAGACATATCATCATATCTTATCAGTTATAACTTTTAGTATTGTTTCTAAGTATGAATATTTTGAATCTGAAGTTGATTCAGATGTGACGGATTTGTTCAATATTTCAGTTTTTGCTAGCTTATAACTTTGATGGTTAGAGATACACTGGTTTTGATTGCTTCTTTGGAATTTATGGTCCTGATTCTTTAGGACCTGAACTTTTCAGACCTATATCTTTCAAACTGCATGTTTTATGAGGCCTCAAAGTCAGCGATTTCGAAAAATAGACTTAAGTCTCTAAAAAGCCTCTAAAATTACATGGGCCATATCTCCGGAACCGTTTGAGGAACAGAACTATACTATAATTTTGCATGTGAAGTTCTTTTATAACACGTATCAACATACCCCAAAATGAAGAAAATCCAAGATGGTCACCAGTTTGGCATTGCCTGATTTCATGCAGAATGACTGATAGATGTATTGGATACTTTTTGAAACGTTCATTTGATATTTTTACTATTTTTGCAATATGATACCAATTTATATTCAATGTACAAAATACATAAGATATTCAATTTTCAATTACTTTGCTGTTCTGTAACTATGGTAAATAAACTTTTGACCATGTATCAGATATTTATTGCACCCACTATATATATATATGGAAAGAAGTGAAAAATGAAGTGAAGGTAAATAACCAAAGTAACCAAGATATACCAGTAGAGGCAAAATGATTGGGAAGGAAAACAACTAGTCTTAACCTGTTTCTATCCTACAATAGTGGTAGGGTCATTGCTTGAAAACTACTGTTTATAGACAATATTTCTTCCCTCTTAAATTTAAATGATTTTGTGGCACATCACAAAATTTGTAAAGAGAAATCTGCAAAAGTGGTGAAGCTAAAGGAAGTGAAAATATATGGAAGATATATAGACAAATATCCTCATGCACACATTGAGGCCTGGAGGGCACACAATCAAATTAGCATAGCATCCTGGAATTAGTACAGGGGTGGAGCTGTATCATCAATAAAAATACCTAATGAGTCAGATATATCTCATGGGCTTGCTTCAAGCTAATGGAATTGTGGGGGAGCGGTGTGTGTGTGTGTGTGTATGTATGTGTGTGTGTGTGTGTGTGTGTGTGTGTGTGTGTCTGTAGGGCCATTCTCCCACCCCCCTTTACATATATCTTTCCCTACCCCTGTGTGAGTGTGTGGGTATAATTTACCTTCCAAATTTTTATTATGAATAATGTTAACCAATTGTATTCTCTTTTCAGAGATTTTACTTTGCCATAAGTAAATTTAATGAAAGATATATTTTGTTGAAATCCTTTATAAAGCGAAGAATAAAAGTTTAGGAATTATAAAAGTTATAAACAGGAATTTGTCGTGTGCACTTGGATGTTCACTTAGAGGTAAGAAGCTAACAGAATTTCCTCGGGTCGAGTGCCCACTTGTTGGTTTCCCTTCCCTTTATGATAAATAAATTGTAAATGTGGGATATTATCTCTTCTACAGAGTGGAAGCTTTTACGCACTGTGAGAAGAATCCCTCAAGGCGAGTGCTCCACCCAGCCCAGCCCTGAAATGGAGGGCGTTACCTACTACTACCACCATCACCCCAGAGCCAAGTGATAGTCCGTGCCCCTTCTCGTTTGGGTGTTGTTTTATTTTGTTATGTAGCCTGTCATATTTTATTTTTGTTTTCGGTTGGAGAAATTTAATTTGTAAAGAGTATTTATTTTGGATGTGCACCGGTGTATATTTATTTTTTTTGTAAATAGTAACGAGATCTCTAATATAATGACCCCTCTCTATTGTAAATATTATTGTACATTATTTTTTGTAAAGTAAAGGACTGTATATCAAATCGTATCAATTCTTCCTCGGGGTTCTCAAGGTCGGTAAATTCTAGGATAAGGTTAGAACGCGGGGATAGTGTTGCTTTCGGCCCGCTACAGAATGAAGCTAGAATTTGGCAAATGTTTTCTGTTAAGGGCCAATGATGATTTTATAAAATGATTTGCAACAGGTACTGAAACTTGGATTTATCATCATCATTATGATCCAGTGAAAATGATTGGCCTTAAAAGATTCAAATGATCTGATCAAATTCAAAGCAGAATATGAATAAGTGATGTAGATTTTTCGAATAACAAAGAACAGCAGCCACCCAATATTGGGGCCATATTCTTAAGTGAAAATAATCTGGTTGAAAAATGACTAAAAATACTTCATTTTAAGTTATTTTGGGAGCCATGTGACAGAAATATTAAATCAAAACTAAATAATCCCTCCTGCAGTATACGAATCTTACCCTTTTAATTTTTTCCTACCAAAATCAGTAATTTTTTAAAGATTTTAGTCAAAAGGCCCAGAATGGCATAAAATACAATGGCGAGTATAAAAAATCATCTGGTCAATTCCATAAGAGATTAGTGGCAGAGAAAGAATAAAAGATTATTTACAGAAAACCAGGGACCTTCAGCCAGGATCAGACAAGTTTTCTGAGTTAGACTAGGAAGAAAGAAAAGGGAAGAAGCATCAATGGGGGATGGAATAAATGGAGCACTCAAAGAGCATATAGGGTAATGTGAGTCCGGTATCCCAAGGTTAGTTTGGTATAACTAAAGCAAGGCAGGCCAGCACTACCTCTTTATGGCAGGAGCAGTGGAACTTGGAAAGGTATATAGACATATATGGAGATTAAACAATGCTGAACTTTAATCAAGGTATATTGAATATTATTTTAAACTAAAATTATATTCCTTAAAACTTTTTAACTTTGGGGTGAAGCATCAAATTACTCTTACATAACTATAGTCAGAGGTTTTAAGTGTAGCTACTATAATTCACTGCTAAGTACAATCAAATTAACAAATTGAAGAGTATCACAGCTGTTACACTTACCTTAAATATATAATAAGATGTATCTGTATATCTGTCACGAATAGCAGCTCGCTCTGTAGGATAGCAAGAGGAGCTCATTTGCCCAGATAGTCGGGATCTCAAAGAATCGATGTCTTCTTCCATTATTTGAATAAGGCATTAAGAAACTATCGGTTACTGCGCAACACTTTTATAATATTAAACTGGAAAACGTTCTATTATATCTAAAGTTGATGCGAGTTCCTTACATTTCACTTCCACTTTTGAAATTTAACTATAATCAACAAGCATTATCTGAAAGAAAAGAAAAAGGTATTAACCCATTCAAGGCCAAGTTTTTTTTCCCCCTAAAATAATTCATATTTTCTCATGAAGTGTATATTTACTTACACATATATACATATACACATACAAGGTGTTTGGGCTAAATTTGATGATTTTTAATGTCTCCTTTTTTCAGGTGCAGGTTGATCTATCGTAAAAATGTCAATGACATTGGCGGGAATAAAGTAAGGTTAGAGTTGAGAAAAAGTTTGCTGATCTAAAGAACTGGAAAGCATCTGAATCCTGGGAAAAGTTACCTGTATCATGATGATTCATGCCAGGTATCAAAATGCTGACATTATGACTGCTACTTGATGCTCTATGAACACTGTAAAAATTGACATGGGCAGCTGCAATAGAAATTGCAAAGCCAAGGTGAGGAGAAAGGGGGACAGCAGGCATTTTGACTATGCCTGCATGCTCGAATTCATCCAAAAACTGCAAGAGAAGGTGATGGAAAACCCAAGCAGGAATCTGGGCCTTGGCAAGAGGTTTTTTTAAAAATAATTTTAAGAGCTAATCTGGCGACTGCCTACTTGGGCATAAGTTGCCGTACTCAACAATGCCTACTTGGGCATAAGTCGCCATACTCAACAATGCCTACTTGGGCATAAGTCGCCATACTCAACACTGCCTAGTACTAGGCTACTATAAAATAGCAATATGAAAAATAAAAAACAGCAATAAAAAAGAAGGCAAGAGGCAGGAAGCAAGCTCAATCTTCAAGGGGAAGGTCTAAACCCAAAGGGCTTAGAATGTGCCAAACAGTCTGAGGGACAAAGCAGTCTTCACAGTAGGGCACTTGCGAGTGTTCCATCAAATGGCGGTGCGTCCCGCGAGTGTGTCCAATTCGGAGAGGACAGAAAGCAACTTGAAGACTTTGCGGTATTGGGGAGTAAGTCCATGGGAAGAGTCGCAATGCAATGGCATGTAACTTTAAGTTTCCCTCGACCATCTCCCATCTTCTTTGCCAAGCAGCCCATATTCCTGCCATGTAGTCCGTGTGAGGATGAGCAAAACGCTGGTCCAGTCACCAAGTCCTCACAGACTATTTGGTGCCCTCATTACCCGCAATTCCTACATGTCCAGGAACCCAGTAGAAGATAATATCGACATCTACCCAGCTTGCCAAAACCGTGGCATCACAGATATCGCAAACCAGGGGATGCAGAGATTCCAATGCCCCAAGAGCACTTAGGGCATTTTGTGAGTCACTATTAACACAATCCAGTCTCCAAACTAGGCACGTCGCGTAATCTCCCATACTGAGTGGTGTATTGATACCAGCTCGGCCATGAAGACAGATGCAATGCATGGCAGAGCTGCGTTGACTTCAAACAAATGGGATACGGCGTGGAAGCCGACCCTGTATACACTGGCACAGTTCCAGAGTGACACAAAGTGTGCTCCAAAAAGGTCGAATGTAATACTCCCGGTGCTGTAGAAGCTTTGGGAGAGAGGCGTAGCGACAAATAGCCAAAGGTGGTACCCTCCAAGGTGGCATCCTGGGCAGAACCAGGGGCACCACCTGCCCGAGAGCAATACCTAGCTCTCAAAGGACTTTCCTAGTCTAAACCCAAAGGGCTTAGGGTATGACTGGTGTCTGGTTGTCAATATATTTTTGTATGTTCTGCTTAAATATTCTGTTAAATATATGTTCTCTGAATTACATGTACTCTTTACCCCAAACCAGATCTCAAACTTTTCAAAATACATCACAAGTTGAGTTGTGCAAATACTTAGGTCCAGTCACTGTAGATGAATTGTACAGTTAGATAATCAAAATTATCTTTATCATTAAGCTTTTTCTGATACTATAGAGAGAAAGTTTGTTCACAAGATGTCACATAAGTCATAAGTGTTTAATTGAATAAAACAAAATTTTGATATTTTTCTAATAAAACAAACTAGAACTTCAAATGAATCTGATTAATGAAATACTGAAACTTGAAAGTAAAAACTCTCTCCATATTTGTTTTCCAAAAATATCACTTAGAGAAAGGGGTAGTATACAGGGTACTAAATTAAAAATATGCTGTTAACATTCATTTAAGAAAATATAAACATTTAGTCAATAATAATGGACAAATATAACATTTCTGATTGGAAAAATAAAAAAAAATTGTTTTAAAAAAATCAATTGATTAAATCAATGCCACCCCTGCTACAATCTATGTGATGTTCCATGTATCATGAAGACCAAGTTCCTCCCAACTATGATGGTCTTTGGGTGTCTCTTCAGTCAGGATGATGTCATGCTGCCCCCACATCTTTGAGCAGGGTCTTAGGCAAAATTCAGACGGCTATTTGGAGCTGCTGGAAGGCCATACCTCTGGAAAGTTAGAATTGGTTGTCAGAGAATTTCTACGACTTCACCAGCTCTAATTTCTGGCCTCCTAATCCCACATATTTTAATCCCAGGGATTACTAAGTAGGGTGCAGTTGAGAAAGAGATCAACCACTGTGCCTGCAACATCAAGAATGAGCTGGTGGCCAAGAGCAAGATTGTGATCATCAAGATTGTTATGCAAATTGTCAATTTAGCCCAAAGGGGCCTTGATATAACGAACCAAATTTCCTGGCTGAACTCCATCAGGTTCAATGAACCGAAGTTCGTTAAATCCAATGGTTGGTTCAGTCAAGCATCGTGTTCAGTCAGGCAAGCACTACACGCCACGCTGCGGCATATTGACTCACAGATTTTTAAAAGTTTTTAATGTACATACACTAGTAGTATACCAAATAAAGCCTCGCCTTAACAGTCCTATGTTTATTCCCACTCCCTTGTCTGTGAGTGTTGTTCCGACCAACCTGAGTGAGTGTTGGTATGTCTCTTACAGTGCAAGGTTTGTATCAATACTATGATGTGTAGTCCACTTAACTTTATTTGTAATATTAGTAATTATATACATATTACATATCTATGCAATACAGTCTTTATATACATATTTACGTATACAGATTAACGAATGAACCATCAGATATAACAAACTTGGTTTGTTATTTCCATCGCTTTTAATGACCATCGGGTTTAACAAACTTTCAGGCTTTAATGAATGCCCCCGCCCCATATAGTTTGTTATATCGAGGGTTTACTGTATATATATATATATATATATATATATGTCGGGGAATTAAACCACATTCTCCGAAGACAATTTAATTCAGAACAGTTTCGGTGTATCTCACACCCTTTTTCAACTGACACTGGGCAGAAAAATGAGAAAAGCATAACACAAGATCCCCTCTTTTCCCCCAATCCCCTACTTGTGGCTAATCTGGGGGGGGGGGTAGGCCTAAACATATTGAAGGGCTGACATTTTACTATTTTATTTATTTGCGATCTTATTACAGGATTAAAAGAAAATTGACCCTCAGATAGATTTAAATTAGGAACTGACAATATCAAGCTCGATTCTACGATTCTTCTCTTAACATAGTTGGCTGATTTAAATAACATTTTACTTCCATTGAAATTGATCGTATGATTCTTGTCTCTAACATGGCAAAAAATTCCACTACTTTCGCTGCCCACTCTAATATCTCTGTGTTCGTACAATCTCTTGTCTAGATTTCTCCCCGTTTCCCCTATATAAACTTTATCGCAATCATTGCATGGTACTGCATATACTCCTATGTTATGATGTTCTTTGGGTTTCCTGGCCATCATCAATTGGTTTAAGGAATTATTATATTTAAAGGCTAGATTAATACCCGCTTTTCCAAATATGTCCTTTAAACTATTTAATTTATTATTAAATGGCAATGTTATACATTTGTTGAAGTCGTTAGTGCGGGATGGCTTATTACCATAGAATGTTTTCCTAGCTGCAAAAAGGGCAGACGATATGAACCAATCGGGGTAATACAAATTAGAAAAAATGGTCCTGATAATGACAATTTCTTCATCTAAATAGGAAGGATGACATATTTTGTATGCTCTAAGGAAAAGGTTATAAATTACCGATTTTTTAACATTATTATCGTGAAACCAAAAATAATGTATATAGGCATTCGAGTGGGTTGATTTCCTATACACGTCAAGTTTCAATTCATGGTGATCTAAATTAATGAGGACATCTAAAAAGGGTAATCTATTATCATATTCCCATTCATATTTAAATTTGATGG
This sequence comes from Ceratothoa steindachneri, assembly GCA_963969495.1. Taxonomy (NCBI): domain Eukaryota; kingdom Metazoa; phylum Arthropoda; class Malacostraca; order Isopoda; family Cymothoidae; genus Ceratothoa; species Ceratothoa steindachneri. Next base: position 53,999,843 of record OZ018330.1, on the reverse strand, counting down.
AGACATGCAAATTATTCAAATAAAGTGGTCACAAAGGATTCTGCCACAGACGCAGGGTCCAAGATTGTGGTCCCATTCTCCTGGAGAATGGGATGAGGGGTCCTGCAGGAACTTGCCCCGAAACCTTTTGACTCGCTTCCACCCTGGTTGGCAAAAAAACAAAATTTTGAAAAAGCCCAATAAAACCAGGGTTTTCTTCTGGGTTTTTTCAAAAAACAAATGCTACAAAAATTAGAATTACATAGAAAAAGAATAGCCACCTCTATTTTTATATAATATTAATAATTACTTAGTTTAATAATTATATTATAGTAAGAATAGATCACTGTAACAGATCACTGATCGAGAATATGGGGTACCCATGTCCCATGATAGCCATAACCTGTAGAAGGAGAGAGGAATTATTATGAGTCAGTATCAGAGAAATAACCTTAATTTGATACATATTTGTTGAAATTATAAACAAATATGAATTTTGAATAAAATAATGATAAGTAGCATTTATTTCTTGAAAAAAATGTAATTTAAAAAAAAAAACGGGTTTTTTTTCAAATTTCACTTGAAAAAGCAAAAAAAAACAAAAAAAATGGATAAAACCCAGATTTTTGAGAGCTGGGTTTTTTATTTGCCCATCCTGGCTTTCACAGCTCTGCTAGAGGGGTCTTTCCTGTTAAGTGAAGACATGTATGCCCGCCAATAAGAGCAGCGGGTGTGCTTCAAAATATACCATAACCTAGCCCTAGCCCCACCTCCTTTCGGGAGGCAGCTTTAGGAACCCTGGAAGATGACCTGGCGACCAACTTCAGGGGCATTGCCTCCTGTGAGTCTAACGACTCAGTGTAGGCGTGTGGCCCTTTTTGCCTTACGGGAAACGGTCACGCTGGGGAAAGGGGAGCCCTGGTTTTAGCTGGGGCTGGGTGTGGACCCTTTGTGCTGCCAGCTTTACCAGGGGAGCCCCCAGGGTAGGTAGAAACCGAGGAAGGGTTCCGAATGGGTGTGGAAATGACCATACTTGTAAGCCTAGAGGGGCGAGGAGCAGAGTGTGTCTTTTTCAACATTGAGGGATAAGACGTCGCAGGTAGCGCTGCACGCACCAGGACAGTCATTCCACATGAAATCAGGCAATGCCAAACCGGTGACCATCTTGGATTTTCTTCATTTTGGGGTATATTGATACAATTATAGTTCTGTACCTCAAACGGTTCCGGAGATATGGCCCACATAATCTTAGAGGCTTTTTAGAGACTAAGTCGATTTTTTGAAATTGCTGACTTTGAGGCCAAATAAAACATGTAGTTTGAAAGATAGGTCTGAAAAGTTCAGGTCCTACAGAATCAGGATCATAGATTCCAAAGAAGCAATCAAAACTAGTCTATCTCTAACCATCAAAGTTATAAGCTAGCAAAAACTGAAATATTGAACAAATCCGTCACATCTGAATCAACTTCAGATTCAAAATATTCATACTTAGAAACAATACTAAAAGTTATAACTGATAAGATATGATGATATATGTCTTTTATTGTATCTAAAACCATTTCTGGCAGAGAAACATACATAGCAGCTGAGAAATAGTGTTTCAAATATATTCAATTTTCATGATTTTCAGAAAATGACTGACCTTTTGACCTTTTTGACCCTGTGGAAACATGAGGACCCGCTTCAAATTTTTTGTGCTTGAAGAGGAAGGTCTATACACTAGTTATACTAAATATCTTATTTGTTCCATCTTTTATTCGTGCATATTAGGACAGACCATTTCACCAACACATCTTTCACACTCACACCCCTAGAGGATACTTCAACAGGTACATTCTCACGATTCAGTTTCCTGACTCAGTCTTTCCATTCACACCTTGCGCTCTCAGTCTTATCCAACACTTTTCACTTGAATGTCCTTCCATTGCACAATAGCTACATACATTTCTCTGATTAGGGCACATTCTCGCATAATGACCAGCCTTTCCACAGTTACCACAAGCATATTTCATACCCCCTCTAGCAGTCACTCCACCATTCAACTTCAGACAGTCTCTCTTCAAATGGCCCTTCTCTTTACACTTGAAACATTCTTTCACATTTTCCTGACAACCTTTCACCATATGGCCCATCTTTCCACACACAAAACATGCACCAGACATCCACCTGCATTCAGCCGCACATGTCCCTTTCATCCACACCTATGACATTCCACACTTCTTTTCACTCCATTCTGCCTCTCATTTGCTGGGATATACTTCGGTTGTTCCCTCATATACCCATTTCCATGCTTGACATTCATCTGTCCCATTCCATTCAACCACCCTCTATTTACCCATTCATTCTGCCGGCCCAGGAAGCTCAACATCACTCCAGCTGGTGCAGCCTTCAGGGCATCCCTGTAGGCTGCATGTTTGACTAATTTACTAGACTTTCTGGAGTTTGTAACAGATCAAGTAGATAAGGGAGAATGTAGATATAATTTACTTAGATTTTAGTAAAGCATTTGATAAGGTACCACATAGGAGACTAGTTCATAAATTACAAATGATTGGGATATGTGGGGGTATTTCAAATTGGATAGCTGAGTGGCTGAAAGACAGGAAGCAAAGGGTAGTGCTAAATGGTGTAAAGTCAGAGTGGAGGGATGTTATCAGTGGGGTTCCTCAGTGATCAGTTCTCGGTCCATTTTTATTTGTCATCTATATAAACGATCTTGGGGAGGCAGTAAATAATAAAGTGTCAATTTTTGCGGATGATACCAAATTAGCAGCTGTAGTTAAAGATAGTGATGATAATTTTAAAGCGCAGGGGGATTTAAATAAATTGTTATCCTGGGCGCATAAGTGGCAAATGACTTTCAACCTTGATAAGTACAAAGTTATTAACATGGGAAAAGATAATAGAGAATTTAACTATGAAATGGATGGGCATTGGCTGAGCTCAGTAGAGGATGAGAAAGATCTAGGAGTAGTAATAGATAAGTCATTAACGTTTTCTAAGCAGTGTATTGAAGCAAGAAATAGGGCAAATAGAGTGCTGGGTTTCATTAAGAGAAATGTCAGTTACAAAAGTAAGGAGGTTATTCCTATAACTCTTATGTTAGGCCACATCTAGAGTACTGTATACAGGCATGGTCCCCATATTTTAGACACGATATTAACCATCTCGAGTCAGTGCAATGGAGGGCAACAAAGATTATTCCTTCCCTGAGGCACCTTGAATATATAGATAGACTGAGGGTATTAAATATGTTCTCGTTCGAAAGGAGGTGTGTGAAAGGGGATATGATTGAGCTCTTTAAAAAATTTTCCGGGATAGATAAATTGGATGTTAGCAAGTTTTTTGAGTTAGATGATGGAAATCGGACTAGAGGTCACCACTTGAAAATTAGAAAGCAAGGGTGTAGGTTGGATTTAAGAAAATATTTTTTCACCAATAGAGTGGTTGACTTCTGGAACAAATTGCTGCGGAGGGTAGTAGGTAGTCCAAATTTCAATGTATTTAAGAGTAGGTTGGATGAGTTTATGGGGAGGGAAGGTTGTGATGGTTCCTAAGTTTTGTATATATTAATATTGTTTGTATATATCTATAGCTGCATGATTTAGTTATTGACAAGCCTTGATTGGTGATACCCTTGTTTCTGGATGCAATCCTCTGGATGTAGTTTTCCTGGGAGTTTGATGCCTTAAAAAAGAGGACATTTGACTCGGATGACCTATGATGAGCCCTTGTGGCTTTTGTCATCTGTTATAATATATTGTGGGGGACTTTGATTTTTGTCTTTCCCTGGTGATGGTGCTTTCTGTGGGTGGGTTAGGACAGATGCGGATGACCTTTGATAGGCCCTTGTGGCTTTTGTCATCCGTGAAGTTATGTTATGTTATGTTAGCTGACAAACTGCTGTGGTTAAGGAAAGCTCCTGTGCTTCTTACACCCGTCATTCACACTGTACCATCCATCCTCTTCTAGATGGCTTTCATCATCAAATCATCCATCTTCCAACACATCCTCCCACATCAACCATTCACCTGTCTCTCTCCACTGTCAGTGAAGCAGGTATGGATGATTGTATGGATATCAGGGTGAATGTTGCAAATGAAAAGACGTGTGGATGGACATATGATGAAGTGAAGAGCATGGTGAAATTGGATGGATGTTTGACTGAGTATGAAAGGGAGGATGTGTATCAAATGATATTTGAACAAAAAGGTGATCTGGATTTCAGAGTTGCAAAACTCCCGGAATTCAAGTTTGTCCGTAAGGAGGACGCCCCAATCTATCAACGGCTAAAGCATTTCCCACGTATGGTTGCTGATGAGATTGAGGAGCAGTGTGTGGAATTAAGAGTGATTGGGGGTGATGGAATAGTCCGATTGTGCCTGTATGTAAACCAGATGGAAGATTGCGTCTGTGTGGGGATTATTGGAAAGTGAATGATAAAACTGTGAAAGAGAGGTTTCCGATGTGTGTGGTATCTGAATGTGTGTATAGTATGCATGAGATGGAGTGGTTTACGAAGCTGGATCTGGTACAGGGGTATTACCAGATGCCCATTGTTGAGAAGAGCCAGCCAGTAACTGCCTTCTCTTTCACGAAGAGGCATTACCAGTTCTGGAACTTTAGCTTTGGTTTGGCTAATGCTCCCGGAGCCTTCCAGCGGGCAATGAATGCTGTGTTGAGTAAGTTTGCAAGTAAGAATGTGATTGTGTTTATAGATGATATTTTGATTATGACTGAGAGTTTTGAGGAGCATACGAGATTGGTGAATGATGTGTTGAGAACGTTAGAGAGTGTTGGTGTGAAGGTAAAAGTAGCAAAGTGCGAATGGTTTGCGAAAGAAGTGGAATTCCTTGGACATATGGTGAGTGAGAATGGATTATGAAAGTCACCAAAGTATGTTGAGAAGGTGCGAATGTTTCTGAAACCTGTGACTGTGAAGCAACTGAAGTCATTTTGGGGTCTGATTGAATTTCAGCGAAAGTTGATACACGATTGTTCTGGTGTAAGTAAGCCTCTGACTGAGTCGATGGGCAAGAAAGGTAGCACAGTTGTCAGGTGGAATGATAAGATTAATGAGGCGTATGACAAACTGAAAGAGGCAGCGGCTGAAGATGTTGAATTAGCGTACCCAGATTATAGTATGAATGCTAAAATGCTTGAATTGTATACAGATGCGAATGGGTATTGTATTGGAGGTTTTCTGATGCAGGAGCAGCGTTTGAATGGAGAGAATGTGAGGCGAGTAAGTGGGTATGTATCCAAGGCTATGAATGTGACAGAGCGAAAGTATTCGACTGTGCAGTGAGAGTTAGCTGTGATAAGGTATTGTTTGAAAGTGTTGTGTCCGTTCTTGTATGGTGTGAGGTTTGTGATTAAGACTGACCACCAACCTCTTGTGTATCTGCAGCATATGAAGTGGGCTGATAGTAGAATTGCAAGGACTTTGGAAGATTTGCGTGACTTTGACTATGTGATTGAGTATGTGCCTGGTGAATGGAATGGAGTGGCTAATTTGATGTCTAGGTATCCTGGTACGAATGATGAAAATGTGTGTGGAGTGAGTGATACTGAGTATTTGCTGAAGGGGATTATGAATGGAAAGGAGAGTAAGGGTGGTGGTGATTCCTTGTTTGAGAGTGTATGGAATGGTTTACAAGATTTAAAGAGTAATGGAGTACATGTGAGAGTGCCCGATAGTGTGGATGACTTAAGGAAAGAGGTAATGAGTGAAGTATGTTGGAAGCCTGAAAGTATTGGTATGGCAAGGATGCGGAACTTTATGAAAGAATTGAGAGTGATGTGTATGCAAGGGGTCCCGCCGTTTCAGGAAGTGGTTGATTGTAGTGAGTCGTTTGTATGGTGATTGTTTATGTGCACTTTGGTGGTGAGAGGCCGATTGTGTACAAAGATGAGAAGATGAAGGGTTTGAATGCTAATGTGGTGCATCTGCAGTGTTTGAGCGGTGTGCATTACAATTGAGTTTGTATATGAGGGAGAAGAAGTGATTTTAAAAGGTATGCTAAAGATTTTGTTGTTTGCATGGATGTTGTATATTTTGTGAGGCATGTGAAGGGTGGTGATGATATGCATGTACCTGTGATATCCTTGGTTGGTATGATTGGTCTGGTGAAGGTTGTGCATGATAATTATGGGCATATAGGTAAGTTTAAGCTATGGGAGTGTATGAAGGAGCACATGTACCATCTGTTTCTGAGAACTGCTGTGAATGATGTTGCAATTACGTGTAAAAGGTGTCAGAAGTGAAAGGTGTGCAAGTGAAACCACCGATGTTGAAAGTTGATGCAAAAGAACCGTTTGAATTGGTAGTGATTGATTGTGTGTCTTTGCCGCATACGAGTGCTGGGAATATTGGTATGGTTGTTATGGTGGATCATAAAAGTAAGTTTGCATATGCAGTGCCTGTGAGGGATAAAAGGAGTGTGACTGTTGCACGTGTAGTTGAGCAAATGTTTTTCCTTATGTGTGTATGGAAACCTAGGAGATGTCTGAGTGATAATGGGCCTGAATTTGTAGGATGTTGAGAGAGAATAGTCTGGAGCATGTGAGAACGACTCTGTATGTACCGCTTTTGAATGGGTTGGCTGAACATACGATAAGAACCTTGTGTGAGATGTTGAGAATGATGAATACAACATTGAATGACTGGGATGTATGGTTGGGAAGAGTGTTGTGGGCGCATAGTGCAACTGGAATGTCCCTGTGTCAGTTTGTGATGAATTTTGAAAGGCAAATGAAAGATGGTTTCATTTGAGTGAAAGTGAGCATAGTGTATGGCGTGAGGCATATGAAAAGTTTTGTTCATTTGAATTAGGTGGAAAGGAATGAAGGTGAAAGAAGTGAAGGGTAAGTTGAATGTGTCGAAGATGAGTGAAAAGTTTGATTGACCATATAGAGTTTGAGAAAATGAGGTGACGTATGTTTGGGAGAGTTTGAATGACAGTATGGCTAAGAGAGTGCAGACTCATCAGAGTCAGTTAAGGAGATGGAGAGAACCTCCTGACTACCTGGTGAGTCATCCAGTATATGAACTGTGCAGAGAGAGAGGTAAAGTGCATGATGATGAGATTGAATATGATAGTATGGATCTGTCTTGGAAAGGGGCTTGTCTTGGTCTCAAAGAGTAGAAAGCGTACAAAGAAGAAGAGTCAAAGGAAGAATGCAAGTACAAATGAAAGTAAGTTTGAGCAGAGTCTTTCTGGTATGGGGGAGCTTGAGAGTGAGATTGAGAGTTTGCATAAGCAGGTGAGTGATTTGGCTGGTGTAAGTAGACAAGTGAGTGAGCTGCCTGTGGCTGATTTTTCTGGTTTTGGGAACAGTATGAATGACAGTGTGTTTGGGCAGAATGAATCTAGTGTGGCTGATTTGGGGGGTTTTACGAATGGTAATAGTAGGGGTGAGTTTGAAGTGGCTGATTTTTCAGGTTTCTGGTATGTCTGTTGAGAATGGAAAGGATGTGAGTGACCTGTCTGTTCGCAAGAGTGTGCTTTGAGTTTGATGAGGGCTGTGAGTGAGGAGATGATGAATGGAGGTTTGAAGAGTGAAGGTCCTGAACGAAAGAGTATGAAAGAGTTCTGTTGAGAGATGAGTGAGTTAGTAATGAAAGCAAAGAGTATGGTGGATGACATGATTGATAGCGATGAGGAGACTGACAAGACAACTGCCGAATGACCCTGACTGATTGCTATGCGTAGCCAGGGACCAGTGATTGGGTGCAGAAGGGTGCGATTGAGCACAAGTGGTACCATGAAGAGTGATTGAGAAGGTATTGCATGTGATTGTGGTCGAATGGCTTAAGGAAGGAGGGGTGTGGGGGAGCGATGTGGGTGTGTCTGTAGGGCCATTTTCCCACCCCCTTTTCATATTATGATTTCTCACAGTATTGCAGGACTCTTTGCAAATCAGAATTCAACAAGAAATACTGCCTGCCACTTGCTCCTTGGGCACTAGGGACATTAACTGTACAGATTACATCTTGGAAAGGAATCCAGCAGATGTCATGTTTTTGTGGCCATGAAAATGACTGCTCTGTTGCACCCTTCGGCATGAAGTTGACAAGAAAGTCGTGCTGCTCATCAGAGCGATCTTCTACAATCCCAATATACCAGTCTTCATCATACATGCAAGCTACATACTTTCCTACCTCAAAAGCACTATCATCTTGTGGCTTGATACCCTGCAAGCCTCTCATCTGAACTGTTTTAAAGGTGGTGTCTACTGAGATTTACCTAATCTCAATTTCATGTCCCCAACTGGCACATAACTATCATGGGAACATGTACCTGGGACTGTAGACCCATGACTATACCTTTCCTCTAACTTGAACCGTTCACAACTATTGATGACATCTGTTGCTGATACATAAAAGAATTTTATACCTTTCACATTGATGACACACCAATCATGCATTTCTAGAGGGGTTAGAATTTGTCTAAAGATAGTGGCCTGAAAACTAGCATGTGCAACTCGATGTTTGACAGTGCCACCTATGCCATCACAGGGACTCTTACCATGACTAGTGGCAAATAAATTCCACTGTGCAGGTATTCCAAAATCATCTTTGTGGCAGCAAAGATTCACAAGGTTTTTGTAATTCTTATATTGGGAAGCAGCACCATCGCTGAAGTACTGTATATCTGTCAAAGTGGGCATCACCTTTTTGATATGTTTGATACCAACCTCTAGAAAAGCATGAACAGTATTGGTTTCAGGATTCATACAATCTGATATCACACATATATTTGAAACATTTAGCTTGTCATCTACAATGTATTAGAGGATAAATAGGTGCAGTGTGGCTTGACTGTTATCCCAGTGGTGGCCTTGAACTGCATCTTGAACAACAAAACTGCACTTTTCAGCAAAGTCTAACAACAAAAGGCCAGTACTTTCAGAAATAGTTTCTTTCAGGTTGCTTAGATGCTGTGCTTGGGCTTGTGTGATGAACTGGTGAGAAAGCAGTGCTTCATACACTGAACAGAACTTGTCAATAAAATTCTCAACTGTACAAGACAATGTTTCCAGAGTTGTTTTACCTGACTCATTCCTAACCCACTGTTTATATGATATGTTATCATCAAGCTCTTGCTCATTAGCAGTAAACACAGACATCAAATGTTCTCTAATTTTCTGAACACCAGGACATTTTTCACAGATTCTCAACATACAGTGCCACTTAGATATGTCCCAAACAGCCGTTGACAAAATATCTTTGTAATCAGTACCATTGATGGCTGCGGTGGGTAACCCATTGAGTAACAACTTGGCATTCTGGTGTTTCTCACACACAAAAACCGAGTGAGAGCTCTTAATCCCCACATGTACACTCCATTTGGGCCGAAGCTCAAAGAACTTTTGTATACCAATCTTAAAATTGGGGGAACTTCACCTTGAAAATTGCGTACAATTCTGCGGTTTACCAAAATCAGTTTTTTTTGTTTGTGAACTTTTTCACCATTGATTCTGACAGAAACAAAGGCTTTATTTCTGGGCACATTCTGGAAAACTCATAATCTTGATAAAACGATTCAACAGCAGTAATAATATCTTGTGACAGTATCTTACTCCCTATATAGGCGTTGGGACGTGCAAGGATTCCAGATTTCTTTCTTAGATCTCTAGCTTGGTTTATTGTATATTTTGAAACACCAAATTCATTGCACATTTTTCCAATAGTCCAGCTTTCTGGAACAAGTGTCAATATTTGAATTTTGTCCTGTTTGGATTTGCAATTTTTCAATTTCTCCTTCCTCAAATAAATCAGTCTGTCTAAATCAGAACATTTTGTACAGGCTTCTTTGGTGGTACCTGGGACTGTATCGATTCTTTGGTAATGTTGAGAACAGTGGCTACCTTTTTTGCTACAACTTCTTGAACCTCCGATATTTTCTGCTTACCATAATTTACCTTGTCTCTCATTTTTATGTTAGTCTTAATTGGGGAACATTCTAGTAGTAAAACGCTTGAGTTGAGAGATTCAAAGGTCTCTTCAAATACTGCTCGCTGGCATCTTCAAGTGTTGTTTCTTCATACATGGGGTAATCTGAAGGCGCTTTCATCTGGGTATCACAACGTGGACAGACCTTCAGCTCTTGAGCTTTTCACAACCCGCAATGATCCTGAAAAAGATGGAGACAGTAAATAGATAGAACTTCTACTACTCAGGCTAAGGAGATATTTCCTGCACTAGATAATTGTAAATACTGTTCACAAAAACTGCAATGAGTTTTGTATTTAGTGTATAAATAAATCATATCATATCATATCAAGGCCCCTATAATGTGAAATTAAACTTATTTCTAAAATGTAACTTTACTATTGAATTTCATGCACTAGATAAATGTAAATACTGTTCACAAAAACTGAAATGAGTTTCGTATTTAGTGTATAAATAAATCATATCATATAACCAGGCTCCTATAATGTGAAATTAAACTTATTTCTAAAATATAACTTTACATAAATTAAATTTTACATAAAGAACTACTTACCAGTCATTCGCTTTTTATGCTTCTGGAATGGGTCAGCACAACTTGTCTGCAAACTTTGATATCTACTCAAAAAGACTTTCTCATGATGATAAAGTGAGTCAGTCACCTTCTTTGCATTTGTATCCAGTTCTTACTTCTAACAATTTAACACTGTCATTGGATAAGTCTTCCAAAGATAAGACACCTTTTTCCATGAAAAATTAGTGCTGTGGCAATCCTCCTTCAGATAATTTCCAATACAGCATTTGCTAGACTCAGCTTTTGCATCAGCCATCCTGCAAAACTCATCCTGCTAAGCAAATTGGAATTTCAATGCTAATATTGAAGTATGATTACAAGCATCCCTAACTATCAGCCCAATACATTAGAAGCCAAAAATATCAGAGGTTTCAAATAGAAACCATGTTATACAGAATTCATGGTATAAAGGGACCCTGCTGTAACACTGATAGTGTCCTGAATTCAGCATTGTGAAAATAAGGAAGGAATAATGGAACAAATAAGATATTTAGTATAGCTAGTGTATAAACCTTCCCCTTCAAGCACAAAAAATTTGAAGGAAGTCCTCATGTTTCCATCGAATCAAAAAGGTCAAGGTCATTATCTAAAAATCATGAAAATTGACTATATTTGAAACACTATTTCTCAGCTGCTATATATGTTCAACTGCCAGAAAAGGTTTTAAATACAATGAAAAACATATATCATCATATCCTATCAGTTATAACTTTTAATATTGATTCTAAGTATGAATATTTTGAATCGGAACTTGGTTCAGATAGTGAAGTGTGAAGGAAATGGGATGTGAGGAAGGTATGGGTGGGGATGAAGCAGGTTGTTAAAAACCCACCATCCCAAACTGGAGCTCAGGGGTTAGGGGACATTGTCCCACTCCCCCTTTAGCCCTGCTCCGGGATAGTTGGCTGAGAAGAAGGTCAGCATCTACCCTGTGAAAATAGAGGCCAACCAGAGAAAGTTGTGGGAGAGGTTGTAGGGAAAGTGAGGAAGTCGTGGAGAAACACAGGCGCTCTGAAAGAAGGAGAAGAGGCTAAGCTGGGGCCGGACGGGGTGCTGAGTCCCATCAGCACAGCAGCCAGGAAGGCAAATTGCCACGCCCCGTAGATGTGAAGTGTTGTTAAATCAATATTGAGTCAGCTATCCAAACTATATTTAAAAATATATATTTTAAGTGATTGAGCTACAACAAAGCTTCAATTTAAGTCTCTTGTTCTTTAAAAGTTTAAAGTTTGTTGGTTTCAATCCTCCTATCAAGCTATGTTGCTTCCCAGGCAGACATCAGCCAGGGCAAACCCCAGCTCTCCACTGTGATGCCCAGTCATGGTGGTAACCTCCCTAGTAAATAGTATCAGCTTAAAAAGAATCCGGATGGAGATTCAAACTGCCGATCCAGCAATTGCCGGGCAAGCATGCTAACCACTATACTCTTTATTAAAAAGAGATTTGTGCAACATTCCGACCTTATAGTAAATAAAGAACAAACAAGATGAATTTCAGTCCAATCTGTCATAGGCAATATAATTAAAATAATAATCCTCCATCCAAAATGGATCAAAATGTGTCAATATTTTAATTTGTTAGTTTATCTAATATAATTTCTTGAATATACGATTGTATCCTATGAAATCTCCATAAAATATATTAAAGGCATGCCTTTATGTATTATGGAAATTTTATTTATCTACTCATATTTTTTAAAATATTATAATGAAGGAAAATTGTGCTCTTACTTTACTCAGTAGTGTACCTTTTACCATTTTTCTGACCATGACCCTCTGAGTTAAGGGGGAAAAAAAAGTTGTGCCAAGTATTATGGCACTGACTCTAGATCTCCCAGTCACTGTATATATCAACCACAAATCTTAGACATTTTATATTATACATACAAATAATTCAAATAGGCCTATAGAATAGATAGAAAGTAAATTTTAGGAACAGAGGGTTATTCATCTGTAGAATTGACAATTTTTTCCAATTGTCCTGTGACCCCCCCCCCCAATAATCTGAAATTTATTTCCTCTATTTTCATTTACTATCCTATTCACCTGCTCTTTCTCTTGCAATATCCTCCTCCAGTATTTCTCTATCAGGTATCTGATTTCTTTCACATCATGAACCCATCAGGCAGGGATGTGTTTTTAAACTCTAGCTACCCTGTAGAGTAGAAGAAAAAGGTTGAAAAGTGAGATTCATTCCCAAGTGGATGAGATGACCAGAAGTTTGGTCTGTGGCCATGGCCTATCTCATTTTGCAGGATCACGTCAACTTTAACTACCCCACCTGTAGGCAATCATGAGTAATACTTAGAAATAGGCACTCTGTTGCTTTCATACTTTAGTCCTATAATGATTCATCCTCTTTCCCAATAATGTTTTGTTTAACTGACCAATTGGGGGGGGGCAGAGCCCCCAAATTATAATAAGTGGGGGTAATTTTGAATAAGAATGGTACACACAGTTTATGCAAAAAACCTGTAATAATTCTTCGCATAATTTTTAATGCTAGAGAGGGTCTATCACACTTTATAAAGTTACAGAAAGACAATATTTCACCGCGATTCTCCAACTCAAGAATTCTTCCATTACACCATCTTGAAATGCCATGAGACAGCCTAATTTAAGCTTGTTTGTTTTGTGTGAGGATAAATTGAAGTTTATTAACTTTCTTTTGAATATAAAATTATACTAAACATAATTAAATACTGTACTATGCCTAACCTTCTATATTGTTGGTCAAAAATAACATTAGCTAACTAATATTGAGTAAAACAGGTATGTTTTGATGTTTTAAGCAATGATTTATAAGGTTAAGGGTAGCACATAATATAAGCATGTTTAGCTTTTATAATTTTATAGATTAATACCAAAATATCATGTAATGTGAATCTGTTTACATTCTGAGCAGTGATGTATAAGGTTAGCAGTGGCAAGTTAGGTATTTAAACAGGTTTAGTTATGATCATTCTGCAGATTAATGCCACAAAATTGCCAAGATTGTGTTACTAAACATGCTTAAATACTCTACTACCCCAACCTTCTACATCATTGTTCAGGAAAATAAAAAATATTAAAATTAAAAACAAATATGAGTATAAATTAGGCTGTGTCATAGCATTTCAAGATAGATCATAGAAGAATTCGTGAATTGCAGAAAAAAATTGAAATATTGACTTTTTGTGACTTTATAAAGTGTGTTAAGACTCTCAGCTATCAAAATATTATTCCTAGGATGCTATTAGAATATGAAGTATTACAGGCTTTAGTTGCCTAAAATGTGTGCGCTCATATTCAAAATTACCAAACAAAGCAAATATTTGCTTTAAGTATCCGTAGTTGGTGCTTAGGTTAATTTCTATTTTTTGTGAGTTAATTACAATTTATTAGATGACTTTTAAATTTTTTTGTAAATTTCCTTAATTTTTATGCGTATTTTATCCACTTTATTGTGGAACTAGTTTCTTTCTTTAGTTTTAACATTTTTTCATTACAGTTTGGTTACTTACTCTTTTTTTTATTCATTACATTTTTACTTTATTTGTGCTTTCTTGAATATTTAAGTTTCTTAGAATTAAATACTTTAAATTCCAAGTGAAGCAATGATGTATTCATGCATGTTGAATGAAAGGTTTACATTCATTATGGAGGCAAAAAAGGGGTAAAAAGCAATCTAGGGTCTCTTCATAAAGATTACCCAATCATGTAGTGGGACCATTGCAACCTGGGTGTATTCCATTCACGAAGTTGCAATAAAGCTTCCACTTCATAGATGTTGCATGGACTGCTAGCACAGGTGGGGTCTATAAAAATTCCCACAGCATGCAACAGCCTCAGTAGACTCTAGCCTGGTTCCTCAGTTGTTGTGGAGAGAATGGCCCTGACACTAAAATTGAACCAGCAAAGTGCCTCAAGAAATAGCAAGAATTGTAACAAATATCCTCACGGATATACATATATATTTATTTGTAAACCGGTCAAGGAAGTAAGCAGGAAGCTGAGAATTCAGATAGCAGTAAAATTTGGCGACAGTGTAATAAAAATGAACATTTCTTGTCTGGAAATGGAATTAAGCTGAGAGAGCTGTCTCCATCTCAGGAATGATCAATTTATATTGAGAAAGTGTAAATTTGTAGGTCCCATAATAGATGACCTTCAGAGACCAGTGGGCAGAGCTAAAAACATTGTTATCCCATAGGCCACACCTATACTATTTATAGAAGAAAAATGGAGACAGTTAAGTCAGATAGACAATCGATAGTAAAGAATTAATTAGTTTGTTTAGCGTAGTGAAGCCCTCATTGTAGCACAGGAGAGGAGATAAATATTTATTAGCCTTGTTCATTTCTCTTCTTCCACACACACTGCAAAATTTCTTTGTTGCTCTTACTATTCTTATTCTCTTATCATCTATATCTTTTTTTCCACACTCAGTCCATAATCTTCCCTTATCTCCACCTACTCTTACTTTTCTCTTCCCAGCTCTATCACCAATTCTTCTTTCAATTTCTCCCTCTTGAGACTGTGGCCTACACACTTCACAATCAAATCTTCTATAGATTTTCTCTGCTCCAATAGGCACCATTCACGTATCATCTCTTCCATTCCATGTGTGTCTGCCCCTTCACCTCCAAGGATCCCAGTCCGTGCCTTGAATAATAGCTGGCTTGCAAAACTCCCATAATATATATTCTCAATGCAAGGTTCCCTTTTGCCTCTCTATACATTCAGACTTCTCTTTCCATTTATTCCTCTTCTTCAGAACCTTTCTCCTACATGTAATACTTTTTGTTTCAGCTTTCCTTTTGCTCTGTCCTCTATATAGATTGCTTCTAATTCATAGTTCATATTCACTCTCATTACCTCTTTGGGCCACTCAGTCTTATCATAGGCATCATACTCATAGCCTGCCCAGGTCTCTATTCCCATCCCTTGCAGTCTCCAGCACATTTGTCCTCTCAGTGCCTCTGCTGCTACATAGAGATTGGCTCCTAGTGCTATTCTTGCCAATTTGTTTTGGATCTTTTCCATTCACTCCAATTCCACCTTTGTCACTTTACAAACTTCATACCCATACAGGCTTCTTGGGACTGCTATCCTTTTCCACAGTTCTTTTATCATTTTATACTTATTTGCTTGTTTAGTTGCCATGTTTCTCAGTATGCCAGTCATTTTTAGCATATTTGCCTCATTTTGTCTCTTATGCTTCTCAAATATATCCTTCTGATTACACTGTCATACACAAGTATCTATAATCATTTACCACTTCTAGGATATATATATATATATATATATATATATATATATATATATATATATATATATATGGGCTATTTTTTTCCATTGTTCCTTATCCCATTCCCTTAATTTTATTCTTAACTCATTTTTATTTGTGCCTGTTCAGGCAACCTGAACTTGAACCAGATCAGATCAGATTAGGGTTTTGGTGTTGCCTTTACATCAGCACCTGATATAAAAGTTATATTAATTTACTAAATTGTTATTGATATACGCAGATTATTATCCTTGTCCAAGATATTATTAATCAGACTTTTTCATCTTTTTATTGTAGTTACATTAAAATATCATTATAATCAATTAGGTTATATATTTTTTTTTTATATTTATCATGAAAAAATGTACAGTAATATATATACAGTACAGTAGTAGTAGATTATATTTTATTATATTATTTATTGTACAATTACATACAATAATAGTGCATATTTTTAGATTAAATTAATTATTAATTTTTCTCTTATTTTCCACATTCTGAATAATAGGATTTTATGTTTTTCTTGTTCATATTATTATTAAATAATAAAATTACATTTATAAATGTTTTTTATCATTGTAAAATTGACTTTCTACTCTAATGTCAAGCAACCTTGGGCAGTCATACAAAAAATATTCAATACTTTCTATTTCTTTCATGTTGCATATGAAACATAGTTCAATTTGATTTTTATCCATTTGTGCATTCCTCCAATTCAATTTAAGAGTATTGGTTCTTGCCAGAAACAAAATTCTTGAACACTGGTCATTGTAGTAGATTTCATCATTTTTAATTTTCATTTTGTACTTTCTATACATTGTTAGGCTGCTCTTTTCTATTAAGTCCATCCTCCATTTGTTAGTATCAATGGTATTTATAATATTTTTCAGCTCAGTTTTATTTTTACTTTTAATATTTTCCAGTGTTAAATTAAACATATTCATGTACGATTGCACACCTTTTACCCATTTGTTACTTTTATTATTATATAATTCTAAAAATATCTTACTAAGTAGTTCATTTTCATTATTGTTGATTAGATATTTAGTATACATTGTCATTTTTAACATAACATAACATAATTACACGGATGACAAAAGCCACAAGGGCCTATCAAAGGTCATCCACCTCCGTCAAAACCCACCCACAAAAAGCACCATCACCAGGGGAAGACAAAATCAAAGTCCCCCACAATATAATATAACGGATGACAAAAGCCACAAGGGCTCATCATAGGTCATCCGAGTCAAGCGGCCTCTTTTTCAAGGCACCCAAACTCCCAGGAAAACTACATCCAGAGGATTGCGTCCAGAAACAAGGGTATCACCAATCAAGGCTTGTCAAGAACTAAATCATGCAGCTATAGATATATACAAACAATATTAATATATACAAAACTTAGGAACCATCACAACCTTCCCTTCCCATAAACTCATCCAACCTACTCTTAAATACATTTAGATTTGGACTACCTACTACCCTCTGCGGCAATTTGTTCCAGAAGTCTACCACTCTATTGGTGAAAAAATATTTTCTTAAATCCAACCTACACCCTTGCTTTTTAATTTTCAAGTGGTGACCTCTAGTCTGATTTCCATCATCTAACTCAAAAAACTTGCTAACATCCAATTTATCTATCCCGGAAAAAATTTTAAAGAGCTCAATCATATCCCCTCTCACACACCTCCTTTCGAACGAGAACATATTTAATACCCTCAGTCTATCTATATATTCAAGGTGCTTCAGGGAAGGAATAATCTTTGTTGCCCTCCTTTGCACTGACTCAAGAAGGTTAATATCGTGTCTAAAATGTGGGGACCATGCCTGTATACAGTACTCTAGATGTGGCCTAACATAAGAGTTATAGAGTTTAAGAATAACCTCCTTACTTTTGTAACTGACATTTCTCTTAATAAAACCCAGCACTCTATTTGCCCTATTTCTTGCTTCAATACACTGCTTAGAAAACGTTAATGACTTATCTATTACTACTCCTAGATCTTTCTCATCCTCTACTGAGCTCAGCCAATGCCCATCCATTTCATAGTTAAATTCTCTATTATCTTTTCCCATGTTAATAACTTTGCACTTATCAAGGTTGAAAGTCATTTGCCACTTATGTGCCCAGGATAACAATTTATTTAAGTCCCCCTGCACTTTAAAATTATCATCAATATCTTTAACTACAGCTGCTAATTTGGTATCATCCGCAAAAATTGACACTTTATTATTAACTGCCTCCCCAAGATCGTTTATATAGATGACAAATAATAATGGACCGAGAACTGATCCCTGAGGAACCCCACTGATAACATCCCTCCACTCTGACTTTACACCATTTAGCACTACCCTTTGCTTCTTGTCTTTCAGCCACTCAGCTATCCAATTTGAAACACCCCCACATATCCCAATCATTTTTAATTTATGAACTAGTCTCCTGTGTGGTACCTTATCAAATGCTTTACTAAAATCTAAGTAAATTATATCTACATTCTCTCCCTTATCTACTTGATCTGTTACAAACTCCAGAAAGTCTAGTAAGTTAGTCACACATGATCTACCTGATCTAAACCCATGCTGAGCATCGCTGATTAACCCCTCCCTCTCTAGATGTTGGCAAATCCCTTTTTTAACTATTTTCTCAAGAATTTTACAGACTACAGGAGTTAGGCTGACCGGTCTAAAGTTATTTGGATCCTCTTTACTACCCTTCTTGAAAATGGGGACTACATTCGCTCTCTTCCAATCATCGGGTATTTCTCCATATTCCAATGACCTAGTATATAACTTGTCCAGAGCTATTGAGATACTTTCTACCCCTTCTTTAAGTATCCTAGAATGAATATTATCAGGGCCGGAGGCCTTGGTAGTATCTAAATCACCTATTAGTCCTTTTATCATCCTCCGATCCACACAAATGTTAGTAAACACCTCTTTTCCTGACCTATGAGTACTATACATAGGACTATTTAGTTTCTCTTTTGTAAATACTGATGCAAAATGACCATTTAGTACCTCAACTATTTCCTCATCAGTTTCTCTCACAAACCCTTCATATTTGATAGGTCCTATTTTAACTCTGCCAGACTTGTTATTAGTTTTATAGTAACTAAAGAACTTTCTAGGATCTTTGTTGCTATCCTGAGCTAATTTAATTTCTGACACCCTTTTGTTCTTCTTTATAATCTTATTTAACTCATTCCTAGCCATTCTATAATCACTTAAATTTTGAATATTATTTTCTACCTGTAATTTTTTATATGCCCTTTTCTTCTCTGAAATTTTTCTAGCTATCTCCTGATTCCACCATAATGGTTTCCTACTTTTGTTCCTAATGGCCTTCATTGTTCTTGGACTACATTTATTATATGCTTGAAAGTATCCCACATCCCATAAGCATTTTTACCTCTGAATTCTATATCCCAGTCTACCAAATTTAGCAAGCTTCGAAGTTTTACATAATCTCCCTTATGAAAATTTGGAACTTTTTCAGCATTCTCAGTTATTTTACCCTTCTCAATTCCCAAGTTAAAACGAACTATCTGATGGTCACTATTTCCCAATGCATCCCCAACAGTCAATTCTTGAACTAAATGATCACTGTTAGAAAGTACTAAATCTAATATATTGTACCCCCTCGTTGGCTCATTAACAAATTGATTCAAAAAATTATCCTCAAAGCATTCTATGAACCTGCCACTTGTTCTATCCCTACCTATCATATTTTCCCAGTCCACAGAGTTTAAGTTGAAGTCCCCAATAATAACTGCATCTGTTTCACATCCCTTACTTATTTCCCTTATCATTAGTTCATCTATATCATCAGTCTGCCCAGGTGGCCTGTAAAAAGCTCCCAAATGCACCATTCTATTTTTACTGAACCTAATATCTATCCAAAGTGACTCAACTCCATCCTGCTTTATTGAAGTATTTAAACTTGAAACAATGTTGTTTTTTATATAGATAATTATTCCTCCACCAATCCTACCTGTCCTTTGACTAATGTACATATTATAGCCCTGAAAATCAAATTCACTTATAGTGTCACTAAATTCTATTTCATTAACCCATGATTCAGTAACGCATAATATATCTATATCCTCATTGCTAATATAACTAAATAGCTCATCCTTCTTGTTTCTAAGACTACGAGCATTTGTATAGAAACAATTTAACCCCCCTATCCCTGAAGCACCTCTTGAAACTTGAATGACCTCACCTCTATCGCCTTGGAACCTATTTCTGTTATCTGCCAAGTCCATTCTACTTTCAGTACTATAATGTCCTCTCATAATTCCCTGACCACTATTAGTATCTAGTTTCCCGCCCGCAAAGACCTAATAACACGATCATACTCCTCCCACAACACATCTACCCCCCTCCTACTCAAATGCAGTCCATCCATCGCATACATTTCTTTCATTCCAACAAACCTATCCCACACATCCACAAACATGACACCTTCCATCTCACACATCCTCCTCACATAATCATTCAGCCCAATTGCACGAGACATCCATTCTACCCCAACATCCATTCTTGGAAGCACACCTGTCACAACACCTTTCATTCTACTTTCTTTCACCTTTTCAATCAACCTCTTGTACCTCTCACGTAACTCACATGCACCCACTTTCTTCACATCATTCACTCCTACATGTGTAATCACAACCGCATCCCTTGCACAGCCAGACACCAGTTCCTCATACCTATCAGACAGATCTCTCACTCCAGCACCCGGCAAACACACCCTCAAACCATTCAATCTACTTGCATTCAACTTCCTATCTAAATATCTAACTCGCGAATCACCCATCACAAGCACTTCAGTCAGACTCCTATTCCTAACCCCCACAGACCTAACTCCATCCCCACTCCTATTCTCATTCAAACTACCAGTCACTCGAACTCCACCCCCACCAGTCATATCACTTCCAGTTACTTCCTCTCTTAGGGCACTGAATCTATTAGTCAAGCTAATAGGTTCTGTGTCCCTCTGACTCACACACCTATTCTCCCCCTGGCTTACCACCTCAACAGAGGCAACCCTATTCTCACAAAGAACAGGAGAAGCCTCCCTAGCTTCATGTTTCCTAACCACTCTCCACTGTCCCCCATCCTCACTAGGCCTATTTCTAACTAATCTAAGGGGGCTAACTTCACTATCACTAGAACTATCATATCCTACCTCCTCCACCGGCCCTCTACCTTCACCTGAAACATCTAACTGGCCTACCTCACTACCTAACCTATTCCCAAATCTAGGCCTAACACTAAGTTCCCTCCTGAGCTCAGCAACTAACCCCTCCAGCCTACATATCCTGTCTAAATCCTGCCTTCTCATCCCCTCTAAATCTACAATGCATTCACGCAGCCCACATACAACACATGTATACCCCTCACCTAATACACCACAACCAATGCATACATTCCGACACTCATGCTCACTTTCATCCCCAAACTCCATTACTTATTCAAACAAAAAAAGAATTTAAGTAGCAATAAGAAAAAAAAGAAGAGCAACTTAGCTTTCGCTGATTGTGGTGAGAAAAAAAACAAAAAACAAACAAACTATAGAAAAATCTGAAAAATAGATCAACAGACTGAGAGCTCTATAAAACACGTGCTACCTGTTCGAAGGTCAACAGTAGAGGATCCAATTTTTCCTCTCAGAACAGCAACAGGGGTATATTTTGGAGCACCAAAAATATGACGATAAGCTATATTTTCTACTCTCTGGTAATTGTTTATTTCATTTTTTATAAAATATATTATTTCAGATACATAAATTGCACTTGGCAATATAATGTTTTTCTAATAAGATTTTCCAATGAACATCTTGTTTCTGCTTTCACTAATTACTGAAGGTAGCATATTACTCATTGTTTGAATAAATTTTAGTTTTTCTTTTTTATATATTTTTAAAAAAATTCTAGAATTATTAATTTCTATTCCTAGGTATTTTAAGCGATCAACTACTTGAATATTATTTATTTGAATATTTTTTATTTCACAGTAACATTTATTAAATATAATAGTTTTGCTTTTATTATAATTTATTGATTGGTTACCCTTCACGGCCGAACAATCTTCTGATCTTTGTTACAACTGCACCTCCTCTCTTACTAGAGATTTAAGAAAAAGTGCTGCTGGGAACTTTCGAGACATGGGGAAAGAGAAGCCATTACTCATTGATTAGAGATAAGACTTTGGGCATTCACTCTCCTCAATCCCACTAAATTAGCTCCACTCATCCCGCAGACTCAGAGGCCGTAGGAGGGAGAGCTACTACTCCTTGATTAAGAAATCCAAGACTAGTCTCTCCCCAATCCTCAAATTCGCTCCGCTTTCTAGAAAGGGACCTGTGTAGAGGTGCGAAAATATATTAGAGAAATTCCTTCCAACTCAATAATATAAATAGCCGATAAAATTACCAACCAAAAAAGCGGACTAAAGTCGGTCATGAGGCTAGAGTATTGGCGTTTAAATCCAACGGTACGCGTTTGAAACTCAACAGTCGAAAAACTTTTAAGAAAATCTCTCAAGAAAGAAAATGCTCCAAGGACTAACTCATCAAGAAGCACAAAGGAATCATCAACTCAAGATAATTGGAAGAAAATGAAGATTCATCAAGAAAGAAATCAAAGATTAAGGACCAACCCAGCCAAGAAGAATACAGAAGTCTAGAAAAAGGGAAGACAAAATGTTTGAAGGGCCAACTAAAGAAAAAGGAAGACAACCTGCATCGAGAAAATCAAAAGAGGAACCCAAGTGAAAGCAAGAATAATATTGATAAAATAAATAAAAGGGGATAATAAGGATATGCCCCCCCCCCATAGCTTCTTTCAAAAATTTTATAAGGAATGTTGTTTCTATAAGAGAATTAGATTAAGAGGCCATCGTCAGCATAAAACTGTATCTGGCGCTAGTTAGGCCTCATCTAGACTATGCAGTACAATTTTGGTCACCATATTATAGGAAGGATATTGATTTGCTTGAGTCTGTGCAGAGAAGGATGACAAAGATGATTGGTGGGCTAAGGAACTTACCCTATGGTGAAAGGCTCAGAAAACTAAATCTACATACATTGGAAAAGAGAAGAGTCAGAGGGGAATTGATTGAAGTCTTCAAATGGGTAAAAGGATATAATAAAGGGGATCTGGGTAAGGTTCTTATACTTAGGGGACATGACAGGACACGTAGCAATGGGTTTAAGCTTGATAAGTATAGGTTTAGGAAGGAGATTGGGAGGAATTGGTTTACAAATCGTGTGGTAGATGAATGGAATAGACTCACTAGACATGTGATAGAAGCCTCCTCTCTGGGTAGTTTTAAGAATAGATTAAATAAATATATGGATGTAGCTGCTAGATGGGACTGACTTTTTTTTTTTTACATATGTATATATTTTTCTAAGGAGTGAAACATAAGAAACATAAGAAAAGAAGGAGACTGCAAAAGACCATTCATGGCCTACACTTGGCAGCTCCTGTTCCAGTCAACACACAAAAGATTTCTTACCAGAGAAAAGTCATCAACATTGTCACCCTTTACAGGAGTTCGTCAGATCTAATCTACAATATACATAAAATGCATCCAGAGGATTATGTCCATTCATGCAACCGCAAAATAATCTCCCAACTCCTTAGAAAAATATATACATATGTACATAAAAAAGTCAGTCCCATCTAGCAGCTTCATTCATATATTTATCTAATTTATTCTTAAAACTACCCAGAGAGGAGGCTTCTATCACATGTCTAGTGAGCCTATTCCATTCATCTACCACACGATTTGTAAACCAATTCCTCCCAATCTCCTTCCTAAACCTATACTTATCAAGCTTAAACCCATTGCTACGTGTCCTGTCATGTTCACTAAGTATAAGAACCTTACCCAGATCCCCTTTATTATATCCTTTTACCCATTTGAAGACTTCAATCAATTCCCCTCTGACTCTTCTCCTTTCCAATGTATGTGGATTTAGTTTTCTGAGCCTTTCACCATAAGGTAAGTTCCTTAGCCCACCAATCATCTTTGTCATCCTTCTCTGCACAGACTCAAGCAAATCAATATCCTTCCTATAATATGGTGACCAAAATTGTACTGCATAGTCTAGATGAGGCCTAACTAGCGCCAGATACAGTTTTAGAATGACTTCAGCACTCTTATTGCTTACACTCCTCCTAATGAATCCCAATATCCTATTAGCTTTATTCTTAGCATTTATGTCCATGCGGCTGCATGGACATAATCCTCTGGATGCATTTTATGTATATTGTAGATTAGATCTGACGAACTCCTGTAAAGGGTGACAATGTTGATGACTTGTCTCTGGTAAGAAATCTTTTGTGTGTTGACTAGAACAGGAGCTGCCAAGTGTAGGCCATGAATGGTCTTTTGCAGTCTCCTTCTTTTCTTATGTTCTTATGTTAAAACAATGCAGGAATATAGAATGCTTTCGATCTAAATCCATATTTACTATTATTTCAGAAAGTATCATATAGGTTATCAGTAGAAATAAAGTACTTGAACCATTGCAGCCTTGTTTAATACCACTACTTATATCAATTTTAATTTCACGATTGTTTAAGCAAAGAAAAGTATAATCATTTGTATATAGAGCTGCTATTGTATCAATTATTTCTGGGCATATTGGGTATTTTTTTTAATGCTTCAATTATTTTACCTATTTTATTAAATCAAATGCTTTTTTAAAGTCTATTGTACAACATAGAATGGCTTTTTATTTTGGTAAGTGTATTCAATACAATAGGATAACATAAAAATATTATCTTCAATGTCTCTTTTTAGTGAACCTTTGTTGGTATTCAAGTTGACACAAATTTTGATATAAATGAACTTCTATTTTTTCTTTTATAATCGCCATGTATAGTTTATATGTAGCATTGGTTAGAGCTATAAGTGTTTTTGTTTTTGGAATCAATTTTGTGATGGATGATCTCCAGTTTTCTAGAATATTATTCCCCTCTACAACATCATTTAATGTTTCCAAACCATTAAAATAAATTTAAGAAGGCGATTTATATAACATAAGGGTCGTTGTGAAATAAAAATATGGGTATAATTTTGATAATTTATACAGAGACAAAAGTTTGGGGGAGACACGAATTTTGATGGGATATAATTATTCATGATTTTATTTATTTATTTTTCTGCTTAATGCGCTTAAACCCTTTGAATAATAGGTACACATGTTCAAGAGTACTAGTCACAAATGTAAGGTTTAACGTTTCGCGTAGTGTGTGTATTTTGCAATAAGAAGTTAACTTTTAATATATTTAAATATATTTCACAACATAAAAATTCAATTTATTGGCAAATCCCAAGTATGTCGACCTTGAATCCAAACCAACCACTTTGATTATTATATCGCTAAAGCGCAGGAAACGATCAGCAGGTGGAGTGCACACTTCTTTTTCCTCGGGAATTTTTGTTAGTTTTTCAGTTGAAATGCACATGAATACATAGGACATCTTACCTTGATAGCTACCCTCTTTCATAGCCTGAGAGTTGGTAGAGTACTATTAAAGGATTAAGGGGCAGCTGAAAATGCAGGTATGCTAACTCTATGGGATTATTTATTCCACTGTACAATCGAGTTATATACCATTTGCAATATGGTTATAATTTGATAGAATGTTCTGTCAATTAAAGATTAATCATAAAAGAGTATAGTGCTATAGCAATGCCTCTGGGCATTCCTATAATAAAAATCTCCTGGAAAACTTATATATATATATATATATATATATATATATATATATATATATATATATATATATATATATATATATATATATATATATATATATATATATATATATAACTTATATATATATATATATATATATATATATATATATATATATATATATATATATATATATATATATATATATATATATATAAATATATATATATATCATCATTTATTGTGTATAAAATTCAATTCTTTTGTCATTTAAATAATTCATGCAATCCTTTAACTTTGTTAATTTAATCATTCAATTAATTTACTTCAACTTTTGTAAATTAAATCATTTTATGTTAAACTTAATAATTAATTCATTTATTTATTTTCTTGTCAATTCAATTAACGTATACTGTTCCAAACAACATCTCTTAAATTTCACACACAAACAAACACACTTTCTCAGCTTGATCAAAAGAGCACACTCTTCTGCCCACTCGACTTGCAGCTTTTTTCGTATAAGGGTCGTTAATCATTCCTTCTACAATTATTCATTTACCTCCAAACAAATCATACTTAGTTAATTCCATTTTCTCTCACAATTCTGTGCAGCCCCAATTCAGTCCATCATAGATACTCTATATTAGATACTCTACATTACTACACTATATTATATATTATTCACCTTATTTTTTCACCATATTATTCCACCATATTAATTTAGAACATAAGAAAGGAAGGAGACTGCAAAAGACCATTCATGGCCTACACTTGGCAGCTCCTGTTCCAGTCAACACACAAAAGATTTCTTACCAGGGAAAAGTCATCAACATTGTCACATACTTCAATTCTCTTCGCATGTTGTTGCGGTAAATCATATGTTAAAATATCTTACATTGCATACCTAACCTACTTATCTCATTGTACATTCGTTGATTTGATGAATATATTTATATTTGTGTAATTGTCTTTCTTAAACCCCAAGTCATTATTCCCCAAAATTATTTCGTTGTTGCCTTAGGCCTAAAAACTAACGGCAGCCAACTTCAATCAAACAAATTTATGGTTATGGTTTTCGAAACGCTATTTAGGCTGATTTATTAACAAGATAAATCACATGGATAACCATATACTATAAAATTGGTGCCCAGACCCGGGAGGGGGAGCGTTAGCCCTTGGATAAAATTTCCAAACGGGCTCTCTTCATTTCTTTAAAAAAATACGCTCCACTTCTAGGAGATGGGTTGTATAGCGTACGAGAAGTGGAGGCGAGCAGCTTAAAAGCTTCGTTTGAATGAGTCTTTTTTGAGACTCGGGATGGCCGAGTGGATTCGCCGCTGGCTAACAGTGGTCCAGCGACGCGGGAAGCTGTTCGTAACTCGCCTACGCTATTATTTTTTTCTTTGCCGCCTTTCCTACTCTCCTCTATCTACAATTTTATTATGTATAAAATTCATTCAATTATTTTACTTTAACTGTTAATTTAATCATTCAATTATTTTACTTTAACTTTGTTAATGTAATTATTTTACTTTAACTTTGTCAATTTAATCTTTCAATTAATTTACTTCAACTTTTGTAAATTAAATCATTTTATGTTAAACTTAATAATTAATTAATTCATTTATTTTACTTGTCAATTCAATTAACGTATACTGTTCCAAACAATATCTCTTAAATTTCACAGACAAACAAACACACATTCCCAGCTCGATCAAAATAGCACACCATGCCGCCCACTCGACTCGCTGCTTTCTTCGTATAAAGGTCGGTAACCATTCCTTCTACAATTATTCATTTACCTCCAAACAAATCATACTGAGTTAATTCCACTCTCACATTCTTTGCAAACGACCATACGAGAGTAAGTCCTAATTATATTTACTTATCATTGCAGCCCCAATTCAGTCCATTATAGATACTCTAAATTACTACACTATATCAAAGATACTCTATATTATATACTCTACATTATTTACTCTACATCAAAGATACTCTATATTATTTACTATATTATTATTTACTCTATTATTCACTCTATATTGTTTCACCATATTATTCACCATATTTACTACACCTACTTATCTCATTGTACATTCGTTGATTTTATGAATATACTTATATTTGTGTAATTGTCTTTCTTAACACCCAAGTCATTATTCCAAAATTTATTTTGCTCTCGCCTTTGAGCCTAAAGCTAACGGCAGACATCTTCGATCAAACAAAATTTATGGTTATGGTTTTCGAAACGCTATCTAGGCTGATTTATTAACCGAAGATAAATCACATTGATAACCATACACCCTAGTGCTTGACCCAGAACGTCGTGAAGTCCAGACTTGAAGGATGGAAGAGAACTACTGGAAATAACGGAGTTGGCGAAACTGTTCTATGTCTAGATACAGCGATTAATGAAGAAGCTTTTTCTGAGCTCAGTGACGGAAAATCGATGTTCGACCTTGAACCTGTGACCCCTGTTTCCAGGCCGAGGAGTTGGAGAAAAAAGGTTAGCGGGAGATATGCAGGAGAGCCAGTGGAAGATTTTCCAACACTTAATCATGTCCGCCCGCAACAGCCTGCCCTGAACAAAGTAGAGATTAAGTTTTGAAAGGCAATCAGCATATAGAAGGTCCTCGATCCCCTCGGCATGTCTGGTCCATCATCGTTGAACTGGTTCCAAGAGCTTAAGATCTTCAATATATCCAGTATTCCAGATACAGCTAGAAAATTCAAGGATAAGCCTGATGTTGCTAATAAAAACAGTAGTCATAAAAGTAGGCGACCTGCATAGGGTGTATTTGAGAATGTTGGAGGCGACGCCAAAAGCTTTGTTAACTGTAGCTCTTATGTGCTGGTGCAATTTAAGGCTGGTGTATATTAAGATACACAAGTCTTTATGGGAAGAAACAAGCGAGATTTTACACCCCTCGAGGTCATTACACTCAAGCTTACCAAGTTCATCCCACTCTTTATGCCCTCGATAATAACGCATGGCCACGTATTTTGAAGCCGAGCCCCCAAGAGTGTTCTACGGCAACAATGGTGCTAATTTCCTGTTGAGAGGAGGATATGCCAATGGCTAGAGATGCAACAGTAACCGCTTGAATTTTGATGTAGAGCTTTAGGCCGTCAGCAAAATTTTGCGCATATTCCTTATGTGAGATGGTAGATGGTTCAAATAGATAAGAAAAAGGAAGGGGGCGAGCTCAGATCCCTGGGGAACACCACTTCGAACCATCCTGCAGGAACTATGTGACCCTGACACATGCATGGATCTACCACGTAGGAATGATTCACACCAACTCAGGAGGTTGCCAACTCTCGGAAATGTAGTTATGGAGCGTTGTGAACGTGGAATAAAGCTATAACACCAATGTCTTTCGAGTACAATTCCAGGTCGTCTTTCCTCAGAAACGATTGGAGCCATTAATCTTTTTTTTTTTTGCAAAAATGGTATCTGATTAGTGGTCCGCAGAAATTTCTGCTAAAGATATTTTTGTTATAATTTCAAAGATGTTTATATTTAAGTTCAATATTAATCTGTTTTGTTCTTTTTTTTATTATAAGTAATTTCCATGTTATAAATTTAAATAAAAATGTAACGGTAAGTTCCTCGGCTAGTTGTAATTCTAGGTTTTAAAAGGAGTTAAGAATAATAGTTATCTTCTAATTACTATATTCTATTTTGCAGTAGTGGGCAGCCTGTCAGTACCGATGATGGAAGGTCCGTCAGTCCGTCACTGAAGGAAACATTATTTGCCGAAGCTCATCTTTGCTTTTCGGGTTAGTGACGGCCGAAAATCGCTTCTGTCGGCGCTTATTCCGTCAGTGGTAAGTCTGCCAGCGAAACGGGAGTCCGTCAGTGGTAAGTCTGCCAGCGAAACGGGAGTCCGTCAGTGACGGACTGCCCACCACTGCGTATTTTGTAAATCTAATCTTAAAATGTTTCAGAGAATTGAACCCAGACTTCGAGGCCTATCCTTATATACGGTCACTATAATTTAATTCGCTAGTTGAGAAATGGAACGAGTTATTTGTCCCGAGTACTTGGATGTGCTTCCAACGGTACCAGAAGAGGCACGCATATTTAAACAAGTGTTGTATCTCTTTACACGATTCAAAGCGTTACGTACAACCGATTCGTACCTAGGGCTACTCTCAAATTCATTTTCCCTTGAAAATTTCGAGGTAATCTCAGAAATTACAACTTTTGATGACATTCTTGCTGACCTCAAAGGTGATTTCATTCTGCCGGCAAATATGTAGTCGTAGTGCGACACAATTTAGTATCAAAAAGAGTTAGCCGCTGAATCAATCGACGACTATGTGTATTCTTTTCGGAAACTTAGTTTAGACTGTAACTTCAAATATGTTATGGTGGTAATGGGTGTGACTTGTTTATAGGTAAATGGGGTGATCCAATCTATTGGTAAGTCAGAATAAGGCGGCGGTACTGTAGAATTTAATCTGACTCCAAATGTCTGTTTTGTTATCCACTTGTCGGCTGATTACCGTAAACGGATAGACTACTTAGTGGGAGGAGGGAATCAGAAGAAAAATGGCGGTTTTGTAGGCTTTTAATCTTGGCTTAGGGCTACCTCAGTTCAGGCAAGTGAAATCGCTGCGAGCGGACAGCCCGGGGATTGAGGTATGTTTGAATCTTGGTGGTTGACTTAATTGTGATACTAATAATACTGACTACTGATCTCGTTGTATGGATTGCAGGCCTATTTATTCTACCACAAAGTTAGGAGCGTTGCTCCGTTTTTC
Source organism: Ceratothoa steindachneri (assembly GCA_963969495.1). NCBI lineage: Eukaryota > Metazoa > Arthropoda > Malacostraca > Isopoda > Cymothoidae > Ceratothoa > Ceratothoa steindachneri. The sequence goes on along the minus strand of OZ018330.1, from coordinate 53,969,582 downwards.
CAACTGAGCGCGGGGCAAGCTTATCTTATCAGAGGGTATGTGCGTGTGTTTTCTGATCTGAGCGCTGGGCGGAGCTTACTCGATGAGAGGGTGTGTGCTTGTTCAGTATAGGCACGTGTGCACCAAGAGAGTATTTGAATTTGGAAACCTGACCGGGCTTTATCAAGCCAACATCCGTAGCAAGATTGATTTTGTCTTTCACAGGTTCACGTCAAGGCTGATGGTTCGGACCCCCATTCTATCTGATTCGGTTCCATGTATACACATCTGTTTCCATTGTTTTTGTTATCTCTGCGACCAGACCGTCGGCTTGCCCCTGTTTCCTAAGGTGTGTATGTTTGTATATTCACGTGAGAACACAACGATTTCACTTGCATTATTACAAAATATTCGGCTTTGCAGTGATACATAGATTATTATAATGCAATTTAACATTATTTACAAGTATTTGCCTTATTTTACATTAATGAATTGTTACAAGAGTGTATATTATTTCAATGTTTGTTTGCCCAATTTAAAGATTTCATAGGGCCAATGGGGTTCCTTGTTGGCTCTACTTCATCTTGTAATTGGGCGCTACCATAGGTGGGCGCGATAACGAAAAATGTATCACGATAACCGATAGATCGATAACTGGCGATAAATTTATCGCCTGATAAGGTTATAACCGATAAATCGATAAATCAAAAGTTATAATACAATATTGATTATTGACTATATATAGCGTTATTTTATAATACAATAGTAAGAATATTTGAATACTGTTTCTTAGTTTCTTACCTGGTGAGGCTCTCCTTCATCTCCTCATAAGTTTTTGAGGATCCTACTCCCAGCTGGGACCTACCTATTTCTGCCTCCAAGGCACGCGCGGCTCGCCCCTATGCTAATCTGTAACCAAAAACTGAAATGATCGATTATCGCTAGCTTGGAACCAAAATTATCGGCGATACCGATGAATCGATAACGCAGGAATAATATCGGACAACCGATAACCCGATATCATTATCGCGATAATTTATCACGATAACGCCCACCTATTGGCGCTACAATGTAACTAGAGAAACCTATAGCGCTTAATTTATCTTCAACAGTAGATCAAGCAAGAGCGTTAGATGTTGCAAGCAAATATTCCGATATATACGCGCATGTGTATCCTAGTAGTGTGGCTTTAGTAGAATCTTGTAAGCTGGAAACTGAAGAAGAACGTTTCGATCCTGATGCACCAAGTCGTGATATGGTTCCAAAATTCCAGTAACGTACTACATGTTGTTTCTTCTTCAAAGTAAGAAGAAATATATATTTTTCAAGTCTGAGCGACTTCCAGAATTGAAGTTTCCGTTTCGACCCTAATTTCGTTCTCGAAGCTCTTCTAGACACGGGAGTTTTGGATTAGTATTTCAAAGAGGTCGCGACTTATTTTGGTTTTCCCAATGCCCTCTGGGCATTCCTATAATAAAAACCTCCTGGTAAACTTAAATATATATATATATATATATATATATATATATATATATATATATATATATATATATATATATATATATATATATACATATATATATATATATTTATATATATATATATATATATATATATATATATATATATATATATATATATATATATATATATATCAATTATTATGTAAAATTCATATCCTGCAATTCTTTTAGTTTTGTCAATTAAATCGTTCAATTATTTTACTTAACTTGTCAATTCATTTAAAGTACTACTGTTTCAAACATCTCTTAAAATTTCACACACAAACAAACAAACACACGCTTTCAGCTCGACCAAATATCACACTATTCTTTCCCATTCGAATCTCGCCATTCTCCGTATAAAGGTCGGTAGTCATTCCTTCTAAAATTAGTCATTTACCTCCAAACAAATCGTATTTAGTTTAATTCCACTTTCTCTCACAATTCTTTGCAAACGACCATACGAGAGTAGGTCCTAATTATATTTACTTCTCATATTGGAGCTCCTAATTCACAGTCCATTGTAGTCACCATATTATTTCACCATATTATTCCACCATATTATTTTAACATATTATTTCATATTTATTTCATGTACTTCATTTCTCTTTTCATCTCGTTACTATAAATCATATTTTACCACAAGGCCAGAGTTGGACAAGCTGCCCTGTGCGAGTTAGATTCGAGCAGCTCAACCATCGCCCCTACAGTCCAGATCTGGCCCCTAGCGACTACTTTTTATTCCGCCAGCTCAAGGCTGCACTGCGTGGACGACGGTTTGGGGACGATGAAGATGTCCAGCTCGCCGTCCAGGAGTGGATTGAACAGCACTCGCGAGATTTCTGGTTGACGTGAATTCGAAGCCTCGGGGACAAGTGGCGCAAGTGCATTGAAGTCGAGGGTAGTTATATTGAAAAATAATAAAACACTTTTCCTCATATCTCGTTTCCTTATATCCGAATTGCAAAACTTATTGACCGCCCCTCTTATCAATCAAGAGTCAAGGCTTCACTTCATCTTATCAAATCACGAAATTTCTGCCCAAATATGGACAGGGATATTCAATCCTAGACCAAGGAGTGCCTCACTTGTTAATCTTCCAAGATTAATCGCCATCCAAAATCCCCGACCCTACCCAATGACATTCCATCTGTAAGGTTCGAAACTGTGCATATCGATATAGTTGTACGACTCCCACCGTGTACACTGCCTGAGGAATCATACCCATCACACAATTGGTACTTACCTTCATACATCGACCGAGCAACAAGATGGATAGAAGCACTATCGATTCGAGATATAAGTGCCACAACGGTTGCGTTAACTTTCCTAGACGGGTGGATTTCCAGATTTGGAGTCCCACTTTACGTAGTGATCGACAGGGGCGCCCACTTCGAATCTGAGCTATTCAAAGAACTCTCTACCCTCGTTGGTTTTCATACTCTCCGCACCACGGCGTACAAACCGTCCACGAACGGGATGGTGGAAAGGGCACACGAGACTCTGAAATGCTCCATAATGGCCCGTCTACAAGATTGGCTGGTGGCACTTCCAATTATCCTTTTAGTCAATCGTTCTTTGCCCAATAACTCGGGATTTTCACCTTTCACGGTAGTCACGGGAACCACACTCTTGTGCCCGAAACCTCTAGTCTCGTCATCGTCATCGAAGACCGACTCTAAGTTTATTAAAGAACTGGCAACAACGATTGCACAAGTCGATTTCACGCGGGCATCTATAGGACACTTGCACTTGATGCTCAAGCCTTTCATGCCCCAAGATCTTCAGGAAGCAACTCATGTGTGGGTCCGAATAGATTGCGTTTGCAAACCACTAGAAACGTCATATGCTGGCCCTTTTCCGGTAATCGAATGCCACAGCAAGGTCTGCAAGCTGGAATTCCCTGACCTGGAAGAAGGGACATTGTCTCAGTGGACATACTGAACCAGGCGAGATTACCCCCTTGCATAAAGATGACGTGCTATGTAATCAGCGACGCCCATGGACGCAGGCTGAGCACGGGAGGAAGACCAGGTGAACTTCATCTCGTGGAGTGCATGCGAGAGAAGACGATGGTACCTCAGGCAATCGACAAGACACCTCTACAGAAACCGGAGGAAGTAACGACAAGCCAGAAGTTTTCACGCGCTCTGGGAGATGAGTCACGTTTTCCAGGGATCCGTCATTCATATACTTCTGAATCCTTGTGTAGGCATTATTGTAGCAGCACATCGGATAAAAGAGAAAGGGGCATAAATATATACATGCCTCGCTGCTCTATAGTTTTTTTTTCTTTTTGCGTGCCATGTTATATTCGTATGGTGACGTAATTAAAGAATGGAACAAAAATGTGAAATAAATTATGTATCGTGATATATATATATATATATATATATATATATATATATATATATATATATATATATATATATATATATATATATATATATGTAAATAAAACAAGTTGTTTATGATATATGCACTCAATTTATTTTAAATTTGAAAGTACACTTTATGGCATTTAGTATGGAATATGACGTCGTTCAAATGTCCGCCGTGGCTTCGCTTGGTGGAACGTATTGGGGAGGCCCAATTTTCAATGACTTTGTTGTATAAATCTGGCTGTATTTGCTGGATGGTGTTCGTTATGTTGACTTTGAGGAGATCAGCTGTTTGCGGATTATTCGCATAGACCTGCGATTTAAGGTAGCTCCAAAGAAAGTAGTCTAATTGCGTTAAATCGCATGATCTCGGTGGCAAGTTGCCGTCGCCGCCACGCGAGATGACCCTGCCCTGAAATCACTGGTGCAAAATGTCTATTGTGGCGTGCGCAGTGTGGCACGTAGCGCCGTCCTGTTGGAACCACATGTCATCAGTATCCATATCAGGCATATAATCCAGTTGAGGCCACAAGAAGTTGCTTATCATCGACCTGTAGGTCTCGCCGTTGACGGTAATGGCAATCCCGTCTTCGTTCTCAAAAAAATACGGACCGATGATTCCGTTAGACGAAAATCCACACCAAACAGTGACTTTATTGGGAATCAATTGGTGGTGGTGTATCTCATGTGGATTGTTTTCGTCGCAAATCCGACAATTTTGCTTGTTCACAAATCCATTCATCTAAAAATGGGCCTCGTCGCTGAAGATGATTTTTTGGGGGAAATTTGGGGTAACTTCCAACTGCTCTAGAACCCAATCAGCGAACATATAGCGTTGTCTATGGTCGTTTACCTTAACTCCTGTGTAAGTTGGATTTTGTATGAGTGCGGATGCAAGTCCCTAGGCATAATTCGCCAAACTGAAGTCACAGAAAGGCCAAGTTCTTGTGAACGACGAGAAATTGACTGCCTCGGATTTTCCCGTACACTCTCATATACGGCAGCGATGTTTTCAGCAGACCTTGCGTTTCGGCGACGTACAGATGTTGGCTGATTGTTGATCGACCCTTTTGCCTCGAATTTGGCCACCAAATGGCGAACAGTGTACTCGGCAGGACGATTGTGGCGAGGATAGAAATCACGTAATGCGCGGAAAGTTTGTCGAACGGAGCACGGATTTTGATAATAACATTTGATGATTTGCACACGCTTTTCAACGCTATAGCCTTCCATCGTGACTTGCCAAGTACTACTGAACAGTTCACAGTAAGGGTGCCAGATGTCGCTTTAACAACATGGCCACTATCACCTCACAAAGCTCGAGCGTCTTTGTTGAAAGACCCTATATATACTATAATAGAATATGGCATAATGAATAAGCCCGTTCTGAGCACAAATATTTGTACTTATTTAAATATCGATGCCCTGTGCGTATGTTAAGATGCTGCCAGACATTAGGTGTGCCAGAATAGGTATTTGATATTTATCTACCTCTATATTTAGAATGTACTATTCACTCAATAACTTCATTACTGGCAGGAGAGTACTGTAGGCAGCATGTTATATAATAGGTAGGTTCCTGGCACCAAGTGCAAGATTAATAGGCTCAATGAAAAACTCCACAAAATGGACGTTTGGTGGACTTAGCAAATTCGAATAAATTGCCTTTCACGTTGTCGTGGTATGACATTACATTATATCAATACCATATTATATCTATGAGGGAGGGACCAATAACTTGAAAGTGAACCGACAAAAGGGACGGAAAACCACGAGTTTAGACGGGCTGAGTTGCGAGAGAGTGCAACGAGGTCAGGTAAATTATGGACAATGGCAAAGTTCAAGGTTATTTAAAGAGGCATGTATAAAAATATAATTTTATTTACACAAAAATAATGAGAGAATTGATGGGTAAAATTACCTCAGAGAATTAACGGGCAAAATCACATCAGTAAATGAAAGGGGGAATTGTAGTTATAAATGAAACTATGAAGTTAGAACTTAAGGTATTACAGGAGGAGACTATTCAAATAGGGGGAGGGAGGAGTTGGCTTACGGATGTCTTCTGCACGTGGCGTGAGGCCGCTCGGAACTTCTGAGCGGGAGGTTCAAGGGATGACGGTTCTCCCAAACAGGGGAGAGGGTAACTTCCAGTCCAGGGGAGAGTATTTCAGCTACCCGAAATGAGAAGGGCTTCGACAGGAGTTGCTGAGAGAAGTCGGGAAAATCACTGGGTGGCGATCGTTAATGGAATTATCTCACTGCTGGGGCTAATTCCAAATACACAAAAATAGTTCAGCTGTCACTTTGCTTTGTTGTTAGCACTTGACTTGGAACCATGGAAAATCTTCTGGGGTCTGGGCGAAACTTCTCAACTCTGTATCTCCTCATGGGAGTCGAACACTATTTATGTTCGAGGCTCTCCCCGAGGGGGGGGAGGGGGGGGGAACAGCTCTACTCTCGAATGGCCTCGAATCTTCCTACAGAGGCTATTCTAGTCCGCGTAAAGGTGAATCGTGGGGGACGCGGTTCGAGGCTACCGCTTGTGGAAGGAAGGGGTGGGGGGTAGGCTTACCAATTTAGGCCTAACCGGGCCGTCTGCAGCACATGGAAGTTCCGTCTGCTCAAGAGATTCCACGTGGGGTTCCCTCACACATCTCCCAACCGAAAGATGATGCTTTACAGAGCAGTTGCGTAGAAAAGGATCATCCCAACTCGTCAAACTAGAATTATCGAAGGTCTAGGGAAATTCTGACCTGCTACGACAGGTGTACAAACAAAAAAACGTAAATCTGAGCTCAGCTGGGAATTTACGGACATAAGCCTTAAACAGGTCGATTATAGAGAATTTAACTAATACAATTTTAAACAAAAGAAAAATTACAGGAGAACATTGGCGACATTTCAGTGGAACCAAAAAAAGGATACAATTAAATGGAGGCATAAATATGGGACTAAAGACTAAACAATTTAGTGGACCCCCCAAAAAATCATAATTAGGAACATTAATGAGATAATATATATACATAAGGGATTATAATATCGGCAAACTTTTGCCCAGCATTAAACCTCTAGGTTATAGGAGAAATACCATATTTACAGTTATTCTAATTTAATGGCTCGTCGGCTTCTTCTGCCACTGGGTTACGACTCAAATTGTCTGCAACACAGTTGTCACTGCCGCGGACGTACACAATTTCAAACTGATATTGTTGGAGTATCAGCAACCGCCTCATGATGCGGCTATTCTGACTTTTCGTATTTCTCAGAAACGACAAGGGGCGGTGGCCTGTTTCCACTTAAAAGGCTTTCCTATTAAGTACATACTGATCTTGATAACCCCCTAGACTATTGCCAAGGCTTCTCGTTATATTACTGAATAATTTCGTTCGCGTGGTAAAAGCTTTCTACTCGCGTAAGCCAACGTTATCAGCATATTGAAGGAGGACACATCCAATTCCTTTATCACTAGCATCGGTCCTAATGCCGAAAGGCTTAGTCGGGTTTGGGAGCCTTAGAATGGAAGCGGACGTTAGCTGGTTCTTTATCTGATGGAACCTGGCAGAGGTTTTGGGGTCTCACGAGAGGGGATCTGGGGATTTTGTTTTAAGCAGGGCAGTTATCGGTGCGGTGATTGACGCGAAGCTTGGAATGAAGCGGCGGTAAAATGAGTCAGATCCCATAAATGACCTCAACTGTTTCTTCGTGCGAGGGAGGCGCATCTCAACGATGGCTCTGACCTTTTCTTCCTGGGGGCTCATCTGATTTTTACCGATCTTGAATCCCAGATACTTAATCGTATCATAATCGAAGTGACACTTAGTAGGCCCAAGGGTGAGCCTGTGATCACGGAGCCTATTAAGTAGGGCGCGGAGAGCGATCAGGTGCTGTCTCACGTAGCGGTCGCTACATACAGGTTGTCAAAATAAAAAGAGACGTGGGGCAGCCCGTCCACGATTCTTCGCATCATCCTGTTATAATTGCTACATGCAGTGACTAGCGCAAAGGGAAGTCGTTTGAACTGCATGAGGCCCTTATATGTGGGAAAGGCGGTATACTTGCGGGCGTTTGGACGAAGGGGAATTTAGTAGTACGCCTTACATAGGTCTAATTCAGAAATGAAGTTCATTTCCTCGAAAAAATGGAGATTTTCATCTATGAGGGGAATGGGTTCTGCGTTGAACACCGTTACCGAATTTAGCTTTCGAAAATCGACACACATACGGAAAGTGTGGTCGGGTTTGCGAACCATAACAATGGGGGAGCAATAATCGGACGCCGAGGGTTCTATTATATTTAACGCTACCAGATTATCCACCTCTTCGTTGAAAGCTTTCCTAAGGTGGATGGAGAGGGGATATGGTTTGGAGCGGACGGCTTCTTGGGTAATGAGGACAATGTCGTGCTCAAATTGATTAGAGCAGCCAGGGGTATTAGAAATGACATCGTCGAATCCGCTCAGCAACTGCTGCAGCTGATTCTTGGAGTAGGGAGCTAGCCGGGGGCAGACGTTGAGTGCGATCGCATCAGATGGATTTGGAAATTCGGGTAGTGACGAAAGGGGATATTCATTGTCTGACTCAATACAAACTACTTGGACGACGTTGAGGGGGCCAGCGGGATATGCTGCTTCCAACGGGGATTCTTTGTCTGGGGCTACCAAGTTGTGGGTACCTGCGCGCCGGTGGTACCTTTTTAACATATTCACGTGGAAAACCTTCTCTCCCGCCGGAGTTCGGATTGGGTAATCCACGGGCCATCTAGCCTTGTGGACGGGGTAGGGCCCCTTCCACTGACTAAGGAGTTTGTTGCTTTCCGAGGGAAGTAGTAACAGCACCTCCGCGCCAGGCTTGAATTTTCGTTCTCGTGACTTAAGGTCAAAGTAGGTCCTATACCTTTCTAAATTCACGTCCGCGCTCTTATAGGCCAGATCAGCACACTCTTCTAACCCTTTTCTCAAATCCAGGAGATAAGAGTAGGAGGTCTGTATTTCCTCGTCTATTTGGGGATTAGTAAAGAGTTTGTTCAGGATGCTGAAGGGGCCGCGCACGTTCCGTCCGTACAAGAGCTCGAAAAGGGCGAATCCGAGGGTTCTATGAGGGATTTCTCTGCACGCGAAAAGGGTAACCGGCAAGTATCAGTGCCATTCTCTGGGCTGGTCAATGCAGAGCCTTTTGAGGACTGATTTGGGGGTCCCGTTTAATTTCTCGCACATACCGTTCCCAGCCGGATGGTAAGGGGTGGTAAACAAAGGTTTTACCATCAGAAGCTTGCCTACATATTACATGAGTTCGGAAGTAAACTGTCTTCCTCGATCTGGCAGTACCTCCTTGGGAATTTCCACGCGCGAGAATATGGAGATCAGTGCTTCGGCGCACGTGATACTATCAATCTTCTTGAGGGGGGCTGCTTCTGGGAAACGGGTAGCAAAGTCTACCAAGGTGAGGACATAGCAATGTCCTTCGCTTGAAGGGGGTGAATAGGGCCAATCAGATCGATAGCCACCCGGGAGAAGGGCTCGGGGATGATGGTGCCTCTCCGGAGGGGGGCTGGCTTAACCCGCCCTTTTGCGGATGTCTTTTGGCAGATATCACATGACCGACAATATTCGGCGATATCTATAGCTGCACATGGCCAAAAGAAATACTTGAAGACTCGTTGCGCGGTCTTATTATGGCTAAAATGGCCGGCGAATAAACTGTCTTCGGAGAGCTTCAATACTTGCGAGACGTATTCACGGGGAACACAAAAGACATGTGTTTCTTGGTCGGTGACTTCCGAGCAGGCACGATACAATAAATCCTTCGTCACGAGATACGACACTCGTTTGTTACCTCGGGTGGACTCACGCTCGAGAGTTTTAGTTTTCTCTCAAAGGGGGAGGAGAGTTGCGCACTCCTTCTGGGCGCGGGCAAACTTGTCGCTCCGGAAGGCTTAGAACTCCGGGTCGATAGGGGTTTCCAGGGGAATGGGGACATGGGATTCCAGGGCTGCCTGCGTACGGGTAATCACGGGCTGAGCCACGGGATGGTCGTGGATTACGGGGCTCTGACCGATCAAAACGAAGCAGAACTTGATTGGGGCCGCTACCACTTCGACCCAACCGGACATATAGTCGCACTCGATGTGACAACGAGTTACTGGGAAACGACTGGCCCGGCCGAGGTAGTCGTGGACCACCGCAAACTTCTTATGGTCGGGGACAACAAGGGGAAGTAGGTCCTCAGACACTACGATACAGGTGCACCCGGTGTCACGGACGAGGGTGGATACTCGGCACCCGTTCACGGTCCTGTTCTCGAATTTCAATCCACCAGGGTTGTTCTCATTAAAGAGGAAGTTCACCTGATGGTCCGGAACTTTGGCGGACGAGGGAGGTTCGGGGTTCTCCCGAGGCGACGGAGAAGGAGCAGGGGCGGCCCAGATTTGGTGCACTTGGTGGGACTGAGAGTTTGCGAATCGGGAGTTTTGAAGACAGTTCGTGCGGTAATGGCCGGGAACTCCGCAGTTGTAGCAGATGAAAGGATTCTTTTGGTACGGCACAACCGGGAGAGAAAAAAGGAGAGGCTCAACGTCTCGGTGCTCAGATGGATGGAAGTTTTTTGGCTTCGAGGGACTAGGAACCTTGGTGAATCTTGGAACCAATTTAGGAGGGGCCTTAGGACCATAAAATGTAGTTTTGGGGGGGCGATTAAGGAGCCCTTTGAACATCCTTAGGGTATAGATTGTGACTACCCGCGTAAACATCGGCCTCTTCCAAGCACTCTTTGAAAGTGGCACAACGTTTATCCTTAATGAAGGCGCGAATTTTGGGAGCCATGGCAGCTCAAAGCTGATCCCTAAGGAAGAAGTCCAGAAGGGACTCGTAGACCTGGGGAATCTTGCACGCATCCAGCCAACACTGAAGGTTTCTTTGGAGGATGTACCCGTGTTGTCGAAAGGTTTGGCCAGGGCAGATCCTTTCCTGGCGGAATCGGGAGCGGTAGAATTCGCTATTTATATGAACAGCGGCTCGCAATTAGGAATTTAACGTGGAATAGTCCAAAGTTGCCTCCGGAGGAAGGGATACGAAGATATCCCTTAACTTGGCATTTAGAAGGGAAAGTAAGCGAGCGATGCCATCATTTTCGAGATCCCATCTATTGATCTGAAAGATTCTCTCAAAATGGGCCAAAAATGCCCCAAAGTCCTCTCCATCATTAAAAGCGGGAAGGTGGACTGAAGGAGTTTGGGGAATTTCAGCCCGGGAACCGATGGACTGAGAATCCATTTGATTCCGGCTCATTTCCAGCTCATGCTGCCTAATTTGTTCACGTTCTTCCATCTCTGTCTTCAGTTTGTTCTCCTCCATCTTCATCTTCAGTTTGTTCTCCTCCATTTTGTTCTTCTCCATCTCCATTTCCATCTCCTCCATCTCCATCTTCAGTTTGTTCTTCTCCATCTCCAATTCCCTTCGCTGTGCCCGTTCGTTCCTCTCTTCTTCCTGTACGTAATTTAGCAGGTCTTTGCCCGAAAGACCTAACATTTCACCCTGACTCTTGAATTTTTCGAAGGATGACATTTTTACGCAGTTAACTGAGGGAACACTCATACGCGAACGAGCTAGGACACTACCCACGCGAAACGAATACTTGAATATTTGTGAAGGTCTTGATCACACACAAAAAAAATAAGATACAGCTACCTACCTCTGCTGTTTCTAAGCGGGAAAAAAAATTAAAATCGTCCTACCGGAATTAGGACACCAAAGACCTTAACTCTTTTGGAATAATAACCGGGAGAGTCTCCAAAATTAGAACACAATAAAAAAAAATAATTACCTGGGGTCCAACACAAAATTTAAATAGATTACGTTCCACTGCTCTTCAAATAACTTGACTTGCCTTCTGCCAGTATAATACAAAAATTAAAATTAAGGGATGTACGTGAATAACAAGTGAACTTCTAATGTCGAAATTAAAATGACACGGGTTCGTAAAAACCTCAACATACTTGACACCAGATTTATATAATATGTATATTAATATATATATATATATATATATATATATATATATATATATATATATATATATATATATATATATATATATATATATATATATATATATTTATGTTGTGGTATGACATTACATTATATCAATACCATATTATATCTATGAGGGAGGGACCAATAACTTGAAAGTGAACCGACAAAAGGGACGGAAAACCACGAGTTTAGACGGGCTGAGTAGCGAGAGAGTGCAACGAGGTCAGGTAAATTATGGACAATGGCAAAGTTCAAGGTTATTTAAAGAGGCATGTATAAAAATATAATTTTATTTACACAAAAATAATGAGAGAATGGATGGGTAAAATTACCTCAGAGAATTAACGGGCAAAATCACATCAGTAAATGAAAGGGGGAATTGTAGTTATAAATGAAACTATGAAGTTAGAACTTAAGGTATTACAGGAGGAGACTATTCAAATAGAGAGGGAGGGGGGAGGGAGTTGGCTTACGGATGTCTTCTGCACGTGGGGTGAGGCCGCTCGGAACTTCTGAGCGGGAGGTTCAAGGGATGACGGTTCTCCCAAACAGGGGGGGGAGGGTAACTTCCAGTCCAGGGGAGAGTATTTCAGCTACCCGAAATGAGAAGGGCTTCGACAGGAGTTACTGAGAGAAGTCGGGAAAATCACTGGGTGGCGATCGTTAATGGAATTATCTCACTGCTGGGGCTAATTCCAAATACACAAAAGTAGTTCAACTGTCACTTTGCTTTGTTGTTAGCACTTGACTTGGAACCATGGGAAATCTTCTGGGGTCTGGGCGAGACTTCTCAACTCTGTGTCTCTTCATGGGAGTCGAACACTATTTATGTTCGAGGCTCTCCCCGAGGGGGGTTAGCGGGAAACAACTCTACTCTCGAATGGCCTCGAATCTTCTTGCAGATGCTATTCTAGTCCGCGTAAAGGTGAATCGTGGGGGACGCGGTTCGAGGCTACAGCTTGTGGAAGGGAAGGGGGTAGGCTTTCCAATTTAGGCCTAACCGGGCCATCTGCAGCACATGGAAGTTCCGTCTGCTCAAGAGATTCCACGTGGAGTTCCCTCACACATGTGAATAACAGGAATACTGTGTATAATATGAGAATAAGTAGATGAAAACATATATGTCAAATTGGGTATATTAATTTGTACACAAAAATTGAATATATATATATATATATATATATATATATATATATATATATATATATATATATATATATATATATATATATATATATATATATATATATGTATGAATAAAATGTGACAAGCGGTCGTTGGAGTAGCGCGGGTATGCACAAATGTACGAACACGAAACCTATTAAAATGCACACCCGTGTCAATAAGAGCAAACGCATAAACAAACAATTCGCGCCTAGGGATAGACTTATCAGAAGACGGGACTCAACGAAGCAGCTAGATAAATACAAATTCCAACCAAAGAAAATTATAACACAGATCTGTAAAATCGGTTAATAGAATAGAGGTAAAATTTCCTGAAATATGTAAGTATGGTAAATACACAGCTATTCAGTAACTGGTTACCTCGCTATAAAAAGGCAACTTATACTCTCATACGATCACTGCAGTGGAGAATATATCATGTTGAAACTAAAGTAATATCCGATTTTAAGGTATATATTAAAAATGTAAAAACTTATGATTATGGATTATTTAACCATAAACAGCCACCATTGCTCTCTAGAACCTCAGTCAATTTGTCAGCAAGCTTATAAATACCACACTTGTAAAATTATTTAGGTTTTGATTCAAAATATGAATACAACCCGTTTTCAACCTCTTCTCTTCATGTTAACCTAAGACCATCTAAACGGTTTCGTAATCCTCTAAAAAAGTGATAATCAGAAGGGATAAGGTCAGGAGAATATGAAGGATGAAGCAATATTTCCCAACCGAGCGCCTACAAGAGATTTTTGGTCATTCTAGCTGCGTGAGGATGGGCATTATCGTGATGAAGGATGACAACCCCTTATGTTGACCCCAAAAGGATTTCAAACGATGAAGTTGATTGCAATAGAGATTATAAATAATTATTTGATTTTTGTCCAACAATTCGCAATTCCTTTAATATCCCACCATACACTCAACATGATCCTTTTGGATCAAAACTCTCCTCTCTGTTGTTGAGAAATTCTGCTTCCTTGACTGATCCACAAACGGCGGTGTTTAACGTTATGATAAAGGATCCATTTTTCATCACCAGTAACAAGCTGCCCAAAATGGTGTCTGAAGGTGTAGTAAAACAAATGACTGACAGCAAACAACACGCTGTTGCAAATCCCCCGTGGACAGTTCATGCGGGACACATTTTCCAATCAGTGGAACTTTTCCAATCCTTTTCACTTGACAAAGGACAGTCGTATGGGTTACGTTAAATTGTTCTGCGAGTTCCCTAGAAGTTGTAGCTGGATTTGCTTTCACGATAGCTTCCAACGCTTCTGAATTAAGTTCTTTTGGATGACCTTCGTTTGGTCCATCCTTTAGACTAAAATCCCCACTTCGGAAACGGGAAAAACCCCTCCTGAAATTTCTCTAATTTACTACAGCATCCCTACAAGTGCTCTGTATGGATTTCATCACTGTACTTGCATTGGCACCTTTATGAAACTCGTAGAGTAAAACATGTCAAATGTGATCTTTAGATGGGAGGACATAGGTGTGAATACCGAAGAAATATTATGAACAATATTCTTATAATCTGAATTACTCATTGTATCATTCCTAAGCGATAACAAGATGCACTATTTTAATAAAGGCTATTTAAAACTTTATTCTATACATTACTTTCATTCCCCCTGATAAATCATTCGTGAAAAACAAAAAATATATGTTTGTTTATCGGAAACGGCAAAAGATGCGAAATTTTGTTCTTTCCTTAAATGATAATGTGCGCGTTTGGTTCGCGGAAACCAGACTATCTTACGTAAATTTACTTGCGTTAACTTTTACTTTTGTAAGTTGGGAAAAAGTCTCACAAGCAATTAAAGTAACTTGAATTTCCAAACAGGCAGTAATTGACTGGTTAATATTTTCTCGCAAGATTTGCATTGTGGTTGAACTGGAAGATAGTGAAGTTTCTCAAATCGACGGACCAGAGAGCCTTCTGAAAATAGACGCGAGTATATTGTCAGAGGAAATTCCACCAGGGGCATCACGCGGAGGGGCAGTCGGTGTTTGTGGGAGTAGAGCTTGAATCAGGGAGAGTTTAGGGTAGGATATAGAAGTAGGTTAGGGGGGAGGGGGGTAAGTAAGGTTAGGGGGTTAGCTCACGTCAATAGGGTATGGTAGGTTAGGTTATAAGAAAAATAAAACATAAACAATCATAAATTCATTATCATACTTAGAATGTCTTCGTATCGGGCCTACCAATGCAATGGCAACTACCGAAAAAAATTAGAAGTGATGTAAAATTTTAAAGCAGCGAATCTTCGATTAAGGTTAAAAATTAGTTACAAGTGAATTACATGAGGTGATGTGTCTGGCAGCATCTAGCAACTGCATGGCGTAATTTGGGATTACCACTACAATCCAAGGTTTTCTTTTGATGACGCAACAAGAAACGACGTTCCTAAACAGTCCAAAAACAAAATTACTTCCATCAGAAAATCGACGTGGCTAAGCTCTTCGTGACTTTTGTTCTCTATGTCTTCTGCAAATTCTACACCACCTAACAAGGAATGCATTGAAGTAAAATAAAAGTCAAAGTTCGTGAATATCGCAAATTACGTTTGTTGGTTCTGCTTGCATGTTTGTCCGATTTATTTTAGGAATTTTCCTTTTAAGCAAGCATTATCCTGAACTTTAGAAGTCCTCAGCCTAACCTTGAAGTATGTTTTTTGTTTACATGATTATTCATCTACTAGAAGCGGTCGCCAATTTATCGCCCGATTACCCACTAATCATTATTAAGTTGCAAGTTTAATCATGCTAAGGTTCTAGAACGCATGCTAAAAGAAGATATTACACTGCGTAACACGATTTTTGTCTTTGGGTAGGAAATGTTATTTTCTATTTGCTTTTGTCTAGAATACATGAAAAAAACACTGTTATTTATTTCAAACTTTGCTTTTGTGTCCAGGATAATGATATTTATATCATTCTTTCTCCTGAAGGAAATGGCGAATTTGAACTCTCATTTGCCTAAAGTACAAACAAAACGACATGATGCAAAAATAGCATTTATTTATTCTAGAATTACATAAGTGAGACAATTAAAATATTAGAAATGAGTAGTTTTCCGTGATTTACGCTTATACTGTAAATTACTTTCACAAATCAGCCCTCAAATATAGTCTCCTAACAGATTTCCATTATACGATCCTTGATAGCGGCGTTCAAAGTCCAGTAGATCCTGGCGAAAGCACTCGCCATGCTCCTCGGAGTACGCTCCAATGTTCTCCTTAAATTTATCAAGATGGGCGTCAAGAATATTGACTTTCAGGGACATCCTGCAACCCATCTTGCCGTAGTTTCCCAACAAGCACTACATAGTTTTCGGCTTTGTGATTACCTAGGAAGCCCAGAACCACTGCGATGAAGCTGTCTCACGCTGCTTTTTTCGTCCTAGTGAGCTTCTCGGAAAACTCCTAGAACTCCATGATCTTTTTTATTTGTGGACCGACGGAGACCCCAGCTTCCACCTTTGCCGCAGATAGCTTAGGAATGAGATCTTGGAGACATTTGAAAGCTGCAGATTTCTTATCTAGAGCTCTGACGAATCGTTTCATAAGGCCCGATTTTAAGTGCAGAGGAGGAAACAACACCTTTCGGGGGTGCAACAAAGGCTCCCATATGATGTATCTCTCCACACTAAACTCGGTCCCTTGTGGACAATCCCGCTGATGGTAGTATACCACGGTGTCCCTGCTGTCCCAAAGGCAAATATAACAAGGAAACTTGGTAGAGCCGCCTTAGAGACCCATCAAGAAGGCCACCATTTTAAGGTCTCTGATAACCTCCCAACCGTACTCTTCATATTTCAATGCATCTAGCAAGATATTGACACTGCTGTATTCCTCTTTGAGCTGGACCGAGTGAGCAAGGGGAAGAGATGGATACATGTTCCTGTTATGAGGCATAACTGCTTTGAGGATCATGGACGAGCTGTCAATGAAGAGACGGCACTCATCGAGGTTACAGGCGATTCCGATTGCCTCAAACAGACCGGTCACATTGTAACAAAAGGAAAACTCATCTTGACATGTAAGGGAGCTTAAAAAACACTAGTGATGCTTTCTCTGACCTGATATTTGCACACTGTCATCGAACAAATCACACTGCTTTAGGTTCGAAGTTAAAAGGTCGGCATTAGACTTTGTGAGACCAAGATCTCTGACAAGGTTGTTGAGATCTTTTTGATTGGGGTAGTATGGGTTTCTCTCCTCACTTGCCTCTCTGTAATCTGGATCAATGACTTCATCCTCTTCTGAACTATTTTCCTTTCTAAAAACTGCTGCTCTCTTTTTGGAGGAGTGGGTACGGGGAGCTCAGACCAGTGTGGCACTGGGACAATAGATGACTGAAGGTCTGGATACATGATAACAGGCGCATTTTTGCCTACTCGACGTTAGAAAGGGTTCACCATGCAGAATAAACAATTGCTTGAGTGGTCAGTTGATTTCCTACAAATTCGTGGGATTGTTAAATTCCTGGCTCTCTTTTCTCCTCTGTACCAGCCTGTAAAAAAACAAAATGAAAACATAAGTATAAATATATAAATACTTTTCATTTAGTGTTATTAGAAATGTTAAAAAAATCCAGTATTCAAATAAACTCTATGTCTTCTAACTTTAACCACGTATTCAAGAAGAAAAATAAAAGAAGAAAAAATTTAAATATCAGTTAAGCTGAGTGCTAAAAGCTTTCACCTCGCCGATAAAATGTTAATCTCTGTAGTATGGAAACGGATAGCTGAAAGTTCCCACGCACATCGTCGGAGACGATTAAGACCGGAATCGGGCGACAAAAAGCTAATCCCTCTCGGAGCCGGAAGATTTCTCTTAGAGGTATGTGCCTTGCAGCAAAGAAGAACCATAAAAAATAGCCGTCATATAAATACCCTAGGTTTTCAAAGATCGGCAGATTGAGTTTGAGATCTCATCGCCTTCGGTTCAGATCCTGTATCTGTTTCCTCATTTTCCTGGTATTCACCCCCGTAAGAGGTGCGGCGATTTGCCATCCTGGCCGCCGTGCTGACGAGACTCAGCACCCCGTCCGACCACAGCTTAGCCTCTTCTGCTTCTTTCAGACAGCCTATATTTCTCCCCTACTACGTCGCTTTTCATACAACCTCTCCCACAAATTTCTCTGGTCAGCCTCTAATTTCACAGGGTAGATGCTGACCTTCTCAGCCAACCGTCTCGAATCGGGGCTGAGGGGGGAGGGGACAATATTTTCTAACCTCTGAGCTCCGGTTGAAAATGGTGTTTTTTTAACAACCTGCTTCATCCCCACCCATAACTTCCTCACATCCTGATTTCCTTTTCTCTTCACACACTATCAATTTTACGCCGTGCCCAAGGTGGAGCCGCCAAGCTGAAGGGCTGCCAGATCACCAGGCGGGAGGGGTGGCCTTAAATGGCGGCACCTGACTATGCCAGGCCCGTGCGCACCCCTTGCAGAGCAGGTTACTGCGAGGGGAGATGAGCTATTGCATCCCATAAGAAAAACAGGGTCACTATGCCCAATGATGTTAAAATAAATAATCTTCCCTCAATTTCCCCTGTTCCATTGTCGGAGCCGCCCTCGGGCAACTCCACGAAAAAAATGGAGGGTCCCGCCCTTCCTGTTCTTGCGCAGGGGACCCTCTAAATTTCATTAACCGGAGAGGAAGCTTACACCTCTCCTTCGCCTACGGGTGTAGGGGACTCCCGCACCCCCCCTTATCTGGAGGTTCTTTTGGGCACCTACCTCTTCCCAGCCGCAGTCCCCCCTTTTCTTTCCAAGGGGACTGCCAAGAAAGCCAGCAGGTAGCCCATAGACTACCGCTCCCAATTACGGCGTCTCGGTAGGGCAAACCTCCTTAAGGGGGAGAGGGAAGCTAGGCCCCTTTGGTCGCTTCCCTCAAAAGACCTGCTGGCTAGAATTTTAAACCTGGCGGAGGTCAAGGCCTGTGCCTCCCCAGACATGACTAATGACGCTGCTGCCAATAGGACCTGTGATATCCTCGGGGGGGCAGGATGGCCAACTGGAAGCGCCCCCTAAGAAAGCAAATGGTCCTTGAGGCAACCCAGCATAAGAGGGTAGGGCCTTCCATGGCAGCGAATCCGGGCTCATCGCCAATCACCGAACTCGAGTCCGCCCCTATGCAAAGTCCTCCTCAAACGGCTAGTGTTTCCAAGGCAGTACAAGGAGGGAAGGGATCTCCCCGACTGGTGCCCCTGCGACTGCCAGGACCTTCTCCATCTCGGAGTAGGACATGGCTGAGGCCGGTCCATCTAGCCTGGAGCGCTCCTGCCGGCGGAGGGGAGAAGCGGGTTCATTTCCCGCCCTCCTCTCCTAAAAAGAAAAAAAATAAATAATAAAAGAACTCGGGGCTCCTCTCCATCCGCAGGGCCTGCGGGGACGGATGGGTCTGCTGCTCCGGCAAGCGACCAAGCCAAGATGGGCACACCCGGCCCCTCTGCCTCCTGGGTGTGGAGCCCCTGACTACGACCAAAAATGCGCGTGGCGGAGCCTCGATGACATCAACGCCCGCCTAAGGTTTCGAGGCGGAGGGATGAAAAAACTCGCATGGCAAGCCCA
The DNA here is from genome assembly GCA_963969495.1 of Ceratothoa steindachneri. Taxonomy (NCBI): domain Eukaryota; kingdom Metazoa; phylum Arthropoda; class Malacostraca; order Isopoda; family Cymothoidae; genus Ceratothoa; species Ceratothoa steindachneri. The sequence continues at coordinate 53,949,927 of OZ018330.1, read as the reverse complement.
ACCTCCCCGAATAAGTCCTCGAAGGCAACAGCACCTTCAGCGCATTGTCCGGCCAACAACGCCAGGGGTTCTGCCTCCGGGAAGCGTACGGCCATTTCCGGGAGAGTCTTCTGTTCGAAGAGGGCCACCGCGTCTCATCCGAGCTAAGCCAGGAGGGCATATTCCTTCAATGGAATTGCCATGGACTCTAGGCCAACTGGGAGGAGCTGCGGAGACTCGTCTCGTCCCGTTCCGCGTTAGCTATTTTTCTGCAGGAGACCATGCTAGGGGCGTGCTCCCTGCACGCCCTCCCGGTGTATAAGGGTTTTGCGACCCCACCACCACAAAATGGGAGGTGGGCTGGGGGATGCGTGGTTTACACCCGGCAAGATGTTTCCGTTATTTTTTTCACTTTAGATACCTCCTTTCAGGCAGTGGCTGTGCAGCTTCACCTGGATAGGAGGTATACTATCATTTCTCCGTACATTCCCCCGTCAGCTGATTTCGACGCGGGGAACTTTCACCGCGTTGTGGCACAGTTGTCGAGGCCATTTCTCTTGCTTGGAGATCTGAACGGCAGATATCCTCTCTGGGGAGATTACTCAATAAATCCCAGGGGACAAGTCCTTGCCGATCTGATCGAAGAGCTTGAGATGGGTGTCCTAAACGTGGATGAGTTTACGCATCACTGTCCGAGAATTGCTTCATTTTTTTGCCTTGATCTATCTTTGTGCTGTTCGGATGCACAGCCTGATTTTGATTGGGGGGTGGTCGATGACCTCCATTATAGTAATCACTTTCCCATTCAAATATCATTTTCAGGGCAACTGCGCCTGAGAGCCCAACTCGGTGGTGCTTGGCGCGGGCGCGGTGGCCTGCATTTCAGGAAATGACTGAATTCTCTATCGCAGTCGAGGAGTTTAGGTAGGATTTATGAGGCCGTTGAGTTATTTTGCGGTAACCTCATCGCCGCGGGCCTCACTACTATTCCCCAGAACGTCTGGCCGTTTTGCACGCTGAATTTCGTTAGACTAGGGCTATGTTCCGGTATATTTCGAAGCACACCCGCCGCTCTTATTGGCAGTTATACGTGTCTTCACTTAATGGAAAGCCCCCCTAGCAGATGTGTGTAAGCGAGTCAAAAGGATTCGGGGCAAGTTCTCGCAGGACCCCCATCCCGTTCTCCAGGAGAATGGGACCGCAATCTCAGACCACGCGGCCGTGGTGGAATCCTTTGTGACCGTTTTCTCCACATTCCCTAGCCGGGATGCTAGTTCGCCAGCATTCAATGCACGTCGTGATGTTGCGGAAGGCCGCTGACTGGACTTTACCTCCAGAGGTGGAAAGCCCTTTACTGCCAGGTTCACTCTGAGTGAGTTGCGCTCCGCTCTCGCCTTGTGCGCGGACACCACCCATGGTCCGGACGATGTCCCGTACGCCATGCTTCGACACCTGGGTGAGCGAGGCATGGCCTTTCTGTTAGATGTGTTCAACAGGAACTGGGTGGAGGATCTTCTTCCAGATTCCTGGCGAATCGCTACTGTGCTCGCCTTTCGCAAACCGGGAAGAGATCACTCTACTCTGGCTGGTTTCCGCCCAATCTCTCTAACCTCTTGCGTGTGCAAGTTGATGGAGAAATTGGTAAATGTTAGAATAGCTTTTTTATGGACAGCGGAGGCCATCTGTCTTCTGCACAATGCGTCGGATGCTCTGCTCCGACTGGAAAATGCCGTAGACAGCACTACGCCATGGTGTTTTTTGATCTGGAGAAAGCCTATGATACCGCATGGCGATACGGGATCCTAGAGATTCTGCACACGATGGGGGCGAGTGGACGCCTGCCAATGTTTATATCTGATTTTTTGCGAGATTGCCGATTCCACGTACGGGTGGGGGGAGCCCTCTCCGGCCTAATGGATCAGGAAAAGAGTGTCCCGCAGGGAAATGTCCTCAGTGTCACACTCTTCGCCCTGAACATCAACGGCATCGGTGCTGCCGGAAGATGCTCTCGCTTCGCTCAACGTGGACGATCTTTCGATCTCTTTTGGCGCGGCCCAAATGCCAACTTTGGAGCGTCGACTCCAACAGACATTTAACCGCGTCTCTCGCTATGCCGAAGTGCACAGGTTTCGGTTTTCTTTGGCCAAGACTAAGGTGGTGCACTTCTGCTGCCATCCACGGCTCCACCTAGACCGAAACTTGTTTCTTAATGGGGTACGCCTGGAAGTGGTTCAGGTTGCTTTTTGTCGTCTCTGAATTGGGCATACTCGCGGGACGCACCGCAATTTAATGGAGCACTTGCCAGCGCCCTACTGCGAAGACTTCGTTATCCCCCATACTTTTCCGCACATTCTTGTTGAATTCTTCCAGTCTGCGCGATCTTTCTTAGCGCGCGTTATTTGTCCCGGTACCGTGATGTTCGTGCTCGCTACCGCCTGTCCCTTGTACTCGGGACGAGTGCGCACACATTGAATTGTGGACTCGTAGACTTTTAAGGGAGGCCGGCCTTCTCCCTTTTATTTAACCAGTTTTTTTTCCTTATAGGTCACACGTTCCTGCGCCGGGGGAACCTCCCCCGAGCAGGAACTTGCTTCCTGCTTTTTGCCTTTGTCCTTTTTTTCATTTTTAGTGTTGAGTTTGTTTTTTTTGTTTTTTTTAATCTGATTTTTAAGTAGCCTAGTACTAGGCAAGTTTTTAATACGGTGACTAATGCCCAAGTAGGCAGTCGCCAGATGAGCTCTTTAAAAAAGACAAAAAAACACTGGTATTCGCGTATACCATCGAGGTTGGATCTCACCAGGCAGATCCATCTCTTTTGTGAAGGCTTACTCTCTTCAGAGCAAATCTCGAATCGTTTTGTCCCCGAAGGACTGGCCGGGATTCTTCTCGTCTTATCAGAACCCCCACTTCACGGATCTCCAGTTTCCCGTGTGAGATTTCGCGCTGAGCTGCGTCAGAGTCTCGATTTTTTGAGGTTGAACTTCTCTGGAGCAGAGGTGCCTTCGTCCGTCTTCAATGAGGATCGTGAACTCGTCTTCTGCCCCCATCCCCTTCATCCTCGTCTCCATCAGGATATTCGGCCGAGAATCACGACCATTTTCCGTCTCCATTCCCCCTTCCTCGAGGACTCTCTTTAAGGTAAAAGGATTGCATCTCCGGTTAATCGCCTCGCTTTCCGTCATTTAAATATTCCTTCTGTATAACTGATTTATAATATCCCATTTAAAAGCTAATTAACAAGTAATTAACGTTACCTGATTACCAATTTTCTATAGTCTGTCAGTATTATCCTTGTTTGCATTTCCTATATTTCCCGCATGTATTTATATGTTAACTAGTGAATTATAAAAATAATATTTTTGGTTTTCACTCTTTAAATACGATTATATCCTTGAACTGCAACTTGGTAAAACCATTAAACGCTATCGGCCCCTGTAATCAAATTGCACTCTTATAACTCGTAATCAACGGATTACTTTTACGAAGTGAACGCACTTGTACGTTGCGAAGGACGCGTACGTACATTAAAGGATATATGTGTATGTAATTGTATATATACATATTCTCGTGGCTTTTACCTCTTTCCTCCCAACCAATAGATACATATATCTATATATATATATATATATATATATATATATATATATATATATATATTTTTATATATATATATATATATTTATATATATATATATATATATATATATATATATATATATATATATATATTTATATATATATTTATATATATATTTATATATATATTTATATATATATTTATATATATATATATATATATATATATATATATATATATATATATATATATATATATATATATATATATATATATATATATATATATATATATATATATATATATATATATATATATATATATATATATATATATATATATATATATATATATATATATATATATATATATATATATATATATATATATATATATATATATATATATATATATATATATATATATATATATATATATATATATATATATATATATATATATATATATATATATATATATATATATATATATATATATATATATATATATATATATATATATATATATATATATATATATATATATATATATATATATATATATATATATATATATATATATATATATATATATATATATATATATATATATATATATATATATATATATATATATATATATATATATATATATATATATATATATATATATATATATATATATATATATATATATATATATATATATATATATATATATATATATATATATATATATATATATATATATATATATATATATATATATATATATATATATATATATATATATATATATATATATATATATATATATATATATATATATATATATATATATATATATATATATATATATATATATATATATATATATATATATATATATATATATATATATATATATATATATATATATATATATATATATATATATATATATATATATATATATATATATATATATATATATATATATATATATATATATATATATATATATATATATATATATATATATATATATATATATATATATATATATATATATATATATATATATATATATATATATATATATATATATATATATATATATATATATATATATATATATATATATATATATATATATATATATATATATATATATATATATATATATATATATATATATATATATATATATATATATATATATATATATATATATATATATATATATATATATATATATATATATATATATATATATATATATATATATATATATATATATATATATATATATATATATATATATATATATATATATATATATATATATATATATATATATATATATATATATATATATATATATATATATATATATATATATATATATATATATATATATATATATATATATATATATATATATATATATATATAATATATATATATATATATATATATATATATATATATATATATATATATATATATATATATATATATATATATATATATATATATATATATATATATATATATATATATATATATATATATATATATATATATATATATATATATATATATATATATATATATATATATATATATATATATATATATATATATATATATATATATTAATGTATTCGCCTCAGACATAGCAAAATGCGTCCATCGGATGCTTACAACCTTTTGATGCTATATGCGACGAATGCTTCTATCAATGACGAGTGACGATGTCTGTGTTGTGACGGCTAGAGTTAAACTGACCTGTTGAGTAGACATTTTTTTATATTTATACAGTCATCTACGTTGCCAGAATGTACTAGAAAGTCTTAAAATATATAAAAAAATCTAGAAAGTTCTAGAAAGCTCTACAGTTTATTTTTCACCAAATTAGTGCTGAATCTATATGGAATGTAAAAGACCTTCCATTGTTGTCCAGGTGGCAAAATACAAAGTATAAGGGAAATAATAGCTATTATTACCGTATTACTGTTTTTCTAACTTTTTAAATACAGTATATCATGTTTATACCATAACTGAAAAAGACATAACCTATTGAGACTTTTTAGACATTTTTACTATTTGCATCATAATTAATGTTATTTACCTTAAATGGGAAAATTTAAAAATTCAATGTCCTACCACAAAAGCAAAGTTTGAGGATTTATATTGACTTTTTTTATTTAATAGAGCCACAAACAATTGGGAAATAACACTTTTAACCCAAGAACAAGACAAAAGGGAAATTTTGTTACACATTGAATTATTAAGTCGTCACTTAGTATGGCGTGGCCAATTTTATGTGGTAAATATTCAAACAAAGAAGAGGTTAGTAATTGACTATTCACAGACTATTAACAAGTTAAAGCAGCTAAAATGCAATTGATGATTGAAAATAAGCTATTATTAACGCCTTTAGTTCTAAATTCGGTGCCAACTTACTGTTTACAGTGGGGACTGATGCGCCGCTTGCAGCCATTGGAGCCACTTTTAACACGCTTTACTTTCAAGATACTTGAATTATGCTAAAAGAAATCACTGTACTGTTGAGAAGGATGCTTACGGTATTGTCGAAGCGGTTAAGAAGTGATGGTATTTTCTCGGTCTAGAGTTTAACTTGATTACAGATGAGAAGTTCGTGTCTTGCATGTTTAATTTGAGTCATGCGAGCATAATAGAGTACGAAAAGATTGCTAGATAGCATTTAGAGTTGATTCCTTTTTTATTGCAAGATTGTGCTTCGACCTGGCTCCCCTAATGCTGTAGCTGACGCATTGACGCGTGATTGCTGCATTACTCTAACTCACAATATGCTGGAAGAACTGTGTAAAGCTCTCTGTTATCTAGGTGTTGCCTGCTTTACTAACTCGAGTTAGAAACTTGCCTTTTTATACAAATGACATTAAGGGTGTGGTGTCAGTGTGCCACATTTTTGAAAGGTTAAACCCAGAACTAGGCACTAAACAGTTATCATTAATTAATGAAGTTAAACTTTTCGTTAACGATTTAACTTTTAAGTTAACTTTAAAATTATTAACGGAATAATTAATTTTTGTTACATTTACCTTCCGTTAACTCAAGTCCATTAATTATAAATAATTTCAAGTAAATCAGTATTTCATTTCAGTTTCAGTGTCTAAATTTTCGATAACCGTGTGAAGTGAAGTTCAAAGGAATGACTGAGCAGCGCTCTCAGTTTGCGGCTAGTAGTAAGGAGGAGAGGTTATGTGTGATGGTCTAGCGGTGTTAGACTTTTTCGAAATGAAAACAAAAAGTACATGTAATTTAGCGTGTGTTTTTAATTATTATAATAACACACATTTTCATTATAATTTGTGGTAAACAGTCATATATTTAGTATGCAATGAACTAACTATGATATCTGTAGAACTTGGATGTGTTGACATCCTTGATGCTGAAACGGATAGTGACACTGAACTTTAACAGGAAGAGGTCCAAAACCCCTGACATAGCCCTGTTCAACTTTTTTTTTATTAATTTTATAGTTTTCTTTACATTTTTCCATGATATACAACTTGAAAAAGTCAAAATTTCCAAATATTTTGACACCAGTTCCCGGTTCTCTTGAATCATGTTAGGATGAAATAAATAAATTATAATAATTACCAGGCATCATTCATCAGGACTGATGGATGTCTAGAAACCAACAATTCATGGAAAGTATGATGTTTGCAGATTAACTCGAATATGACGGAGACATTGCATCAAAGCTGTAATGAACCAACACCTTCATTGCGTTGCTATATAGTACACTCCTTTATGGATGATGTCAATGTCTGATGCCTGATGCAGAGGCAGTACTTAGTAAAATGGAAAAAACACAAATGGTACCTGCCGCAGCAAGTCGTGACATTTGCCTTGTTCAGCAGTAGATTGAGTAACACAATAAAACACGACATTGCTGCCCAATTACATGCCACTGGAAACCAAACAGTTTCAGAACAGGAAAGCTTTCATTCCATGGAGTCATACCTAAGCCTATCCTGGTTGATCTCTTTGGCACAGAATTACATTTCCTTCTAGACACACTGAAGATTGGATCCGAATTGATTCTGGAACTTGTTACCCGTTGGGCTAAAAATGAGACTACAGAAAAGCGTTGGGATATGTTAATAATCGGAAAACCGTGAATCACATTGCTTATTGCTGAACGTGGTCTCAAGATAATGAGAGACTTTGCGAATGTCTAAGAACAGAGGATAAGCAAAGGGACTATATTCTTCAAGCTGTGGATTTCAACAGACACCACTTTGATAGCTTAAAAAAAACCCTGAAAGTTGACTGTGTGTCATTATGAAATTAATCCTAATGCAATGGTTTTACTTCGTGATCGATTAGACTCGTAACAAAATGTTAATTTAAAATTTGTATCATGAATAAGGCGCTTTGTCTACTTTAGAGTTTGAGAAAATAAATTTTGCGATATTTCTGAAATCTTGTTCCCAAACTATCATAAGTATATATTTCAGAAAGAGGATTAAAAACGATTTAATTTAATTCCAATTTGGACTCTCTATCTAGTTTAGATAAGAGTTATAGTGCAAGATATGATCCAAGGAACCACAGACGTAAGGCTTGTGTACGATTTCAAGGCAGAAAATTTAAAACCATGCGGCAATGCTTTCCAATATCTTAGGTGCGATTTTTTGTGTTATCAGGCCAAAAACCATGGTAAAATGTATGGAAATAAGAAAACGTTGATTTTTGAACCGGCTTATCATTGGCGAACGTAGGTGGGTGGGGTTAACTCCGAGCGGCACGAATTTTATTTTTTTGGGGGGGGAGGTGCATTTTTTTCAGGAATTCAAGAGAGGTTTACGTTAGAAAAATGGCGCCCAGCATTTATATATTTTTTTTTTCAGACAAATATGGTTTATATATATGAAATGAAATTTCCATGGTACACAAATGCATGCTAAATGAATGCATTTGTATACCATGGAAATATTTTATGAAAATTTCATAAAATTGTTCAAATATTCGTCAGTTGAAATATTTCACCGCTTAGTGTTAAAATGTGTTCTTCACTATAGTTACCGAAACATTTGTATATCATAACTTTGTAGTATTATTTATTTAAAGTGTTCAATTATTGCATACAGTGAATTAAGCATTTACCCTAATTTCTATAGCTATTGCAATCCATTCATGTAAGTAATCTAAAGCTATATTTCTCATTCTTTTTAAATTTCTAATTAATTGTCATATATTCCTAGGAACCAGAAGATGAGCGCACAAGCTTGAAACGTTGTTAATTTGAAGAAATGGATTTGAAAAAAAATGCTTGGATTATTTTTCGTCATTGGCTTCATCTTGAAAATTAAATTACGCCTCGCCGGCAACTCACCCCATCGCCATATATATATATATATATATATATATATATATATATATATATATATATATCGAACAGAGCAATACTGTAACGGGCGGTCACTAGATGGAGACGTTGTATTTATATATCGTCGAATCATTCTAGGTTGGTTCTAAGTTGTGTATAAGTAGCGCTCAAATTGCAAGGTAGTAGAGTAGACCCAGCGAGGAACTTCACTGAGCACCCTGTTGGGTCTATGAACTCCTGAAATTGAGCACACGCATTAATTACTGAAATAATATGCCATTCAGTAAGTAATAAACCAATGTAAAATAGAGATAAATACTTATATCACAACTGTACAATATTAAGAGAAACATGAGTATGAAATAAGCAAGCGAATAGCTTGAGTTTCCCATGCGATCATACAAAGATACACACACAAGGAAACAGCTGCGAGACGAAAGATCTCAATGCACAATAACAGGAGGAAGCCGAGCAAATATTGGGTAGTATCTACTTTGAACGGTAAGTTGTCTTATCATACTGATAGGGTGTGTTAGCTCCGCTGGGGCAAAATGTATCTGGCTACATTAAAAACTAACACACCTCTTTTGAATCCACCTAACAGTCAACAAAGGAACAAACGAAGATACTTCTGATCTTATTAGCTCCGCTCCGCGCTAAGATTAGGAGAAAAGAAGTCACGCTCCCCCTTGAAGTGTGTGTGTGGGGGAAAGGAGATGCTATAAATAAAAGGACTGAAACATTATGAGGAGAGAATCAGTTAAGTCATTTTTCAGTATCACTCATTTCCCATTATTCTCATTTGTTATTATTAGCGTCACGAGTCCGTTCCTCGTCCTCAAATCCTGCTGCCTTAGCCCCAACTACCTAAAGATATTGTAACAATTTACACAAAGCCGCGTAGGACTCGAACTATTTCGCTTTCACCAATTAAGGTCGACCTTAGCCAAGTGTGATGAAATGCCCTCGAAGGACCACCGTGATAGAAAGCCCCTTGGAAATACCCCTATATTCTTTCAAGACCACGTGAACCATCGTGGGAATTTTAGAAAGTCGAGGAATAATCCGTCACTCGATTAATGACCCGTCCCAGCTGTGTTTGCTTTCAGATGCCAATTGCCTCCCCCCTCCCCTGCGATAACGCCGTGTGCAGCCACATTAACTCTACCCACATATCGCGAGGCGAGTTTCATCGTCTGGAACGACGCGTTATCATGAATTGTGTTTGCTTAGACTGACGCCAAAAATTCCTTAGGGACCGCAAGGACCTAATGCGTCTATCAGAGCAGCTACCCGGGTATTTAACCCAAAGCTCACCATCTCTCGAGGATATTGAAAGCCCGCCATTCACTCAGTACAGACTGCCGTCTGTTTCCCGTGACCCCCGTAACTCGCCGTCGAAGATCTCATCAGCAGATCTACCTTCGTTAAGCTTTGGCCCCTGTTCAGAGGAAAGCTATCGAACCCCCTTCTTCCCGAAGAGTTGTGCAGCCCTCTCATCTTCACCACCCCTTCATGATTCTAGTTCTTTTGAGACTGATACTCCTTGCCGATCAACAGAATCGTTTCGAGTTGACATTACGTCTCTCTGGAGCAGAGAAAACACCATTCTTCATCACGATTTTTTTTTTAAGGGGCTATCTGGTGACTGCCAACTTAGGCATAAGTCGCCGTAAACAAACAGCCTAGTTCTAGGCCACTACAAAAAAAAATTGAAAAGAAATAACAATTAGGAAGCAATAACAATAACAAAACAATAACAAAAACAACAACTAAACCTAGTTAAATGAAAGGGAGAAGGCCGGCCTCCCCCAAAAGTCAACAAGTCCACCAGTCAATGTGCACGCACTCGTCCTGAGTACAAAGGACAGGCGGTAGCGACCCCGCCCATCCCGGTACCGGGACAGGTAACGTGCGCGAAGATCACCCAGACTGGGACATTCGACAAGAATGTGCCGAACAGTCTGGGGGACGACGCAGTCGTTGCAATAGGGCGCAGGCGAGCGCTCCATCAAATAGCGATGGTCACATGAGTGTGTCCGATTCGGAGACGACAGAAAGCGAACTGAAGCCGTCGCAGCATTGGGGAATGGGTCCATGGGAACAGTTGCGGCACAATGACACGCAACTTTAAGTTCCCTTCGACCGTCTCCCATCTTCTTTTGCCAAGCAGTCCGAAGAGCTGCCCGTATTCCTGCCATGTAGTCGGTGTGAGGAAGAGCGAAACGCTGGTCCGGTCGCAGAATCCTCGCGGACTCTTTGGCGCCCTCATCGGCGCGCTCATTCCTCGCAATTCCTACATGTCCAGGAACCCAGCAGAAGATAATCTTAACATCCGCCCGGCTCGCCAAACCGTGGCGTCACGGATATAGCGAACCAGGGGATGCGGAGATTCCAATGCCCCGAGAGCACTCAGGGCACTTTGTGAGTCGCTATAGATCACAATCCGGTCTCCGAACCGAGCACGTCGCGTAATCTCGCGTACCGAGTCGTGTATTGCCACCAGCTCGGCAGCGAAGACAGACGCAGCGCCTGGCAGAGCCCCGCTGACTTCGAACTTAGGAGATAGGGCGTGGAAGCCAACCCCCTCTTCGGACTTGGAACTATCCGTGTACACTGGCACGGTTCCAGCGTGACACGAGATGTGGTCGCAATAGGTCGAACGCAATACTCCCGGTGCTGTACAAGCTTTGGGAGCAGAGGCGTGGCGACAAATAGCCAAATGTGGTACCATCCAGGGTGGGATCATGGGCGTAACCATAGGCACCACCGGCCCAAGAGCTATACCTAGCTCTCAAAGGAGTTTCGTGGCCATAAACCCAAGGGCCTTAGGGTATGACTGGCGTCTCTCGGCGGCATAGGCACTGTCGAAATCAGTTGCGGATGCAGTGAGAGCTGTTGACGACTGAGGGAGGCGCCGGGTTCGCGCGTACAGGTGAATGAGGCACTGTACACGGCGTAGAGCGAGTGGTATCTCCCCAGCATTGACTAGTAGGCTCTCAATGGTGGAAGTGTGGAACGCACCGGCCGCAAGGCGAAGGCGGGTGTGGTGAATAGAGTCCACCTTCTGCAATACACGCTCGGCTGCGGATGCATAAAACTCGCATCCTTAGTCGATCTTCGAACAACAAAGAATCAATAAAAAAGTAGGGCAATAGCCCTATCAGCGCCCCAAGCGCTAAACGTCACGGAACGGAGAATATCCATGGCGCTGGTACGAGAGACTCTAAGGCTGCAAATATGAGCTTCCCAGGTGAGGCGTCGGAAAAATACAAGACCAAAGAAATGGTGCGATTCAACCACTTCCAGGCGTACCCCATTAAGGAAACAAGTCTGGGTCTGGGTAGAGCCGTGGATGGAGGCAGAAGTGCACCACCTTAGTCTTTGCCAAAGAAAACCGAAACCTGTGCGCTTCGGCATAGCGAGAGACGCGATTTAATGCCTGTTGGAGTCGACGCTCCAGAGTTGGCATTTGGGCCGCGCCAAAATAGATCGAAAGATCGTCCACGTTGAGTGAAGCGAGAACATCTTCCGGCAGCACCGAGGTGATGCCATTGATGTTCAGGGCAAAGAGTGTGACACTGAGGACACTTCCCTGCGGGACACTCTCTTCCTGATCCATTAGGCCGGAGAGGGCTCCCCCCACCCGTACGCGGAATCGGCAATCTCGCAAAAAATCAGATATAAACATTGGCAGGCGTCCACTCGCCCCCATCGTGTGGAGAATCTCTATGATCCCGTATCGCCATGCGGTATCATAGGCTTTCTCCAGATCGAAAAACACCGTGGCGTAGTGCTGTCTACGAAGGAAAGCCTCGCAGTCGGCATTTTTCAGTCGGAAAAGAGCATCCGACGTGGAGTGGAACTTGCGGAAGCCGCACTGTGCAGAAGACAGATGGCCTCCGCTGTCCATAAAAAAGCTATTCTAACATTTACCAATTTCTCCATCAACTTGCACACGCAAGAGGTTAGAGAGATTGGGCGAAAACCGGTCGGAGTAGAGTGATCTCTCCCCGGCTTGCGAAAGGGGAACACTGTAGCGATTCGCCAGGAATCTGGGAGAAGACCCTCCGCCCAGATCCTGTTTAACAAATCTAACAGAAAGGCCATGCCTCGCTCACCCAGGTGTCGAAGCATGGCGTACGGGATATCGCCCGGACAATGGGCGGTGTCCGCGCACGAAGCAAGAGTGGAACGCAACTCACTCACAGTAAACCTGTCGTTGAAGGGTTCTCCGCCTCTTGAGGTAAATTCCAGCCCGCGGCCTTCCGCGACATGACGACGTGCATTAAATTCTAGGCGAAGCAGCATCCCGACAAGAGAATGTGGAAAAAGCGGGCGCCAAGGATTCTGCTACGGACGCGGGGTCCGAGATTGCGGTCCCATTCTCCTGGAGAACGGGAGGGGGGTCCTGCGAGAACTTGCCCCGAATCCTTTTGACTTGCTTCCACACCTCTGCTAAAGGGGTCTTCCCGTTAAGTGAAGACACGTATGCCCGCCAAGAAGAGCGGTGGGCGTGCTTCGAAATATACCGGAACATAGCCCTAGCCCGAGGAAATTCAGCAACAGGAAAATCGTTTGGGCGGCGCTTCTAGCGCATGTAAGCATAACGCTTCTGTTTGAGGGCCGTCTCACACTGGGCCGATCACCATAGGAGTGGTCGGCGTGCAAAACGGCCAGACGTCCTAGGAATAGTAGTGAGTCCCACGGCGATGAGGTTGCCGGAGAAGAACTCAACGGCCTTATCCACCGACCTAAATTCCTTGACTGAGATAGAGAATTCAGTAATTTCCTTAAAATGATATTTGAATGGGAAACTGATCACTATCATGGAGGTCATCGACCCCCCCTTAATCAAACTCAGGCTGTGCATCCGGAGAGAACAAAGATAGGTCAAGGCAAGAAAATGAAGCGGTTCTCGGACAGTGATGCGTAAACTCATCCACGTTCAGGACACCCATCTCAAGCTCTTCGATCAGATCGGCAAGGACTTGTCCCCTGGGATTTATGGAGTAATCTCCCCAGAGAGGATGCCTGCCGTTCAGATCTCCAAGCAAGAGATAGGGCCTCGGCAACCGTGCCACGACGCGGCGGAAGTCCCCCGCGTCGAAGTCAGCTGACGGTGGAATGTACGCAGAAATGATAGTATACCTCCTATCCAGGTGCAGCTGCACAGCCACTGCCTGAAAGGAGGTATCTAAAGAGAAAGGAAGAACGGAGACATCATGCCGGGTGTAAACCGCGCATCCCCCAGCCCGGCCATTCCGCGGTGGTGGGGTCGCAAGACCCTTATACCCCGGGAGGGAGGGCAGGGGGCACGCGCCTAGCATGGTCTCCTGCAAAAGGATAGCTAACGGGGAACGGGACGAGACGAGCCTCCGCAGCTCCTCTCAGTTGGCCCAGAGTCCACGGCAATTCCATTGAAGGAATATCCCCTCCAGGCCTAGCTCGGAGGAGACGCGGGGGACCTCCTCGATTAAAAGACGCTCACGGGAATGGCCGTACGCTTCCCGGGGGCAGAACCCCGGGCGCTGTTGGCCGGACAATGCGCTGAAGGTGCTGCCAGTCGTGAATCATTTTAAGACGACCCATGTTTTCGGCTGCTTCTTTCCTATTAAATTACTTTGTTCTCTAAACCAAAGGCAATTTAGTTAACGACATTGTTTTACCACTATGATAAAGTATTGTGGTAAATAGCAAGTATACCAATGCATTAAATACTGTGTTCATGGCTATGACACTACTATGAAAATACCGCTGTTAATCTCGTCAGAAGAGCCTTCTCACATTCTCTAACATGCACTTCCGCTGATACAAAAGCTGCCTACTAAGCCATAAAAACGAAAATAGATTCATCCATCCTCCCCCCTCCCCGATTTTCACAAATATTTCCCGTATTGAAATCACGCTCTGACATGTGCCAATAACACCGGATATAAGGCGACAAAATTTTAAAAGCCTTGGAGACTTGAAAGATGGCGGTAATGAGCCAGGGATCGCTGTTCTTCAAATGGGCAAACCATCGACTCCTATTCTTCAAATGGTTCCATTTGAAAATAATCCAATTAACCTTCTTCAAAAACTATAATAATATATTAGTATTAGCGTAATTGGTTGAAAAGTCCCTTGTTTAGGAATTAGGTGGTTAATCAATTTGAAACCCCGTTCACTTCTAAAATAAAATTATTTGTTTAGCTTACCGAACTTCGCTTGAAACTTCGCTATCATTTATTTCAGTAGCGAAACCCCCCCCAAATCGTGATCATAGAGTATTCGAAAATTAAATCAAACCATTATTATTAGGCGCGAATTGAAATGTGATTCTTGTGACTTATGATGAATTGAACGAAATGTGCTTCGAGTTTGGATAATATATATTTGGAAGTGTCAAAAGAAGGAATATACGAAGTATAAACATAAATTGTCATTTAGAAAGAATTCTTTTTTAAAATTCTAAATTGAGCCTTTAAAATGGGCTGAAGCAATTTTCTCTTGGTGCGACGAAATTGGTGAATCTAATGCATCTAAGTTATTGAATACCTCGCTAAAACTTATGGTCGAATGGTATAGTTTCTTTCGTGAGATGAGTACTAAACATTTTGCAAATAAACCGATTAAACTGGCTGGGTCTGTTGTCACAATACAAGTTGACGAATTGTGCTTTTCCACCAGCCCTGGAATACACGAAAATTGTCAAGCTCCGAGATACTGCAACCCTGTTACCAATAATTGAAAGGGTTGAGGCAATCATCAACTATTCACTCCGACGAATGAAAAACATACCAACAAATCCACAACTTTAGGATACGTTCCTAAAACTCTGAACCTTCGCTAAATTTTGTAGACAAAGAATCAAGTGTCTATATACAGCCTGTAGAATCTTATGGAATAAACACAAAGCTAAAATAAAAAAGATGAACGGATGCAGAATAGATTTGTTACACTTTTATTCACACGAATTTATGTTTCGTGAAAGACGAGCAAATTTATTTCATGCCATTTGTGATGCAATTGCCGAACAGTTTGTAACTATGATTAAATTTATTTTCTTACCTTTTAATTTATATCCTTACCTTGTTTAGCACTATTCTTCAAATAGGCGAAATTGGGACCCTTATTCTTCAAATGGGCAAAACTTGGACCTTTATTGTTTAAAAGGGTCCAATGGAACCGCTATTCTTCAGAGGCTCCAAAATACCATTCCCCGAAATGTTACCTCCAGTAGTCTTGCTAACTAAAACGTATTATTTACATCACCAAGGTTTCGAGGCCCTGTCATGAAAAAACATCTTCCTCTCTTAGTCTTGTGAAAAAGGTTATTGCTGTGTGCTACTTCTTTTGTAACGTCGGTGGTACCGCAATTCCTAGTATATAGTCATGACCTCCCCGCTCCTCTATCGGGGCAATTATTGACACATCATCTTTAAGACCAACTCATAAATCAAATTCTTTACCTCAACGCATGAGCGACTCTTCCCAAGATATATTAAACAAGGCTAAATATGGAATACACAGTCACATTGTCAAATGAGATCGCATTATATTGTATTATATATCATTTTGAAGGGATTTTTTCTGAATTAAAATATATTATGGATATTTAATATTATTCAATATTAAATAGAATATAGGTGATTTAATTAAATATGGGGGGTGGGGCTTATAGGTCTGAAGTTAAGAAGCGGGTATAAAAAAATGAACATTAGAGCACCTAATGGTAGGTCTTCGAATTATGATACTACTAGTTGATTACAAATAGACGGATGTGGGTGTGCACTCCAAATTAAAGGGATATGGGGGCGAGCGCCCCATTTCGAAATAATCACCTTAGGGTTTGAATTAAAAACGGTTAGCAGACGTTATTAGGGTCTCCAATGTTAATTGGTTTATGCAGGAATTCGCCCCTTCGGAGAGGAGCCTAAAATGGAGTCATTAAGTTTTAGTGAAGTGGGTGACTATGCATTCCAAATTAAATTAATAGCAAAGAGACGCTTTTGTTCATGAGCTTATTACTTTTAGTCTATCACCTTAACCTTTTATTGTTATTCATAACTTTTCCCTTTATCATAACGGTAGAGGGGTTAATTATTCGTATACCAAACGGCACAATTATTGCTTCAAAATTTCGGTGTGATTCATCCTAAAAAAAATTATAAAGTATTTAAAACTATCGCTGTACTTTTCAGTCCAATTGGTGGTCAATGCATTAAGGTGACTGAAAGTGTCTTATGAAAAGGAAACGTCTCATTTAAAAATTCTTTGTTTCCCAGTACTGAGGGATGGTTCAAATATATTTTTAATGGGGGAGGGAGGTGGGGCGCCAATTTATGCAAATGTCGCTCACTTAACGAAGCTAACTAAATTATCAAGTAGGAAAAAGGAAAATAGGGGTAGGGGAATGGGAGGAAAACGCAAGTCAAATTAGACTAAAAAGAGAAAAGAGTGAAGGAGAGGAAAGATAAAAGATTTATTTACAGAGAATCAAGGGTCTTCTGCTGAGTCAAGGTAGGTGCGGGATGTAGTACAGATGAGACGGCGATCGTGACAAATAAGGTCTACTTGGGTTAGCTTGGTGTGCCGCAGGCAAAGTCGGGCCAGCCGCATTTCTTTATGGCGGGAGAGGTCGAAGGATGATGCTCAGTGGACAAGGAGAGGATTTAATGGGTTGCCAGGTGGCGAGCCTTAAGGAGCTTCTTTACATGGGCAAGGGAATCGATGAATGGAAGAGGGACCAGGCGTGCTGGGGCGGGGGCTGACCGAGTAGCTTGCTCAGCCGCTACGTTGTCAGGGACACCAACGTGGGAAGAGCCCAGCAAAAGATGAAAAGCTTATTGAATTAGATTGAAAGCTCATGCAAAAGCATTCGGATCTCGTTGATTAAAAAAGAGAAAGCAACCAGTTTGTATGTTTTGCTTCTCAAACATCTCAGTTCATACCAAAAAGATGGCAGGAAAAAACTGCAGCTATGTAAATAAAGCTATTTTCTCAGTGTTTATGTAATTATTTAATAACTTAAATGATTCAGCTTCCATCTACACCGTGGAATTTCTAAAAAGAAAAAGACTATTTTCTGTACTCATTTAATTATATACATCAACAGCACAAATTTATATTCTAGACGACACATTTACAACTTGGGTATTTTCTCGATCTTAACATAAGAACATAACAGGATTGTAAACCAGGTAATTTATTAAAATTATTTGTAAAGTTAAAATAATGCACGTGGACAGAGCTTAAGTTAAGATAATCATATTTTTTGGTAATATCTTCGAGACTAGATTTCTCAATTTAGAGTATGGACTTTGTAATTGATTAATATCTAGTAAAACGTGATAAGGGACCGACATTAAATCAACATTTTATCAAAAATTTCCTGGTTTAAATATTCACTCGAGATATAATCGCTAAATTTTGGTCCGTTAAAATTACAACATGAATCTGGTACACAAAAATTGTTTATATTTAGATCAACAAAGAAGAGAAAATATAATTAATTTTAATGTCTTGTTTATCAAGATTTAAATTTACACAGTAAACTGCCCTCTCGAATTCCAAACAAAAAATGCAAAAATGATGGAAGTGTTTCAACGGATATTAAAATACCCGCCTCCTCCACAAAGCAATCACTTTAATATTAATTCCAAGGCTTTAAAAAAAAATGATCACCCAAATTCATGTCACGCGTAATATTAAAAAATTAATAAGATTTTATAATTAACTTTATGGTGTGGGAACAGATTGATTTATAATCTGAATATGAAAAAAAAACAATAAAGATTTTTCGGTTCCAATAATTTGATGTTTTGACGCAGTGCCTTTCGTGGTATTTTAAATTGTTTTTGTGAATATATTTGTCTAGATTTCAGTTAGAATTGGTTTAATAAGATTGCACAAAACTTTACCAAAAACCCTTTACTTAGTTATACGTATTTTTTTCACACGAATGGGTTTTTTTTTTCTTTAGAACGTGATGATATTTCTTTCTTTTTTTAGAATTTGCTTATGTTCTAGTGCCCATTGCTTTTTTTTATGGAAATCTATAATTAATACTAAATACTCGATTCCTGCTCGTTGGTTTTTTATAACCACTAGTCAGACACTATACTATTGTGGAATATGGCTAGTTAGCAAGAGGTTAAAATATCTATATCATGTAATTTTGCTGATTTATCAAGATTATATGTAGTTACTAGCTAATCTAGAGAAAATAAAGTCGATGTATCACTTTATCATATCCTTGTATTTTTTTTCTATATAATCCAGTAGCAATACTACAACGGTATCTAATCAATTGGGGCGTGAGCAGATTTTCTGTAATCGCTCGGAAGATGTGAAAATATTTTGTAACACAAAAGTTTTCTGATATTTTTTACATCAAAATATTAGTCAACTTTCTAGGTCGACGGATGAATTCGATTTATAGATTTTACACCTAAAACAGACTACGTCGACAACGAGTGCAATTTAGTTAGCTACGACTAGTGCATATTAACGACATATTGACTTTGCAGTGAAAAGAATTGCAGAAGTGCAATATTCACCTGTTGCAAGGAAAAAAACATAGAAATCAGTCTGGCCAAAGTTTAAGTAGATTATTCAACAGATGAGAGAACACTGTTCTTATATAAATGGGGCAAACACAAAGATATAAATAAAAGAGTCATGATATTTCTTGACCAGTCTTTCAATCTGTAATCCTGGCATATTTGGGTCAGGTTTTAAAGTTGCAACATTGTGTAGGACATGGATCCTTTTTGAGAAGAATGAAAGAAAGAGATGAAAAGTGCTCTCAATTAGGGAATAACTCCGATTATGGATCTCTACAAACACAGTTAGACATTAAATTAGAAAATAAATAGGAGGTTGATTCCAGAGTTAAATGTTTGGGTAGCTGATACTTGGGTATGTCAAATTCGTCTGCTAGCAAGAGAGCAGAAATTTGAAATGTAGCAGCAAGAAGGAAATGAACCCAAATAACACGGTCGTATTTGTGGCTACGAGTTTCTCTAAGTTTCCCATTCAGATATGCAGTGGGTATCACGTGTGTATCCGTACTACAACGGAATAATCCTACGAAAAAAAATGGCTGCAGTTTGAATAACTTCGAAGGAAAGGTTTCCAAGCTCTTTACTTGGAAATTTACAAATAAAGGTGGACTATCTTTAAACTACGCTAATTTTTTCACTAAGCATTAACCTATCAAAATTTCCTAAAAAATATTTTATAACCAGGAACAATGTCGTATTCTAATAACAACCTATATATTACACACACACACATATATATATATATATATATATATATATATATATATATTTATATAGCCCTTAGAAAAAAATATAAACACTTACTCCAGACATGATATGATATGAAAAATAATGTAAAATAATGTAGTGTACAATTAAAGTTTTATCGCTATCACATAGTGCTTTACACAAAATATTAGTAGACAACAAGATATGATAAAAATAGAAGATGCATTGATATAATCCTAAATGGGCCCCAGTCAAGTTTTTTAATTGGACAAGGGAGAATTAATGGGAAAATATGCAAAGTTCCAATTTTATACTCGTACTTGCCAAAAGAAGGCATGGGGAATCGAAACACAGAGTCCAAACTCTTTCTTCTCTATTATCATAGAAGGATTTGGGGAGAACAAGGAAGGGGGGAGGAAACGAATCATCCACATCCATTGAGAGGTAAAGATTAAGTCAGTGATGAAATTCTAAAGTAATAGAAGCATGATGATATTTTGTACTCATGAACACTGATCCGATTAAGTATAATGAACTAATTTAAACATGTTGTTTAAATTGACCTTCATGTCATTGGAGCTGAATGGATTCCGAGAGAATAACCACTCTCTTAAATTTCTAATTTTACATAGAATGACTATATAAACATCTGTTTGACTTGGTTTACTAATCAGATCAGTTCGTATGGTACAAAATGTCACTATGCTTCTTTTAGTTTAGTTTATCAGTGACTTAATCTTTATCTCTCAATGGATTCCTTTCCTCTCGAGAATCTTTCTTGTCCTCCCCAAACCCTTCTAGGTGAATGCATATTTATAACTTCTCTTTTGTTTGCCCTTCTGTCCCTGAAAAAGCCTTTTAGATAACGAAAAAGGCATTTGGACTTTTGTTTTTATATTTACGCCGCGTTTTTTAATTAAATATTAACGTGGTGTTTTTGTGAGTAGCTTTCCATACTCGGTCTTGTGTATAAAAGAACTAAGTTTTTCTTCGATATATTTGCTTACAACGTTTCATTCTGGTATCCATTTCTGTCTTGGTAAAATGCTGACATAGCCAATAAAAATCCCCCCCCTCGGCTAATTCCACTTATTATCTAATTTGTTAATTCTTTTTGCACAATTTTCTTGTTTTTCAATCCTGCCTACTAAAATTCGTAATTCGAGACTACTATAGTTACACGTTTTGAAAATGCTCCCATTACAGAAATGTTCATTCTAAAGAAAACATTACAAATTTAGGGTCAGGAAGCTATGAGGTATGTATATGACATGTG
This sequence comes from Ceratothoa steindachneri, assembly GCA_963969495.1. Lineage (NCBI taxonomy): Eukaryota > Metazoa > Arthropoda > Malacostraca > Isopoda > Cymothoidae > Ceratothoa > Ceratothoa steindachneri. The sequence goes on along the minus strand of OZ018330.1, from coordinate 53,928,470 downwards.
CACATCCTGATTTGCATAACGAATATATCAGGTACTTGGAAATGAAATGGCATTGTTGATCTAAGTGTGGGAGGAACAGGATACGAAATGGTAAGCAGAAAGTTAAGGCGGGCAGCTAAACGAATCAAGTGATTTGAACTTATAGAATATGCACATGGGAGTTATTCTTTTCCTGACGTTTAATATCGTAAAATTTAAAAATAACAACGAACAAAGTCAACGAGAGAGTAACAATATAAGAAAATGCATCCGTCTCAAATTAACCCTGATAATAATTAGTTCCACCAATAACTCAAAATTTGTAATAAAGTTTAATACTTTACTAATGGAAAAATGGTAATCAGTAATTTACAATTAGTTTTTTTTAAAATTCATGAGTCAATTTTTAGGGTAGGAAAATTTACTAATTTAAAAATGGTAACAACTAATCGAAAATTAGCCCTTTTCAAATTCATGACCCAATTTTTAGGGTAGGTAAATTTATTAATGTAAAAATAGTAATAAATAATTTAGAATCAGTAATTTACAATTAGCCATTTTCAAATTCCTGAGTAAATTTTTAGGGTAGGGAAAAATGTACTTACGTAAAAATCGAAAGCAATAACCTAAAATTAGGATTTTCAAATTCATGAGTCAATTTTCAGGGTAGGGAAATTTATTAATGTAAAAATGGTAACCAATCAATATAAAATAGTCTTTTTCAAATTAATGAGTCAATTTTTAGGGTAGGCAAAGTTACTAATGGAAAAATGGTGTTCAGTAATTTGCAATTACCCTCTTTCAAATTCCTGAGTCAATTTTTAGGATAAGAATATTTACTAATTTAAAAATGGTAATCATTAATCTAAAATTAGCCTTTTGTAAATTCTTGAGTGAATTTTTATGGTAGGGAAATTTACTAATGTAAAAATGGTAACCAATTAATAATAAATAGCCTTTTTCAAATTAATAAGTCAATTTTTAGGGTAGGGAAATTTACTAATGGAAAAATGGTAATCAGTAATTTACAATTACCCTTTTTCAAATTCATGAGTAAATTATTAGGGTAGAAAAATTTAGTTGGAAAATCTACTAATGGAAAATTAGGCTTTTTCATATTCATGGGTCAAATTTTAAGGTGGGAAAATTTATTAATATAAAAATAGTAATCAAGAATTTAAAATGAAAGGATAAAAATAGAATGTTTGGGCCTAGGCAAAGGGCACTACTTGATACAGGATAAAATTTTAATCATATTATTCATTTAAGCAGAACACAGTCATAGTAACACTTTTTAATGTTCATAACACATAAATAGATAATTAATTAAACATTAAGTCAGATTTAAGGTTGTATAGTTGGTATATTGATAATTTCTTGCTAATATGAGCAGAATGAAAATGGAGTATTTAAAATGTTTATTAATTGGGCTTTATTACCATATATCCTTCGTATTATTGTTTTCTCTAGAAAAATTAGTTTTATTATGCTCAGACAATTACATTATGAGAAATATTATGCAATTATTTTCCACCTTTATTTATTTATAATATATATATATATATATATATATATATATATATATATATATATATATATATATATATATATATATATATATATATATATATATATATTCTTATTTTCAAGTCGCCCATTTACTAACAAAAGAGTAATATCGTAAGGCCATAATTAACTTTTTGCCTAGAAATGTGAAAATGTGCAACTAAGTAATTATAGCACAGTATTTATTACTTTCGAATACCCCCAATATATATATATATATATATATATATATATATATATATATATATATATATATATATATTATTTGCTGAGAAAAAAATTGAGGTGACCTGCTAATATATCTAAAAATATCACCCTTTTCAACACCCGGGATTTAAAAGAAAGCAACTCCAATTTTTTTTTTTTAGTTTGTTCACTTGAAAGCAGGGTGTTGAAAGTCAGTGAACAAAATCTCCTATTCCAACTTTCTATTCCTTAATTACTTAATAAACAGATTCCGATTCCTTTAACTGCTTTATATCTCTCTAGCAACACACATGAGTAATCGCTTCACATAAATTCCACGTATAGCAAAAATATTTACCCCAGCAAATTGCCTTCTCGAAGATTCCCGCCAAAAAACGATTTGCGTCTAAAAAAGGCGCGAATATCTTTTGTGGTATCTGTTTAACTCTTGACTCTCAATTATCGAGTTTATGTAAATTAGTTATAGCCATTGGTTCTAATCTGAAAGCTAGTATTGCATGATGCATTATATCGTGTTTTCGCGACTATATCACCTTTAACGAAAGAATTCGAAGTCGCTTAAGTCTCATTGATGGAAGTTTTACGATACGATAGATTGCCTTATCAATCTTTGAAGCTCAAATGTCGCCTACCAAAGAAATTTCATCAAACATTAAGCGTAAAGCTCAGAGTCAAAAGAATTTCACCAGTTCCACTTTCAGACGTTCATTTCCTTCTGTTCCCCCTTCACAACTCTACTTGGAAGTTTGATATGGAGACAACATTGACCCGTTTACTTCAACCAGAGGATTTGGCGATTGAAGTATTTATAAATGCTTGCATAACTGCCCCTTCCCTCGAGAATAGATAGTGATGGATATACAGGATTATGTTATTAACGCTTATGAAAAGAAGATGAAACTTTGATTATATGATATATAAATATATATAGGAGGAAACTTTCTGGGAAAAATAAGTATGCGAGACAACAAATAACTAGGAAACAAAAATAGATAAACAAACGGGTTAGTGAAACAAATTTCCTCAATATTATGTGGCGAATATTTAGTTATTAGCTAAGATAAAACTAAAACCCTTTTCTACCATCTCAACTGTTCTGAAACGACATGAAATCATAATGATAAAGAATGTTTTTTCCTTCGGCCACATAAGGAAAAACTAACTCCCAAATTTTCTTCTTGGTTCCATTATAATATAGGTGACCATCATACAAGCAAAATTTTATAATTAATTTAAATTTACTTTGGGAATTCCATTACCTACAAATTCAGTATATTTTACTTTTGTGTAATTTTCTTTGATATAGGAAAGGGGAGCAATATTCCATGCTATTCTATGTTATGAGGCCAAGTTGGGGATTTAAATGGGATTTGTTTATCAACAATCTTACCGCTAAAGGAGTGCTAATTGTTGGTTACTCTGGTCTGTTTTGCTAGATGTAACTGAATTTAAATGTCATTTAGAAATTAGATGCATAACATCCATTATTATTATCAGCTTAAGGAGCCCTAAACCACGAGATTATAATTAGTGAGTTATAGTTTCGATTGGTGAGTAGTTGGGGGCTTTCAACTTAGCTGAGAAAGATTCATCGTTGAACTCCTTATATTTCCCTTCAATGAGATCATTCAAAAGAAGGCTGTAGGCCTGGAAATAAATAAAAGAACACGGGTCAAGGCCTACCATAAAGACAGGGACGTATTAGTGGAAAAGACACGTGATTAATTTCTTTGGTGCTTTAGAAATTTACCAAACTCGTGACCTGTCAAAAGTAGTCCCGCAGTAATGACAACACACTTGTACAAGAACTTACTATTTAAAGAAAGAAAATGGATAGAATAGAAAACTAAATGAAATAAAAGAGATTAAGGGTAAAACATAGGTAAGAGAATTGATAGTGGAATTTTGGAGGATACAAAATTTGTTCGTAACATGAGACACACCATCATTGACAACCGAACAGAAGAGTAATTACTAATACTCTAATGGATAATTGAGAAGTGCTATATATTAATTGTGTCACGGGACGAATTTGGTGGTAATTTGTGGGTAAAGGCATTTCTACCACCTCCTGTGGGGCCCTCGAATTCCAAAAATTCCTAACAGAGCTATGCAGGCGCCTAGATAAACCAGACACATGAGTAAATAAGCTCCCTTGATAAAGATAATGTTTAATCTTTTCAATTTGGCTATCTACCCTAAATGAAAAGTGGTAAACAAATGCTAACTGCTAATTCCTGCCATAAACACCAACGTTATTGCTGTTCAACAACGTTCCAGATGTCACGCTGGGAAACGTTCTTCCCGGCGATTAGCCGCCACTCTACGCCAAGTACCACCCAATTGCATATGGTTCAGGACAATATTCGCTGCTCTTCGGCTCGGTGGCTTTCATTTAAATGTTGACTATACACCAACAACACGTCCACGTGGGCTGACTACGGTAAGCTGAAGCATCCGTTTACTCAATCTAGCATATACTCTATCAACTCAAGCGACAAAAATCATATAAGGAATTTACTTAAACTTGCACAACTCATCGCTGCTACGCATCAACTTACTCACTCGTCCACTCAATAGCGAGCACACATCTATCTGACTCGATCGGCTAAGCAACCAAAGATTACCATGGCAAACACCTTTGAAAAGAGATCCACCGGGACGGCAGGAAACTACTTTCTCAAACTCATCAACAGAAACACTCTCCCAATCTTTTTAATTGATCAATCATCTTCGCAAACTCGACGACTTTCTCATTACACTACTTAACAATTTTTTGCACGTTTTGTTTATTATTATTATTATTATTATTAATATTTTTCTACTATTTATTAATCAATTTCCTGCGATAATTCCAAAAATGTTATTGTTTTTTTCTGTATCATCAACCGTACATAAATACATTGATTTTTATATTATTAAAACCCCCACTTTGGGATGTTTATATATTATACAATTTAATGTCTTTTTTTATGTTTCAGATGGTTTCCTAGAATATAATTTAACCTTTCTTGAGTATGGCTACTAGAGGATCCAAAAATTCTTCCGATACATTTTTTTACATGTGGATATTATGTGTATTAAGACAAAGCATACATATATCACATAAAATCGTGAAAGGTGAAAAATTCTGGATTGTGTACAGACTCTACTTTGGAATCCCATGATATGCTGTATCTACTCAAGAAGGACGGTTGAGAGGTGTAAAAGGGGCGATGCCTTTTGTTATTCCAAGTGTATATAGAGAGCCGAAGAACAACTATGATGACTGCTATTTCTTCCTGATAGATGTTACAAAGTAAAGACAAGCTAAAGGAAAACAAGCTCTTCAGTATCCAGACATACCACTATCTGTAGCACCTGTCCCTCATGATAACTTCGCAGTACCACATCTACAGAAAATGTAAGTAGAAAAACTTCTCGTAATATTCTACACAAATTTTACTTTTATGTAGAATGGAGTATTAGTTTCATTCATGTTTTTGCTGAAGTTGCTAAATGTAGACATTTCTTTTTTTTAGACAGAAAATGTAATCGGATTTTCATCAGAAGAGTTAGTAAGTAGCGGAAGCAACAAAATGGATGAAGCATTCGTACCAAGAATGAGTACCTACCCCTAATTTCCAAATCAAAATGAATTGGATGGTTTGATCAAGGACTTAGGTCTCATTAAGTGAGGAGATGAACTTTTAACATCTAGGCTGAAGGCAGGAAATTTACTAGGGAAAGGCTGGAGGACATCTGGGGACCGGATACGACATGACTAATTTGAAATTGACTTTGATGTTATTGGGAATCTGTGTTTCTGCAAACCTGTGAACGACTTGTTTACTGCTGTTGGATTGAAGCATGATCCTGTGGAATGACGACTGTTTATAGAAAGCTCAAATCAATGTTACTGTACAATGGAAACCAATATCCATTTTTTAATATTGCACATTCCGTACATAAAAAAGACTACGATAATTTTAGAGGTTCTTGACAAATTCAGATATGCTGAATTTTAGTGGGATGTTTATAAGGACTTCAAGAGGCTTGACTTCTTGCTTGGCTTGCAAGGTGAGTATATAAAATATTCGTGTTTTTTTTCTCTTGGGTTAGCAGAGCTGATGATCATTATTATCGAAAAGTTCAGTGGCCCTCGCGACATAAATTATATGCAAGCAAGTTAAATGTTGTCAGGCAGCCTCTTGTGGAGCTTGCCAAGGTTTTATTGGAACTAATAAAACGGTTTGTGAAGACCTTAGATTTTGGAGAAGAAGCCTTTCAAGAAATCCGTCTCATGTTGCCAAATCTTTCTGAGGGGCTAAGATCAAAGGTAGCATATTTGTTGAACCACAAGTAAACGCAATGTTAAGGTCTGAGAAACTTTAAAGAGCTATGGCCAAAGTCGACCGAGAAGCATGGCGTGCATTTCGTGGTGTAGTTCATGAAATCAGGAAATCACACAGATCCAAAGCTTATTGAGCGTTTCAAGGACTTGGGCTGTAGTATGTCCTTGAAGGTGCATTTTTTTGCACTAACATCTAGTTTTCTTTCTTTAAAACTTGGAAAATGCCAGTTAGAAGAGTGGCGAGATTCCATCAGGATAACGTAAGAATGGAGAGAAGATACTAAGAAAGATTGGATACTGCCATGACGGGAGACTATACATATAAGGTCAGTAGTCAAAAAAGATAAGATCGTTCAAACTAGAAAAGCATGATTTTCAAAGCACTTATAATGTAAATATTTTGCATTATTTTTTTGCTCTTATTTTTTTTTACAGTTCATAAATAGGTTGTAATAAGTAAAAATACAGAAGTTACTGTTTCACAATCCTTAAAAAACGAAATAGATTGAATTCGACATATCGTTCTGGGGGACATATAAAGACAAAATTTAAAACTAAGAAAATATTTAAATATGATGATGAAATGGCAAACACTTGAGACATATTTGAACTCTGTGGCAAAAAATATTTATATATAAAACAATGAAAAAAATGCATAAAAACAAAACCATTGTTACGTATTGTTATGCGGTCTTTGTTGTAAAAATACTCGTATATAGATGTTGTTCCACTGAGTGTACCATTATGCTCTGTTTACCTGACTTCAACTGTAACCGCTTTCCCACAAGGGAAGGTCAGCAAGCATCAACGCCACTATAAACTATTCATCCCTTCTACCCCCTTATACCCTATCAGGCACAATCTTATTCATGATCTGTAACTTTTAAATAGACTGAGCAAATTTTATTTGATTTGTTCAGTGGCGTTTCTAGTGGCAAATAAAATGAGATATTGATATGTCCCTGGCCCACGATCGCCATTTCTAGTGGCAAATGGAAATAGATAAATGTTAATCAGCTCTTGCCCCATGATGCCCATTTCCAGTGGTAAATGGAATAAGATAAATATTGATCTGTTACTGCCTCATGACCCCGATTTCTAGTGGCAAATGGAATAAGATATTGATCTGTCCCTGAACATGATCCCCATTTTTAGTGACAAATGGAATAAAATATTGATCTGTCCCTAGGCCATGATCTCCATTTCTAGTGTCAAATGGAATAAGATATCAATCTGTCCCTGGCCCATGATCCCCATTTCTAGGGGCAAATGGAATAAGATATTGATCTGTCCCTGGCCCATGATCCCCATTTCTAGTGGCAAATGGAATAAGATATCAATCTGTCCCTGGCCCATGATCCCCATTTCTAGGGGCAAATGGAATAAGATATTGATCTGTCCCTGGCCCATGATCCCCATTTCTAGGGGCAAATGGAATAAGATATCAATCTGTCCCTGGCCCATGATCCCCATTTCTAGGGGCAAATGGAATAAGATATTGATCTGTCCCTGGCCCATGATCCCCATTTCTAGTGGCAAATGGAATAAGATATCAATCTGTCCCTGGCCCATGATCCCCATTTCTAGGGGCAAATGGAATAAGATATTGATCTGTCCCTGGCCCATGATCCCCATTTCTAGTGGCAAATGGAATAAGATATTGATCTGTCCCTGGCCCATGATCCTCATTTCTAGTATCAAATGGAATTAGATATGGATCTGTCCCTGGCCCATGATCTCCATTTCTAGTGGCAAATAGAATAAGATATTGATCTATCCCTGCCTCATGATCCCTATTTCTAGTGGCCTATAATCTCCATACTATTGGCAAATTGATTAAAATATTGCTCGATCCTTGCCCCATGATGGCCATTTCTAGTGGCAAATGAAAATAAGATAAATATTGATTGGTCCCTGTCCCATGATGCCCATTTTTAGTGGCAAATGAAAATAAGATAGATATTGATCGGTCTCTGCCCCATGATGCCCATTTCTAGTGACAAATGAAAATAAGATAAATATTGATCGGTCCCTGCCCCATGATGCCCATTAGGCGCTGTTGTTACCTGAAATTCGTTCTTGATGGTATCATAATCTGGGTTGAAGTCTGGCGAATTGACTGGAGATCCTTTGTAGTTGAGGACGTCCTTGGTCAAGGCCTCTTTCCTGAACGGATTCGAGGCCGGGAAAGTGGGGATCCCTTGTCTCGTACCCAAACCTGCACTCATCTCAATCCCGACGGGGTTCGATGGGTGCTGGTACCCAGTTCCTCCACCACCTCCGCCTCCAGTTTCTCCTTGTATGAACGGATTCGTCGTTGAACCACCGCCTCCACCTTCAGGATGAACACAAGGGTAATGATCGGGAGGGGGGTATAACAGTGATGGTAGTTCACAACTTCCCCACCTCTATTTATACAAGTATGAGATCGGACTTTTGGGTACCTATACTCTCTTTACGATCTTGTTTAAGGAGGTTGATAAGAGTCCTTCGACTAAAATTAAGGACCTCAGTCATTTGACATCAATTAAGAAGTCTAGTTCTTAGAGAACATTTATAAGCTCATGGTAGCATGCCGCGAAGTGCAAGCGCGCGGTTTAAAAGCTTCGCTTGAGTCTTTTTGTTGACTCCGGAAGGCGCAGTGGATTTAGAGCTCGATAAAAGTAGTCCGACGACAAAGGAAGCTGTTCGCAACTTACCTACGCTACTTACGTTCTTAATCTTTTCTTCGCACCTTTTCCAACACCTCTCTATCTACACCAATACATCTATCATAACAACATGGCCAATATTTCCACCTAAATCAAGAAGCCTAGTCATTCGATGGCTATTAACAAGATCAGTCCTTAGAGAGCAATAAAGAAGCCAAGTACATAATCTCAAACAAGGTTAGTGTTTCGACCTAAATCAAGAAGCCCACTCATTCGACTCAAATAAGAATTCCGATCCTTAGAGAATAATGAAGAAGTCCAGCATATGAGGCTCAAACAAGAATACCAGTCCTCCACCTAAATCAATAAGCCCAGACATACGACCTCAAATAAAAACTCAAGTCTTTAGAGAATAATAAAGAAGCTAGTACATCAATCTCAAACAAGTTGACAAAACATTGGACCTAAATCAAGAAGCCCAGTCATTGGACGCCAATTAAGAACTAAACTCCTTAGAAACCAATAAGAATCCCAGTACATCATGTTAAATACGAAGGCAAGTCCTTCGACCTAAATAAAAATCCAAGTCATTTGACGTCAATAAGAAGTCCAGTCCTCAAAGCACAATAAGAAATCCAGTACGTCGATCTTAAACAGGAAGGCCTGTTCTTCGTCCTAAATAAAAGAAGCCTAGTCATTAGACATAAATTAAAAAGTCCAATGCTTGCAGAATATCAAAGAAGCCCAGTAGATCGCTCTCAAACAAGAAAGCCAGTCCATGACCTACTTAAGAAGCCCAGTTTTTCGACGTCACCTAAGTAGTCGTCTTTAGATTACAATAAAGAATACCAGTAAATAGACTTCAAAAAGAAGATCAGTCCTTCGACCTAAATCATTAATCCCAGGTTTTTGATATCAACTAATAAGTTCAGTCCTTAGAGACCTATAAAAAGCCCAGTACATCGATCTCAAAAAGAAGGCCAGTCTTTCGACCTAAGTCAAGAAGCTGTTATTTGACTTCTATTAAGAAGTACAGTCTTTAGAAAAAAATAAAGAAGCCCAGAACATCGATCTAAAAAAGAAGGCCAAATTTCATCATTCTACCTCATTTAAAAGGTCCAAACCTAGGAGAACAATAAAGAAGCTCGCTACATCGATCTCAAACAAGAAGGCCAGTCGTCCGTAGTAAATCAAGAAAACCTGTTTTTCGAGCTCAATTAAAAATCCTATCTTAAAACAACAATAAAGAAGCCTAGTACAATGATCTCAGGCAAGAAGGACTGTCCTTCAACTTAAATCAAAAGCCAGCCATTCGACGTCAATAAGAAGTCCAGTCCTTAGAGAACAATAAGAAGCCCAATACATCGATCTTAAAAAGTAAAGCATGCCCTTCGTCCTGAATAATGAATTGCAGTCATTCGACATTGATTAAAAAGTCTAATGCTTGGAAAACATTAAAGAAGCCAGGAAGATCGAATACTAACAAGAAGACCAGTCCATCGAGCTAGTCAAGAAGCCAAGTTTATCGACGTCGCCTAAGTAGTCCAGTCCTTAGAGTACAATAAAGAATACCAGAACATTTACTTCAAATAAGAAGATCAGTCCTTCAACTTAAATCAATAAACCAAGTCATTCACCGCAATTAAGAAGCCCAGTCCTTAAAGTAGAATAAAATACCGCAGTACATCGATCTCAAACAAGAAGCAAATCCTTTGAAATAATTCAAGAAGCCTTGCCATTCGATGTTAATTGAAAGATCCAGTACATAGACGGTCATATAAAAATGAAGTACATGATCTCAAATAAGAAGGCCCGTTGCTCGATCTAAATGTAGAAGCCCAGTCATTCGATCTCAATTAAGAAGTACAGTTCTTAGAGAACAATCTCGAAGCCCAATTAATCGATCTCAAACAAGAAGGCCAGTCTTTCCGTCAAAATCAAGAAGCCCGGCCATTCGATATCAATTAAGAAATGCAGTCCTTAGAGTACAACAAAGAATACCAGAACATCGACTTCAAACAAGAAAATCAGTCCAATGACATCAACTAATAAGTTAAATTCTCAGAAAACAATAAGATGCCCAGGACATCGATCTCAAAAAAGAAAGCCAGTTCTTCGACCTAAATCAAGAAGCCTGCTATTTGCATCTTAATGATGCCTTTAATGAATAATCCCTGTCGTTAGACCTCATTGCGGAATCCCAGGCCTTCGACCTTAATAAAAAAGTCCATTTCCCCAGAAAGGCCATTTCCTCAACTTCAAGCAAGAAAAGAAATTATAAATAAATAAATAAATAATAAGTCTTTTGTAATGCGCTCTTCAAGGCCTGAGGCCTTCCCAGAACGTACGTTGTGCTGAGATGAGAATGGAAATTCAATGGAAATTCAAGAGGAGGGAGAAGGCAATACTGAAAAGATGCGTTTTCAGGAGACGCTTAAATGTGGTAAGAGACGGAGAAGACCTGATTTCAGCAGAAAGAGCATTCCACAACTTAGGGGCGCAGATTGAGAAGGAGCAGTCCCCCATTGAGCAGAGGGATGAACGAGGAATATTCAAAAGAGGTGCATGTGATGACCGAAGGGCCCGAGAGACATGGCGTGGCGAGAGGGCAGAAGAGAGGTAAGACGGGGCCTTGTTGTTTAGGGCCTTAAATGTGAAGAGAAGTATCTTGAAGTGTGTACGGGATCTGACAGGGAGCCAGTGCAGTTCATGCAGCAAGGGTTTCGAGGGAGATAAGCGAGGGCGACGGAGGAGAAGCCGGGCGGCATAGTTCTGTACAAGTTGAAGGGGGCGGAGAGAGGAGGATGGCAGATTCACAAGCAGTGAGTTACCATAGTCAAGGCGTGAGGTGATGAAGGCATGAACAGCAGTCTCAACACTTTGGCGATCAAAGTGAGAGCGAATGCGAGAGAGGTTACGAAGGAAACATAGAGAGGATTTGCTGACATTGCGGATATGAGGCTTAAAGGAGAGATGCTCATCAAAAACAACACCCAGATTCCTAATGCAGTCAGAGAAAATGATAGTATTACCGCCCAGAGTAAACGAGGGAAAGAGAGATTTAGATTTTTTGACAAGTGCAGGGGTGCCGACGAGGAGGACCTCAGTTTTGGAGTGATTAAGCCTGAGGAAGTTGGTAGAAAGCCAGTCAGAAATAGAGGAGTAGGCAGCCAGGAGGTCAGTGATAGAGTAGGCAAGAGACGTGGGCGATGAGGAAACGAAAATTTGAGTGTCATCAGCATATAGGTGGAAGGATAGACCGAAGGAGGTGCCCGCTCCTTCGATCTAAATGAAGAAGCCAAGCCATTCAATCTCTCGCAATTACCCTAGTGTTTCGACATCATTCAAGAGGCCAGTCCTCTAAGCACTGGCAAAAACCTCAATTTATTGATCTCAGTCAAGCAGCCCACGCCTTCAACCTCTATCAAAAGCCCAATTATTTGATCTCAACCAAGAAGACACGTCCTTTCTCCTAGATAAAAAGGCCAATCCTTCGATTTCAATAAAAAAGCTCAATACTTCAAATTGCTTGCTTATAGGTGTCTGTCTGTACGACGACGACCTCTCCCATCTCTCCTGTCATGGACACGCATGTGGTTGAGTAGCCCTGAGGTTCTTAGGAAGCCCCTTCCACATTCGTGGCAGTTATGGTCCGCATCTGGGATGATTAGGTGCCGCTGGTGTCTTGCAACTCGGGCCTGATCCCTTCTCCTTCGTATTTTTTTACTTCTAGGTGTTGTACCACCTCCGTGGTAGTACGCCGCCAAGTTGGTCTGTCTTCTACTAATTCTTCAAGTTGGGTTGGGTTTATGTTGTAGGCTTTTAACGTTCTTTTTATATGGTATTTATACCGTCTTTTATGTCCGCCGGCACCACAGGCACCTTCCCTGTGTTCGCTGGAAAGGACTTTAGTCAGTCGTTCTTCTGGCATCCTTATTACGTGCACCACCGACATGAGTGTGCGTCTAGAGACAAGCGCTTCTATACTATCACGGTTAGTTCTGGGCAATATTTCATTGTGTGGTATTTTATTTCTCCACGTTATTCGGAGGCTTCGACATCAATCGAGAAAGTCCAGTCCTTCGAATTAAATCATGAACCAACTAATTTATTTCATTCAAAAAGCCCAGTCATTCAACTTAAATCAGGAAGCACAATAATTCGATCTCACAAAGAAGCCCAATCCTTCGATTAAATCAAGAACAAAGTCCTTCGACCTCCATCAATAACCCCAATCCTTGGACCAAAATCAGAAAGCACAATCTTTGAAATTCTAGAAAGAAGCCCAGTTCTTGGACCTCAATCAAGAAGCCAGCCCTTAACCCCCAATCAAAATGTCCATACATTGGCTCTCAATCAAGTAACCCTATCCATCAAGCTTTAGAAGCCCAGTCCTTCGACCACAATAGAGAAGCCCAGTCCTTCAACTTAAAAAACAAGAACTTAGCCTTCAACTTCAATCAGGAAGCCCCATCTTTCAATTGTAGCATGAACCCCAATCCTCTACTCTTAATCAAGGTATGATCTTTAACCTCAATCAAGAAGCCCAGTCATTCGCCCTACAATTAAGAAACACAGTTCTAGGGCATCAATTCAGAAGCCCAGTCCTTCAAACTATAGAAAAACCAGTCATCTACTTTAACCAGGAATCCCAAGCCCAATCCTTTGATTTATATCAAGACCAGAACTTCGACTTCAATCAAGAAGCCCAGTCTCTCGAATATAATCAAGAAGCCTAGTTATAGGAACACAATATAGAAGCCGAGTTCTTTAAACCCTATAAAGATGCCTAGTCCTTCCACCTCACTCAAAAAACCCAGTCATTCCACTTCATTCAGTAAGACCCACCCATCAACTATAGCAAAAATCCCAGTCGTTTGATCTAAATCAAAACCATACCTTCGACCTCAATCAATAAGCCCAGTCATTAGACCTCGATCTAAAAGCCCAGTTTTTCCACTTCAATCAGGAAGCCCCATCCTTCAAAAATTATAGTGCAAGAAGCCCAGTTCTTCTACCCCAATCAAGAACCCAAATCCTTCCACACGAATCAAGAAGTTTAGTCCTTCGACTTCAATCACGAATCCCATTCCTTCGACCTCAAGAGCAACTCTTTTGAAGGAGGGATCAGAATATATCTTTTCCATTTTCCTCTAAGATGCTCATGAACATGTAACTGTAGGGCTTCAAATAATTCGAAGCAATAACTCTTAAGAACCTCAAAATTTTAAAATTAGTGCGAACACTCAAAAGTACGAGCAATAAAGCTTCAGGGTCAGGTGAACCCGTGGGTACAAGGAGGACCTCGGGCACTTGTGAGCACGAATCTTTACTTATTTGACCCATCTCTTACCCGGTATATCGAGCATCCCATTGGTAGAATAGGTGCCGTAAGAGGCCGTGGGGTCATTCATCTCGTTGAGCTTCTGGGAGCTGAGGGCGCGGGGTAATGGGTTAGCGGGGACCCCGTGGGGGGCGAGGGCAGTTCCCTCTTCAGCCATTTGCCGGGGGTCTTCCTCAGGAGGAAGGTCATGCTGGAAACCGACGTCTTTCCTGTAGAAGTTGACGAATATGAAAGCGACCAGGACGAAGAGAGAGACCACCCCGTAGCCGCGAAAGACCACAGACGTGCCTTGAGAGAAAGGAAGGGTGGGGAAAATGTAGTTTCTGTCGATCAGCGCAAATGCGCGTGGGGACAATTCTCAACACAAATGCGGGGGAAGGCGGAAAAGGGAGGACAATTCTAAACACAAATGCCGGGAAGGGGGAGGACAATGTTCTTATGAGGGGGGCAGGGTAGCTATCTAAAGCTAAAAAGCGAAACCCCGGAGAAGTGAAAATGCTGTTGGGTTTTGCCACCAATCTACACCCCTGGTAGAATTTTTACCACCAATATACACTCCTTGCAATGATTTTTTACCACAGATCTACACCCCGATCAGGATTTTTATCAGTGATCTACATTCTGCTTGGGGTGATACCATCGTTATACACTTCCGTTCGGGTTCTATCACCGATATACATTACCATTTTGGTTTCACCACCGTTATACACTTATGTTGGAGGTTTTACCACCGATGTAATTCCCGTTAGGGGTTTACCAACGTTATACACTCATAGTAAGGTTATATCACCGATCTACATACCCGTTGCAGTTTTACCATGGATCGACAATCCTGTTGGCCATTTACCACTTATCTGCACTCTTCTAGGGGTTGTACCACCAAGCAACACTGTTGTTGTGATTTTATCACCGATCTAGACCCATGACGGGGATTTGTACCACTGGTTTACACTCCGGTTGCGAGGGTACTACCAATCTGCCATCCTGTGCGTTTTTACCACCGTTCTACACTTCTGGGTGTGATTTTTACCACCAAGCCGACCTCATTTAAGATGCTTTTTACTTCTGTGGGGAACCTACAGCTTAACATGGGACCCGAACCCCACCGGGACCCACTTCGTAGGGCGTCGTGAAGTAGACCCGACTCAGGGCACCATTCGGCAACTAATCACACTCGATGTAGCTCAACATCGCTGTAATCGGAAGCGCTGCTTCCACTCAGCTACGCTTTAACCCATGGAAAGGAAGAAATCAAATTCGCTTATGTAGTTCCTGTAATAACATAACGATTGATTTATTATTTATTGGGAAAAGAATCGAAAATCACTGAAAGCATTTCCCTCCGAAATAATAATAATGAAAAAAAGGCGTTCGTGCAGAGTGGTGAAGTTAGGAGAATCTAAAATGTAGGGGAAAACAAGCTTAGGGATCGGGAAAGTGTAATCCACCCCCTCTCCCGAGTGTGTTCTTGTACTACGACGAAGGTACGTCTCTCTGTATGGACCAAAATGCACACTACTTCGAGCCCCTTGACGGGTCGGTTACGCAATTCTCCTGGCGATAAATCCTCGGGAGAAAAGTAAGAGGAAAAAAATATAATAAAATGAACAAAAAAATTCCACTTTTTATTCATTTTTTTTCGTATTTTTCTTTCCTTCAGACCAATTATTTTAATTCTCACTTTAATTTAGATTCAATTAAAATACGAACGAAAAACCCCCCCATCGTTTATCGGGGGGAAAAGGGGTCTCGTTAAGCGAGGGAGACCCCAGCGGGAAGAAGTTGAACACTACTGGCCCAGGGAGGGGGGGGTTCTCTCTACATTATCCCCCCCCCCGCAAGAGGCAGGTATAGCGTTACCAACCATGCAACTTACGTGCCCTACAGGCCCTAGCGTTCGCAGGTAGATTAACGGCTCTATATCTTCCACACCTTTTCCCTTCCCCCAACTTCACCACCTTCTGCGTGAGATGCCCTCGTTGGTTGCCGCTTCTTAGCAACAGCAGGTCAATTGCATCAGGTGTAGCGCAAGCAATTATGCCACACCTAACATTTGGGACGAGTAAGGGGGGGGGGGACCTTTGTGAACCCCAGCGTAAAGCAGGTGGTGAGGGGAATAATTGTGGAGATTTAGCAGATTCGGGAGAGTTGCATGCCGTCCTGAACGCGCCAACTAGTCTCCTATTTACATTACTCGGGTTATATACCCTCTGCACATTTTCACTACTTTATTCCCAAACCCTCTGTAGGAGATGCCCTCGTTAGTTGTCGCTTAATAATTTGAAATAAGTAGTAGTAGTAGTAGGAGTAATAATAATATAATAATACGAGGAAGAATATAATACAAATAATACTACTAGTACTAAGAATACTACTACTAATACTAAGAAAAATATTGCTACTACTACTACCAGTACCATCCTACTACTACTACCACAATTACCACTACTATCACTACTATTAATAATACAACGAATACTACTACTAATTATAATAATAGAATAATAATTTCCCCATAAAACAAGAAACAATGGACCTGGTACCAGGGTGGCTCAAATAGTCGCGCTGGTCACCATTACTAGGTCGAGGATTAAGATCTTAGTTGATGAAATAACATCTTTTTGAAGAAAATAAAAATGGGATTCCAAGCCCTTTAGTCTTATGAAGGTCGAATTGAGGCAAAATCTTTTGGACCACATTTTTCTTCTTATTTCGGGTGATTTTCTGCCTTAGATTTGTGACGAGGAAGAGTCGGAGATGACGCATCTCTCGATCGCGAATGGAGTAACGTGGCTTTAAAAAGGTGGAAATTAGATATTTTTTTACCACGAGACTTGTTTTCAGTGCGATCTCGGATTAAAGTAAAAAAAGATCTCAGAGTCCAGAAGAACTCAAATAAAAGTCAAGATTTTCCCCCTTAATTTTACGATCTCCTTTAGCTGCCACTAACGAAGGCAAAGCCGTCGAAAAAAAACCCTCTCTTTAGGTTAAGTAAAAAAACGCAACAAAAAACAAAAGGTCAATAATAACAACAAAACGACACCACCATTTTACAACCTTATCAAATATCTATAAGTCACGTTCCGATGCCGGAAGGAAGCCGGCGTCCCTCAGGGTCTGAGAAAGCAGCCAACAATTTAAATGCAATGGAGGAGACCCACATCCCTCAAAAACCAATCATGCCAAGATTAGGTGTACAGGAGTCCATCTCAAGAACTCGTGCTGATCATGGTACTGGAACAGGTATCGATCATGAAGTTTCTCCAGACCTAATGATTCAATAAAAAAGTGTTACCGTCTGAGGAACCAAACAATCCTGACAGAAAGACTCAGGGTAGCACTACATCCGTTGAAGCTACGTTACGCGAGTATGTCCGATTCGTAGGCGACAAAAAATAACTTGGTACCGTCGAGACTTTGGGAGTTAGCTCAGCAGGAGTAGTGTCGTTGCTACGGGGCACGTATGTTCCCGAATGCCGTGTCCCTTCCCTGTCATGCCCCTTGTAGGGGTGCCTTGATCCCTAACATGTAGTCAATGTCGGGAATAGGCAAACGTCGACCCCGTTGCTCAGTCTGTATCCTTCATCAACGCGCTCGTTCCCAGCAACCTAACAGAAGATAAGAGTAATTGCAACATCCACTTGACACGCAGTAGTTGTGGCGTCACGGATACTGCGAAAGAGAGGATGCGGAGATTACAATCCTGAAAGAGCACTTTGGGAGTCGCTATGAATTAATAAAACGGCCTGTGAATCGGGTACGGTGGATAATCTGTACCGAGTTATAATGTAACAAACTCGACCGTAAAGCGGGACGCGTGGTCCAGAAGGGCCTCGCCTGTTTCAAATGGAGTGGTGTTGTTGGGGGGAGTACAACGTAGAAACTAAATCGCCTTTCAGACTTGGAACCATCTTTGTACACTTGTATGGACCCAGTGTAACACAATGTATCCTCCAAGAAATACGAGTGGAGTAGTCCATGTGCTGTAGAGACTTTATGGACAGAGGATTGGTGAAAAACATTCAAATATATTATATTTCATCGTGGAGTCCTAGGCAAAGGCATGGGCACCACCGAACCGAGAGTTAAAACGAATTCTCGAATGAGATTTCTATCTCTGAACCCGATAGGCTTGGGGAATGATTGTCTCATCTCTCGTTGCCATATTTGCCGTCGAGATTGACCACGGATGAGATGAGGGGTGATGACGTCCGGGGGATAGCCTGAACCAGCATGCACAAGTGCATGCTGCACTGTGTACAGCGTGAAATTTACCCTGCGTCCACAAGGAGGCTCTTTACAAGAGATGTGTGGATTGCGCTAGTCACTGACCGGAGCTCAGCGTAGTAGATCGAATCCATCCATTTTTCGGGTGCCGAAAAATAAATCATCTCGCATCAATGGTCAATCTTTGAGTGAATAGAGCGTGGTAGAACATCCATTGCCACGGGTACAAAAGACCATTAGGTTGCGAATATAAAATTCCGAGGTGAGGCGTTGATCAAATACAATAGCAAGGAACAGGTGGAAGTATATCAAGTCCCGTAGAGCTTTATTTAGGGACAGATGTAAGTCGGGTGAGGCTCGTGAAGGCAGCAAATGTGCACACCCTTGGTCTTAGCCCCCCCCCTTCCCAATTCCATTCGTTTAGAAATAGAAAAAAAGGACGATTTAGGCCCTCTTGAAATCCGCACTCCAGGTTCGTCATCTGAGCCGCGCCAGAAGAGATCGAAAAATCGTCCACGAAGAGCATGGCGAGAACATCTGCCGGTAGCACCGAGGTGAGAAAATTGATGTTCACGGCAAAAAGAGTGATGCTTAGGACACTTCCCTGCGATACACCTTCCTTTACCAGACGCATTCAAAGAGGGTAATCCCACCAGTACGGGTAGTCAAATATCTCGTAAGAATGCAGAAAAAAAGTAGGATTTACCCGCGCCCAAATAGAATGGAAGGGGTTCTTCAAATTCAAAAACACCGTGAAAAAATGTTTCCTGGAAAGGAAATCCTCACAGTTAGCACTCTTCAGCCTGAACAAAGCATCGAAGTGTAGCTGAATTTACGGGAGCTGTACCTTACAGAAGACAGGTGATCTCCGCCCCTCATAAAATAAAAGCTAGCCTAACGCATCATATTCCCCATCACCTTGCATACACAGGTGGTTAGAGAAAATGGGTGAAAACGAGTCGGGATGGAGTGATCTCTCCGGCTTTCTTAAAGCAAGCAAGGTAGATATTCGCCAGGAAACTTTGGAAGTGATTCTCCGACCAAATCCGATTGAACAAAGTTAAGAGACAGGCGTAGTCTCACTCACCTCTGCCGAAGCATGGGTAGGGGATATCGTTCAGACCAGTGAAGGTATCCGCGCAAAAAGTGTGAGAGGAACGTAACTCATTTAATGAAAACAGACCATTGTAGAGCTCTTCGCCTCTGGAGGTGATGTCCACTCGGCAGCCTCCAGCAACAGAGATTTTTAGGAATGCAAGCAGAACAGCATCCTGACCTGCGAATGTGGAAGAAGCAGCAACAAAATATTCTGACATGGAGGCGCTGTCCGAGATGCTGGTACGGACTTCTTGGAAAACGAAATAGGGCTCATGTGGAGAGCAGACTGTTCTTAAAAATTGTTTTAATGCTTTTATTCTTCCGTGTTTTGAATATTGCGCCCCTGTTTGGAGTTCGGCAGCCAACTCTTATCTTAATTTATTAGATAAAAATTTGAGAGCAATAAAATTTTTAATTCCTGACCTCAAAGTTGATCTGTGGCACAGGCGAGCAATAAGCTCCTTATGCATCTTATATAAAATTTTTAACAATGCAGATCATCCACTGCATCACGATCTGCCCAATTTATATGCCCCTCAACGAGTTACCAGAGGTGTACTAAATGCCAATAGTAGGGCCTTTACGCCTATGAGATTCAACACAACACAGTTTTCAAGAAGTTTCATTCCTAACACAACTAAACTGTGGAATGAACTTCCTAGTGTTGTTGTTGAGTCCTTGGAACTTCAGAAATTTAAAGTGGGTGCTAATACATTTTTAATTAACAGAAACTTATAACTTTAATATTTTATTCATTATCCACACATATATAATATCATAATATTTTTAACATTATAGCATTTAATTTTTTTTTTTTTTTTTTTTTTTTTTAATTTTCTATTTATTTATTATGTTTTTCTTAATCTTTGTTTCGTTTTTTCCATACCAGGTTTCTTTCCCCGCTGGGGCCCTTGGGCTTATAGCTATTTGCTCTTCCAGTTGGGGTTGTGGCTTGGAACTTTAATAATAATAATAATAATGTGAGAAGTTAATCCGAATCCTTTTGACATACTTCCACAACTCTGCAAGAGGGGTACTATAATTGAGTGAAAGAAGACGAAATCTGGTCCTGGTCTCTAAATTTAGACAATGAAATCCTCCAGGCGACGCATGTAGAGCTTATATGCATATTGTTTATCTATGAGGATCCTCTCACATTCGGCCGACCACCGAGGAAGCGGGCGTCGTGCAAAACGGCCAGACGTTCGAAGAATAGAAGTGAGGCCGGCGGCAATGCTGGTGTTGGAGAAGAACTCAACGTCCTCATCAAACGAACGAAACTCTTCGATTGAAATTAATAATTAGGTCGTTTCTTCAAATGCGGGCTACCATGTCGATACAAGCCCCACTGAGGTGGTTTCTAGGGCGGCAGATCTTCAAATCTTTGAAGGCAACTGACGGTAGAATATAAAGAGGGAAAAGCAAATACCTCATCTCTAGAGGAAGCTTGAATACTACCAGCTGAAGGAAGGTATGTAGATCTACAAAATGAACTGACACATCATATCCAGTTTTATTGCGCATCCCCTGCTTGCCCCCCTCCTGTGGTAGTAGGGTCGTGAAACCCGCATATCTCGTGAATGTGAGCATAAGGCGGGGTCGCACCCTAGAAACAGACTCCTAAGGGTGTAAGGGAGAAAATAAACCTCCTGAACTTCTATCAATTAGTCCGGAGTCCAAGGCAATTCCATGCGGAAAAATGTCCTCGAGTACTACTTAGTTCTGGAGGCAATAATAACACAGCGGTATCGGCACGAATGTATTCACGCGGTAGCAATACCAGCCACTGAATCACAGAGCCTTTTAAAATACAAAGTGACGAATAACGTTCGTAGGGGGGTGTTATGATGGATTCTCCCCTGCCCCGTCTGGTCTCACTCGACCTCAACCTACCCTTGGCTGGCCAGCTTATCTGTATTATCCTCAACAGTTGTTTACCAATTCCTTGGAAGACACTTCCCCCTTTTACAAAGTTCATGCTAGGGTGCAGGGTCACCAATACGGGTGTTTCATTGGGGTTCCGGAGACTACTATGTTTCTCACTTTGGACAGGGTTGGCCACATAAACCAAAAGTGTCCCGTCCGAGAAACGGGAGACCCTTAGTTTCCGACAGAGGAATGCACCTAGATATTTGCGCTAATGGAACATTGTTCTTCAAACAACCTCTTTCCAGCATTCGTGTAAACAACCAGGAACCACTTAATGCCGGCGGGTTCACAGATGTCCGACAGCCTCTGAATAAGCGACCCCAAGATCCTTGAGGCACTGCTTTCCTTCTACCTTAAAATCTTTTTAGGTGAGGGGTGAGTGATTTTACTTCTTTATCACCCTACTCCAAAGGGACGCCGAGATAAGAGAGATTAACATAAATAACGAACGACCTGCAGGATCTAGAATAAAAGTCAATAAGATCTCGAATAAAGGTTAAGAAAATAGTAAATAAAAGTCATGTGGATCTCGAATAAAAGTGGGAAAATCATGAATAAAAATGACAAGAAACTATAATAAAAGTCAAGTAATCCAATAAATTCAATATAATTCTGAATAAAAAGCATGAAGATCTAGAATTAAAGTTAAGAAAATCCTGAATATAAGTCATGATGATCAAGATGATAAAGGTCAAGAAGATCTAGACTTAAAGACTAAAAGTGTGAATAAATTCCATGATAATCTCGAATAAAAGTCAAGTAGATCAAGAATAAAAGTCAAGAAAATCCTGAAAAAAAATTACTAAGAGCAAAAGTAAAAGTCAGGAAAATTTTGAATAAAGATATTGAATAGTTAGAATAAAAATCAGGAACTAGAATAAATTAAATAAAATCCCGAATAAAGGTCAATAAGATCTAGAATTAAAGTCAAGAAAATACTGAATAAGAGTCATCAGCATCTCAAATATAAGTCAAGAAGATCCTGAATAAAACTTACGAGGATTTCGAATTTAAGTCAAGATGATCTACAATAAAAATCAAGAAAATCATAAATAAAAGTCTTTAGGATCGCGATTCAAGAATATTTTCTTAAAAAAACTCAAGAAAATCCTGAATAAAACTCAGGATGCCATAAATTTTTTTAGAAAATTCTGAATAAAAGTCACGAGGGTCTAGAAAAGATTTTAAAAAATGCTGAATAAAATTCATAGGAATATCGAATAAAAAGCTTCAACATGAGTCAAAAAGATTTCGTATATACGTGTAAGTATTGAATATGAGAAAAAAGTACCTCGAATGCAAGTCTCAATATGAGTCAAAAGGACATCAAATATTAGTCTCGAACTTCAGTCAGAAAGATCTCGAATATATGTAAGTCTCGAACATGAGTCAAAAGGACCTCGAATATGGCTCCTACACGAGTCAAAAGGACCTCAAATATACGTCACGAACATGAGTTAAAATAATCTAGAATATACGCGTAAGTCTCGAATATAAGTTTCGGACATGAATAAAAGGACCTCAAATATAGCTCTTGAACAGAGGTAAAAAATATCTCGAATATAAATCTCGAGAATGAGTAAAAACGGTCTCGGATATAAGTCTCGAACCTGAGACAAAAAGATTTCGAATATATGTAAGTGTCGAAAATGAGTCAAAAGAAGCTCGAATATAAGTCTCGAACATGAGTCAAAAGGACCTCGAATATAAGTCTCGAGCATGAGTCATAAAACATAAAAATAAGACTCGAACGTGAGTAAAAAATAACTCGAAAATAAGTTTCGAACATAGGTAAAAAGATCTCGAATATAAGTGTCGAACATGAATAAAAAAGACCTCGAATATAAGTCTCGAATACGAGTCAAAAAGATCTCGAATATAATTCTAGAATATAAGTAAAAAAGATCTCGAATATAAGTCTCGAACATTGTGGTGGAGCGAATGTGAGTGTGTGTAAAAGGGCCATTCTCCCACCCCTTTTCTCAGTACCCTATCCCTCCCTCTGTAAAAATGTGTGTGTGTGTGTCTGAATGGGAATGGGTTTGTTTTGTTTTTGTTTATTTTATGTATAAAATGATTACCATGTTTTTCTTTCTTTCCAGGCGCCATATTCTGGAAAGATAGTAGCTAGTTTTGATATATCACTATAATTAAAACAAGATTGTACCTGGTTTAAAATAATCTTTTATCAAATTTCAGAGAAGATATCTGATAATTTACCTTTGATTGTCTTAAAGCATCCCAAACTGTAAATTTAAATGCTCTGAATTTAAGATTTAAATCTTTTGAGGACCCCAAAAAGTGAGAGTGGAACCTTGGACAGACGGCAAGAAGGGTTCTCTAGACGAGTGCTCCGCCCAGCCCTGAGACGGAGGGCTTTCATACCTCGCTAGACACCTGGACCACCATACCCGCATTGGCTGACAATCCTACCTCCTTTTATGTTAGCCTACTACCACCCACCTCCAGCACACAAGTGATAGCGCGTGCCCCTTTTCGTTTGGTTGTTGCTGTGTTTATTTTTTATGTTTTGTGTAGATATATAAGTAAATTTGTTGTATTCGCCTGTTAGAAAATTCTCTTTTGGTATCTTATTTGGATTGGGAAATTTGGCCTCATTTTGAAGTGTGCACACTTCCCTTGTAAATATAAAATTGCTGTAAATATAACTGTATTCTTTTGTAAGTAAAGGGACTGTATATACAATCCGTTTCATTCTCCCTCGATTTCTCACGTCCGGACAGTGTAGGAAGCGGGTTGGATGAATTGGGATTAGAGATATATTTTCGGCCCGCTACAACATGAGTAAAAAAAGATCGCGAATATAATTCTAGAACATGAGTCAAAAAGATCTCGAATATAAGTATCGAACATGAGTCGAAAGGACCTCGAATATAAGCTTCGAACATGAGTTAAAAAACATCTGGAATATAAGATGCGCAAATGAGTAAAAAATATCTCGAATATAAGTCTTGAACATGAGTCAAAAGAACTTTGAATAAAAGTCTCGAACACGAATAAAAAATATATTGAATAAAAGTTTTTCATATTCTGGTTTCTCATACTCTATCTTCTAGTTTCTATAAATAGCCTGACGCATCGAATCAAATTTCGGCGCTGAGAAAAATAGTTAAATTCATAGCATCTTTTTCTCTTGGCATAGAAAAAAATCCCCCAAAATTGGAAAAATAAAAGATCCACTTCTTTAACTCATAGTTTTCTGGATTTACTGAGATAAACGTTTTAAGGTTACTTCTTAAAAGCTTGAAGCTTACAGTGTCCAAACTTTAAAAGCCTATTTTAGCATAATTACTGGGCGTCGCTTATCTTTCCATTATTTATGCATATTTAGGAAGTAATGAAGTGTTAAAATATGTTTATATTTCGTGGTTTGATTTCAAATGTCCCTTCACTTACGTTTAAGGTGAGCACATATTTCAGGCGTACACAACAGTCTACAAAGGCATGTTAATGCCTTAAATCAGGGGCCCCAACACCCGGGTCGTGGGTCACATACAGCCCGCGGTCACTTGTCAAAATTAACATTCCGTGTGACCCGCCAGATCATTTATTGGGTCATCGATGTGGCCCTCCATCATTCCAAACATATTTTTTTTTCACAAGGGGGTATTTTAGGATAGGTTAAGTTATGGTTAGGTTAATTGGTTAGTTCAGGTTAGGAAGTTAGGTTAGGTATATTTTTATAAGAATTTAGTTTTCTTTTCTCTTTGCAAATTTTGATAAGCTTTGTGCTGAGAAATGTCACTCGGTGTCTCATTAATAATTTCTGGGAAATCTTTTGGTTCTGTATGTATTTTTTTATTATTGGTGGGGCCCTCGGGTTCTCTCGGACCTGTCGATGCGGCCCGCGGTATCTACGGGTTGGGAACCCCTTCGGTTTAAGTTTTGGCGATTAATGAAGTACTAAGGAGTAAGCAAAGGAAAATTAGTTTAGTGTGAAGTGAACCATGTGGTACACACATTTATGGCTCCTGTTAAAATGTGTCGTGAAATGCGATGTGTTCCATATATACTAGTACACATACAGGATGACCCCCTCAAATGGGCTCCACTAGTAATAGGCTTCATTTCTTAATTCGACAAACAATTAAGAAATGAAGCCTATTTAAATTGGGGGCCCGTTTTGGCGGGCCACCCTGTAAATGTATATAATTTTTATTGCGAGATGACTCCGCAAGGGAACATTGAGGAACGGGGTGATGATACGTAGATTCCCTCCAAGTAGTCTCCTCTTTTGGGTATTTAGGTTATTTCCCTTCCATGAATTTCCAATTTGCTTAACCCCATCACTTTTTCCAATGTTGCTCTCGCCCATTTCCGCGGGTTTTTTTTTTATAAATGAAAGATCGACTCATCACACTTAGCGTGATTAGGTTACCATAGCAACCACTCACCGAAATAGGTAGCGAAAATGCCTCCAATAATCGCACCGGAGCCCCGTCCAATTCCGTGATGGATCCCTTGCAGAACTCCCTGGGCGGATCCCCGTAGTTCTGGCTTCGTGTTGTGGGCGATGTATGAGCAACAAGCGGCCCACACTGAGGCGTGGGTGATACCTACGAATGGGAAGACCCTACTGTTAGGCGAATGGGAAGGGCTTCACTTTAGGTAAATAGGAAGGATTGCATAGTTGGGCAAATGGGAAGGGCCTCCTGTTGGGTAAATGGGAGGGCCTGTTGTTAGTTAAATCGGGAGGGCCTGTTCTAAGGTAAATAGGGAAGGTTTGTTGTTAGGAAAATGGGAGGGCTTGTTGCTAGGTAAATGGTAGGGCTTGTTGTTAGATAAATCGGTAGGGTTTGTTGTTTGGTAAATGGGAGGACCCGTTGTTAGATAAATGGGAAAAGTCTATTGTTAGGTAAATAGGGAGGGCTTGTTGTTAGATAAATGGGAAAGACCTGTTGTTAGTAAAAGGGGAGTGCCTGTTGTTAGGTAAATGGGAGGGCTTGTTGTTAGGTAAATGGGGAGGGTCTGTTGTTAGGTAAATGGGAGGACCTATTGTTAGGTAAATGGGGAAGACTTGTCGTTAGGTAAATGGGGGTAGGGCCTGTTGTTTGGTAAATGGGGAAGACTGGTTGTTAGGCGAATGGGGAGGGCCTGTTGTTAGGTAAATGAAAGAGCTTCTTGTTTGGTAAATGGGAAGGGCCTGTTGTTAGATAAATCGGGAGGGCATGTTATAAGGTAAATAGGCAGTGCCTGTTGTTAGGTAAATAGGGAAGGCCTGTTGTTAGGTAAATGGGGAGGACTCATTTTTAGATGAATGGGTAGGGACTTTTGTTAGGTAAATGAGGAGGGCCTGTTGTTAGATAAATGAGATTTTATTTTATTTAGGAGCCCATTTAGCGACTACCTACTTGGGGCATAAGTCGCCCTACTCACCAGGGCATACTACTAGTCTAAATTAAAAAATAAATAAGGATATATTAATAAATAAAAACTATAAAAAACAAAGGCTAAAAAAACAAAACTCCCAAAAACGTCAAAAAAAGAAAAAGCAAAAGGCAACAAGGAAGCGGGCTCCGGCGTCGGGGTTAGGCCCGCCTACCCCCGGCGCAGGAACATGCGACCTACAAAAACCATCAAATAGAGTGGAAAGGCCAGCCTCCTCTAAAAAGTCATAAAGTTCACAAGTCGTTGAGCACGAACTCGTCCCGAGTACAAGGGATAAGCGGTAGCAACCCCGCTCGTCCCGCCACCGGGAGAGGTAACATGAGCGGAGATCACCGAGTCTAGGACATTCAACAAGAATGTGCCGAACAGTCTGGAGGACAATGCAGTCTTCAGGCGAGCGCTCTATCAAATGGGGTTGCACCCAATTCGGAGACGACAGAAAGCAACCTTAAGCCTTGGCAACATTGGGGGATAGGTTTATGGGAACAGTCGCGGCGCAATGGCACGCAACTTTAAGTTCCCTACGACCATCTCCCATCTTCTTTGCCAAGCAGCCCGAAGAGCTGCCCGTATACCTGCAATTTAATAGGTGTGGGGAAGAGCAAAACGCTGGTCTGGTCGCTCAGTCGTCGCGGACTCTTTGGTGCCCTCATCCCCCGCAATTCTTACATGTCCAGGAATCCATCAAAAGATAATCCTGACTTCCGCCCGGCTCATCAAAACTGTGGCGTCACGGATATCGCGAACCAGGGATACACGGAGATTCAAATGCCCCGAGAGCACTCAAGGCCCTTTGTGAGTAGCTATAAAGCAGGTCGCGTTATCTCCCGTACCCAGCGGTGTATTGAAACCAGCTCGAACATGAAGACAGACGCAGCGCTTGGGAGAGCCCCGCTGACCTTAAACAGAGGGGATACGACGTGGAAACCGACTCCCTCTCGGGACTTGGAGCCATATGTATACATTGGCACCAAGTGTGCTCCAAAAAGGCCAAACCCAATACTCCCGGCGCTGTAGAAGCTTTGGGAGCAGAGGCGTGGCGACAAATAGTCAAAGCTGGTACCCTCCAGGGTGGCGTTCTGGGCAGAACCAGGG
Organism: Ceratothoa steindachneri; assembly: GCA_963969495.1. NCBI lineage: Eukaryota > Metazoa > Arthropoda > Malacostraca > Isopoda > Cymothoidae > Ceratothoa > Ceratothoa steindachneri. The sequence goes on along the minus strand of OZ018330.1, from coordinate 53,900,632 downwards.
GCGCATCCGTCCAGAGAGCTATACCTAGCTCTCGAAGGAGTTGCCTAGCCCCAAACCCAAAGGGTTTAGAGGGTATATGGTATAACTGGCATCTATCCGCGTTACAGGCACCGTCGAGATCAGCTGAAAATACAGTGAGAGCTGTTGGTGACTGAGGGAGTCGCCGGGCTCACACATACAGGCGAATTATGCACTGGGACGGCGCAGAGTGAGTGATATCTCCTTAGCATCGAAAAGTACGCTCTCAATGGGGGAGGTGCGGAAGGCATCGGTCGACAGGCGAAGGCCGGTGTGGTGGACCATCGTCCGCAATACCCGCATCCGTAGGCGAGCTTCCAACGAACAAAGGATCGATAAAAGTAAGGCGGTAGCCCTATCAACACCACAGGCGGTGAACGTCACGGAACGGAAAATGTCCATGGGGTCGGTACAAAAGACCCTAAGGCTACGAATATGAACCTCCCATGTAAGGCGTCGGTCAAATAAAAGACCAAGGAAACGGTGCGAGTCTACCACTTCCAAGCCAACCCCATTTAGAAATAAATCTGGGTCAGGGTGGAACAGAGGATGGCGGCAGAAGTGCACCACCTAAGTTTTGGCCAAGGAAAACCGAAACCTGTGCGCTTCGGCATAGCGAGAGACGCGGGTCAATACCTGTTGGAGTCGACGCTCCAGAGTTGGCATCTGGGCCGCGCCGAAAGAGATCGATAGGTCGTCCACGTAGAGTGTAGCGAGAACATCTTCCTACAGCACCGAGGTGATGCCATTAATACTCAAGGCAAAGAGTGTGACATTGAGGACACTACCCTGTGGGACACCCTCTTCCTGCTCCATTAGGCTGGAAAGTCTCTCGCGTCGAAGTCGGCTGACGGTGGAATGTACGCGGAAATAACAGTATACCTCCTATCCAGGTGCAGCTGCACTGCTAATGCCTGAAAGGAGGTATTGAAAGCGAAGAGAAAAACGGAGACATCATGCCGGGTGTAAATTGCACATCCTCCTGCCCGGCCCCATCCCCTGGTGGTGGGATCGCAAAACCCTTATACCGCAGAGGGTGGGCAGGGGGCAAGCGCCCAGCATAAAATGCTGCAAAAAGATAGCTAACGGGGAACGGGAGGGTCAAGTCTCCGCAACTCCTCCCTTTTGCCTCGGAGTCCGCGGCAATTCAATTAAAGGAATATGCCATCTAGGCCTAGCTTGGAGGAGATACGAAAAGAAGACCCTCGCGTGAATGGCCGTACGCTTCCCGGATGCAGAACTCTGGGCGCTGTTGGCCGGGCAATGCGCTATCGCCTTTGAAGAGTTATCAGGGGAGGTTGGGCTCGCCATACGAGTCTTTTCCTCCATCCGCCTCAAAACCTTAGGCGAGCGGGGTGGCTTGGAGGCGGGGGTCCCTAGGTAAATGGGAGAGTTTGTTGTTAGGCAAATGAGGAGGGCCTGTTGTTAGGGAAATGGGGGAGGGTTTCTTGTTAAGTAAATGGGGAGGGCTTCTTATTAGGTCAATGCGGAGGGCTTGTTGTTAGATAAATCGGGAGGGCCTGTTGTTAGGTAAATGAGGAGGGCCTTTTGTTAGGTAAATAGGAAAGGCTTGTTTTTAGTTAAATAGGGAGGACGTGCTGTTAGGTAAATGGGCAGGGCTTGTTGCTATGTAAATGGGGAGGGCTTGTTGTTATGTAAATGGGGAGGGCTTGTTGTTAGGTAAATGGAGAGGGACTCCCGCTAGATAATGAAGAGAGATCGAATTAGATTAATTGTGATGGCTTCTTGTTAGATAAATTAGGAAGGATTTGTGTCAGGCAAATAGGAGGGATTCCATAGATGGGCAAATGCAGAAGGCCTCCTGTTAGGTAAATGGAAATGGAACTCATTTAGGTTAATAAGGAAATCCTCCTGTAGAGTAAATGAGGATTCCTTAAGTTGGGGAAATAGGGAGAGCCTCTTATTAGGTAAATGGGATGGCTTCCTATCATGCAAATGAGAAGAGTTTCATAGTTGGGAAAAGGCAGAGGGCCTCCTGTTAGGTAAATTGGAAGGGCCTCATTTATGTAAATGAGGTGGGCCTCCAATTACGAAATTGGAAGTGGATCAATTAGTTTAATGGAGAGTGTCTCTTGTAAATGGGGGGGTGTCTTAATTTAAGTAAATTGGGAGGGGCTCCTGTTAGGCAAATAGGAAGGGTCCCATAGTTAGGCAAATGCGGAGGTCCTCCTGTCAGGCAAGTTCAGATGGCCTACTTTTAGGCAAAGGTGGGAGATCTACTGTTGGGCTAATGGTGAAAATCTACTGTTAGGCAAATTGTAAGGGCCTACTGTTGGACGAATGTTGAAGGCTTATTGTTTGGAAACTAGGAGGGCCTATTGTTAGGTAGGGAAGCTATTTCATTTATCTGGAATAAGGATCTAATTTTGAGCAAGTTAGGAAGACCTAGTTTTGGGAAAATGGGAGAAATTACTATCAGGGAAATAGGGAGGACATATTTAGGAGCAAAGGTGGAAGGCCAAATATTGAGCAAATCGGAAGGCCGAATTTTATACAAATTGAAAGGGAATAATTGGAGGGGGGGGGGGAGATCAGAGCCTAGTGTTGGACAAAAGAGGAAGAATTACCGTTTGGTAAGTGTGGAAGGCCCACTATTAACAAAGCAGAGCCCATTGTTGGGTAAATGTAAATGAAGAGGTCTTCCGATGGGAAAATGGTGTTGGTCTAATGTTAGGCAAATAGGGAGGGCCCACTCATAGGAAAATAGGGAGGAGAGTAAGAAATGCAAAATGCGATCGTGCCTCATCCCTGAAATGGGTGGCGCCCCTGGTATGAGGACAGAATCTCTTGTTTTTTCTGACCTTTAGGGTGCTCTGCCCTATATAATAATCTGTGGGTTGGGGACTACATGACTCCGACCTCTTCAAACTCTCCAACGACACTGGAAGCGTGGTCGAGACGAACTGTCTTCAGCATAGCGGCAATGGATGGGGTTGCTGCTATGGCCGCCCTATCTGATACGTACCAAACCATTTGGTACTCAAAGAAAATTTGTTTATCTTACCTTGAATGAACTCAAATGGAAGAACTGCCCATGGATTTTTAATCCACGAGATATACAAAAACCTGACGACATTCCCAGCCAGTCCAATGCACAAGACCTATTGTTTGTGGAGGGAAAGAATATCTATGCACTTTGATTATATCTTTCGGACAATCTCCGTAGCTATCAGGATTTCATGTAATACGTGACAAAATTATTTTAGAAAACAAGAAATATCTGGGTAGTGTGTATTCGATTTGGTAGCATTATTTATTTGTTGGAACATGGTGATGCGGATATGTATTTACAGTAACAGCCATAATGATTCGGACACTCAAGGTTTCCATTACAAAACTTACGTAGCTTCAAACCAAATAATGGTAAGTATGCATGATAAATTACAGATATAAACTAAGCATGGCTATAAGTTGTGAATGTATATTATACATGTTAGGGTGGATGAAACTGCAAGTTACGTGCAAAAGAGAATTTTTATTCCAAAATTATGGTGGTCAAAATTATCCGGACAGCCTTATTCACTTCTCTCTTTGAGACAACCAACTAATTTAGGGTAGTAACTTACCTCCATGAGCTTTAAAACTTTCAGTCATTACCTTAAGTTACTATTAGCAAACATGCCTAGGGGACCCACTACACCTGCCTATATCTAGGGGCTAATTGTTAAGCTACATCTGTTCATCAGAGCCAGAGTTAAAAGGATTAAACGCCCTAAAAAGTGTCGGAAATAATATTCTATGACGTAACGTTATCATAGGCTCATGTATCATTGGAATTTCTACTGATAGGCCTAGAAAAACATCAAAAATAGATGACTAAGCCATCGTCCGTATCTCAAAAAAGGATAGATACAAGAGAGCAGCCACGATTTCCCGAGAAGTAAATGAAACTATGGCTATTAGTGTCTCCAGGAAGGCAGTATCACGCCGCCTGACGGAAAGATCTATAAATCACGTCCACCAGCAGGCAAGCCATTGAGGAGCGCTAAGAAAAAGAAAGCTAGATTATCCCTCGCCACTAAGCGCATTCTTTGGGCAGAAGGCCAATGGTCCAAAATACACTTTAACGAGGAATCGAAGTACAATTTGTTTGGTTCAGATGGCAGAAGGTTCGCCCATCGAAGATCTGGCGAAAGATTATCCGTGAATTGCATGAAGAGCAGCGGAAAGTTTGGTGGAGGAAGCGTTATGGTGTGGATATAATTTCTGCGGAAGGTTCTGGACCACTTGTCCGCTTGCCGGGTAGAGTGAATGCTCAAGTGTATAGAGAACTTCTGTGGGCACATGCTGTGCCTCATATGAAAGCCTCTTCTTCCTAACCTACCATTTTTATGCAGGATAATGCACCTTACCACACGGAAAAGTTGGTGAAGAATTTCCTGGATAAGGAAGAAGTAAGTATGATGGACTGGCCTGCTCAGAAGACGCCAGGAGAGAAGTAACGAGAGGGATCTAAGCATCGTCGAACAAGTTTTGGAAATATTGCAATAGGAAGAGAGAAAATTAATTGATAGTAAATGTCTAGATCCCCAAGAACTAATATATTGTAACAACGGAAAATTATTTGTCGAGTAACTTATATCATTGTAGCTTCTCATCTACGTATGCTCTGTTGTCTATCCGGATCATTTTTGACCACCAAATATTTGGAATAAAAATGCTCTTTTGGGCGTAGCTTGCAGTTTCATCGACCCTAACATGTACAATGTACATGTACAACTTATCCCATGCTTATTTTATATCTGTAATTTATCATGCATTACTTACCATTATTTGGTTTGAAGCAAACTTAAGTTTTGTGATGGAAACCTAAGTTTCCGAATCATTATGGACGCAATCCTCTCTATATGCTTAGGCTTAACATTTGGCAATATCACCATTTGGATCGGAAATCTAGTCTTATGCTCCAATGCCAATTTGAAGTGAAATTACGTTATATAGTGGGCCTCTGTTATGATATGTAATCTAAATAGCACTCAGATTATATAAAATATTTTATATTATCTTTTAACACGAAAAATACCAACAAAGAACACTCTTGGTCCCCTTTTATTAACAGGATTGTTATATGAAACCTACATTACCGAGCAAAAAAAGAGAACGATTTTCTTCTATTAAAATATTTTCAAAAATATTATGATTAGGTAAATGAAATTTCCATCGCACATAAAGGCATGCATTTAATATATTTTATCAAGATTTCATATCATACAATCGTATTTAAGATATTTACTACACCAGGCAAAGGCTTCACTACTAAGATTAAAATTTAAAATCTAAAAAACAGCCATGGTTAAATTTTTATAAATTTTCTGAACTTCGCCAATTATAATAATTTTAAAAAGGAACTCTAAACTAAATTTCCTTCCTTTCAAAATATCACGTTGCTAAAGTATAGTTATAGAAGAAGATATATAAAAATAAATTTTCTGAACTTCACCATTTGTAATTCTTTAGGTTTTAAAAAAAAAATCACAAAATTTCGATACTTATATTTACTTCTGAACTTCACCATTTTGTTTTTTGATATTATAAAAGAATTATTAGAAATAACTTTGATAAAAAACATAAGTCATAACCAAACTAAGATGAAATTATTATTCAAATACTAAAAAAAATCACCTTCTTAAATTATAGAGTTAATGATGATGTTGATGAAGTGATGATAAACTAACAAAATAAAATATTGACACGTGAAAAATAAGAGAAGGATCATTTACAGAATTGCTTAGAAAGCATATACACTAGAAACAAAACAAGATTTGACAAATATGAAACTTAAAACACTAAATATGAGGTTGAAGCCTTTGTTTTCTATTACTTCGGTACAAAGACGACCACAAGACCTCGCCAGTTTCTTGCAAAATTCAAGTGTTATTGTGTTCCATTCTCGCTCAATTTCGTTCCATAAATCCGTCCAGTTGAAGGCTGCTAGTCTCCAACTTTGTCTCCAGGGATCTTCCAGAGGTTGTCATTTGTGTTCAAGTCAACTCCTTCAGACGCAAACATCCCCCATACCATGCCGCGGCCTCATTCATGCTTGGCAGACATTCTAACACATTTAGGGTTAAGTCTGTTACCTGCAGCGCATCTAACAGAGCGTTTGCCATCAGATCCAACTAAATTAAATTTACTTTCGTCGCTAAAATGAATTCTCTCTCAATCTTCATCCCTCCAAACAACAAGAGCTTTAGCATATTAGTCTCGCCTTCTGGTTCTTCTTACTGATGAATGGTTTGGTTGATGGAAAAAGAAATTTTAAGTCGGATGCATTGATGCGACGGGATAGTGTGAAACAAGCTCGCTTCTTTGCTACTGTTGGTCTTAATTTTTAAGAAATTCTTGTTGCAGTCTTGAAGCGATCCTTCATAGAGAAGCTCTGTCTTCTCGGACGGTGGTTATGCGGGGTCGACAGACATTTGTAGGAGATTTGAGATGTTTTATTTTCAGTGTATAACTTCAGAACGCGCGAAATAACACTTGGAGCTTCCTAACTCTCTTGAAGTCGCAGAAAGAGTCTTTCCTGAAGTACTCACGCGAACAATTAATTCTCTGACGGAGCTCGGGAGTCACTTTCACGTGTGATGGCATCTCTGCAGAGTGAGTACGACAACAATGGCAGTTGTACAGTTCTTAACTACCGAGGAAAATGTTGCCATATGATTTTAAGACACTTTTAAAATGTTCCTGAAAAAAAAAATCGTTCTCTTATTTTGCATGTGTCAATATTTATTTTATTAGTTTATTTAGTATACTTTCTTGAATATCGAATTGTATCATAGGAATTCTTCATAAAATATATCAAATGCATGACTTTATGTACCATGGAAATTTCATTTACCTAATCATAATATTTTTGAAAATATTTTAATATAGGAAAATCGTTCTCTTATTTTGCTCGGTAGTGTATAATAAGAGTGATGTCAACAAAAAGGACTGTACATTCCTCACCTTAACGTGTCCGAAATGAGCGATCAGGCGAAAACTAAAGAAGTAAGCGAAGATCTCTGAAATGTGGTTAATGATACTGGCTATACCAAACACAGTCGGTGTACCTTCGTAGTCCTATGGAATGAAAGCGAGTGAAAGGAAGGAGTCAGGAGATAGCTGATCACAATCGCTAAGAATTGTGATATATTATATATATAGCATAAAATGAAAACCGACACTGCTTCAAGCGTCCTAGAGTCCGGTCATCGTCCTCGCTAAGGAAGAATGTTCAAAGTATCTTTCTAACACTCTCCATAAAAAGAGTATATCAATTAATCCGTATATAGTACACCATTTACTATCATATAAAATGGAAATCTTTCTATTTTTTTCCAGCGCTGTCTTTGCTAAATAGTTTTTAATAGATAGTAAAATTAAAAAAACTCTAGACTATCAGTGCGGTTAGTATATAGCAAAAGTGACAACCGACCGCTTCAAGTGTCCTGAGGCCAAACACACCTCCCTGGCGAGGATGAGGTGTTTTGTTAACGTTTAAAGTTGTTGTCACTTTTGGAGAATGCAATGTACTAGATATTATATAATAAACATAGAGGATGATAGTATAAAGGTCTAATTTCACTTCCTGAATGGTTCCACCAATCAAAAACATCGAGTTTACAGTCTTTCTGATCTGATAAAGGTTTAATCATTTGTTGATTTATTGATAAGGTTAAAATCAACGAGGAATATGTCCAGCAAAGCGGTTTTAGAGAAAAGGTTCTTAAAGAAATTGGTGGAGTTGAATAAGTAAGACTGTGTAGAAGATCCCAGTTACAGGAGAGGCGCCTTCATTTTCTGAATCTGCCACTTCTCTAGTTTGGAACGCCTTATACATCTTTGTTTGTTAATATTTATGCAATTCAACATCTTCACACTCGTCAGGTCTACTATTTTGGGCAATTTTAATGCCATCCTTGCGGAAATGATCTTAGGAATTTGTATTATAATAATAAAAGGCTTTTGAGTTTCTTAATTAGTAATTGCCATTATGACTATATATACGGCGAAGAGTTTACCTGAAGATGCCAGAATAGGAAAGCGAAGATGACACCGATACCGAAGCCCATCCACCAAGACACGAAAAGGAAAGCTCCGCACCGTAAAGACTTGAACTCCCGCAACACTACTAACCACTCTGGCATCTCCTTCATGGTGTTAGCAAAGATCCGAGTCTGTAGAGCCACACAAAAGAAAAGTTACAAGAGAAATTCAAGAAACTCATTTTATTAGTGTTTTTAAATATCAATAAACTTAATTTTCGTCCTCGGTTTAAAACTAATGATATATTAAGTCCACAAAATGTCTGAGGAGGATTCATCTTAAAGTGTTCGCTACCTTCTTCCACTTGCAGTCATGTTTATCAGCTTGTAAGGTAATCCATGTACACAGTATAGTAATGAGTACCCACCTTCACTTGGGCTGGTTGAGGAGCTTTCCTCAGCAGTACCCGATGTAGTGTGAAGGTAACTAACTCATTGCTATATTAACCGCTTATCACGGTTTGAAAATGAATGGGATGAAAAAAGGTTGGAAGAATGAAAAATCAAGGCGAGACTGGTGATTGCCGAAGCAAAACTCACCACCCCTAAACGCTAGGAGCGGTTCTGATAGTTGTATGAAATAAATTATAATTCTCGGTGGTCAGATGTTAAAATTAAGGGATGGTGCATACTGATGCATTAATAAAGGAAGAGGTTCAACAAGGGCGAAATTTATATGAAGTTAGATTTCTGAATGTCATATCGACCCTCAAAAATACAGGGTGTCCCTAAAGACTGAACACAGGAAATATCACACTGGTCTCCTCGTTACCCAGACCTTGCCTGTGTTCACTTTTTTCAGGAGTGTGTTAAAGGAGAAAAGGTATACTAATAAAGATCCGAGACACCTGAGGGAACAGCACCTTATAAATGACTGTGCTCTAAGTGACGGAAATTTAGAGTCAATGCTTCGAATTCATCGGAAGAATCTCGCAAAGCGCATCGAGTTTTGCATCACAAATGGTGCCAATCACATTTTTATTTTAGTGAAAATAACCATTTTGCAAACCCAGAATTTAAGGACACCCTGCATAAGTTGATGACAAAACCCTGCTTCGACTACTTACTCCATGCCCATATCTCGCTAGGGTATGACATGGGCATAACGTAGATCCACTCTTTTGATTACTACGACCCCACGATTTGCCTAAACTATTTTTCATGCTTGTAAAAGGGGAATCATGTGTCCCAAAGAGCCATTGTCGAAGTTTAGAAATAAACCTAATCCTAAGTAGATATACCCCCTGGGAGACCAGGGGTCCTTGGGCTCGCCATCGGTTGTCACGCTGATCGTTATGTTGGTTTCATTATCTTGCCCGTTCTGACTAATAGACATGGAGTTTTATACATACTTTTTCATTTAATTTACTCAATGGTCATTTCACTCCTACTTTTTAACTACAATCATTCATTATTTATAAATATTCTTTTGGAGAATTATAACTAACATTGCTCTAGTTCAATTTCGAGAATAATTGTGGACAAACTTAAACATCATTGCTCTACCCTGATTTTGCCAAGAAGACTCAGAGCAATCCTATTACCTTGATCTCCCTGAGAACACTTGCAGACAATTAAAAAAACTCTCCCTTCTTTACCTTAACTTTGCCGATTGCTTCTTGAACTTGTTGTCTACCAGTTTTCGTCTGCTGCATTGGTATCTTGGGCTCATTCCATGGCCGTGGACCGGTGTCTACCGGGCCTTTAGGTTCTTCCAATGGAATTGTGTTGCTTGGAGCTTCCGTATAATCGAACTAAGGAAAAGAGATCGATTCATTACAGTAGTCAATAACATTCTCTGAAAGTCTTATGCTTCTATTAGGTCATCCCCTAAGTATTGAGGAATTCTTTCGCTCTGGAAACGTGTCTCAAAGATGACCCCCGTACAAGATGACCAGTAGAATTTGATCAAGATCCTTTAAAAATAACGTTGAAAGAAAATGGTATTGTAACTGTTGAACAATTGGGTGGAAAGCTACATTCAACTCATTCCACTGTGCATCGTAATTTACAGGAGATTTCAAGGTTTCACGATTGGGATAAAATGGATTCTTCGTCACCTGTCACAGCTACACTTGCAAGAAAGAATCAAAATTTGTTCAGCTTTCCTTTATCGACTAAAAAGTGAACCATGTTTAGTAGGATTGTTACAGGAGCGGCAAATGGGTTATTTACAATAATATTAAACGTTCTAGACAATGGATTAGTCGTGGGTAAAAAAAACAATACCCCAGCCGAAACAGGGGCCTCCATCCACGAAAGATTCTTTTGTCCCTTTGGTGGGATATGAATGGTCTAATCCATTTTGAACTTCATAATCCAAGGAGGTTAACTCTGCTCCATTGGGCCGCTAACATCTAGCACTTAAAGACAAAAGGCCAGCCTTAATCAAAAGAAGAATAGTGCGTTTCATTAAGATAAAGTGCGACCTCTCATCTCAAGAAATACCATACAAAATCTTAATAATTTCGATTGGGAACTAATTACTCTTCCTGTATACTTATCCAACTTAGCCCCTTCAGATTACTATCGTTTTATGAGTTTAGCGAATCATCTGAAGAGAATGATGTCAACAATATATTAGGTCGAAAACCATAAAAATATTTTAAAATCAAAGTCAAACTATTTTTACAAATGGTATTGGAAAATTTGTAGAAAGATGGAGACGTGGTAGAAACTGGGAAGAATTATATTACTAATGAAATTAATAAATAAATAGCTTCAAAGATTTATTTGATTTCTATCCCTAAAATACCAATAAACTTGAAAAAATCCTTTACCTATGGCATGACCTAATAATATACTGCGGATTGATTTTATACCATTATAAATGTGTAAATTTTGAATATGTCCAAGCTTGATAGCGCGTCCAGTTTTCGAGAATCATAACTTTAATAGAGATATCAATCACAAAAAGAACAACTCTTTTAATAATCATAAAATATATATAATGTATATACTTTACTTTGTTGCTCCCTTGTTGGTCATTACGGTCAGCCCGCGTCCGTGAATCAAGACGCCACCGCGGATATGCGAACCCAGGAGCCTCTGATTAAGGATATGTTGCGTCTCTGTCTGAATGTTCAAGGTTTAGTTATGTTGTTATTAGGTGTTTGGTGCTTTCTGAGGGGTTGGCACAGCGAGGGAAGTTTTGGTTGAAGGTTGGTTTATGAAGTATTTGTAGCATTGCAAGTTTTGGTGGTTGGCTGATTTGAATCTTGAAAGTGTGACTCTAGTGTTTCTGGGAGGGAAGATTCTTCCTTTGCTAAGTCTGAAGGAGGTGAATGCTGTTTTAGGTGGTTAAGAACGTTGTATAAGTGGCGGTAACTATTTGACTGTGGCTTTGATTATTTTGTTATAGTTGGGGTGGACTAGGGCGTAGTGAGACGTAATTTCTGCTGAAATGTGCTGAGTGTTACTTTGTGCTTGGGGAGTGGGTTTGTGTTGACAATGACAAGCGTGTGATCGGGAACGTGTCTTGGAATAGAACTATGATTCTATGATGTTTAAATGTGTATGCACCTACACGTAGATTTTTGTTTCCCGAGTGTAGGGGGATTAAGGGGGGAGGTTTGTTTGCAGTTGGTGATGTCCTAAATGCTTAATTTAGTGTTCTCAAGTTTTTTTGTTAGATTTAGCAGTGGTGGGGTGCCAGGTAAGTGATGCGTAATTGAGTCTGGTGCGGATAAATTGTTAAAATAGGGTGATTAGTGTGTGTGTTTTTTTGGAAAATGGTCGCACCTGTTAGAGATCTTAAGGCATTGGTTAGTATACAGCAATATGTGGCACCCCCCCGCTTCTTAAAACTTGATCTTCCCTGGTGGTGACTAGGGCCGTTTCCCAGGGTGCTTTAAGAAGTGGGCGCTGTCATATATTGCTTTATACCAATGGTTCCCAAACTTTTGCAGGCTGGCGCCCCCTTGGCTCCCCAGTGAATTCCTAGCGCCCCCCACAGACACATATGGAAACAAACACCTCTTTCTTGATATTTTGTATGCTGCAATTTGAAAAGAGAAAGGTTAAACACAAATGTGTATTTCACAAATAAAACCCAATTTAGTAAACCAATTTATTTTTTAGCAGTTTTAACTGTTTCAGCAACATAGAATGGTAAATAAACATTCCACCAGTAACCTTCATTGTCTCACACTTAATATTAATGGGATGGATGTGCTTGGTGCAGGGACATAAGCTTCTCAACATCAGGCTGGAACTCACTAAGAAGAAGTCGTAGATCCCCGCGGTCAGTAATTTTCAGTCGGTTTCTTTGCTTGGAAAGAAGCAAGGCGACTGCACTGAAGCACCGTTCTACTAAATATGATGTTGGCAAGGCAATAAAGTACATCTGGACCTTGTTCCACAGCACTTGATAGCAGTCAGAGATTTTTTTTTGTAACCAAAAATCTTGATATGACTTTTTGAACATTGGCCTTAGCTCAATGTCATTTTGAATGGAAATCAGTTCTTCCTCTGCCACTCCAGTTTCTTCACCGTCGACATTTAGGAATGGATTGATCACCCAGTCTGGTATTTCAAGCAATAAAATGTCCTCAAATCTCTCAGACATGTCTCTGTGCAGTTCATCCAGGTGTGTACAATACACTTGAAGGTCATCGAATGGTATGCCTTTTTCCTTATCCAATTCAGAGAGGCTTGGGAACTGGTAGAGTGCATGGCGAGCTATGTTTCGTTTGAATAACTGTAACTTGGCCAGGAAGGTGGAGATAGCTGATTTGACTGTAATTAGATTAGCCTCATTTCCTTGCATCTGCAAATTAACTTCATTGAACTTTGTGAATATATCTGCCAAATAAGCAATGCCATGCTTCTTAGTTCATCACACAGAACAAAATTGGAGTCTTGGAAGAATTCAACAACTGTATCAAACAGTGAATAGAAACGTCTCAGGCAGTTTCCCTTTGACAGCCATCTAACTTCTGCGTGCAACACTAAACGTTCAAACTCTTCATCATTATCAGTGCACAGCTGTCGAAAGAGTCGGGAATTGAGGGCATGTGCCTTGATTTTATTTATTGCTGTGATAACAGTACTCATTGATTTGTGTAGTCTACCACTCAGGTTTTTTGCGACCAGATGCTGCCTGTGGATTACACAGTGCACTGTAAGTACTCCAGGTACAGCTTTTTTCAAGAAACTAATGAAGCCACGATGACGACCTACCATTGATGGTGCCCCATCTGTTGCACAAGCAAGAATGTTAGAAAGTGGGATGTCTTTCTCTTTGAAAAAAACATCAACGACACGAAATACTGACTCCCCTTTTGTGTCTGTTTCAAGCTGTCTCGCAAATAACAGCTCTTGAACCAAGCTTTCATCTTTGACGAAACGAACATAAGCAAGAAGCAAAGATTCATTGCCTGGCAGAGTGGACTCATCTGACTGTAAACTAAATTCTGTTGTCCTAAGCATGTTACACAATGTTTCTTCAATATTTTCAGCCATTTCATCTATTCTTCTCTGAACAGAGTTATCACTGAGAGGAATAGCTTTTATAATTTGGTCAGGTGACTTGTGTAGAACTGTGTGTAGAACCTCTCTTACTGCTGGTAGAATAAGCTCTTCTCCAATTGTATGAGGCTTACCAGATCTAGCAATCAGCAAAGAGATGTTGTATGATGCTCGCAAACCGTCAGTAGATTGTTGTAAACTGCTGGCAAATATATTTCCGATGGTTTTCCGTTTCCGAACGTTGTCTCGGAGTGACTGAAAATATGCCAAGTTTTTGTCTGCTTTATCAGAGTGCATTTTCTTCAAATGTTCCAAAAGCCTCGAAGGTTTCATAGCTTCATTTGAAAACACTCTATCACACAGTAGACACATTGGTTGCTGTTGGTTGTGTGGTGCTGCGACAAATCCATATTTCAGATATTCCACACTATATTGCCGACACTTCTTTTTTGTTTGCTGTACCAAGGCCATACTTTATTCTGGAACAAAAAAATAAAACCATGTAAAATACAGCATTTTATCGCATTTCATAAATAGGCCTACTTAAAGACAAAAATGACAACATTGAAGGTATAAAAAGCAAGTTTACCCTCTCACGTATTCATTTTCTTCCATTTACTCACAGAAAATGGTGGCGGACGTGATCACCCACACAAGGACACACGCGCGAACACGCATATATGCACACACACACACAAACACATGCACACACAGGTACAAAGTCATATACATTCGTAACAATATATATCAGTGAATGCACCACCCTAACCAGCTCAACACAACACAACACGGCGCGTTCTGGCGAGTCCCCAATTTCATGTTGACTTGAACTCAAGATGATGTTGACCGCCAGGATGCGGTTTTTATTATAAGATAAAATTCTGAACATTACAAGCTTGAAATTACAAACCTGAGCTTTGGCTTTTGTAGTCTATGCTGTCGGACCTGAATGGGCCAGAGCGGCGTGCGGTAACCGGACCCTGATGCGTCGTCCACTGACTCGTCCTGCTGCACGTGTTGTGTACAAATCGTCAAACAAACGTTCGAACTTCTGACTTCGACTTCGGACTGCCGCCTCCCTACCGCCCCCTTCTTCCTCACCGCCCCCCCCAGATCTTTCCACCGTCCCCAGGGGGGCGGTACCGCCCACTTTGGGAACCACTGCTTTATACTAACCGCACCATCTGTTAATATTTTTCCAACTTAAGGAAGGCATTGTTATTATTTTTCTTTTTTATAATGTATACGTGTTTATATGGCTTATAAATGTTCCCATGTGATAATACTCACTTGAATGGATGCGCGGTAAATGTTTAATGACAGGTTCAATGTCACCAGGTTATGGGCTGGTAGTTGGTCTATAAGTTATTGGTTACCAGTTATGTTCACCAGAAGACGCTAGCTAAATGTTTACCGGTGGAGGTCGACTCAGCGGTTTCCCATCCGAGTACTAACCTTTCCCAATGTTCCTTAACTTCGACATAGAGCTATTGGGGTATTCGGTTACTGGACGCTGACCTTGGGCTGACTGAAATTTTGGGGGAGATTATCTTCTCGCTTGGTTTTAGTGAAGTAGGCTGGGTAAAGGGCCGGTTAGATTACCCGCAGGAAAAGTAATCTCGGAAGGCGGATTCAAGGACTCTATATTGGGCAGATGACTTGGTAGGCTTAGGTACAAAGAATTTGATTGAACTTGTGTCGGGTATTTTAGGCAGGCCTACTAATGTTTAAGACTATTCTGACTATCCTTGACTGACTACCTGACTGTCTGACCTTTTACCCTTTTCTTTTCTCTAGGTTCTTCCCAGAGCTGTATATAATGTATCGAAAACAATGGACGTGGCCCGCTGTTGGCCAATGCCATGGTTTGAGAGGAGATTACTTTACTGAATGTTTATTTGTGTGTGCACAGGGATAGAGAAAATCTTTCTCAAATTTAGAGAATAAGATTTTGTGTTTCGCAGCTCTTTGATATTAAATAAGGTCCGCATCTTTCCTGTCTTTAGCGCGGTGTCAATGACTGCACCTGGTTGACGTTAGCTAGTACAGCTGTGCCTTTCCCAGAACCTTGATGAAAAGGGTCTCGGCAGATATCACAAGACGAGTGTAAGTGTCTATGCGTGTGAGTATGTAAGTGTGTGAGCACGTATGCGTGTGAAAAATTCGTTTTGCCTAACGCCCTTTACAAGAACAGTATATATTATTGTTTACATGATAAAATATTGTATATTATTATTTATCTGGCAAAATGTGTATATATTATTATTTACATTATCAAATGTTGTATATTATTATTATTTACATGACAAAAATGTTATATATCTTAAATTACTTGCCTGTACATATATTATGTGCCTGCCCATTTCAAGCCCTCATAGGATTTATATGGCACTCATCTGTGAGGCTTCATTGTCAATCCTATTTCACTTAGCAATGCGCCACTAAAGTCTATAAGGTATGTCTTTTTGTGGTACCAATGCTTTGGCCAGACTCAAATGATTAGCATAATGACTACTACGATTGTCACTCATTAAAAGTGTTTAGAGAAAATTCGGTCCTTCGATTTTAAGCCACTGTCCCATCAGCCTAAGGCGCTAGCTTGAATTTTCCATTACGTAGTGAATGTGTAAAATGAAAATCTTATGAATGATGCTTCAGATATACCATAAAAATATCCATTTAAAAAAATATATTTATTTCAATATGCAAACTCAAGAGTCAAGTACGATATATTGGTGTCATAGTGATGAGTAGAAGGAACAAATGAATTATGTATTAAAACCAATTTACTAAAAGACTTTGTTCGACTCTTTCCTTGTACTCTCTCTGCAAAGTATTAATAAGTCGGCTGAGCTCGTTTTTTGTGTCCATAAATGTCTCATGCACATCCTTATTTAATGCTCGATATATGCCCAAGATAAATACATCCTTTTAAGTTCTATATATCTTTAGTGTACATCCTTTATTGCATTCAATATAACTTTCTCTCTCTCTCTCTGTTCTATGTTCGATATGTGCTCGCTGTATATAACTTTTGTATTAAATATGTGCTATCCTTCATTGTTTTTTATGCTCAATATTTGATCACTCTGTATTTATTTTTGTCTTCGATAATTGCTCTCTACATCTTTATTTACTTTCGATCTTTGCTCAGCTTTTCTTTCATTTTCTGTCTTTGCTCAGTGTACATCCTTTTTTGTGCTATATCTTTTCTTTTATGTTCGATCTGTGTTGTGTAAATCCTTTTTTGTGCTCTACCTTTTTCTTTTATGTTCGATCTGTACTCAGTGTACATTTTTTTGTGGTCTTCCTTTATATTTTATGTTCGATATGTGCTCCCCGCATATAATTTTTGTGTTCCATCTTCATTCTTCTTTGTGTTTAATATGTATTCTTTGTACACTTTTTTCTTATGAACAGAGCAATAAATCACGCATTTAAGCTATACGGGGCAAGTTTTAATTGATTATTATTATTATTAAAAATAAAATAAAAAATCAAATGTTTTGAAAAATTGTCCGTAAAAATCTTAGCGGAGAAACAAAATAAGTCATAAGAGGAGACTATTTGGTGCATTACATCTCTGGAGGACGGGTAATTCTCTTGGGTATGGCTCCATTCAGCAATAAATCAGCCTTTGCGATGAAGGGGGAGTGGGGAATAATATGGGTCAAAACGAACTTGTTCAGATCAAGTTAGTTTATAACTTAAATCATTGAATTTTAACTTTCTATCAAAATCTATGTCCAAATACACTAATTTATACCATTGAAAAACAACATAAAAATACACTAAAGATTACGAACAACGCTATGGGAAGTTTGCTCCAATGGGAACAAATTGCTCGAAATAGCATTGGGGCGCTTCCTAAATCACGAACAAATGCTAAAAACAAGGATTTAGGAAGCTTAGCACTTAAAAACAAACTGACTGAACAAGAATTCATGGATCTTAATACATTAAGAACAGATTAACAAATTGCGTAACGGGGGTGTGAATCTTGTTATCTTTTTGACACTACGAACGAGGAAAGATTTGGGTCTTCCTATATTACAAACAAGTTACACAAACAAGAATTTTCAAGGGTCGCTACGTTACGAACATAGTCCTCCAATAAGGATTTGGAAGGCCTACTACATTACCAACAGATCGCTAGAACAAGGATTCGGTAGGCTTAGCACATTACGAAGAAACTACCCGAACAATAATAATTCAAACAAATCCAAGTCACAGTAAATCACGACCACAAATTAGAAAGGTTTACGACGACACGAACTCGCAGGAACAAATGGCATGAACAATGGCTATGGGTCCTTACTTTGAACTGCGTGGCGGTGAGAAGCGCGCAGCCCATCAGGACGATGAAGATGAAGAAGCAGGTGGTGTAGTTCCTCTCCTGCTCTTTAGCACCGCAGTAGTGAGTAGGGAAGACGGTGGAGTGGTCGAGGGCGATCCCGACGAAGAACATGGCCAGACCCCAACCCAGGGAACCGAACATGCGCTGGCTCCCATACTGGTCCGCATCGTCACCCAGGTAACCCAGGACCTGGCGGTTAGATAAACCCAAGATCACACGCGGGATGATACAAAGAACAAAGTGGTCAGTTCAAATTTGAATCCATTATCGGTCTCTATTCAATCCTCTAGATCATCCGACCAGATAATGAAATTCGCATAAAGATCAAAATAACAATCGCTGGCAAGACCGCGGGCAATAGAGGCAGGTCCTAGTTGAGAGGGAAGGTGCACCAACCAAACGAGCAGAGAGCCTTCGCGGTACGGGTCTGTATTAACCTCTTCAACGTCAAAGATGTGTGAGTATAGATACCCATTCGGGAGGTTCCAAGACGGAAGAGTGAATATGTTGTGTGTGTAAAGACGAGTGAATGAACGACAACGGTATTGCGATTGACTATGTGCGTGATGACGTATCTAATGAGCTACCAAACCCCAATAGCAAGTTTATCGTGTCCGCAAAAATACGACTACCTTCCTTTATACGCTGAAGGTTTGTGTCCGTTCTCGCCGGGGTTGAACTCGATACCTTGGAGTTAGAGGTCTACCGCCTTATCCACCAGGCTAACGACGACTTTGAGGAGTTAGAACTAAAATTCTTGAATGATTTTGAGCGATATATAGTATAGTTAAAATCCGTTCGCGGGCCACAGACCGGCAGTATTTCTCCTCCTTTCTAACCCATAGACAAATAAATTACACAAATCTCCTGGAACCAGGGTGTGGAAACTGAACCCGGGGGATCCCACATGAAATCAATTTGCCAAAAGGTTAATCTGGTTTCGTTATTAATCCTTAAACTACGGTTTTTCCCTCATCTTCCAACATGAAAATAATGAAAAATTATGACTTGGCAACTCCAATAAGGGTCCAAATACCGCTTTTAAAGGGTATGAAAACCTTCAAACAGCCAACTTAAAAAAATATTTTTCCAAAAGCACCCACCTGGCAACGGGCACCAAAGGCATAAATCGCCTACAAAAACCAAACAAAACAAACCAAGAAACAAAACAAAAACAAGAAGGAAGCACGTTCCAGCCTCAGGGGAAGGCTCGCCTCTCTCCGGCGGAGGAGAATGCAACCAACACCAAAGATAGTCGAATAAAATGAAAAGCACCGGCCTCCTCCAAGAAATCAAATAGACCGCGATTATATGTGCAGGAATCGTCTCGAGTACAAGGGACAAGCGATAGCGACCCCGCTCATCCTGGTACTGGGACAGATAACGTGCTTGAAGATCCCCCAGACTGGGATATTCAACAAGAATGTGCCGGACATTCTGGGTGACAATGCAGTGGCCGTAGTAAGGTGCAGAGGGGAGGGGGGGGGGGCTCGATCTAATGGCGGTACGTCCCGCAAGTGTGCCCAATTCGAAGACGATAGAGAGTTGCCTGAAGCCCTCTCCCATCTTCTTTGCCAGACAGTCCGGATGGCTGACATGATTCCTGCCATGTAGTCAGCGTGAAGAAGAGAGAAACGCTGGTCTGGTCGTTCAGTCCTCGTGGCCTCTTTGCCACTATGTAAGCTGTAGAGTAGGTTACATCTCACTGGCATGGAAAAGTAGGTTCTCAATGGGATACGTGCAGCAGGCACCAGTCACCAGATGGAGACCTATGTGTTGAATAAAATTCACTTTCCACAATAAACGCCATAGTGAGGAGGCGTAAAACTCGCATCTGTGGTCAAGTTTTTAACGAACAAATGATCGGGAGAAAAGTAAAGCAAGTGTTGAATGTTACCTAACGACGAATGTCCATAGGTAGAGTGAGAGACCCTAAGGCTGCAAATATGGGGGATCTCAGGTGAAGCATTAGTCAAAACAAGGCCAAGAAAACAGTGCAAATCCACCACTTCCAAGCGAACACTGTTTAAGAACAAGTCTTAGTCAGTGTGGAGACGTGGATGGTGACAGAAGTGCACTACCTTAGTTTTGCATATGGAAACCGAAACCTGTGCGTTTCGGAATAGTGAGTGATGCGGTTCCATGTCTGTTGGAGTCGACGATAAAGTTGACATGTGGTCCGCAACAAAAGAGATCTAAAGTTTGTCTACGTAGAACATAACGAGAACATCTTCCGGCAGAACATCCGAATCCGGAATCAACGATCTCACAGAAATAAAAATTGGGAGGTGTCTTCTCGACCTCATATTGTGGAGGGTCACCAAGATATCGTATCGCCATGTGGTATTATAGGCCTTCACCAGATCGAAAGACACCCTGGCGTGTTGCTGTCTACGAGAGAAAGCCTCGCAAATACTATTTTTCAGTCTCCGCAGAGCATCCGACGTGGAGTGGGACTTGCGGAGGCCGCACAGTGCGGCCTGGAAACCGCTGTCCAGGAGAGAGCTTATCTAACGTTTACCAATTTCTTCATCAACTTGTACATGCAGAAGGTTAGATAAATTGTATGAAAATCGGTCGGGTGGAGTTATTTCTCCCCGGTTTGCGAAAAAACAACCACAATAGCCATTTGCCAGGAGTCTAGAGGATAGCCTGTGTCCAGGTCCTGTTGAAAAAATATAGCAGAAATGCGATGCCTCGCTCACTCAGGTGCCCCAACATAGTATACGGGACATCCTCCGGACTATAGGCGATAGACGCACATAATGAGAGAGTCGTTGAAGAGTTATCCGCCTCTGGAAGTAAGGTCTAGTGGGCGTTCTTCAGCGACATCACGACGTACTTTGAATACTGGAGGAGCAGCCTCTTGGCTAGAGAATGTGGAGAAAGCGGTCTCTGAAAGACTCTCCCTCTCGTTCTCGACGAGAACAAGATTGCGGTCTCGTTCTCGTAGAAAACGAGAAGGACTCCTGTTAGAACTTGGCCCGAATCCTTTTGACTCGTTCTCACTACTCTGCAAGAGTGGTCTTCCCATTAAGTGAAGACACGTATGGCCGCTATGAAGAGCGGCAAGCGTACTTCTAAAGATACAGGAACCTAGCCCTAGATTGTCGAAATTCACCGAGAGTAAAATCGTTCGAGCGGCGCTTATAGCGCATGTAAGTATATCGTTTCTGTCTCAGGTTCGTCTCACAACCAGTCGACCACCAAAAAAGCGGACAGCGTGCAAAACGACTAGACGTTTTAAGAATAGTAGTTAGGCACAGAATAAAGAGGTTGCCGGAGAACTATACAGTCTCATCCACCGACCTAAACGCCTCGACTGGGACAGAGAAATTAGTCTTTTCACGAAATGCAAACCACTATGCCCACTCCCAGCACTACCGGGGCGGGTTTTCAGGCAACATAGGCCATAAAAAATCATATTTGAATGGGAAAGTGGTCACTTTCATGAAGGTCATCGAAAATATTCCGCCCCAATCAGGCTGTGCTTCCAAAGAGAACAGGGACCGTTCGAGGCAGCAAAATGATGCGAATCTCGGGCAGTGATGTGTAAAATCCTCGTCATTTAAGACACCTATCTCCAACTCGGCGATTGAGTTAGCAAGGACTGACCCCTCGAATTGATCGTGTTGTCTGCTCAGAGGAGGTGTCTACCGTTCAAATCCACGAGTAGAAGAAAGGGCTTCGGCAACCGTGCCACCAAGCAGCGGAAATCTCCCGCTTTGAAGTCAGCTGACTGTGGAATGTACTCTGAAGTAACAGTATACCTCCTATCCAGTTGCAGCTGCACTGCTAGTGCCTGAAAGGAGGTATTTATAGAAAATAGAAGAGTGGAGACATAATGTAAGGTGGAAATCGCGCATCATCCATACTTGAGCCGCATCCCGTGGTGGCGGGGCTTCAAAACCCTCATACACCGGAATATTCGGCAGGGGGCATGCGCCAAGCATGATCTGTATAAAGATACTCGTATCTAACGGGATCAGAAGGAGACGATCCTCCGCATTTCCTTCCAGTTGACCAGGCCTAGCTCCGGAATCCTTTTCAAAGAGAAGACCTTCACGGAAATGTCAGTACCGTAGCTGGAAGCAGCACTTCGTGGGCAGTATAAGGCGCTTTCGCCTTCGAGGACTTTTCGGGGGAGGTTGTGCACGCTACGCTAGTGCTTTCCTCTATCTACACGGAAAGCGGGTGTCCCTCTTCTGGAGGATTCCACTTTTTCACGTCGCTCGGTCCACTTTGAGCGGAAGCATAGGAGTGGAGGCTCCTTTGGCCGTCCTCTGTTCTGGAGATAGCTTTAGGAGTATTCGAAGACAGCATCATGACCACCCTCTGATGGAGGGTTGCTCCCTTTAGCTTAAACACTTGGTGGGTGGAGATGCGCGGCCGTTTCGAATTACTGGAAACGGTCACGCGGGGAGAGCCCGGGTTATAGCCGAGGCTGAGTGTGAATCATTTGTGCCGCAAGCTCTACCAGGGGAGCACCCGTAGTGGGTATAACCCACAGAAAGGTTCCAAATGGGCATGGAAGCCACCGTGATTATAGTACTGGAAGAGTCAGGAACAGAGGGGCCTCTTTTTCAAATTGTGCCATAAGACTTCTCTGGTAGCGTTGGGTGCGCCAGGACCAAGTCCTTAGCCTCTCGAAAAGAGATGCGTTCCGTAGCCTGGAAGGCTAGGATTTCCTTTTCCAGGAGATGCGCACCACATTGATTTGAAGAAGCAGGGTGAGCCTCTCCACAGTTAACACACTTGGCCATACACGATAGGATCTTATCATGTACAGCCTTGGAGTAACTTACCCAAACTTCGGATAAACTCGACTTTACACGTCTACAGGAGTGATTCGTATGGTCAAAGCAGTGGCTCCGCCCGACGCACTTGTGACTTTGGTTTTTATCTGGGCCTTCCGGCTTGAAGGCGTCTTGAGCCTGGACTTGCCGGTCTTAGCCTAGTCTATACCGAAATGGAAGCGAATGTGTGCGTCGCCAGAGGCCGCGTGGATAGAGATGAACCTACAATAATCTTAGATTTTGTTTCTTATTTTTATTCTTTTTTGGAGAGGAAGGCGGGGAGTGAATTCACTTAACAAACACATTGAAGCCCTAAGGCCGGACGGACCACCCTTGGCAAGATCTTTCTCCAAGATGGAGAAGATATTGGCCTCCAGAGAAGACGCTGCCTTCTGTAGAGGTGTCAGATCCGGGAAAATCTTCACATCGAGAGGGGCCCCCAACTGGCCATACTCCCCAAGGTGTCGTGGCGGATGGCCAGTTGCTGTTATTAAGCTCCTCGTTCGCCCCAACACCAAGGTCTGGCGAGGATTGAGAAAGAGGGACGTAGTCCGAAATTATGAACACATGAAAACTTACTAAAACACGGGAGCTCCTACAATTGTGACCACCAAAGAAGATAAAAGGGCGATGCGGGCTATATCCCACGTTCAGCCACTCCCAACCTATCCCATCTCGGGTTTTCGAACTTTTTAGGAGTCCACCGTGGGTTCATTAATGTTGGTGTTCACTACCTGTGCAACGACGTACACCGACCAAAATTTGCCGGGTGCCGGCTTTTTCCCAAAGGTTGCAACTCCTAAGTGAGCAGCCAGAAAGACAGGACGACAGGGCAGATATCCTTAGTCACGATGTGGCAGACGCAGAGACGCTATCCGAGACATTTATTTGGTCTGGCAGCCAAGAAAGTAAAGCCCGTTCGCCATAATCATTAGAGCCTTATGCACCCGAGAAGGGTCACAGGGAGGTGTCCATCCCATTTCGTCCAGGGAAGTAGTTATAGGGGAGGGGGCAACCGCTCATCCCATTATTCTCACTTCAACGCCTAGGACCTCCTCTAGTTCTGGTATCTTGCGACCCTTGAGCGTTGTATATATAGGTTCCAAAGCCACTCTTCTGACACAACGTGAGGTAGCTGGTCAGGTATTTAAGCCTAGACAGATGGTTGAAAGGATAGTCATAGAGAAAAAAGGAATGCTCAAAGGAAAAGAAGTGGCGGCCCCGTCAGAGTTCAAGTCAACCCAATGACGAGGATTTCCTAATTAATAGTCAAGCCGGGAGGACCGAGTTACCCAGGGTAACTCTTTCTGGTGAAGAAGACGAGGAGAGTTGGTAGAGAAGGGCACAAAGTAGATATTTTGCTGAGTGTGTTTTGGTCCTTTGAAATGTATCTTCTGTATATGTTTCTGTAGTTTTTTTGCTTCATCTTATACCCTGTAGCACTTTGAGGTTGTTCATTCAATGTAAAGTGCATTACAAATAAAATTTTGTTTTTTATTAAGTTAGTGGAAGGAGGAAAAGAGGCTGAGTTGGGGCCAGACTGGGTGTCGAGTCCCGTCAGCACTGCCACAAGAAGAGCACATCGAGGTGACTCTTACGGGGTCAACCCGAGAACACAACCTCGCAAAAGGGCTACTAAATGGCCTGTAACTTCAAGTGGATTAAAAGTATAGTCAGGCAGTAGGAGTTATATCTAGAGTCACTAGGTAAATATTGACCAGGGAGATAAAAGGAACCATTTAATATGCTAAACATGATGGCGGGTGGAGTCTTCGCTAGCTATAGGATGTTGCATGGGACTTCCTGCGTCGAAGCACGGGTTAATCCCAGCAAGTGCGGACACAAAACCTTCACCGGTGTTACGAGTTCGCCGCCCATTGGCGAATATGCTGAACCTATCCCCGCTGGTAAGGAGCTACACACGCATATAGCCAATCGCTACACGACTACCACTTCCTTCCTGCCTTCACAGTACAACATACCTATTCTCCTCTGTTCCAGAACCTTACCAATGGTCTACTTGTATCGGGTATGGGGATCCACATATCCATATACCCATATGGGGATACTTATAAGTATACCCGACACATTTTCACCCTAGTGGGGACTGACCTCTGAGGCATTCAGAGTCACCATCGGTTGTTATTCTGATCTTTATGTGTATTTTATTACTGATCGAGTGATCTCGTCCACGATGAGAGGAGGGCGCCCGCGTTAAGTACACGGACTTACGGCGGTGTCGGCGAGAATGATGGCGGGGCAGCTGAAGAATTCCCCGAGGAGGACCAACAGGAGCAAGAGGAAGAAAGCCTTCTGCACATCCGATTCGTAATAGACGATACTCGAGAATGAGGGCGACACTAAGCGATAATCTTTGTAATATTCGGAATCCTGCTAGAAGAAAAAAGAGGTCATGTAGGCCTTGTAAATAAATCCATTTAAAGCGCTCGTAAATGGTATCGTTGTGTCTTTTTGCATGGATGTTACGAGACCCGTACTAGACGCCAGTAATGGAATTCAGCCGGTTCGCACCGGTTCCTAAGAACCTGTTCTTGGAATTTCATTAATCCAGAAAACCGGTTGTTAGCTTAAATGAGGTGTTCACAATCTTTTTTGAAGTTGGGAAAATTGCTAAAATTAATAATTTCATTTGCTAGATTATAGCACGTAACAACCCAAAGAACAAGCTTCGTAAGTATATCGGTCCAGCCAGTATGGCTTGCTGCTAGAGACTGATAGTGAGAGAACCAGTTGTTAGTGAGACCAGTAGTGAGAGAACCTGTTCTTAAAATTTTTGAATCCCACCAATGGCCTAAACCTATTTAATTGACATTCAAATGGGACTCAGTGGTGAGAAAAAAAAACTAGATCGAATGGAGAAGAATAAATATTAAGAAAGAGTAAAAAGACCGCTAATAAAATGTAAGTATAAATGTATGGGGTCATGGGGGTCTAACATTTCCAAAAAGTTTAAAAAAGAAACAGAAACATTTGGATATAGAAACTTAGCACTACTTTTGTGTTAACTAAAAGTCGCCAGATGATCCCATATTTTGCAATCCTCCCCAAAGAGGATTATAGAAGAATATGTCAATTTTTTCAAGGCAAAAATGGTACTGGGGTCTTTTTTCAACACAGGCCTGGCAGTGAATAGGCGTTCGAGACTATCGTGCGGTTAAGGTTAGGCCAAGTTTAGGCTGTGGCTTTCGACGATCGTAGCGTGAGTACAGCCTGCAGGTTAGATAAGGTTAGGTTTCAGAGCAAGGAACTTGCGCAAATCTCTTGCAAAAAGTTTCCAATCATGGTTTCCGTTGACATATGCTCTTTAACACCCATACCAAAAGAAGTAGTTGTCACCCCTTTGCACCATGCGTGAATGAAATAAACGATTGTCTCAAAAGATAATTTTGATTCCTTTATCCCAGTGTCTTTTCGCAATCGAACCCTGAAATTGCATTCACGCTTATTACAGCGCCAAAAGCAACGCGAAGATGCTAATGAAAGTTTCATAATATGTCCATTTTTCTCAAAATCCCTACCCTACCCTAACCTAACTCAAACTCAACTTCGCGATAGTTTCTAACGACTAATATCCTGCCAAGCCTGTTGCAAAAAGACCCATCGTACTGTGCAAATATTATTTGCCTAAAGCTAAGTGAAAGAATGCCATAAATTCTCCCGATCATCTGGCAACTGTGGACCGAGTACTCGAGAGCCCCCAAATTGGACGTTAGAATTCGATTGAAAGCGATAGTCTTACCTTCGTAGGAGGATAAATAAGGTTTATTTAATAAGAACCATAATTTCAGTTCTCTCATTTATAAATTACCTAGCAAATGTGCTCGTCACATTTCGCAGCTTCTAAAAGAGTGTTTCACCGTGTAAACAAAGCTTCTCTCCAGTTGGCTGTCTCAATACGCTAAATTACTGCATTGAAGAATCGTTTTTACATATTTAAATACAACTACTTACCGGGACTTCAATAACATCGGGGGACATTCCTGTCACATGACTCGAAGGGGCATGGGTGTATCGTTTCTTTCTGAGGCTTCTGTGAGTCTGGAGTGGTTCGCTATGTCCCATGGGATTCAGGTAAGAGTATGGGTCTTGGAAGAGTGTCTCGTCGGGATGCTGGGAATCGGCTGAGCGTTTGTGGAAAAAGTGAGGCAAAACGGGAAGAGGCGGTATTGAGCTCGCTGTCCCGCTGTAATCGGCTGGATCCACGCTCCTCTTGTTCACATCCTGTAAACGGAAGCAGACGTTGAGATTCTTACCTCGCGAACTTCGGTTAAGTTAGGTCCTCTCTCACGAGATTAGGCCAAGATTTAGGCTAAGTTAGGCTTCATTAGAATTCGATCAATTTAGACTAATTGGATTTGGTTAATAAGGTAGTTTGCTGTTGGTTAGTGTATATAGGTCCAAGTATGGTTTGGGTAGGATAAGGCTAGGTCTTGTTGCGATTAACTTTGACCAGGGTATGGTTTTGGGTAAGATTATGCATGGTTTTGTTTTGATTTAGTAAAACTTAAATAAAAGTTTTATTAGGTTAGGATAAATTAACCTAGATTAGGTTAAGGCTAGGTCTTGTTGCGATTAACTTTGACCAGGGTATGGTTTTGGGTAAGATTATGCATGGTTTTGTTTTGATTTAGTAAAACTTAAATAAAAGTTTTATTAGGTTAGGATAAATTAACCTAGATTAGGTGGGCTTAGGTTAGTTCTGTTTGGGTCGGAAGACACGAGAAACGCGAACGCATCTCGATGTCTTGAGTGGTGTCACGTTAGCAATGTGGCAGCCGAATGGCAACGAGAGATTATCGCTGTATATAGAAGGGTGAAGGAGTGACACTCTGACATTTCGAGTCATTGTAATCTGTCAAAATGTGTGATTTTAAACATAATTAAACTCCATGATGATCCTGAGGCCCGCGATCGACCAAGAAATAACACTCTTGGGGAAGATCGCATGACGCAACAGATGTCGACGAGAGACTGATTTTAGACAATAGCCGGTATTTATGCCGTGTTCGAGAACCTGGGGGTGTTCAGCCAGGTGTCAGACTGTCTTATGTCGTTTGATAAAAATTACTCGTAAATAAAAATAATAAAGTGGTTAGGTTGGCCTTCGCTACTGAGCATGGCTTCTTGACTGCTGATTAGTGGGTTGATTTAATCAGATAAGAAGCAACATGTGAGGCGTCGTACAGGTAAAAAAGTGAACCACACAAGCAAGAAAAGACGGTTAAATTTGGAAGTGGCTGTGTTATGAAGTGGAGCAATGTTTCAAGCTCCCTGCCACATACCAAAGACGGTGAAACAGTCCTTGGATGCTGAAAATATCAATGTAATGAACTAGTCTGCGCAGAACTTAATTTAAACCCATAGAAAACCTATGAAAGATATTCAGTGAAATGGTTATGACTCGGAAACCGACAAATGTTAAAGATCTTTGGCAAAGATTGGAATGGAATCAAATCAAACCCGAACAATGGGACAAATTGCTCAAGTCCTGCTGCCGAAGATGTTCTCAAATCATTTAGAACAAGGGCTTCCATACTTCTTATTAATATGATATGTTGTTCAATTGTCTATGAGATACTTATGTTGTTTTATAGTTATAACTACATTTATACTTATCGTTCTCTAGTTTTAGATGCAGCCTTTCTTCAAATACAAATTACTTTCGTCATAACCTTTTTCATCCGCTGTTCTAAGGAATGAAACGTGGACATGATCAGAGGCAAGTTTCACAGAATATTATGTGCAATTTTCATGAGAATTAAACAAGTATTTTCAAGAATATTTAGATGTTCGTAGTTTGTTCTCTAGTTTAGGACGGTACTGTGTCTGCATTGTTTTCCCTATTAAGATGTCTAGGATCTCTCGCTAGCCTAGTGGACTTAGCGTTAGACTTCTGACGTTGGGGCACGGGTTTAATCCCAGTGAGCGCGGAAGCAAAACTTTCTATATACTTTCTATATATAGATAGGCTATTTTTTTCCTCAATTTTTTGTTTCCATTATTCCTTATTCCATTCTCTTAATTTTATTCTGAACGCATTTTTATTCACTTTAATTAATGAATTATGATCTTTCTTTAATTCTTTCAAATAATTATTCATAAATTATTCAATCAGTTTAATCTGATTGATTGAAGATAAATTTAAATTAATTAAAACTTAGTTGGATAGTCTTTATTTTTTATGACTTTATCTAGTCTTCTAGGCATAATTGGCAATTTTATGCGAAAGTTCCTTAATTAATATTTCTTTAATATTTT
Organism: Ceratothoa steindachneri; assembly: GCA_963969495.1. Lineage (NCBI taxonomy): Eukaryota > Metazoa > Arthropoda > Malacostraca > Isopoda > Cymothoidae > Ceratothoa > Ceratothoa steindachneri. Next base: position 53,871,662 of record OZ018330.1, on the reverse strand, counting down.
CCTTGACCTCTTCCAGCTCTTAATTTTTTAAAGCTTCTTCTTAATGATTTGCCATTAATTTTCTATTGGAATGAAGCCGGAAGAATTCCTATGCCATTCTAAAACATGGAAATTAGTCAATCCACTCTATAACGTTTTAAGAAGTATGGCAGGAAACAGAATCTTGTTGAAATATTAAATATTTATGTCTTTCCATAAGTTTTAGTATTTTTTTCTGCAAAATACTTAACTAAATATTTGTATTAATTGCTTTTCCCTTTTCAAGAAAAAAGAAAAAAAAGCTTTTACTTCTTGAGGAGAGATAGCCCTTGATTTTTTTTAATGTAGTAAGTGGTTTAATTGATTTTTTGGGGTGAATCTTGGCTTGGTTTGTGGCTTTTGGAACTCTTGTAGGGGTGCGAAAATGAATCAGGGAAAAATTCCTTCCAACTCGATAATATAAATATCTGATAAAATTAGCGTTTAAATCAAATGGTACCGCGTTCGAGACTCCAGAGTCCCAAAACTTTTATGAAGATCTCTCAAGAAAGAAAACGAAGCCAAGAAAGAAAACGTTTGAAGGAATAATGAAGCACGAAGGACTTATCAACTCAAGATAATTGGAAGAAAATGAAGATACATCAAGAAAGAAATCGAGGCCGAGAAAGAAAACGTTTGAATGACTAACTCATCAAGAAGCACGAAGAAATCATCAACTCAAGATAATTGGACCAAAATGAAGATACATCAAGAAAGAAAAAACGAAGATTAAGGACCAACCCAGCCAAAAAGAATACGAAGTCAAGATAAAGGGAAGACAAATGTTTGAAGGGACAACTTAAAGAAAAAAGAAATTCAGAAGAAGAAGAAAAATTCGAGGAAGCTGCATCGAGAAAATCAATCAGAAAAGAGAGAATAATATTGATAAATAAATAAAGTTATAATAAAGAGGCCCTCCCCCATAACTGGTGACCCTTAAAGGCCGAACAATCTTCTGATCTTCGTTACAACTGCACCTGCCCTCCTACTAGAGATTTAAGAAAAAGTGCTGCTGGGAACTTCGAAGACCCAGGAAAGAGAAGCCATTACTCATTGGTTAGAGACAAGACTTCGTTCGCTCTCCTCAATCCCACTGAATTAGCTCCACTCATCCCGCAGACTCGGAGGTCGTAGGAGGGAGAGCTACTACTCCTCGATTAAGAAATCTAAGACTAGTCTCTCCCCAATCCTCAAATTCGCTCCGCTTTCTAGAAAGGGACCTGTGTAGGGGTGCGAAAATGAATCAGAGAAAAATTCCTTCCAACTTGATAATATAAATAGCCGATAAAATTACCAACTCAAAACGGACTAAAAGCCGCTCGTGAGGCTAGAGTGTTAGTTAGCGTTTAAATCAAACGATGCCGCGTTCGAAACTCCAGAGTCCAAAAACTTTTATGAAGATCTCTCAAGAAAGAAAACGAGGCCAAAAAAGAAAACTTTTGAAGGACTAACTCATCAAGAAGCACGAAGAAATCATCAACTCAAGATAATTGGACCAAAATGAAGATACATCAAGAAAGAAAAAACGAAGATTAAGGACCAACCCAACCAAGAAGAATACGGAAGTCAAGATAAAGGGAAGACAAATGTTTGAAGGGCCAACTTAAAGAAAAAGGAAATTCAGAAGAAGAAGAAAAATTCGAGGAAGCTGCATCGAGAAAATCAATCAGAAAAGAAAGAATAATATTGATAAATAAATAAAGTAATAATAAAGAGCCCCCCCCCTCCATACTCTTACAAAAGTTGAGATATTATTAAACTCTCTCATACTAGATTTATCACTAAATAAACGAAAGACTACATGTCGTTAGTTCAATCTTCCCTCTTTTACAAAATTCAAGCCATTTTCTTTTTACTTGTACATTATTTAAAGAGACTTTGAAGGAGGATTTGGCCACTTTTAATCCGAGTTCTTTTTCAAAAAATCACGAAAATATTGTTTGAGTTCAATTTATAGTCTTTTGTGGAAAGAGCGACCGCGAGGTGGAGTTGGCCATTCAAGAAAGATTAGCGAAGCCGCTCCTCTTGTCTCAGGAGCAAAAGGATTGGAATCTCACTGAATTATTCAATCAGCGAAATATTCCTTCGTTTCGATTTAGGTGGAATTTTATAAGAGCGAGGGATGATGTTTTCTATTTTCATTCAAATTGCTCCTGTATTTAGAAATAAAAGTGGAGAAGCTCGCGTGCTCCAACGACCCCTAGAACAGGTTTAGTGTATTTGAGCACCCGGGCGAAGGTGAGGGAACAGACCAAGAACGATCCTCCAACGGCCAAGGAGGCAGATGAGACGACGCATTCCGGATTCCAATGTCTGTAAGGGCGGATGAGAGGTTACAACGGTGGAGAGGACCCGGTCGTCGCGGACTCCTATTCCACTTGGAATCTATCTCCGTAGTGAAGATCGTTGGCGTAATGTTCGTGCGCCAGTGCATCCACGCTCAACAAATCACGCACAAGCAGAACACCAGGGAGAACACCAGGCACAAACTATACTCGTTTGCGAGTGGTGCCATGAGGATGATGATCTTTACGAAAAAAAGTCTTCTTATCCTTCCCTTCGGCACAGATGTGTCGTTTTCCTTGTAGCTTTTGGGTGCAATTATTCACAGCAGTTTTGGGGGACAAGAATGTGATTCGCTATGAAATTTCTTGGTTTAATTTTGCTATTAAATTTATTTTTTCTTTAAGATCATCACTGGTAGACTTGTTTCTACCGATTTCAAAGGATTGACTCCTTAATTAAATTATTAGAAGTTTTTCTAGTCGTGCTGAAAATTTTACGAGAAAACAAATAATCATTCTCCCTAATTATTTTCGAACAAACTTATTTTACATTGATTTTTTAAAGGTTGGGGAAGGTGTAGAATAACAACTAAAGAACTGATAATACATTGGATAGAGAGGAAAAATAAACTCGGCAATAAATTTAAGACTAACTAGAAGAACTGCTTTCATTTTTCTTTTGCCTTAGATCATATGGATTTGTGAAGTCGCTATTTTTACAGATTTCTTGAGGTGCAGTCTTCTTATTCTCTTCTATCTCTAAATATTTATATGGCTGACCGTCTTCTAGGTCTCATATTGGTGTTCCTCTACCGGGTTTTGCAAAAGTTCTCTTAAACTTTACTTACTTTTCCAACACGTGTCATTAAAACATCTTTTCCATTGTGTGTCGAGATGGAAGTGAAAAGATTCGAAATCTCTGCTCTCCTGCGTGGGGGCCACAACAAGTCTGACATCGCTAAGCGGCTCAACGTCAGCCAGATGACCGTCCACAAGAGTCGCGGAGACACTCACGAGATGGAGACCTCAAAAATAGACTTCGTTTAGGCAGAGCTCAAGTTCTCAACCGTTTGTATGCGAGAAAGATCTTCGAAAGTGCTCCGAAGTTTAAAATGAACATCTCGGCGGCCACGGTTTCCAGGGCCGTCAAGGAGGAGGGCAACAAGAGCTTGAGGTGCGTAGAAAGGCCTCTTCTCACCGACCGTAATGCTCGAACAATATTGGGAGCGCTGTCGTCGCCTTCTCGACGACTTAAAGAGTCGTGGCGATCGAATTCTCATTTTTGCTGATGAGAAAAAAACCCATCACGGTCCATCTGGTCATCACCATCAGAACGACCGCGTGGTAAACTTCGGCCAGGACGTCTGCAAGGTCCGCGACGTGTCCACGACCAAGCGCCCGCCTCCGTGATGATGCTCAGCGTCGTTTCGAATGTCGAAAAGAGGCATCAAAACTATCAGTGTTTTTTGTTGAGAGCGTCATAACGAGTGTAACGAGACTTTTGAAATACCCAGTATTTAGATGAGTATTTTGTAGGTGCATTTGTTTATCTACCCTGAGTGCACATTCAGAACTTTTGTTTGCAACACTAAATTTCTTTTTCATGTGATCAGACAGCAGAGAAGCCCTGTGGTGTGAAGGAATCCTTTCAAGTGTTCATCATTCTCTGTGCATATACAATTTAAGATGCTCGTAACTTGATGTTTCAGTGGATTGATTTTGATATTTTCAGATAGACTCGATTGATTTTCAAAGCAGCTCAACTTATCAAAATTTAATAACTTCAAATGTGACTTATGGAATATTAAAAGGAACAGATCAGATTCAGAATTAGGAGAGAAATTAAGAATTAGGAATTCTCATCCTGAAACTATTAACTTTATACAAACATTTGTACTAACGATTCCTCATATTCCTCATGTCATATTCTTGCGATTCGTTCTCAGTGATGAACTCCTATTTCTCGTCATAGAAAGGACTGTAAAGATAAACATGCGAGTCAAGTAGACCTAAAAATTTAAAAAGATTGTGGTTGATTTCCTTTGTAGTTGTAGGGTCTTTCATTCTGACTTGGCTCACATTGTGGCTTAGGATTTGGCAGGATTTGACAGGATTTGACAGAAGAGAAGAGGTGAGAGACTCCCACTCTGCAGTATACCCATATTGTTTTGTAGATTAGAGATACTGATTTCTTCTGTTCTCTTAGATTGTGTCGCCTTTCAGCTGCTGATTTTTTTTATTCTATCATTTTCATGGTGCTTAGATGGATTTTGATAAGTAGAGACAAATCAGTATCTACGAGTGTTAGGCGCTACAAAATGGCATGAATTGTCCCTCTCTTTGGAAATGAATGGTTTTGTTAATTTACAGCGGGGTTTTTTTTTAGTACTAATGGAGTTTTATCCGCCAGCCCTTTTGTTGTTTGTCAGAAATCCACAATTATATAGAGGGTTGTATACGCTAACTGCTAGTAGTCATGCGGGAAGCTTGCAGCTATTAGTTTAACAGTCAATTTGTTCCATGTCAATTCGTTCCCGGTCAATTCATCGCCAGGAAAATTAATGTACCTATTTAAAATTAAAGAGTTTCTTAAAAGCGAAAACAAAATATTTATTCAAAAGTTAAAATATTATATTTTAAAATATTAGATTATGGACAAATTAATTCAAAAAGTTGTTTCTGAGGAGGATAATATTGTATAACATTTTGTACACGCAGATTCAAGTCTATTTTTTCTTCTGAATTACCCCTTTTCCTGGGAAAATTTGCATCATTTTTTGCTTCCGAGACATTTTTCTTTTTTCGAAACTTCTACGATTAAACACACCAAACCTGACCACGAATCGATCTAACGCCATTTGTTAGGGAGGTGTGATTATTCTGAGTGGAAAAGTAAAGTGCTGGCGTAGCCAGCGACCACTAGCAATCCCACGATGGCGACACCTGGCAACTTCACGACGTTCGATGCCCAGTTAATCTGGACGCACGGGAAAATGCAGATCAATTGTCATACACACAGCACTCACTGCCATCCTAACTCCACGCCAAGTGCTAGCCCTCACATCAATTGTCATTCACACAATGCTCGCTGTCACCCTCGCTCCACGCCAAGGGCCAGCTTTCACATCAACCTCCAAGAAGCGTTTCATCTACGTGAGCTACGAGCCCCCGGGCTCCAGACAATCAAAAATAATTTCAAACATAGACCTCGTTAATAATAAATACAGGGGTACCCCAAAACGTGCCCCAAACTTTCAATAGGCTTTATTTCTTAATTCTTTCTCGAATTAAGAAATGAAACCTATTGAAAGTTGAAGTGCTTTGGGGGAGGTCAACCTGTAATATATTAATCGTGAGAGGATTCGAAACTTCGCGATTTTAACGACAAAAATTTGACCCTAAATTACAGTTTGGCCAAGACGGGTTCCCTTTATTGTTCAACCTGACTTTAGTGATCCACTCTGCTTAACTCTGTATTCTTCACACTTATTTTTTGATTGCTTTCACCCTTTGAACCACACGATAAAATCCATTTCCCACTTTCTAAGGAACCGCTAGGTGGTGTCGGACGAAGCATGGGTAGCAACTACGGTGCAGCTAACATCTGAAGGATTGGGTGTCTTTCCAGGCACAAAGCCCGCAGTTACGTGCCCTTCAGGCCCCATTGACTGCCTGATATGCGTCTGTATATATTTTACACATTTTTAATTCCTCCGTCTTCATCACTTTACAAAGTTTTTGCGAGAGATGCTATCGTTGGTCATCGCTTTGAGTAAAATAAACCCAGTACAATTCGAGTAATAATAACTGAAATATTTGCACGGGGAAAAATGAAAACATCTCTCACCCACAAGGTGGGGTCAGCACGCATCATCACCTTTAAAACTACTCGCCTCCCATACCCGCTTTTATCCCCGCAAGGGGCGGGGGGTAGATGGGGAAATACCCCACTAAAACTGAAACCTGGGGCAGCGTCACGCTCTCCGGACCCCAGTGCCACAAGAGAAAGTGTAGCTCTCTCTCGCGTCATCTTTTGCACATCTTAATTTCTCATTATCTTTTTCGCGACTGTTTAGACCCAACAAAGGGAAAAAGAGGACGTTAAACGGTCCTAATACCCCCTCCCCCTCTTTTATGCTCTATTAAGCGCAAAGCCACCCGTCATTTCACCGACGTCGAAGTCACCTCAGAGCGACGGGGTGGTATGTGTTGTAGCTCCTCGCCCAGCCAGGGGTCATCCCTGGGGAGACGACCCTATTTTACGCCCCTCAATCACACATACCATAAAAATATAGTCTACTTCCCACTTCAATAATCCCTTTCTCTCTCACACATTGATTCACTCAATCAATCGACCATTTACGCTGTCTTCCAAACCATCTTACACCTTGCCACTGACTCTCGGAGATTCACTTCACAAGTCTATTTCTACCCATTCTTTTTTACACGTCTACACCACATCAGAACAACCTCAGTCACAACCTTATTCACACCAGTCGTTCCTCGCTCTATCCAACTTTTGCATACCAAGCATCCCTCTCAAGTTGTCCATTTGAACTGCTTTCACTCTAGATTTTTCCTTCTTCCATAACATAGTCTCTCTTCCAAACACCAACATTGGCACCACCATACTCTCATGCAGATTACTTGCTCATTCAACATTTAAACGCCTTATTCACTAACGTGCCATTGCTCCAGAGACTTCTCTAATATTTAAAAAAACTGGTTGTCGCAATCTGCTTCATCTGCACAACTACTATTTACTATAATGCATCGAAGATACTCAAAACTTCGCACTTTTTCAGAGGTAACATCTCGGATTCGGATATTACACCCCACCCCATTTTTATTATATACTCTTTTCTCTATTGATTTTTACATCCCTTGTCAAAAGTTACAATTTATATTTCCAAATTCCTCTCACACTCGGCCACCAAAACCAAGTCATCAACATATACCAACATGATGAGAACTCATCCCTCATCCCTTTCCCACTCCTTTCTGTCATTTTTTCACGCACTTCTCTTAGTACTTCATTCATAAAGATATTAAACAAGCTATGATCACAACATAAATACTCATCATACCATGATATGGTATACCACTCACTTCAGACATCCTTAGCACCCGCTCTAAGGCTTCTCTATCTACGCGATCCTAAGCTTTTGCCAGATCTATGAACCCACCACACACTTTACATCTCCCATCCCTTGTTTTGTTTCACCCCAATGTCTGAAAGCAATTGATCGATCCATAAACCCCTCACCTGCTCTTGTTCATCCCATATCAATCCTTCACTTATCATTCTTATACACCCAATCAGAATCTTTCCAAAGACTGCATAAAACACTCAGAAGACTTACCCCCTGTAGTTATTGAATTCACCTTTCTTCTCTTTAAACTTATACCACGGAAGTACTACTGCACTCTTCCGCATTTAAATGTCTTACAACACAACAACCACACTCATTCCATAACACAATTACTAACACATTTTAGCATCTCAGCGACTATATCATCTACTCCAGCTTCTTTCACATTTTTCCGACCGGCCACGGAACTAGCAACCTTTGGTTATCTTTTCCATACCGCGATGAAACACGAAATTTAAACTAATTTTTCTTACTTTCCTCAAGAATAACTTCTTGTTCCTATCGGAATCCTCATTCCTACTCGCTTTAATCACTTTCCTTTCCTCTCTTTGTATGCAACCAACCGCATCTCAATAACATCAAAATCTGCACTATTAATCCTTGGCAAGTAGGCCTCGCTTTCTTCTCACTGCACAATAGAATTTATTTTACATAAAAAGTTTCCATCCCTTTTAAGGATATTTTATCAATATAATAAAAGCTTATGTATGCCTCTTGAATTAAATTCATTCGGCTTTGAAGCAAAAAACTGTTCGTTTCTCTCTTTTCTTCTCTGCCCTTCTATTTACGCCTATTTTATGGCTTCCAATCATAAATCCTCCTTTTTTCTGAGGGATTTACTTGGAAGTTTGAGATATTATGAAAAGAACCTTGTTTACTAAGGTTACTTTTTTAAAGAGGTGAAGTGCTCAAGTTTTTTTGCTATTCCAATAGAGTAGTTTTTTGTCGTCTGCTCTAATACTCGTCTCTCCAGTACATAGGGCAGAAAATGGGCGTTTACTATTAAACGACAGTCCATTATTTATATAGTTTCTTGAGTTTCATTTCTGGAATTACTGGTAGAACTACTTAAGAGGCTCAGAGACCAATAGTTTGGCTTGTTGGGGATGCCTTCAGCTGTATGCAACTTGGGGTTTTTGGTCCTTCCATAGGCTAGAAAAAGTTGGGCTATTTTTTTTTTTTATGGACCATGTTACGGTTTTAATTCCCTGAAACCTTTTTATCTTGCAAGAGGTCCTGCTTATATAATTTATTTTGTGTTACTATTTTTCCTATTGCTTAAATTTAAGTTAGCCTCACGAGAGGTTTATCCTTCATGTGTTTGTTATTTTAAAGCACCTGGTATATTTGTAAGTCATTGAGTTGTGATAGACAACTTTCAAAATTTATGAATTAAATATCCCCCTGTAAAAGACTGCGAAATTCCCTAAATTTGCAGGCTGTGCAAAACTGAAAGAGTCAAACTGGATGCTGTTTCTGTGGATTGACTTGGATAATTTTGAGATGTATTTAATTTATTTTCAGAGCTGCTCAATTTGGTCACCAAAAACTTACTGACTTTAAAGATGACTTACGAATATTATAAGGGAAATATTTTAGACAGAATAAGGATAATTGCCATAGAAAAACTCCCGAAAATGAAATGTCGAAGAAAGAGAGATCCAGTAAGATTTTGTTTAAAGGAGTCGTGTGAAAAGAGAGTTATCGGGAAGAGCAATGCCCTACGCCAGTCGGCAAACTTCCGGCGAAATTAGCTGAGAATTTCTTCGGTTCAGTTGGACCATCAAAACCCCGACGCCGAGCTATAAACGCCGAGGCGGTGAGGCAGGGCATAGTTGCTTCCATTAACAAATATAGGAGTTCTGGCGAACGCCTATATATTCTCCATCACAAAATTAATCGAGGAAGTATTACGTCAGAATCCGCCCCAGGAAGAATCCCGAAGACTCTCCCTCTCCCCTGGAAAAGACCCCATGTGGTGGTGGTGAGTTATCTCTACGTTGCTCCCGAGTGAGCCAAGCCCGGAAAATATAGAAGGTAATCGGCGGACTGTTTTAAGACGTCTGTGGAATTATTCACTAACGGCGCATATCCTCGACCGATAGAACACTGTGTCATACCGGCCCGCAGCTAGGATCCTTTTTGGAACGACGACATCAGGATCGAAGGACTCGCCAGAAGAAGCGCACAGTCTCAGCCCCACATGAGTTTTCCTCCTCGAGCGTCTACGGGAAAATCTTCTCCTTTAGAGCGTCTACTTAGAGAATCTTCCCCGAGCATTTACTTGTGGTATCCCCCCCCCCCCAAAAAAAAAAAATAGTAAGATATTTACACCTTTTCTTTTCTCGTCGAGGAGGTGCGATGCCCTCCGACTAAGACTCGTCAATTAGTCTCCTCCCGAATCATCTCGGATAACTAAAGTGAATTATTGTGCCCCTAAGGCTAGGATTTCATTCGTAGTTTCTTCCTAAACCATATCGGGTTCGTACTCAGAGTATTGAGCCCTTGCGGCATGAGTAATTATTGGTAATTATTGATAATTTTACAATTGCTGAATTAATTAATAACTAGAGTGTAATTATTTGTATTATATGTTTTGTTATGCAATTAAAGATTATTTTCGCAATTTTTGTTTAATTCCTCCAACCACTAAAGCCTAATTAAATAAGACTAATCCCGGCCAACTATATTTAAAGTATTCGAATAACAAAAAAACCCGCGCACTTAACGAAATTCAATTCCAATTATTATTTTGAGCTGTCGTAATCCTTCCCCACCAAACGAAGGAATCGAGAAATAGGCGATAACTGCCTAATTCTACGATATTAAGTATTAAGGATTTAGAATTCTCTTCATTAAACTATTGACTGTTTTAAAAGAGCGGTACTATCGATTTCTCATTGACATATTCTTGTGAGTCGTTGTCAATAGCGAACTCCTAATTCTCGTCATAGAAGTAACCTTAGGGATGAAACATGTGAGACATACATAGCTTAAAAGGCAAGCCTGAATTAAAGTACCTATCATTGGTAATACACCATCATAAGTCTTACTGTTTAGTATAAGCTTTCCATATTTACTTTTAGTTTTTGAACTTTCCTACTTATTAATAGGATTAGGATTCTTCATTTTCTATAGAATATATCATGTAAAGTAAGATTTTATTTTAGTCTACCAAATAATAAATGGTGGCTCTTCAAAACACGTTTGGAGGCATCAAATGAGAGGGAGGGGGGCGAATGTTAACAAGATCATTCATTAATCTAGTAGTAAATATTGATTAAGCAGATCCTCTGCAGTATAGACGACTATGAGCAATAATTAGTAAGCGAGCATAACCGAATATAAGTAGGTCTCTCAGAGGCCGGGATAGGTTAAATTAAGAAGGCAGGTAGACTAGGATGGAAGCGTTTAGGAATTTATAAACAAGGGTGAGGGGCAGGATCTTGAAAAGGTTCTTAACCAAATAGGTAGCCACTAGCCAGTGCATGGATTCCCAATTTGGATTTAGATTCATGAAGAGGTTCGAAAATGCTGTTATAGACTTAAAAGGCACAGATTCACGAAATTATAATCAAGTGGTGAGATTGCAAGGCAGAAAGATCCTGAATCTAACCTTCGAGTCCGGGAAGCGAACGACATAATTTCTTCCGTCGTACTCGAGACAGCCCGCTTCCGGTGGGGTCACGTACTGGATTGACAGCGTGAAGATGATCCAGGCAGTCAATGAGCAAAGCAGCATAACTTTTCTTTTCTGAAAGCTGTAAAACAGAAAAAAACTTAAATTCAGTTGTAGTTATTTTTTTTAAAAACATACTCCCTTTTCCCTGTGGTACGTCAGTAAGAATCTCCCTTGTGTTAGCCGTGCAACTTAGAAAGAGACAAAATGTGGCTATACTTATCAATGATATGAAGAGCAGAGCTGGAAACCTGCTCCCCAATATAATAATTCATGGATTCGTTAACCGATAGTAGACCAACTTTGGGATTCTGCCTTATGGCAGCCAATAGTATCTCATTGACTCATGTTATACCCAGGTTTTGTTTTTTTACTACTTATGGTGAAGGAGAAGACTACAGAATTATGATCAACAAATACACTAGGATTTATTTGAGGCCCCAAAAGATCTTGAAGGAAAAAAATGTGGGCGGTCGATCGCGTTAATTTCGTTTTGGCGAAGACAGATTGAACGACACAAATTTAGGGTGGGTCAGTTTGAACGAAATCTTAGAGCAAAAAAAAGATGAGTGAAATTTCAGAGCCACATGTAAACTCCAGAGAACAAAAGCAATGAAACTATGTAATGACAATATATAAATTTAACATGAGGATTTATTTATTTCGTTAAAACAAACTAACCAAGTCAAGGTTAGGTTAGAAGTTCAACACACCCATTTATGACATTTTGGTTATATTTCTAAATAATAATTTCCATAAAGGGTTATGGTAAAATGTAAATTAAATGCCACAACAACGACCACATACTGTGAATATCTCCGCACGGGGTACCCAGTGTAGACTTACACATAGTACCTGGAGGAACGGCACATCCTCCCAGAAAACATGGCCGTAAGGAAAGCTTTGATCACTGAATTGACTTTAATTATTTAGTTGACCTTGGGGAAGCTGGTCCGTTCACTCGGTTCCTCCCTTTTTTTATACTATGGCACCATTTGGCCTTCCTTATTTCTTTCTCTATCGAGCTCTAAGGACCTCACTAGCTACCTCATGCCTTGTCAGAAGAGAGGCTCTGGAACCTCTATAAGCAACGCCATTTAACGACAGCAGGTTGCACGAAGCCAGGCTTGAGGGGTCCTGGGCGTTAGGTCACCAAGTGTGCGAAGTGCAGTTTCGCCCTAATGACCCCTACGGAAGTTCTCGAGTGAATAAAGTTGTACTGCCTATATGGTGGGCCTTACTCCCTTGTTGGCAGTGAGGGCAAACTAAAAGTCTCGGGTTCTGTCTCTTGGTCTGTCACATTGCAGCTCTTGAGATACTGACTGACTTGTTGACGAATAGTACGGCTTAGTAGAGGATTCAACTCTGTAAGACCTGATTCGCTGGCTGCTCATTTAGGAGTTGTGACCTTCGGAGAGTGACCTTCCATTGGGCTTTCTGTCTTTGTGTGTTGCTCTAGAGGCGCGAACATAACACCTTAAAGCGCTCAGAGATGGAGCCCCAGAAAGGTCCGAACATCTGAGACAGAATAGGCTGGACGCTGGATATAGCTCATCGTCCCTTTTCTTTTCTTTTTTTTGGAAATTTCGTGTGTGGTTGTACGCAATTAATGAAGCAAAAAAGAAGCGAAAACTCACTCCCCAAACCCCACTTTATGTTCACGTGGGTGAGGTTCCAGACAACATGCCTCTATTTGGTTGAGGGGCTCTCCTCCCCCCAGTCTCAACTGGTAACGGGCTTTCCCCTCTATCACCTTCTGAGCCGCCCTCTCGCCGCACTACATCTGAAGAGGAGGAGGCCTTCTTATGCTTTCCCAGAGTTCTTCCAAACTTCGCCTATATCTATGGACAAACGGTTTTTCCATCTACCCTCTTCCACACAGTTGCGCTCAGGCGAGTTTTTAAGTAGACCGGCAGCGGTTCCGCCTTCTCTTTCGCAGAGGCTCGCCACCACAAAGAAGGGCACGCGCACTCAGCGCCTAAGGGTCATCCGCTCCCGATAGGAGCTCTTAAAAAGGGCGAATTCCATTAATCCTTTCGCTCAATGAGTACAAATTTCTGTGAGTAAGAAATGCGATGGCTTAGCTGGCTTCAAATGATGTTTATACGAAAACTGAGTTTGTTCCCATGGTTACTGTTCACTTGAGATGCCAAAAACTCCTTGATAAGAAAATTGACCCACTGTAAGCAGGGCTGTAAGTTTGAAGGGAATTTGGGTACGTTTGAAGAAATGTTTAAGGATCTGATATTTTTAAGGAAATTCTAAGGAAATCTTCAAAATTTTAGGAAATTCGGATCTTTTCTGTTTGGCGGCAGGTGGATGCGATGTACCAAATTTTCGCCAACGAAGCAGTTTTGAGTGTTGAATACGAATATAGCATTTATTTTTTTTGAGAAATGAAAGGAGGTATTAAAAAAACAAAATTTAATGCGCACTAGTTTAGAACATTATTCTATAAACAATTATTATTATATACTCGGGGGTTGTGCCCCCAGACCCAACCAATTGATTGAAACTCAGGATCATCGTAGGAGGGTTCCGCCGCAGTTCTAAACTCCCCACGAGCAGTCCCCCTGAATTTACTCCAAAAAGGTGAAATATATTGGAACACGGCGGTACCCACCGTGAGATGCTCGGTTCCTACTTACGAGGGGCGGTCAGTAAGTTTTGCGAATCGGTAGGGAAAAACAGAGGAAGGGGGATGGCTGTTTGTGGGGGTGTTAGGACAAGTTATGACAAGTCAGGAACTGCAGCCGCACGCTCCTGCCTCGTCTATTTAAGAAGCAGTAGCTGATCGCAGATCGTCAGTCACAATTTTTTCAACAATGGAGAAGGTTGAGCACCGCGCAGTGATCAAATTTTTTACCAAGGAAGGCAAGAATGCAAAAGAGATCCATGAACGCATGGTTGCAGTGTACACCGACACCGTCCCTTCCTATGCAACCATTGCTCGCTGTAAAAGGGAGTTCCGCCATGGTCGTGAGTCCATTGAAGATGACCCCCATCCAGGACGCCCGTCAGACGTGACCAACGAAGACAATCTGGCCCGTGTGGAGAGGATGATCCTCGAAAATCGACGGGTGAAGGTTGAAGAAATCGAGCGAGAACTTGGAATATCACATGGAAGTGTTATCAACATCATCCACGACAATTTCGCCATGGCCAAGGTCTCTGCCCGTTGGGTCCCTAGAAACCTCACGCCCCATGATCGACTTCAACGTCATCAAAGTCCACAAGGCCAGAGTTGCACAAGCTGCCCTGTTCGAGTGTGGATTCGAGGAGCTCAACCACCCCCCCTACAGTTCAGATCTGGCTCCTAGCGACTATTTTTATTCCGTCAACTCAAGGCTGCACTGCGTGGACGCCGGTTTGGGGACGATGAAGATGTCCGGCTCGCCGTCCAAGAGCTGATTTAACAGCAGTCGGGAGATTTCTGGTTGTCGGGAATTCGAAGCCTCAGGGACAAGTGGCGCAAGTGCATTGAAGTCGAGGGTAGTTATATTGAAAAATAATAAAACACTTTTCCTCATATCTCGTTTCCTTATATCCGAATTGCAAAACTTATTGACCGCCCCTCGTATGTGAATTTATGTGGCGAAAACGCAATAAAAATGAAAATTTGTTTAAAAAAATATTATGGGATACTTATATCTTAATACAAATGAATGTTTGAAGAAATAATAAAGGAAGTGAACAATAATATTGGGAAATCATATGGCAGTTTAAGTGCGTTTCATTTCTATTTCGTTATTTTCAAAATGTATCGTACAAACCAAAATTTACAGTTTGAAATTTTTTTTTTTTAGATACTTCCTTTCATTCGTATTCAGCACTCAAAACTGCATTATTGTCAGAAATTTGGTACAAAAGATCCGCCTGCCGCCAAACAGAAAAGACCTGGAAATCCTCAGCAATTAGCCATCCTCCTGAAAACTGGATTACCTATGCTTAATGCTGCAGTTTAACTCCCTCTAGCGATATAAAATTTTCTATGGTATATAGATAGGATTAATATTCATAGATTCTATCAATTGGATAATACACCTTTGATGAGGGGGGACAGTATGAAATTTTAAAAAGTGAGGTTTAACAAAGATAGAAAGTTTTTTTTTACCGAAACAGTTATTGATAGATGATGTGGTATCCAGTATTAGTTTAACAATATTTAAGCAACGGCTGGACAAAGAGATGGACAAGGAGCACAACTCTGTTAGTTTTTATGTAAATAGTAACAAATAGAAATAAATTTTATGTGCATGCTTACAATAATATATTAGGACCTGGCTGAAATGAGCTCATGTCAGATGTTTTGCATTGTGCAGATGATGTACTTTAACTGACTTGGCTTATCTGTAGAAATTGATGGTGATAGACATCTTCATTTTAAAATGGGTTGCAATCTAGATGTAATTGGAAATTGTAAATAAAATTTAACTGCATGTTCTCTTGTTAGATAAATTTTGGTATGACAAATTTAGTGCAACTCATAAATGTAAATATTTACTCTGGCAGCAAAACTGTGGCTACTGTACTAATTATCCTCTTCTGACCACTTTGTGATAAAAATCACATTACAAAGAAAAGCATACGCACATATTACAAGAGCAACTCTGGTCGAAAACACTACCATACTCAGAAGAAACCCTGACCTTCGCCGCCTAAAGACTCTGGAGGCTCTTCTTATTAAAGAGGTGGGCCCCAAACTTAACACCCAACGCACTAATTCCGAGCGAGTACTTCCCCTTTTCTGCTAAAGGAACAAGGTACTCCGACTTTGACCTATAAAAATACCAAAAAACGAAAATTAATTTCATTCTTCGCTGCTCACGACCAGCAATGAGCTACCTCACCGGTAAAGGAGGCAAAACCAAAGGTAATACAAAATCAACGCAGCCTAAAAAATAAGGAAGACTTTCGTCTGAAGATGCCTTAAGAAAGGCGAAAGCTCACGGCCAAAACTAAAATTAGTTGTAAAAATTAAAATGGATGTTCCTCAACTAATCTTTAATATCCAACCAGATACAAAAAAAACTGCATTCGCCAGTTGGAACGTTCCAAAATAAAATTGATAAAATTTAAATACAATCTGGTCTTTAACACAACATACATATATATATATATATATATATATATATATATATATATATATATATATATATATATATATATATATATATACAAGAAAACCACTATTATTGGAGCATAAATTTTATTATTAAAACGGGACTAGTTTCGATATGTAGTTTACCATATCATCTGCAGCCGTTAACTAAGAGAAATCGACAAAGAAAACTGAAATATTGGAATATACAATAACAGGCAACTGACTTTAATCTGGAGGGGTTAGCTTTAGGTGATTAACAATATCCTTTAGAATGAGGTTTGATATATAGGGGCTACATTTATGCTGGCCTTCTGACAAATTGAAAGTTGGAATTTCTTTGATTAGTAAGGATTAGTAAGGTAAAATTTATCATTGAATGAAAATTTACAATTTTTAGCTCAAAGTTTGTGCTAAAAATTGTAAATTTTCATTCAATGACAAATTTTACCTTCAAATATTTTTTCTTCCGATGGGAGGTTGTCTCTCTCCCACCCTCTCTAATTTATATATAGAGTTCTTTAAGACGTTATTCTTGCCCCAAATCGTCGATTTTCCTATTGTATGGTACCGTCCAACTCCAGTTCATATATTCACTTTTATTCTTATCACAGTGTTAAAATTAAAAGATCTGTATTCACTTCTATGTTTCTGCGTGCATTATGCCTTGTTAGTCCAGAATTTTTGGATAAGGAATTGTGCAATATCTTTGAAATAGGTAAAGAACTTTGTTACCCTCGTCAATTTTTGCATACTTTATTAAACTTCGCTAAGAGAACTTTTTATAGAACTGATAACCCACCGGTTTTCAATTCCAAAAATTGTCTTATCTTGCCATACTTTGAACAATTTTTTTGCCTCACCCATATTATTAAGCAACTTAGTATCTCTGTAAATTTTAGATATGAATCCACTCTATATAAAATGTTAGTCTACAATAATACAAGAAAAAAAGGTGGAGTATATTCTATAGAATGTTCTATTTGCAATTTACCTTACTTCGGGCAAACTGGTAAATTTTTATCTACTAGAATTTACCAACATAAGTATAATATTAGAAGAGATGAACTAAACAGTGCTTTATTTTTACATTTATCCGAAAATAACCACCCCATTGACTGGAAGTCTGCAAAATTCCTGATTTCACAAAAAGAAATATTGTCGAGTGTTCATTAATTGGCATCTTGCCTAATATAAATATCTCCCCTGGCTTATTTAAACTCGATCCTGTTTTAGAAAAAGCTTGTACAAAATGAAATAACTTCATAAAGTAGCCTGTTGTGACTCTTTATTAGTGTAATATCATTCGCATTGCCTCCCCAACCACGTGTCTCTGCTTTGATCGTGGATTAACTTTTAGCCCTAAATGTTTTCGTTCTAATGATAATCCTTTAAAATGTTTTTGTTTTTTCACCTACCATTTCCATTCATATACACGGCGTTGTTGTGTGTATATCGTTTTAGGGATGCGTATGTCTGTTATTAGTTGCCTATTGTTCTTTTTATTGGTATTTTTCTGTCTTGTTTTTGTGTTTTTTCATTGGTTTGGACTATGTGATGGGCGTTCCCTTCGTATTTTTGCTCCTTATATAAGGTTGTCTTCTCCATTTTCATGCTATTCCTTGAAAATGAACAGGCAAGTATAGCTTTTCATATTCCTGTGGGTTAATTTTCATATTATTGCTTTCCTCACGTGTCACTTTGTGAGTTTTTTCAATATATATTCGAGTATATATATATATATATATATATATATATATATATATATATATATATATATATATATATATATATATATATATATATATATAAACTAAGGGAATTGTCAAGGAAATTATGAAAAAAAATTAAGGAAATTTTAGTCAATCTAGGCAAAATTTCATCAACATCTGAGGATATCTTGATATCGAGTTGTTACAACTCTGATTCTAAGGTACGTTGTTGTTTCGTCAATTTGGCATCCAGAAAATCATATAAATTGATGGTGAGTTACTTGCTTTCTATTCTATTGTATTCCACTTAGGCAATAGGAATTATGCAATAATACTTATGAATTTTTATTATGCAATTGTTGATGCGAGGATATCTATATATGAATGAAAAAATAGCAGAATGTATTTGCTTTGATGACATTATGCAAGTTTGTGAACACATTTGTGCCCTTCATAGGTCAATGGTTGTTTCTTTAGTTATTATAATTTTATTTGAAAAATTATATGCGCTATATTTATAGAAACAGCTGAAAAAATATTTTATAGTAAGCCTATTATTTCAACTATGACAAATATTGAAGCTGATGAATATGATCTGCCTGCATGTGTGTGTGTGTGTTTACGTTCAGATGTTTGTTTGTAATGAGAGACTTTCAAAGGGATTTTTCTAAAGTTTTGCATTTTGCTACTAATTGCCGGCTTTCAGGAATTATGAAATTTAATTTCCTTTCTTCACTTTTCCTTTACACGATCCATTACTTGAGTTCGCAAAAGAAGAAATCTAGAATGCAAAGATATTTTATCTCAATAAGAACCCAATAATTCAGAAATTGAGCAACTTTTAAACGTATCTTCTGACCCTGAAATGTATGAGCTTATGTGCGCTTCAGATCAAGAGGACCAAGAAGATACAAGCACAGAAGAAGAGGTCTTAGAAAGACGGACTGGCGCTAAAAAGAAATGTACATGTCAGTGGGAAAGATGTTTCAATCAACCAACTACGACATGGACCTATGTACCATCACTGACAGACACTGATGACTGGACCCCTTTCAAGTATTTCCAACGTTATTTCCCAAACAGTTTATTAGAAGAAATAAAACAAACAAACATGTACTCGATGCAGTCAACAGGCAACTGTGTAAATGTCACAATCAAGGAAATACAAACATTCTTTGGGATTCATAATCATATGGGCAATTTGGGTTTTCCGAGAGTTGAAATGTATTGGTAGTCTACTCCTAGGATTCCTTTCATTGCTGATGGTATGACTTAAAATAGGTTTTATAAACTGAGGTCAAATCTGCATTTTGTAAACAATTTTGATGATCATAAGATGGATGATAAACTTTGGAAATTAACTCTAATCCTTGATAGTGTACAGTGAAATGATGAATGATGATTTATTTTAAATGACAAGTATCTATAAAACTATATAAAAAACAAACCTAATACATGGGGTATTAAAGTTTTTATATTATGTGTGATTTCAGGTTTGGTTTAAGCTTCAGGGCAAATCTACTCCTATGCCAAGTGACAAAAAGAAAATGTAGTACTTTCAGGTGCCGGTATTCTTCAACTAACAATTTTGTACCTTGGGACAATAACTTTAAAATATAATTTGATTACTATTTCACTACACTACAACCCATTCAGAAACTACGAGAACGATCACTACACAGTGCTGGTAGTATTAAAAAAATCGGTATGTTAAAGCTCCACTAAAGTCTGAACAGGAGCTAAAAAGTGATGGAAGAGGAGCTACTGACTAGGCAAAAAAAGATAAATCTGGTGACATAGTTATGATGCATGTTCAATTTAAAAATCTAGAACTTACATCACAGATACATTAATTAGTTGGTTAAGTTTTCCCCAAGTTGTAAAACAATACAATTCTCTATTATTTTTTTCGTTTATCTAGATGGTCTTAACTTGATTTTTTTGAATATTATCGTTTAAGTTTGTTTTAGTCTTTAGTTGAATTTTTAAACTTTTTTTGTAATATAGATCGTCATTTTTACTTTTAGGATCTTTTACTTTTTCATATTTTTTTAATTTATTTTATCTAAATAAGATCTTAATATCTGTCATTTTAATAATGTTTGTTTGTTCATAATTTTTTTGCTTTTAAATTTTTAATCTCCTAATTTATTTTAGATATGATTACTGTTTTAATTGCATTAATTTAGGCCTTTATTACTTTTTTGCCCTCCTCCTCCTCCCCTGTGAAAATATTTCAATATTTCCTTGTTTTCAAAGATTTTGTGATTTTCCAATAAGCTTACTGATGATAACAATATAATCACATGTACCTGAGCGGCCTCTGTGTCTTTACCTATATAAATATATATATATATATATATATATATATATATATATATATATATATATATATATATATATATATATATATATATATGAATTGTTTTCTTACAGCAGAAGATGCATTTTATAGCTTCTTGATAACTTTTTAATCATTTTCATATGTGAATATTTCTTAAGGAAAAAGGGATTTTAGCAGATCATTTTAACTTATTTATTATAGGCCCCGAGCTACCTTTCTACTTTAATTGTCATCGTCTGGGGCTATATTGGTAAATATAAATAAATTGAAATAATAAATACAAAATAGTTGCAGATATTTTACAACTTTAGAGAAGTAACTTTGAATCTATTTTATAATATTAAAATACAAAAATAAATTTGAGTTTAAAATTTTGAATTTAAAATGAAAATATTTTTGAAGGCAAATATTTTAGAAAAAATAATAGAAAAAAAGACAAAATCTACACCATTCTTTGAGAAATAGTACTGATGTCACGTCTATGTATCAAAAGTTGCGGTGCATATAGCTACCCACATGGAATGAATGTTGATAAAAAACGAAAACTTCTTGTAGATATTTTCGTCAAAGAGTAGGTGCTCTTCAGACGTGATTTCATTTTTAAATATTTCTGACAGTACATATGGTTGTTTAAAATTAATAAGAAAAAACGGCAAAATTAACACCTTTCTTTTAGAAATAATACTTGATTTTATATCTATGTACCTTGTAATAAATAATAATAATAAGTTAAAATGATCTGTTACAATCCCTTCCCTCTTAAGAAATATTTAAATATGAAAATTTTAAAAAGGTTATAAAGAAGCTATAAAATGCATCTTCTGCTGTAAGTAAACAATTCATATATACAACAAGGCCTCCCTATAAAGTATATATATATATATATATATATATATATATATATATATATATATATATATATATATATATATATATATATATATATATAATTGTTGCTGGCGACCAGTTTTATCTTGTGATTTATTTGTTATTGGGAAACAACATTTCGGGTGTATCGCCCATCTTCAGACTCTAAGGTCATAAAACAATAAAACAATAAAAAAATACAGGAGGATATGATTAAATTGTTATGGTAAGTAAGCTTATAAGAAAATCTTAGAAAATCTTTGAAAACAAGGACATATAGAATTATTTTCACCTGGGAGGAATTTCGCAAAAGGGAATATAAGGCAAAATTAATGCAATTTCATTGAACGATAAAGATTAAAAAAAAAATAATTTAAAATCAAATTATGAACAAACAAACATTATTAAACTTATGTATATTAAAATCGTATTCCTTACAAGATTGTCTGACCGTCAACATCTCCGTCATGGGAAAAAATAAAGAAATCAGTCAAGATCTTCGTGAACACCTTGTAGCCCTTCCTAAGAGTCGCTTTGGGTACAAAAAGATCTCTGTAGAGCTTAAAGTACTCTTTTTTTTGTTTGCATACCGAAATTGTATGTCTAAGATGTGGTTTCATGACGACCCGCCCTCTGGAGAAGCTTTCTGAATTTCTGTCCAACATTCAACTTCTACATTCAGAGCCAACCCCATTTCTCTGCTTCCCAGAATCTTTTACAAATGACTACGTAAGCAATCCGTTACCCCGGAATCCTTGCTTAAAAAGCTCCCCCCCCAAAAAAAAAAATTTGCTTGAACTTGGACAAACCTGATGAAACGCGTAAAAAAAATCCATCGAAATACAAACCTCCCAAATTACTAAAACTGTTGGATAAGTATCTCAACAATTCGCATTATTTCAAATTTCGATTCATTACTCTACAATACATTTTCCAGTGATTTTCATTCATTTTCTTTTATTTTTTAGCTTATTTGATCTGTTAAGTTTCTAAACTGCACACCATTAAAATTTAGGTGCTTACATACGTGACTCAAAACCAAAAAAATAATAGGTCTTTTATCACCAAGCAAACATTTTGTGTTTGAATTCTGTGAGGATTAGTGGTTTCTAGCTATTTTTTTTCCTGTTTATTGTGCTAAATTACATTGCATTATTCACTAATAATTATTTGTGGATTAAGACCAGTGTATATTAATAATTATGTTTTTAATTATTAGTTCAAATCTTCTCTTACATTATGTCTTCTCTTCCCTTTATCAAATTTAAGGATGCTTATTTTTAATTTAGTCCCTAATTTAGTGTGTTTAGCTTTATTTAGTAAATTAAAGGAAGGTTTATCTTCCTTTATCTAATTTAAAAGGATGCTTATTTTTATTTAGTCCCCAATTTAGTGTGTTTAGCTTTATTTAGTTAAATTAATACAATGTTTGTCTTGTGTTTATCAAATTTAAGGATGTTTATTTTTAATTTAGACTTCAATTTACTGTCTTTAGCTTTATTTAGTTAAATTAAGGGGATGTTTGTCTTCCCTTTATCAAATTTAAGCATGCTTATTTTTGACTTAGTCTCTAATTTAGTGTGTTTAGCTTTATTTGTCAAGGGCGGATGAGATAAATGATAGCTAACAGCCATCTGGCAAGGCTATAGCTTTTTGCCCTCATCCATCACTGCTGTTATGGTGCTGTACACCATTCTTTACTTCTCTTTCCTCTTCTGTCTTTCAATCTCCTGTTTTTTCTTCAAGGTGTTTTTAGCAGGCTGGTGGAGAAGACTAGATCGTCTGGTGGATTTTAAAGGAGGTTGTCCTTCTCTTTGCTTCTCTTTTTTTTCTTCGTTGAAAAACCGCTGCTACTGTTTCCCTTTGGATATGGTGTCCTTAAGGGTTATTTGTTTGCCTTGCTCAGATGTGATGGCTCCATCTGAGTGGACCTTTTATTTCCATCTCATTTACCTTCTTAATAGGAATTAATTCTTTTCATTAAACCTTAATTTTACTTTTACTCATCCTATTGGCTGGTGCTGTTTAGTTGAATCCTGGTCCACAGAGGCAACTTGCTAAAAGTTGCCGTATACTAATTCAAATATCCATGGACTTCATAAGAATCTCAAAGATCTTACGATGGCTGCTACCAATCATGACATAATTTTCCCTTCTGAAACTCTGGTTTCCAACCATAGAACTACTTCAGAGCTGCTTATACCAAATTTTAATATGCCTGCCCTTATAGGAATGGGCTCTTTTGCTCGAGACCGTGTATGTGTGTTTACATTAGATCTGGTTATAGTGCACAACACTTAACCAGATTTTGCTGTCACTGCCATGATATACAACTTGTAAAAGTTTCCAGCAAATATCATAACCATTGCATATTTGGACTTTATAGAAACCCTGATGCCAACAACGAGTTGTATGACTTCCTGCTTACTGCCATGGCCTAAATACAGTCTGTTGATGTAAAGGCATCCTTAATTTTTGTTGGTAACTTAAACGCTCATCATCAAGATTGGTTGGGTTTTGTATCGCCAACTAATCGAAATGGTCTTGCAGCTCTGGATTTCTCTAACTTGTCTGGTTGTGAACAGCTGATTCAGGGTCGTATACACAATTCTAGGAGCTGCCTGACATTGTCTTGACTAACATACCAGGAGTTGTCGAGACTTCTGTTCTCGCTCCCATAGGTACCTCTGATCATAATGCCATCCATTGCAAAATTTGTCTTCAATTCACTGTTCCGGTCATAACCATTTGCCTTCAGGTATATCTCAAATCTAGAGTCAATTGGGACAATGTATGCATGGAAGTTGATCGTATTCAATGGAATACTACTTTTAAATCTAATGACCCACTATTAGCTCTGAATACTTGTCTTCTTAATATTCTACATAGAAGGGTTCCATCCAAAATAATTAAATCCCGTGTCAAAGATAAAGCTTGGTTTGACGATGATTGTAAGCGTGCGTTTGATGACAAACAGGCTGCTTACCACTTGTGGAGACACAATTGAAGCCAGTTGCTTTGGGATAAGTATGTTGCTATTAGAGCTGAGGCTCAGATAATTTATAATGCTGCTGAAGCTGCATATAATTCTCATTTACAGGATGTTCTTGCTGGAGATACTCAGCCACACAAATGGTAGGGATCCCTTAAGTCTTCATTGTTTGGTGTGGGTTCGAGTATGCCTTCACTACGTGAACCTGATGGACCCATGTCTTTTGAGCCCTTAAATAAAGCTAATTTGCTTTTTAATACCTATATAAACAAACAGAGAGATCAGGCGTTGTCGTTTCCCTTGACTTGTTTCCCCTTTCCTAAGTTAAAATCAGTTGCCTTTAAATCAACTGAGCTTAAAAAAGTATCTTGTTGATCTGGATACTTATGATGGGACGGACCCAGATGGATTTTCTCCCCTCTTCTTCAAGAAGATCGTTTCCATTTTGGCACCTAAATTGGCTGTTCTTTTTAGGTTGCTCTGAAGACCGGTTCTTTTCCTTCTTGTTGGCGTAAGGTCAACATTACTCCCATTCCAAAGGGAGCATCGGCTTCAACCTTATCATCTGAATACAGTCCCATCTCAATCATACCTATCTTATCTAAGATCTTTGAGAGGCTCCTTGCTAAACGATTGACCCTGTATTGTGACAAAATCGGTGTGATACTCTTACTTGATTCACAATTTTGGTTATGCAAGAGTTTGGGAACTTGCAAAACACACTTAACATTGACCCATGACCTTCAGTCCTCTTTGGACTGTGGGAAGGGGGTAGCGTGTTGTAGCTATTGATTTCAGCTCAGCCTTCGACATTGTTAATCATAAGGCCCTAATTTATAAACTGCAACTTTATGGTATTGGTGGAAGCCTTCTTAATATTTTTAAGATTTTTTTGACAAATAGATCTCAGTGTGTTTCTGTTGATGGGACGTATTCTTCTTCTGTGCCTGTGGTCTCAGGCGTTCCAGAAGTGAGCGTTCTTGGTCCCTTATTTTTTATAATTTTCACCTGACTTGGGCATTAACCTTGAAAATAAACTGATATATTATGCTGATGACACAACTTTGTACTCCTCAATTCGGTCTCCATGTAACAAAGGAGAAGTCTCATCATCTCTAAATAGATATTTAGCCAAGATTACCTCTTGGTGTCAACTTTAGGGCATGAAGCTTAATATTGATAAGACGCATTCTATTACCATTAGTAGATCCAGTACGCTGGATCCCGCTCATCCCAGTTTGTACATATCAGGTGAACTTTTTGAAGAAGTGGATGATTTACGTCTTCTTGGAGTAATTCTTGACTCGAATCTAACTTTTGAGAAGCACATTCGTTTCTTGTCCTTTTCAATTTAACAGAAGACTGGATTACTTCGTAGATGTTACAGAACTTTTGCTTGTGACTCTATAGTTATTAAGTCTTTTTATGCCTTCATTTTGCCTTATTTTGAGTATTGTGCTCCTGCTTGGATGTCTGCTGCTAAATGCGATCTCAACTTGTTGAATTGAATTAAGTTTATATCACCAGCTCTGTCCCTTAATTTGGATCATCAACTCCTGGTTGGTGCCCTTAGCATTTCTTTACCAGGTATTTAATACTATTCAGAATCCGTTACACGCAGCTCTGCTTAATTCTTTTGATCCAGTTCGTGTGACAAGGTTTGCTCTTAATCTTAATGACTTGGCTATGAATTTTATGAATGTTAGTACGACACAGTTTGCACGTTTTTTTATACCATCGTTAATTAAAACGTGGAATGCTTTACCCAAGGAGATTGTAAACTCAATGGATATTTCTTCATTTATGTCCTGTGTGAATGCATTTTTGAAACAGTAGCTTTTACTCATCTTCTAATATTTCTTGTTCATCTAGGTTTACTATTAGCCCTTCACTTTCTTCATGGTTGCCTTTGCCTCTTTTCAGTACCATTTTGTTATTTGTGTGGAATCAATTTAGCAGTTTTTTTTGCACTCTGGAGGGAGGCTTTGGTAGCTCCCAGAATAATAATAATAATAAATAATAAATTCAGTTGGTACCATAATAAACAACTGAGTCTCCTAATTAAAAAAATCCTTTGGGTTGTTCAGGTCTCCCTCGGATGTTAACGGAACGTGTAGCTCAAAACCTTGCTAAAAGAGTATGTGATAAAATACAGACTACTCCTAGAGAGCTGTAGGAAGATCTAAATCAAGTAGAGTTGAAGTTAGAAAAGATACAATAAGTAGAAGGCTGTGGCATTATGATCTCATTTTCTAGTACTCCAAGACTAGTCTTAAGCTTAAGAAAACTCACTGTAAAGCTTGCTTGGCGTTTGCAGATGAACATTTAAATAAAACGACAATGTTCTGCAAACAATTCCTTTGATCACATAAATCGCAAATAGAACTTTCGGTTGAAATTCATTCAACAGGAATTGGAGAAAAAAGTATGCATCTTATGCGATAAAGAATATGATAACTATGTACAGTCAAATTCAGTGGGGGATAAATAGGGGTATAGGGTTGTTATTGCTCATCAGGGGTTGAAGGAATAGAAGTAATTGAAGGAAGAATGAACAGCGAAATATACAAGTGAATTTTGGAAGGAATTTTTCTTATCCAGCGTTGGCTCCCTGAATTTGAAACCAGGACGGGCATTTCAACCCGACAATGACCCCAATCATGCATAAAAACAAACTAAGAATTGTCTGCTGCACACAGGTAAAATTAATGTTTTGGAATGGTCAAGTAAATTTCCTGACCTGAATCCCACCCAAAATCTATGGAGGGAATTGAAACTATTGGTCCAGAAACGATATCCGGGTAACTTATCTGATTTCAGGAAAATATGTTTGGGGCAATGGAGTAAAATCAATCTAAGCACCTGTAGAATGATCGTAGGAGACTACTCAAAGCGCCAGCAAGCTGTAATTGACAACAAGGGCTTATACAACCAAGTACTAAACCATGTATTGTAAACTTTTCCTCTGTCAAATTTCACTATTGTCCGTATAAACTGTTTATTGGTTACCATTTTGATTTTCTGATCGTTACATTGTACTAAATACAAAAGGTAGCACGTGTGTTGTAGCATTCATTGCCCAATGTGTGTATATATATATATATATATATATATATATATATATATATATATATATATATATATATATATATATATATATATATACAAGAAAGAGAAATTGGACGCGAATGAGCAATGAGACAAGAAACAGGAGTTTTTTAGAGGCAAGAGAAAGGGACATTAGAAGAAGACCAGAATCAAAGAGAGCAGAGGGCGGCACAATGAAGGCAATCCTTTACTGAGAAGACAGAGATAACAGAGAAAGGCAGAAAGTAAATATGGCGAAAGCCCTGTGGTGGTTGTTATCACCCGCAGAACTTGCATTTGCTCCTTCTTCTATATATATATATATATATATATATATATATATATATATATATATATGATGTCACTCGATCAGTAATGCGGCAGGTTTGTTGTTATCCTAGCCTAGGCTACTAAACTCGAAGCCTAGGTTCCTGCATCCCTTAGCCCAGAGTTCAGGGCTCCCCAACCCGCGGCCCGGGGGGCCATTCCGTCCGGTCCGCGGCGACTTGTCAGAATTAACATTGCGTGCGGCCCGCCAAATCATTTCCTGGGTCAGCGGTGAGGACCTCCATCATTCCAAACGTGTGTTGAAACATCTTTTTTTCTCAAGAGTGTATTTTAGGATAGGTTAAGCTATGGTTAGGTTAGGTAGGTTAATTGACCACTTGCACGACGTTTCCTCGCTGAGTGTTAGTTCCATCACCCCTGATTTTGATGAGCTTTGTGATGAGAAACGTCACCAGATGTCTCATTAATAAATTCTTTAAAATTTTTGGTTCGGTATAATATGTGTTTTTTAGAGCTTTTTTTATTGGTACGGCTTAGTCTTCATTTTCTGGGCAATTATTTTTTTATTCTTTTTGTTAATATAATGTGCCTTATCGTTAAGTGATGAATATTATGCAAGTGTCCAAAGAACACTTCGCAATGTTATGCTTTGGGATTTTATAAAAATCAAAAGTTAACAAGTGTTCAGGGAAGGAACAACATAATGCTTCTTGCAAAGTAAATCTTGACGGTCGTTGTAATCCAATTTCAGAAAATCGAATATGAACTGTGTCACACATGATATAAATAGGGTTGCATGTACTAAATTGTGCTATTATAGAGGGTGCAGTGGGTAAATTGTCGCCTAATTTTGAATTAAAATAAACTAACACAGAAAGTTTATTAAACAGATATATTTACCATTGTTAAAGACTTGAAGGTCACTGTATTCAACAAAATCGCCTTCCGCCTCAAAAACGGGTTCCGGGAGGCGGCGGAACCTGCTGCAGGCTTTCTAGACGGACTCCTGTTTAACTGGATAAAGACCCTGGCGATCCTGCACCTATGTGTCTACCTTTCTGGTGCATGAGATTTTGATGGCCTCTCTTTAAACCACGCCTCACACATAAAAGTCCATGGGATTATAGCCTGGGGAGTTGGGAGGCCAGATGTTCGGACTCACAGCCAACACTGGGCCCTCATGCTTGTATGGTATGCTGCCTAGTTCTGCCGACCAAACATACTGCCTTCCATCGGCCACCTCCTGGATCCTGGGCAACAGCAACTTTCCCAGTCACTAGATGTAGCCCTCCAGATTGAGTATGGGGCCCTCCTGAAAGATAAACGTGTTCATAACGTGACCCTTGTTTCTGATCAGCTAGAGGTTGTTTTGAAAGTTCCCCGCCTGGTTCTGACAGAAATTCTTCTCGTCTGAGAAGAACCATAGTACGTCAGGCTTGAAGGAATGCTTCAGTCTGGTCACATGTTCCGAAGCACGTTCTTTCCGCTTGTCCCTTATCTTCTGTGATAGAAGCTGTCCCTATCTCATCATGTATGAGTACTAGCGGATGTATTTATGAACTAACTGCCTAGTCAGTGACTCTAACACTCCCTTGTCCCATGGACCTCAGTGACTGCCTGGGGTCGTTTTCAATGATGGCCTGGATCTCCGCAATACATTCGGAGTTTTTTTTCGCATCAGAACGAATAAGGTGAGGTTTCCAAGCCGCTTTGCCCTCATAATCAGAGCCTGACCCATCCAAATCTTTCCTAATCCTCTGCATCGTTCTTAAATCGACACCAAACATTCGGAGATATTCGTATTGGAGCTCTCGGCGTGAATGCCAAGCCGCATAGCTTCTCTTTTTAAATTTTTGGAGGATTAAATTCAGTCATGGTATTGCTTCCTTCATAGACGATGTCTAACTGAGTCTAATATGATATGAAGAGGAGAGAACCGACGACAAGCAACACGCGTACGCGGAATTCAGAGTTGACAATGGCGAGAAATCACCACCGCACCTATATTCATAAACGTATCAGAAACAAAAGTTTCCTAAACGTTTTCTTGAAAACTAATATTCATTTGTTACCAAATATCTAGAATATTCTAAAATAAATGCGAGATTTCTTTAGTCATCGTGTTGGGCTACTGCGTTATTCTTTACACCAGGGGTGGGAAACCTCCGGCCCGCGAAGGCCTAGCGTCTGGC
Organism: Ceratothoa steindachneri; assembly: GCA_963969495.1. NCBI lineage: Eukaryota > Metazoa > Arthropoda > Malacostraca > Isopoda > Cymothoidae > Ceratothoa > Ceratothoa steindachneri. The sequence goes on along the minus strand of OZ018330.1, from coordinate 53,841,944 downwards.
CCGCCACCTCGCTCGTCATTAATATTGCAATCCGGCCTGCGACCCTCCCCCCCTTAACATAAATAAATAAATTCTGCCAAACAGAATCTGTCTCAGTAGACTCGTAGAGGGAGAGGGAAATGAATCTTATGTCTGGCAGTGAAAATAAGTAAAAAATGCTTTTCCCTCACAGATATGAAAAAATTCATAGAGACCAAAGTTATAGAGGAGGCAATTCTAAACAGAAAATGCTTATGACCTTTTCCGCTGCAATGAATCCTTCTTCCGCGACCTCATCCTCCCTTCTAGCAATTTTCCAAAATATATTGCGCATGTTCAACGCTCCCAACTCATCCATCGAGCCGGACATTGAAACACTTCATGGCAAGCAGCACCAGCCGTCTCACTGATTTGTAAGTTTTTCAATAAAATTCTTGTATAATGTATTCTAGTATATATATATATATATATATATATATATATATATATATATATATATATATATTTGTATATTTAGGTAGGAGGTTTTTCTTTTATGCAATTTTTATTAAAGACCAGGTCTAGTTGAACCTTGATTAGTTTCTTTCTTTGCTTTTCTAATTTCCTTATTATTCTTTTTTCGTCTTGCGAAAGATTATAGATAAGTGTTCCGATATTCATGGTTTATTTTAGCTAGCTGAGCTTTCGGTCACGTTTGACCATCTTCGGATCGAATTAATTTTACACTGGTTAAACATTTAAAGGCATTACATTTATATACTCCAGCCCGCGGCCTGCTCCCAAAAGTCTCATCTGGCCTTCAGTCTGAAAAGGTTGCCCGCCCCTGCTTTACACGATAGTCGTACCGGTTAACATCTCTATCATTTGAATAAATAAACAAATCAGTCAAAATCTATATGAGTGGCCTTGGATACAGAAAGGTCTCTGCACACCTACAAATACCTCTAAATTCATTTGGTACCATAATACGCAACTGGAAGTTTCGTAATTCAATTCATCCTTTGGAGTTAGATCGTTTTGGTCGCTCTGAGAATATTAACGGAACGTGCAGCTTGAAAATTTGGTAGAACAGTATGTGATAAAGCTGCAGGAAGATCTTGAAACAAGTTGAGTTGAAGTTAGCGATGATACCATAAGTAGAATGCTGCGTTGTTGTGGTATCTTTTCTCGTACTCCAAGAAAGATCCCATTCCTTAAGAAAACTCACTGTAGACTTCGCTTGGCGTTTGAAAATGAACATTTAATTAAACCGGCAACGTTCTGGGAACAAATTCTTTGGTCAGATGAAAGGAAAATAGAACGATTTGGTCGAAATTCAATCAGCAAAGTTTAGAGAAAATAAAAAGTGTGCACTTTACGCGCCAAAGAATACGATCCCTATAGTCAAGTTCGGCAGTGGATCATTCATGGTATGGGGTAGTTTTTGTTCATCAGGGTTTGAAAGAATCGAGGTTGTCGAAGGAAGAATGAACCAAGAAATCTATGAGGGAATTCTGGAAATATATTTATCTACCGTTGGCTCTCTAAACTTAAAACTAAGATGTACATTTCAACAAGACAATGAACACAAGCATACATTGAAACAAAGTTAAAATTGTCTCCACACAGGTACAATTAATATTTTGTAATGGCCAAGTCATTCGCCTGACCTGAATCACATACAAAATCTGTGGACGGAATTGAAACTCATAGTCCAGAAACGATTTTGGGATAACTCATCTGATTTGAAAAAATATGTCTGTAGGAATGAAGCAAATTCAGCCCACGAACCTGTATAAAGATTGTAGGAGACTACTCAACGTCTGCAAGCTGTAATTGACAACAAGGGGGAGTCAAGCAACGAAGTACTAAGTCATGTTATATGAGTTTGTTGTAAACTTTTGCGTTGTCAACTTTCACTATTGTCCTTATAAAGTTTTTCTCTATGCACATTTTTTTTTATGTTCTTCTGAATTCTTCGACTAACTGATCGCTATTGTGAATGCTGCGATGGTCCCGCAGTTATCCTTTATTGCACGTTTCAGGTGTTCGAGCGTTGTAGGTCTCGAATTCTAAACTACATCCTTCAGGTAGCCCCAAAGTAAAAATCGAGGAAACTCAAGTACGATGAACGTGGGGGATACTCAATGCTTCCTATCTGTCCTATCCAACAGTTAGGCAACGTTTCATCGAGGCAATTTCTAACATTACAATGGTAATAAATGGGCCTCCTTCTTGTTGGAAGTAAAAGTCCTTTTTTAGCGAACAGCGTCCGTATGCAGGTATGATTTCTGTCAGCAGCGTGGTAGGATATGCGTGAAGAGTAATTACACCAGTAAAAAAAAATGATTAAATCAAACACTTGGGTGATAAACCACAACATACTATTAATCCTGGTAAATTAACACACTTATCATAAAATGTGAATTATCAAATGACCAATATTAGTAGTTGTCTTGAATTACTGTGTGTTATACAGCTTGAAAGTAGCTTCATCGGCCCACACGAGATTGTTGGAAAACTATACGTCTTCGTATACGCTCGTGCATATTTTGAACAGTACCTTCTCCATCCAAGTTGTTAAGGATGATTGCAATGGCAAGATGCGCCGGTTGCTTGTAATGGCGACATGTGTCGGTGGGTCAAAATAGAGAGAGGCATCAGGGGGTTGAAATGACGAGACGTGTCGGTAGCTTGTAATGGCGAGATGACTCAGTGGTATGTAATGGTGAGATAAGTCGGTGGCTTGTGATGGCAAAAAAGTGTCGGCGGCTTAAAATGGCGAGACGTGTCCGTAGACTTGAAAGGCGAGATATGTTGGTGTATTGTATGGAGAGATGTGTCGGTGGCATGTAATGGCAAGATGTGTCAGTAGCTGGTAATCACGAGATGAGTCGGGGGGTTGTAACGGCGAGACATGTCGGTGGTTTGAAATAGCGAGACAGGTTGGTGGCTTGTAATGGCGAAATGAGTCGGTTGCATGTAATGGCAGGATGAATAGGTGGCTTGTAAAGGCGATACGCGTCAGTGGCTTGCAATCGCGGGATAAGTAGGCGACATGTAATGGTGGGATAATAAGTAGGTGGCATGTAATGGCGAGACGTGTCGGTGGCTGAAAAATCTCGAAATGAGGCAGTGGTTTGTAATGGCGAGACAAGTCGGGAGCTTGAAATGGCGAGACGTGTCGGTGGATTGAAATGGGGAAACGTGTCGGTGGCTTGTAATGGCAAGATGCTCCGGTGGCTTGAAATGGCGAGACGTGCTGGGACCTTAGAAGGGCAAGACGTGTCGGTTAATTGTTTTTGTGAGATGAGTAGATGGCTTGTAATGGTGAGACATGTGGGTGGCTGGTAATCACGAGATGAGTCCCCCGTAAGGGACACAGCGATTTGCCTCCCTGGCCGCCGTGCTGACGTGACTCAGCGCCCCGTCATGCCCCAGCTTAGCCTCTTCTCCTTCTTTCAGAGAGCCTGTATTTCTCCCCTACTTCCTCACTTCCCCTACAACCTCTCCCACAACTTTCTCTGGTCGGCCTCTATTTTCACAGGGTAGATGCTGACCTTCTTCTTAGCCAACTATCCCGGAGCGGATCTGAGGCAGGGGGGAGGGCAATTCTAACCTAACTCCTGAGCTCTGGTTTGGGATAGTGGATTTTTAACAACCTTCTTCATCCCAACACATACCTTCCTCACATCCCTTTTCATTCTCAATTCACCATCTATTTTTTTTACGCCGTGCCCAAGGTGGAGCCGCCATGCTGAAGGGCTGCCAGGTCAGCAGGCGGGAGGGGTAGCCTTAAATGGCGGCACCTGGATCTGCCAGCCCCGTACGCACCCCTTGCAGAGCGAGCTACTGCGAGGGGTAATGAGCGTCTGCATCCCGTAAGAAAATTAGGGTCACCATGTCCAATGATGACAAAACTAAAAATCTACCCTCAATTTCCCCTCATCCATCATCGGAGCCACCCTCAGGAGGCTTCACAGAAAAAATGGAGTCCCCCCTGTGCTCTCGCAGGGTATCCTCCAAATCTCTCTAACCGGAGAGGAGACAAACTCCTCTCCTTCGCCTACGGGTGTAGAGGACTCCCCCTCACCCCCTTGTTTGGAGGTGCCTTCGGGCACCTCCCTGTTTCCAGCGGCAGTCCCCCCTTTACTTTCCAAGGGACTGCCAACAAAGCCAGCGGGAAGCCTATAGCCGACTGCTACCCATTGAAGTGGCTCGGTAGGGAAAATTCCCCTCAGTGGGGAGAGAGAAGACGGCGCCCATCGGCTGCTTCCCTCCAGAGACCTGCTGGCTAGAATATTAAACCTAGCGGGGGTCAAGGCCTGTGCCTCCCCATACTCACCTAATGACCCTGCTGCCAATAGGACATGTGATTTCCTGGGGGGGATGGCCAACTGGAGCCTCCCCCCAAGATAGACATGGTCCTTGAAGCAACTCAGCCTTAGATGGTAGGGCCTTCCATGGGAGTGAATCCGGGCTCGGCGCCAAGCACTGAACTCGAGTCTGCCCCTATGCAAGGTCCTCCCCAAACCGGTGCTCCTGCGACTGCCAGGACCTTCTCCATCTCAGAGAAGGACCTTGCTGAGGTCAGTACATCCAGCCTGGGGGCTCCTGTCGGCATAGGGGAGAAGCGGGTTAATTCCCAGCCCTCCTCTCCTAAAAAAAAAAAAAATAAAAAAATAAAAACCTGAAAAGACTCGAGGATCCTTTCTATTTGCGGGGGCTGCGAGTAAAAATTGGTCTGCTGCCACTTCGGTAAGCGACCAAGCCAAGATCGGCACATCCGGCCCTTAGCCCCCACCCCCGGGTGCAGTGCCCCTGAAAAAGACCAAAAGTGCTAGTACGCAGAGCAGAGCCTCGATTACATCAGGGCCGCTCATTAAGAGATTACCCGGCGTTTTCGAGCCCGCTGGCTTCAAACGTTTCCTTGTTATTCGCTCCACTGATGGCAGCATGTTGGCTAAAGGCAATATGATCCATCAGAGGAGAGCTTTAGCAAGCGTGATTGGTAGAGAGCCGAAGGTGACCCGTTTCTCGCACGATCGCCTTTTTGCAAATGCTTCAAATCCTTCCGAGGTAGCCATGATTAATGCCCTTCTGACACTTGATGGCACACCTGTGAGTGTGATGCCACACTCTACCATGAACTTCGTGAAAGGAGTAGTTTATGCGAGAGAACTCGTGGACTAATCCATAGAGACATCACCTTAGAGCTGGCCGACCAAGGGGCGGTCAAAGTCAAACGTGTGATGAGAAAATAGGGAGGAGCCTCGAGACCCACCCCTACATTCTTCGTCACGTTCGACTGTGACAAGCTCCCTGAGTAGGTGCGTGCCGGTTGGTATCGATACCGCCTGAAGGCATTCGTGCCACTGCCGTGGAGGTGCTTTCACTGCCACCGCTTCGGCCATACTAATCGCTTCTGTCAACGTTCAAAGTCGGGGTTACCCGAAACCTGTGTAAGTTGCTCCAAAGCCGCACACGATAAGTCCAAATGGGGTGTGGTAAAGTGTGTTAATTGCAGAGAGTTGCACATCACTTCTTCGAAGCAATGTGGTGCGTATCTCATTGAGAAGGAAATCCTGGCCGTTCAGGCTCAGGATCGTCTCTCATTTCGCGAGGCTAAGGACTTGGTCCTGGCGCGCCCTGCGCTACCCGGGACCTCCTATGCCTCAATGTTTAAAAAGGCACCCTCTTCTCCTGGCCCCTCCAGGCCTATGAGTACGGTCGTTTCTGGGTCCATTCGGAACCCTTCTGAGGGTTCTGTCCACCCTGGGCGCTCCTCTAGTAAAGCTGGCGGTACAAAGGGTTCACACCCAGTCCCGGCTAAAATCAGGGCTCCCCACTTTTCTCCCAGCGTGACCGTTTCCCGTAAGGCGAAACGGCCACGCGCCTCTGCCGAGTCGTTAGACTCACAAGAGCAACACCCCTGAAGTTGGTCTCCAGGCCATCTTCCGGGGTTCCTATAGCTGTCCCCCGAAAGGAGGACAGCAACAAAGGAGCTTCGGCTCCTTCGCCCACGTCCAGTGGTGGGCTGGTTGGCTCGGAAACGGTAGATCCTCGAAAAGAGGGCCCCCGCCTCCGAAGCCGCAACGCCCTCCTAAGGTTTCGAGGTGAAGAGAGGAAAAGACTCGCATGGCGAGCCCAACATCCCACAATAAGTCCTCGAATACGACAGCGCCTTCAGAGCATTGTCAAGCCAACAGCTCCCGGGGTTCTGCCTCCAGGAAGCGTACGACCATTTCCGTGAGGGTCTTCTGTTCGAAGATGGCACCCGCATCTTTTCCGAGGTAGGCCTGGAGGGCATATTCCTTCAATGGAATTGCCGTGGACTCCGGGCCAACTGGGAGGAGCTGTGGAGGCTGGTCTCGTCCCGTTCCCCGTTAGCTATCTTTTTGCAGGAGACCGTGCTGGGCGCGTGCCCCCTGCTCAGCCTCCCGGGGTATAAAGGTTTTCAGAATCCACCACCACGGGATGGGGGTCAGGCGGGAGGATGTGCGATTTAGACCTGGCATGATGTCTCTGTTCTTCTCTTTGCTTTAGATACCTCCTTTCAGGCAGTAGCTGTGAAGCTGCACCTTGATAGGAGGTATACTGTTATTTCTGGGTACATTATACCCTCAGCCAACTTCGACATGGGGGACTTCCGCCACGTCGTGGCACAGTTGTCGAGGCCCATTCTTTTACTCGAAGATCTAAACGGTAGACACCCCCTCTAGGGAGACTACTCTATCAATACCCGGGGTCAATTCCTTGCCGACCTGATCGACGAGCTTGAGATGGGTGTCCTAAATGTGAATGAGTTTACGCATCACTGCCCGAGAACCACTTCATTTTCATGCCCCGATCTATCTTTGTGCTCTCCGTATGCACATCCCGATTTTGATTGGTGAGTGGTCGATGACCTCCATGGTAGTGATCACTTTCCCATTCAAATATCATTTTCTGGGCCGCTGCCTTGAGAGCCCGCCCCGGTGGTGCTTGCCGCGGGCGCGGTGGTCTGCATTCCAGGAAATGAATAAATTCTCTATCTCAGTCGAGGAGTTTAGTTCGTTAGATGAGGCCATTGAGTTTTTCTCAGGCAATCTCATCACCGCGAGCCTAGCTACTATTCGTTGAAGGTCTGACTGTTTTGCACGCCGACCACTCCCGTGGTGGTCAGCTGAGTGTGAGACGGCCCTCAAACAGAAGCGTTATGCCTACATGCGCTATAACCGCCGCCCGAACGATTTCACTGTCGTTAAATTTCGTTGGGCTATTGCTAGGTTCCGGTATATTTCGAAGCACGCTCACCGCTCTTCTTGGTGGGCATACGTGTCTTTACTTAACGGGAAGACCCCTTTAGCAGAGGTGTGGAAGCGAGTCAGTTAAAAGGATTCAGGGCAAGTTCTCGCAGGACCCCCCTCCCGTTCTCTAGGAGAATTGGACCGCAATCTCGGACCTCGCGCCCGTTTCGGAATCCTTCGCGACCTCTTTCTCCGCATTCTCTAGCCGAGATGCTGTTCCGCCAGCATTCAATGCACGTCGTGATGTCGCGGAAGGCCGCCGGCTAGACTTCACCTCCAGAGGCTGAGAACCTTTCAACGACAGGTTTACTCTGAGTGAGTTGCGTTCCGCTCTTGCTTCGTGCGCGGACACCACCTATGGTCCGGACGATGTCCCATATGGCATGCTTCGACACCTGGGTGAGCGAGGCATTGCCTTTCTGTTAGATTTGTTCAACAGGATCTGGGTGGAGGGTCTCTCCCGGATTCCTGGCGAATCCCTACTGTGTTCGCCTTTCGCAAACCGGGGAGAAATTACTCTACTCCGGCCGGTTTCTGCCCAATCTCTCTAACCTTTTTTTGTGTGCAAGCTGATGGAGAAATTAGGAAATGTTAGATTAGCCTTTTTCAGGACCACGGAGGCCATCTGTTTTCTGCACAGTGCGGCTTCCGCAAGTTCCACTCCACGTTGGATGCTCTGCTCAGACTGTAAATGCCGTCTGCGAGGCCTTCCTTCGTAGACAGCACTACCCCACGGTGTTTTTCGATCTAGAGAAGGCCTAGGATACTGCATGGCGATACGGTATCATGGAGACTCTCCATACGATAGGGTTGAGAGGACACTTCCCAATCTTTATATCTGAATTTGTGCGAGATCGTTGATTCCGCGTACGGGTGGGGGGAAGCCCTCTCCGGCCCAATGGAGCAGGAATAGGGTATCCCGCAGGGAAGTGTCCTCAGTGCCACACTTTTTTTCCTGAGCAAACCGCATCACCTCGGTGCTGACGGAAGATGTTCTCGCTACACGCTACGTGGACGACCTTTCGATCTCTTTTGGCGCGGCTCAGATGCCATCTCTGGAGCGTCGCCTCTAACAGGCATTGACCCGCGTCTCTCTGTATACCAAAGCGCACAGGTTTCGGTTTTCCTTGTTTAATACCAAGTTGGTGCACTTGTCTCGCCATCCAAGGCTCCCCAAAACCCAGACTTGTTTCTTAATAGGGTACGCCTCTAAGTGGTGGACTCGAACCGTTTCATTGGTCTTGTATTTGACCGACGCCTCACCTGGGAGGCTCATATTCGCAGCCTTAGGGTCTCTTGTACCTGCGCCATAGATATTCTTCGTTCCGTGACGTTCAGCGCTTGGGGCGCTGATAGGGGTACTGGTTTAATTTTTTTTCGATCCTTTGTTCGTTTGAAGCTCGACTACGGATGCGAGTTTTATGCATCCGCAGCCGAACGTGTATTGCGGAAGGTAGATTCAATCCACCACACCGGCCTTCGCCTTTCGACTGGTGCCTTCCGCACTTACTTCATTGAGAGCCTACTAGTTGATTTTGGGGAGCTGTCACTCGTTCTCCGCCGTGCACAGTGCATTATTCGCCTGTACACGCGTGTCCGGCGCCTCCCTCGGATGCTAACATCTCTCACTGCATCTACAGCTGATTTCTACGGTGCCTATGCCACCGAGAGACGCCAGTCATACCCTAAGCCCTTTCGTTTGAGGGCTAAGAAAATCTTTCGAGAGCTAGGTATAGCTCTCGGGCCGGTGGTGCCCCTGGCTCTGCCCAGGACGCCACCCTGGGGGGTACCACATTTGGCTATTTGTCGCCACGCCTCTTCTCCCAAAGCTTGTACAGCGCCGGGAGTATTGCGTTCGACCTTTTTGGAGCACACCTCGTGTCACGTTGAAATCGTGCCAATGTATTCGGATGGCTCTAAGTCCCAAGAGGGGGTCGGCTTCCACGCCGTATTCCCTCTGTTTGAAGCCAGTGGGGCTCTGCAAGGCGCTGCGTCTGTCTTCACGGCCGAGCTGGTGGCAATATTCCACTCGCTACGGGAGATTACGCGACGTGCCCGGTTGGGAAACCAAATTGTGATCTCAATAGCGACTCACAAACGCCCTGAGTTCTCTCTTGGCATTGGAATCTCCGCATCACCTGGTTCACAATATCCGTGAGGTGACGGTTTTCGCAAGCTGGCCGATATCGAGATTATCTTATGCTGTGTTCCTGGACATATAGGAATTGCGGCGAATGAGCACGCCGGTGAGGGCGCCAAAGAGTCCGCGAGGACGTGGTGACCGGACTAGCGTTTCGCTCTTCCTCACATCGACTACATGGCAGGAATACCGGCAGCTCTTCGGATTACTTGGCAAAGAAGATGGGAGACAGTCGAAGGGAACTTAAATTTTTGTGTCCTTGAGCTGCAACTGTTCCAATGGACCTACCACCCAATGCGGCTAAGGCTTCAGGTTGCTTTCTGTCGTCTCCAAATTGGACACATTCGCGGGACGCACCGCCATTTGATGGAGCGCTCACCAGCGCCCTACTGTGAAGACTGCGTTGTCCCCCAGACTGTTCGGCACATTCTTGTTGAATGTCCCATTCTGGGTGATCTGCGTGCACGTTACCTGTCCCGGTACCGGGATGGGCGGGGTCGCTACCACCTGTCCCTTGTACTCGGGACGAGTTCGTGCACATTGACTGGTAGACCTGTAGACTTTTCGGGGGAGGCCGGCCTTCTCCCATTTATTTAACTAGTTAGGCGTTTTTATTTTATGGTTTTGATTATTTTAGAAGGTCGCACGTTCCTGCGCCGGGGGGGGGGGGGGGAAGCGGACCTCCCCTCGACGCCGGAGCTTGTTTCCTGCTCGTTGCCTTTTTCCTTTTTTTTATTTTTAGTGGGTTTTTTTTTGTTTTTTTAATCTTATTTTAAAGTAGCCTAGTACTAGACTGCTTTTAATACGGCGACAAATGCTCAAGTAGGCAGTCGCCAGATGAGCTCTTAAAATAAAAACATCACGAGGTGAGTCAGTTGCTTGTAATGGCGAGACGTGATGGTGGATTGAAATGGCGAGACTTGTCGCTGGCTTAAAATTAAGAATCGTGTCGTTGGCTTGTAATAGCGAGATGAGTCGGTAGCATGTAATGAAGAGATAAGTAGGTGGCTTGTAATGGCGAAACCTGTCGGTGGCTGGTAATAACGAGATGAGTCGGTGGCTTGTAATAGCGAGACGTGTCGATGGCTTGAAATAGAGAGACGTTATGGTGCCTTGGAATGGCGAGACGTGGCGGTGGCTTGTAATTGTGAGATGAGTATGTTGTATTTAAATGCGAGATGACTAGTTGGCTTGTAATGGCGAGCCAAGTCACTGTCTGGTTATCACGATATGAGTCGTGGGTTGTAATGGCATAACGTGTGAGTAACGTGTAATGGCCAGAAATGATGGTAGATTTTAATGGCGAGATGTTTCGGTGACTAGAAATTGTGAGACGTGTCAGGGGTTTGTAATGGCGTAAAGTCTCAGTGCCTTGTATTAGTGAGACGTGTCGGTGGCTAGAAATGGCGAGACATGTCGCTACCTAGAAATGGCGAGACGTGCCAGTAGCTTGTAATGGTGAGACGTGTCGGTGGCTTGAAATGGCGAGATGTGTCGGTGGCTAGAAATAGCGAACGTGTAGGTGGCTTGTAATGGCGTGACTTATCGGTGCCTTGTAATGGCGAGACTGTATGGTGGTTTGTAATGGTGAGATGTGTCAATGGCTGGAAATAGCGAGACGAGTCGGTGGCTTGTAATGGCGGGACAAATCGGTCGCTTGAAATGGTGAGACGTATCGGGGACTTGAAATGGCGATACGTCTCGATGGCTTGTAATGGCAACATGAGTCGGTGGCTTGAAATGGCAAAATGCCCCCATGGCTTGCAATGGCAAGATGCTCCTGTGGCTCGAAATGGCGCGACGTGTTGGTTGTTTGTATTTTTGTGAGATGTGTCGGTGGCATGTAATGGTGTTACATGTCGGTGGCTGGTAATCACAAGCTGAGTCGGTGGCTTGTATTGGCGAGACGTGGTGGTGGATAAAAATGGCGAGACGTGGTGGTGAATAAAAATGGCAAGACGTGTCGGTGGCTTGTAAAGGCGAGACGTGTCGGTGGCTTGTAAAGGCGAGACGTGTCGGTGGCTTGGTATGGCGTGAGGTGTCGGTTCCTTGTAATGGTAAGACGTGTTGTAGGTTGTAGGCTTGAAATGGCGAGATATGTCGTTGGTTAGAAATGGCAAGACGTGTCGGTGGATTGAAATGGCGTTGCGTGTTGGTGCCTTGTAATGGCAAGACGTGTCGGTGGCCCGAAATGGCGAGATGTGTCGGTTGGTATAAAGGCCGAAACGTGTCGGTGGTTTGTAATGGCGAGACGTGTCGGTGGCTAGAAATGGCGAAACGTATCGGTGGCTTGTAATAGCGAGACGTGTTGGTGGCTGGAAATGGTGAGCCGTGTCGGATGTATGTAATAGCGAGACTTGTTGGTGTCTAGAAATGGCGAGACGTGTCGGTGGCTAGAAATGGCAAGATGTGTCGGTGGGTGGAAATGGCGAGACGTTTCGGTGTCTAGAAATGGCGAAATGTATCTGTGGTTTGTAATGGTGAGACGTGTAGGTGGAAAGAAATGGCGAGACGTATTGGTGCTTGTAATGGCAAGACGTGTTGGTTGCTGGAAATGGCGAGCCGTGTCGGTGGCTTTTAGTTTTGAGACATATTGGTGGCTAGAAATGGCTAGAGGTGTCGTAGGCTTCTAATGTCGTGACGTGTCGGTGCTTTCTAATGGTGAGACGTTTCAATGGCTTGAAATGGTGAAACGTGTCGGTGGATTGAAATGGCATGACGTGTCGCTGCCTTGTAATGGCGAGACGTATCACTGGCTTGTAATGGCGTGACGTGTCGGTGGCTAGAAATGGCGAGACGTGTGTGTGGCTTTTAATGGCGTCTGACTTGTCGGTGGCTAGAAATAGCGAGACGTGTCAGTGGCTTGCAATGGCGAGATATGTCGGTGGCTAGAAATGGCTAAGGTGTCGGTGGCTTGTAATGGTGAGACGTGTCAGTGGCTTGTATTAGCGTGACGTGTCGGTGGCTTGTAATGGCGAGACTTGTCGGTGGTAGAAATGGCGAGATTTGTCGGTGTCTTTTAATGGCGAAACGTGTCGGTGGCTAGAAATGGCGAGACGTGTCGGTGGCTTTGTACTAAATTTCCCGATCCATTGCTTGCCGTTGGACTTCGGCGACATTCGCAAATTTCCGATACCATTTCATAACCTTGTTGGTCTCCAGTTTCGAATGCATACACAGCTTGGGTTATTTTGTTGAATTAAATAAAATTGAATACTCTAGACCAGTGTTTCCCAACCTTTTTTTGGACTAACGCCCCCTCTGCCAACGGAATTTCATCGTTCTTAAGTTACAAGACATTATTTTAAATATAAAGATTAGAAGAATCTCATCGAAAACTTACATCAATTTGTTTTAATGATGGTTGACTTTGGTGCTTTGTGACTAACTCTTTCACCCTAGGTTCCATCTTACCAAGAAATAACCGTAAATCTCTTCTCTTTGTGATTTGCAGGTGGTTTCTTTGTTTTATGAGAAGTCGAATAATTGCAATAAACCCGCCTTTAGCCATTTATGAAGATGGCAAAGCTATGAAATATAGTTTAATTGTTTCCCACAACTTTGGATACTTTTTTTGTAACCAAAGTTTCTGGTATGATTGCTCGAATAGAGGCTTCAATTCGAAGTCATTTTTTAAACTAATTAACTCTTCTTGCATTGCAAGATTATTTTCATTTGTATAAGCATATGTAAATAGGTTTATCAGCCAGTCAAGTATTTTCATATCTATGAGATCTTGATATCTACAGCTCATGTCCTCGTGTAACCTTTTCAAATGTTCGCAATAAATTAAGAAGTCATCCAATATGGAATTATTCGTCTCATCATATTCCATTTCATTTAGATTTATAAACAAAGAAAGGTTCTTATGACCAATATTATTGCCGAAGAAAGAAAGCTTGCCCAAGAATACGCAAAATTTCGATTTTGCTTTGATTTTGCAAATTCAGATCGTTGAATATGCTAAAGATATCTGTTAAATAGGCAAGCTAAGAGTTCATCACTCAAATGAGCACATTTATTCTCTCGGAAAAATTGATTTATGTTGTAGAAAAGTAAATAAAATTGCTTTCAACAGTTTTCTTTTGATAACCACCTCACTTCGGTATGTAAAAGGAGGCGATCAAATTCTTCATCATTGTTATCACAGAGCTGTCGAAATATTCGAGAATTAAGGGAATGGCATTTTATTTTATTTACTAATGTAACAACAACGTTAAGAGATTTATGAAGCCGATTACTCAAGTTCTTGGCAACCAGATGTTGTTGATGAATTACACAATGTGTTGTAAAAACACCGGGCACAACTTTCTCAAAAATGCAAGAAAACCTTTATATCATCCTGTTAATGCTGGAACTCCGTCAGTCATGCAAGCAATAATATTGCTCATTGGGATATCTTTTTCTTTGAAAAAGTGTTCAACTGCACTAAAAATAAATTCACCTTTAGTGTTTGTTTCAAGTTCCTTTACAAATAGCAGCTCTTGCTCAATTTGTTATCTTTAATATAGCGAACAAATCCTAAAAGTAGTGCTTCATTGCCTGGCAGCGTAGACTCATCCAATTGTAAACCAAATTGCTGAACCTTAAGTGTGTCACATAGGATTTCTTCAATGTCTTTGGCCATTTCGTCAACTCTTCTTTGCACAGTATTATTACTAAGTGGAATCGCTTTGGCAATTGTGTTTGGTGAAGGATGATGTGCTACTGTACGCAAGACTTCCTCTATAGCTGGCCAAATCAGTTCTTCTCCAATTGTATGAGGCTTTCCAGACCTGACAATCATTGTGGAGATATTATATGAACAAAACAGTCCATCGTCGCATTTTGGGGATCCTTTTATTATAAAGGGGCCAATGGTTTTTCTGTTGTTAAATCTATCTCGTAAAGTTTGAAAATATGACAAATTCTCTTTTTCTTTATCAGGATGAATCTTCTTTAAGTGATCAGAAAGTCGGGATGGATTCATGGCCTCGTTAGAGAAGAGTTTCTCACAGAGAAGGCACATTGGCAGTTGGTTGTTATTAGGAGAACTAATAAGTCCAAACTTCAAATATTCAACACTATATTGTCTGCACTTTCGTTTTGAGGAATTTTCAGACATGATTATGGGTAGTTAAACACGGTCAATAATATTCAAATAGATCAGTAAATGTCAAACACAGAATTTCATCACCAATAATGATTAAAGGGAACACGCCTAACTCACAACTGAAATAATCGGGCACAGCAAACATAAAACTGTAAAAAGGGAAAAAAGCAAAAATATCTGTTAGCAAGACGATGATTAAGTTTGTGTATAGTTATTAAATTTATACAAAAATCACCATTCCTACTACTTGCATTTGTTACAATATGGGTAAATGTTATGAAAAAATATTACAACATCAAAGCTTATGTGAAAACTATTGCAAAAAAGCACTAAATGACTAATATCACGCCAAGGAACAACACTTACCAAGACAGAATTACGCCGAAACTAACAGCAACCCAAAACAGACGTGGACCCAAGAGAGTGTGGCTGTTACGTACATGTTTTATAGAAGTACAAAACGGATCAAGTTTAAAGCAACAATAATGAGTGGAAGCTTTGTGTACTTATTGTATACAAGTACAGATCGAACCTCAAGCATGTTTGGCATTATTGAAGACGTTATAGCAAACTATAAGTCAGCTATCAGAGGTTTATTAAAACGTCATCAAACAAACCTTTTCAGTAACAGTTTGCATCAAACACGTCACCGCAAACCAAATACTGCGTGAAGAAGTATCAATAACTAGTTGTCAATTCTGTTAATACAATGCGTTTATAATATTAAGCTATTCAAATAATAATGCATAGAATTTTAAATCTGTATAACAGTAAAATTTATAATTGCGCTAACTAAGTATCGACATTAATTTTTTCAGGCCCACAAAGTTAAAAGGTAATCAATTTTCACGAATTATGACTAGGAGGTTTCCAATTTGGCAACCCTGCGGTGTAACACCAATTGAGCAAGAAAACAAGCACACTAACACACAATAATGTGGAATCCAGTAGAATTTCCTGTAGAATTCTATAAAATTTTTGCAATTCTGCAGATTTTCTGCTTTCCATAGAATTGCAGTATTTCTATAGATTTCTACGGGTCCAACAAGTAAGTATGCTATAATAATTGAGTAATATTTAAACTTAATATGGTTAACATCGAATAAATGCAGAACGAATACAGTGTGCATTCAACGCCCCCTAATGGACCGTAAGGTCTCCTAGGGTACTTTCTTTCCTTGAAACATCTTACAGCGCCCTCCTGTACCTCAACAACTGGACTAATTTTATATGCGAAACCAGGTTTCGACGGAAACATCCGTCATTGTCAGTCGCTAGTGAACAAGTGAAATACAGAAGTTGCTTAACGTAGAAACACACAAATCAGTGGCGCTAAGGTGGAAGATGCGAAAATGTGTCGGCATTTTTCCGAAACGCAAGTATGAATTTATTGTTTATTAAAGTATTAGTATTGAATTGGCCGTCGGAAGTATTAAAGTTGGAAATTTCTTTGATAAGTGCCGATTTAATTAAGCTTCGATGTATATAATTGTGAGACTTATAAACTATTTTATCATTATCAATATCAAGTGATGATTTTCATTGGACATATGTAGAAATAAACTCGAGGAGAGGGCACCACGTCGCATATCGCATTTGTGTTTATTCATTCTCTTGGAAAATCTGCTGCTTTCACTGATATATAATTCATTACATGATTTGCAGGGAATAAAATAAACTCCCTTTTCTTTATCGATCGATCTATTTTTGGATAGGCTATTTCTGATCGTATTCTCGTACTGAAAGGTGACATTGATGCTGTTGGTCCGTGCCAACTTTTTGAAATTGATAAAGTGGGGGAGTATGGAAAGGTAACATAATATTTGACACATCTGTTTTCCTCATATAAATAAATATATATATATATATATATATATATATATATATATATATATATATATATATATATATATATATATATATATATATATATATATATATATGAGAAACTCACAAAGTAGCGCGTGATTAGCACAATAAATGCAAAAAAATCACACAGGAAAATGAAAGGCAGATTCCAAGTAATTTGAAACTTGTTCAGTTCATTCTCAAGAAATAACGAATTACTTTACATTGAACCCATCTCAATGTGTACTAAAAACTGTAAGTTTTCTTTTAATGGTAAATTTTACCTTCAAAAGATTCGTTTTCACATTTCATTCAAGAATAATTTAATTTATATCCATTTCCTTTATCTTCCTCAACCTGAATGGACTTAAGCATCTTGAAGCGTTTCATTCCGGAACTACAACCACCAGCCAGGTGCAAATGACTTATCTTCAAAATGGAATATAAAAGGAGATAAGTGAAAGGGAAAGTGAGAATTGAAAAATGCCATATCTCTTTTATTTTAAATGCTTAGCCCAAGGAGGAAAATTTAAAGCCACAGCGAACAAATGAGAATAAAAACTGATATGCTCAAAGCACGAGAACTTTCTGACCAAGATTTGTTTTTAGACACCCCCGAAATGTTATTTTCTTTCAAGCCAATGACGGACGCCATGTTGATGACGTAAGAGATCAGCTGTATAAGATCTCCGGAAAGAGTTTATTCTCCAGCCGATAATATCTTGTGGACATGCTATATCCACGTTATAATCTTTTTTATGCACAAACACATGCTTAATAAATGTTATATTAAAGAAAGACACTGAATGGAACGTACACATATTAGGGCAGTCAAGTTTAAAAAGCTTTTAAGTAACTAAAATACTTTGGTATACAGCGGTAACTCGAAGGGGAAGAATTTCTGTACGTGAGGGAATATTTTCTTGTCATACAGACAATGGAGAAATACCGGCAAAAAGGAAAAGGATTACACATTATTTTTATTAATCTAGAAAAGGCGTACGACAAGGTTCCACGACATGAAGTATGGAGATGTATGAGAAGTAAAGGTGTGCCAGAAAAGTATGTACGCCTGATACAGGAAGGCCGATAAGACGTTGGGTGGAAAATATTAGGGAAGCCCTGGAAGTAAATGGACTCCAAGAGAAGACACGCAGAACAGGAGCGAGTGGCGAAGGCTTGTCAGAAAAGCCCACCGCACGTAATCGTGGGTAAAAGCGAAGAGAAAGAAGAGGGAAATATTTTCTTGCCTATTTTTCGGTATTGTTTATACCGTAAATAATTCTGCAGATGAACAAATCCAACGCAACCAAAGGCGCTTTGTTAGAAATAATTAGATTAAACAAACAACAACCCAAAATGCTATATATTGTATATGGTGGCTATACACGAAAAAAAAGACTGTCAGCCATCATGTCATTGGTAGATTGTTTGAACCAAAGCTTGGGTTAGGTGAGGGTGCAGGTTGGTTAGTATTTTTATCTTGATTTTAGGATAGGTTAATTTTTTGTGGGTTCGTTGTTTTTGTTTTTTTTAGTAAGTTGGTAGGTTTTGTGTGGTTCACGCCAGCAAGGAACCAAATAAGAAGCCTATTTTAGCGACAGGCCGCGGTATAACTTTTTCCACTTTTTGGTAATTCGACACAAACTAAACGTGTTAAAAAAAAAACAACAACCTTCTACATCGTGGCTAAATTAGCAATTAACATCTTTTTTTTCCCCCCGCCGGAAAGGAAATATTCTAGCGAAACGCCGTGGCATGGTTGTTAATATGTATTTCTTGAATTGGTGCAATGAAACTACCCCGTCCCCCCCCCGAGTCTGATAACGTCATAGCAGCGGCAAATAATAGCGTTATGCCTTGTAAAATAACATTGCTTTGTGCATCGAATAAAGAACATACAATTAAGATATAATTACCGTTTTGATTATTTATATTCTTACTGATATATTTAATTTTGGATGATAATTATGTAAATTAAAAATTTCCTCCTAACGCACCCCATTCCTACAGCGTCTACTTTTTAGTCAATCTATATTTTTATTCGGGACAACCGAGTAAATTCGAGTGGCTTCGCCACTCCCTTGTGCTTCGCTACTAAGATTAATGTTTAAAATCTAAAAAAAAGTAGCCATGGTTAAATTATTGTTAAATTTTTATAAATTTGCTAAACTTCGCCAATTATACTAATTTAAAAAAGGAACTCTAAACTAAATTTCCCACCTTTCAAAATATCACGTTGCAAAAATATAGTTATAGAAGAAGATATATAAAAAATAAATTTTATGAACTTCACCATTTGTAATTCTTTGGGTTTTTAAAAATTCACAAAATTTCGATACTTATATTTACTTCTGAACTTCACCATTTTGTTTTGGATATTATAAAAGAGTTATTAGAAATAACTTTGATAAAAAAACATAAGTCATAACCAAACTAAGACCAAATTATTATTCAAATACTCCCAAAAATCCTCTTCTTGAATTCTAGAGTTAGTGATGATATATATATATATATATATATATATATATATATATATATATATATATATATATATATATATATAATATAATATATATATATATATATATATATATATATATATATATATATATATATATATATATATATATATATATATATAATTAAAATGGCAGGCCTTAACATGGTCTCACCCTAATTGCATAGTTTAAAATAGTATAGCATAGCACATTATAGCATAGTATAACATAGCATATTATTGCATAGTGGTGCTTATCATATTATAGCATAGTATAACATGGCATAGTATATTATAGCATATTCTAGTATAGTATAGCATAGCATAGAAAACATAGTATAGTAAAGTATAATATAGTATAGTATATGTAGTATATATAGTATATCCTAACATAGTATAGCCTAGCATAACATATCCTAGTATTGTCTAAAATAGTATAACATTTTATAGCATAGCCTAGTATAGTCTCGAATAGTAGACTGGCAAAACTTAGTATTACCTCAACTAGCATAGTATAGACTAGCCTAGCATAGTATAACAGAGTAGATTATGTCATAGCCTAGCCTAGTCTAGCCTAGCTTAGTATAACCAAGTCTAGCATATGATTCCTTACAATAGTAGAACTTACCATACCATACTTTAGCTAGCATAGTATAGCCTAGCCTTACATAGTATAGTCTAGCCTGGCATAGTATGACTTAGCCTAGACAGATCTAGCCTAGCCAAGCAGAGAATGTATAGTATGGCCTATCTTAGCCTTGAAGCCATAGTAAAGCCGAGCATATATAGAATAGTAAAGCTTGCCGTAGTATAGCTTATCATAGTATAACCTAGAATAGTATAGCATAGCTTAACCTAGTATAGTTTAGAATAGTTTAATTAACATAGTGTTGCTTGCCTATCCTCGTATAGCCTAGGCTAGTCTAGCCTTGCAAAACCTAGCACCGTATAGCCTATCTACCATAGCCTACCTCACCCTGATCTAGCTTAGCATAGTATAACCTAGCCTAGCATAGTATACACTAGCATAGTATAGCCTAGCTTAGATAGTATATCCTATCCTATTCTAGCATGGTATATCTTGGCATAGCACACCCGACCATAGTCTAGCCTAGCCTACCCTATAATCTGGCCTAGCGTAGTATAGTCCAGCATAGCATAGTATATCCTTGTATATGCCAACCTAGTATATCATAGCATAAAATAGCATAGAATATCATAATATACCCTAGAGTAGCCTAGTATACCCTAGCCTAGTATAGACTTGCATATATAGCATAGCATAGTATATATTAGAATAACCTAGCTTAGTATAGTATATCTCTGAGCCTATCACAGTGTATCCTAGCCTAGTTTATCAAAGTATAGCCTAGCCTGCATAGGAGAATATAGCCTAGCCTAGCTTAGCGCAGTCTCCAATTATATATTAAACCCTAAGTCTAGCTTAGCTTAGCTTACCCTAGTCTAGTATAGCCTAGCTTAGCCTAGTTCACTGGAGCCTAGCCTAGTATATTCTATCCTATCCTAGTTAGCATATTCTAGCCTAGCCTAGTATAGTATATCATAGCCTACCTCACCCTACCCTAGTTAGTATAGTATATCATAGTAAAGTTAGCCTAGACTAGACTATTAGATCTTAGCCTAGGGTTGCATAGCATGCATAACATAGCCTAGCCTAGCCTAGCCTAGCCTAACAAAACTTCGCTTATCTTAGCCTAGGATAGCAAAGACTAGCTTAGTGCAGCATAGCTTAGTATATCATAGCCTAACCTAGCATACCAGAGCGTAGCTTAGCCTATTATAGCCTTTCATGTCCTGGCTAGCCCAGTATAGCTTAGACTAGCCTAGCCTAGCAGGTAAATATGTAGACGAGCGGCCTGGCCTAAAAAAATTACTTTGTGTAAATATTATCGTTCACCCGTGTCTGAATATTCATGCGCGTTTGAGTCTTCTTCGAATTATAGCTGTCGTCATTTTGTTTATAAAAAAAATGCCTGAAAGTAAACAAACGGAAAACGCTGTTTACGTAGGCCTTTTTTTTTTTCCAAAATGCCCGAAAATAACCAAACGAAAAACGCTGTTTACGAACTTTATTGCAGTGGTTATACTTCTGAAATAGCGAAGAGGAAAGCCTATTTATTTCTCGCGTCTGCGTCTTATTCGAAATATAGCTGACTTGAATCACGATTTATTTTAGAGCATCTAAATTAAAACTGAGGGGTCACATTTAATGCCCGGCCACAAATGTCGCCTTCGCTTTTAATTTTAACTAAATTATGAACATCCAAAAAGGTGAACAATTTATCTTGATCAGAAACTAGAGTTAATAATTCCGAAATGGAGGACGGACGAAGTGCACAATTCGATACCATTTTCACGCTGCGTAAAAGACGTCTGTATGAGTCATTTGCACACTGCGTAAAAGGGGTTTGTTTGACACAACAAATTTCTAAAAAAAAGTAGTTCCTTTAAATGATCCAGCTAAAGAGATTTAAATGTATAAAAGAAGGTAATAAAAATAGTAAAATGGGGAAAAATATATTGATAAATAAAAATGACTCCAAAGGAGGATAACAAAAAGCTATTAAGTGGGCAAAAAAATAAAAATTCAAATCAATCATTTCTGACGTCAACCCCCTCCCCCCCTATCATAATTCGCAAAACGATTAAAGCCGCTGACACGATGTAGTTAAAGCATTCACCTCTGCAAACGTCAGAGTCATCGTTGTGTGGTCCACGCATTGTGTTTACCCACACACGAGCCGTCAACTTAAATGTACTCCAAAAACATTTTGGAACACGGACGAAATAGTACGTCCCATCGTTCGCGCCGATAATCTACATATTTACCGCCTAGCATAACTTAGTCTAGCATTAACTATCCTAGATATGTATAGCCTATACTATACTATTATATCCTAGTCAAGCATAGTTTATTATTGTCTATCCTAATATATACACTATATGCTATCCTATCATAACATATTATAGCCTAAATTAGCATAGAAAATATTTTACCCTTGTACATTATATCTTAGCATAGCTTAGCATAGTATAGCCTAGCTTATAATACCGTATCATACTCTACGCAAGCCTATTCTAGGCTTGCGTAGCAGAGTATAGTAATATTACAGCCTAGTCTAGTCTAGCAGAGTATCGGCTGAAAAGTTATGATGCTATTGCCAAAACAAAATAATTCCCGGGATAATCTCGGGAGGACTTTGGCAATTCTATCATTCGAAATAGAATGTAAAACAACATAAGGGTTTCAAATTTCGTTAGAATCGGCCGAATAGTTACAATGTTATTACAAAAACAAAACAAAAGGGCAAAACGGGGACCGACCGACATTGTGAGATGTAGAGGTGCTTTCGACCTGACTCGCACGCGACTAAAAATAGACCAAGAGTCAATTATTAGTACACCAGGCAATGGCTTCGCCACTTCCCCCGCTACTAAGATTAAAATTTAAAATCTACAAAAAAGCAGCCATGGTTAAATTTGTATAAATTTTCTGAACTTCGCCAATTATAATCATCATCATCATCATCATCATCATCATCATCACTAACTCTATAAATTAAGAGAGGGATTTTTTTTTAGTATTTAAATAATAATTTGATCTTAGTTTGGTTATGACTTATGTTTTTTATCAAAGTTATTTCTAATAATTCTTTTATAATATCAAAAAACAAAATGGTGAAGTTCAGAAATAAATATAAGTATCGAAATTTTGTGAATTTTTTAAAATCAAAAGAATTACAAATGGTGAAGTTCAAAAATTTATTTTCATATATGTTCTATATCTCTATATTTTAGCAACGTGATATTTTGAAAGGGGGAAAATTTAGCTTAAAGTTCCTTTATAAAATT
The DNA here is from genome assembly GCA_963969495.1 of Ceratothoa steindachneri. Classification (NCBI taxonomy): domain Eukaryota; kingdom Metazoa; phylum Arthropoda; class Malacostraca; order Isopoda; family Cymothoidae; genus Ceratothoa; species Ceratothoa steindachneri. The sequence goes on along the minus strand of OZ018330.1, from coordinate 53,819,244 downwards.
ATTATAATTGGCGAAGTTTTGAAAATTTATAAAAAATTAACCATAGCTGCTTTTTTTTTAGATTTTAAACTTTAATCCTAGTAGCGAAGCGCAAGCTCCCCCCCGTGGGGGGCGGCGAAGCCATTGCCTGGTAATTATAAAAAGTAACTATAAACTAAATTTACCTCCTTTCAAAATATCACATTGCTAAAATATAGAGATATAGAACATATATGAAATTTTATTTTCTGAACATCACCATTTGTAATTCTTTAGGTTTTAAAAATTTCACAAATTTCGATACTTATATTTATATCTGAACTTCACCATTTTGTTTTTTAAAATTATAAAAGGATTATTAGAAATTACTTTGATAAAAAAACATAAGTCATAACCAAACTAAGATCAAAGTATTATTCAAATAGTCAAAATATCCCCTTCTTAAATTATAGTTAGTGATGATGATATGTACTACCTTTTATTAAAAAAACAAACAAATAAAACCTTGTTGCAAGAGCCAGATAGGCTCTAGAGCATGCTCCTCCTGTAAAGCGGCGAAACCTTTCCTCTTGTTCAGTTAAAAAAATTAAAATTCTAGAAAATTAGAAAAGTTAAGAAATCAAGACTTTAAATGGGTGATATCTTAGTCCTATTCGATACTTAAACATTCCCTGGATTGTTAAGTCGTTAAGGACTTTGAGAGTTAATTTCTCCACTTAAATAATTACCGGTCAGCAATAGCCCCCCAAAACGGAGCTGCGATGAATTCGATGAAAGGGCGACATCCGATAAGAAATCCTGCTTGGCCGGGGTTGAGTCCTATTTGCTTGAAAAAGACAGCCATGAGTGGGAAAAGGGACCCGAAAGCCGAAAAGAAGAAGAAATAAAAGACCTTAGCAATGACCAACTCGTGGGACGAGTTTCCAAACAGCTTTTCCATAATGTCGGATTTGCCCCGGATCTTGTTAGTGGACTCCTTTGGGGTAGGGTAATTTGTTGGATCAACCTCCCCGTGCGCATCAGGATCCACAAATGGTCTGCTATTTTTACCAGGAGCTACCTGGGGCATATTAATTTGCTGATTATCACATTGTTGTTGTTGTTGGTCATAATAAAACTGATCTTGCGTTGGTTGGGTTGGGTTGATGACATTATAACTCTGGTAATTCTGGTCACCGGACGCCATTTTAGCTCTTCAACACCTTAATTAAACACTTTTAAATTCGATAACACAGATATAATAGGACATCCAGATTATGCTACTGGTGTCACCAAACAAAACACTGAATTTATGCAATATATTCTATAGATCACTGAAGAAATTAGTTATTGTCATAACAACAAAATCTTAAGAGTGGACCCAACTCTGTATACGTTAAAATTATGCTTATTTTGATTGTTTTGTTTAATTTAATCTTCACTATTTCTCCGGGAGAAAAACATTGAGCTATTCTAATGTTTTTGCGTCCCACAAGAACAATCACAGTGGTAATAAAGCTGATAATTTTAAGAGCGGCTACGGCCAGTTTTCCAAAGCGCTGTTATAAGAAGACTACAAGGTGAAGTAGGCACGCATGCGCTTAGAAACAGTGGAACGGGTTTATCCATATTGTTATTCCTTTTAAATATAAATTGAACATACCATATAGTTAAAATATTTTCTTGATAGTTTTATTCACTGTTAGTCTGGCGGGAACGTTGTTATAGTTAATATAACTGGTTATATCAAAGCATGGAGTTTCTGATAATCAATAATTAGAGAGGGTAACTTTAGTAAAACAAATAAATTCATAAAAAATGAACGAAATGGTAAAACAAAACATTCAACGAGGGAAAATTGTCAAATTATTAAGTAATATTGAATCACATCTTTTAGTAATGCTAAAAGAAGTTAGTATTTATGGAAATATGAATTTAAGTCATGATAAAATCATAAAATGGAACATACATAATTGGAATCAGAAATATTTAATTGTAGGATAAATAAAATACTTGAAACAAACGAATAAATATTAAAGGAGTATTTTCAGTCAACTGAAATTCCCCTCACTCTAGTTGTTTTCCTTTACCTATCAACTTCCCACAGTCGTTCTCGGCCCGTGTTCAACGATCTATTTTGAAAACCTCATAAAATGACGCCAACCGCTTGGCTTCAAAGAAAGGGGAATGATTTCTCTTATCCTTAAACTCTCGCGAGGTAGAAATTGAACGAAAATGAAGCTAAAACTTGATAATAGTAATCGAGGATGAGACCATTTATAATTTTCAATGTAGATGATTCAAATTATCAATCCTTCTTTGTTTAAGGGCTAGTTTTCTTGAGTTATATGAGGATTCTGCAATGTTTTTCTTACGCGTGAAAGCAGCTAGCTCTAGGAGTCTAATCTTGTTTATTTAATAGCTGCACCGGATACAAAATAAGATTACCCCAATTTGTTGCTAACATTAGTAGAGCGAATTTATAGATCAGTTATTTATATTGGGTGATAAAAAAACTCTATCCGCAGTAAGAAATTTCCATTGCTGAAAAATGAAATGTGTCCACAATGAAAAAAGTAAGTAAAGACTTCAACCTCCCAGGCATCAACTGGACGGCTCAAGCCATATTGGATAACATCATTCATGAAAGCAACATGATACTACCAGACACTGATAGGAAAACCTTACATGAAAACTTTATTGACATAATCAACACACACTCACTTACACAAACAGAACTCGAACCAACACGCACACAAGTTAGTGTTCGGAGAAAACTCAAACATCAGACATAGTGTCACATCCAACATACTAGAGCTGTTCCTACGAACTACATTTCATTAATTACACGAACACGAGTACTATCTGGTCTCAGTGACCATGAAATGGTACTCATTGACGCAAAAATTAAGACACAGGTACAAATACAAATATCCAGGAACATCTATTTGTACAACAGAGCTGACATGAAAGCCATTGCCCGTGACTTAGCTGACTTTAAAGACACTTTCCTCGACAGTGACCCTATGGCAAATTCTGCGGAAGCGAATTGGACCAGACTACGAGACTTCTTACATGATACAATGGACAAGCAAATACCCAAGAAAACTCACACGGAACCGGTCACAACTATGGCTTCAATAGACAATTAAAGAAACTACGCAGAAACAAGTTAAAAACATACAGGAGGGCAAAACGGTTTAGCGATACACAACACTACATAACCATACATAAAAATTACCAAAAGAAATAAAACAAGCAGAAACTAACTAAACAGCCACCTTCCTCATAGATAACAAACAAAACTCCAAAAAAGTTTATAGCTTCTTCAAAGCACGCAAGCAAGACTCTACAGGTATAACAACATTACTACAGAACAATTCCTTGGTTTCATGCCCACAAGACAAAGCTACTGCACTCGACACACAATTCCAAACCGTATTTACCAATGAACAAGCAAACTTACCGAACATGCCACAATCATCATACGCAGCCATACCTCCCCTTGTTATACACGCCCAAGGAATTGAGAAACTATTATCTGAGGTAGACATTAACAAAGCGACTGGATCTTACAATATACCCTGCAGGATACTTAAGGCTGGTGCTAGCGTACTGACCCCTGTCCTGCAGGTTATATTTTCACAGACACTATTAACTGGAGAACTCCCCCATGACTGGCTCGTGGCAAACGTGACTCCTATTTTTAAATCCGGCGACAGAACCCTCCCCCTAAATTATAGACCTGTTTCACTTACCTCAATCTCCTGCAAAATTTTTGAGCATATAATTCACAGACAAATCATGGACCATTTTGATAGGCTAAACATACTGACTGACGTCCAGCAAAGCTTTAAGCTTAAACGATCATGCGAGACTTAACTACTGGAGACGAGCCATGGCATTTCCCAATCCCTGATCGACCCCGAAATTAGACAAATGGACGCCATATTTTTAGACTTTGCCAAAGCCTTCGACAAAGTCCCGCACCAACGACTATTAGGAAAATTAGATTTTTATGGCATACGAGGACCAACTTTTCACTAGATTAAAACGTTTTTGACTACTAGAGAGCAACGAGTTGTGCTCGATGGTAGTCAGTCCTCTTCTGTTTCTGTGATTCATGGGGTAACTCAAGGTACCGTCTTGGGGCCACTACTATTCCTTTCTTATATTAATGACCTTCCACTATCGCTTACTTCCACCAATAGCCTATTTGCAGACGATAGTTTAGTTTATAGGCCAAATGTAGATAGGAATGACTGCCTTTGGCTTCAAGACGATTTAACTGCACTTGAAGACTGGGAAGCCAAGTGGTAGATGACTATTAGACCAGACAAATGTCATCACATCCGTTTCACCCGTACTAACAAACGCATTCGATTTAATTACAAACTCCATAACTCCACCTTAGAAACCGTATCATCCCACAAATATTTGGGCATCCACCTCTCAGCGGATGTGAGGTGGAACACGGACGTCAGCAGTGTCGAGGCCAAGACACACAGGGCCTTGAGGTTCCTGCACAGAAACCTCAGTGGGTGTAACTCAGACATCAAAATTCTCGCATATAAGACACTCGATCGGCCATACTTGGAATACTGAGATACCGTCTAGAATCCACACACTTACAATTACATTAATAAATTAAAGGCCATACAAAACAAAGCCACAAGATGGATCAGACGTGATTACAGACACACTACATCAGTCACTCAAACAAGACATTAAACTGGACCCATTAGCAACAAGAAGACAAATACACAGACAACAGATGTTATACAAAATCACAAACAATTTAGTTTGCATAAACAAGGACAGATACCTACACCCTACAAATATACGTACCACCAGAGGCATCCACAATCTAAAATACCACACATACGAAACAAGTACTGACATTTTCAGGTGTTTGTTCTTCCCCCGCAGCATCCAAGAGTGGAATCATCTCCCATCTTATATAGTTAATAGCCCCACTCTTGACACATTTAGGAATAGGATCACAAATCGTTATATTACTACTGACCCACGTCCTGCTCCCTAGTCCTAATCCTTTATCCTTTCCCCGCACAACCCCTGCATAATATGCCGCCCGTGAGCAGCCCTCTGCGGGTCTCCCTAATCAAGATCAAGGTGAAGAAGATGAAGAAAAAAAAATCGTTATCTCGTCTTTGCCAATAACTTGAGAAGGATCATCTTTGTGTTCGAGTATAAGGGAGACATTTTTAACATTTATTGCCAGTAATTGTATGATGCATTCAATTTTCTTACTGCAGAGAGACTTAGGGATCACCCTACATATATAAGATGAATTTAAAGCATTAAGGGGATTTGGCGCATTATAACTTCTGGTGAAGTTTTAGTTTCTTTAGAATGTTCGGAGAAATTATATCATTCGGAGAATCTTGTATAGTTGAGTTGTCCGAAGGATTTACGACCCTAATATAACTTAACTTAACTAGACCTAACCTAAAAAAACCTAATCTATCAGGTAATGCAGAAAGTAATGGCGTTTTTTAAGGTGCAAGGTTTAAAATAAACAAACGTGAATAATAAATTTATTTTTTATTAAAGTAGGTTTCTTATGATTGAATGCACTTTTTCCAATCTATTACAATGCCATATATGCCTTTACCCTAGGCGTTTTCACGCCTAGAGTCAAGAAAGTAATGGCGTTTTTTTCTCAGATTACCATATATATGACCAACCAACTAAACCAAGTTGTAGCAAGATTTAATGTAAACTTTTAGGGAGTACATAAATTAAAGACGAACTTTGTGTTGTTCAACTTTCAAAGCTGGTTATTTTTAATTTATTGGAACTCAAAGTAACATGAATAAAAATAAATTTCGCCTAATTTATATTTATAAGTTCAAACTTATAAAAAAAAGCTATTGAAACCGTATAAAACATCAACGAAGCATCTGGCCAAGGAACGGTTCCTGTTCGTACAGTACAGCGTTGGTTTCAGAGGTTTCGAAGATGAGATGTGAGTCTTACAAGTTACAGATATTCAACGTCCAGAGGAATCGATACTAATGAGATGAAACACTAAGGGAAGCATTCGAGGCAGACCCTCGTACATCAGTCCATAAGCTCGTTGGAACAATGGGAACAAGCAAGTCCTGCATTTCCATCCACATGTTTTAAATTTGAAAAAAGAAGTATGGATAAGTTTTACCGCATGAACTGGCAGATTTGTTCAACCTTGTTGTTAAGAAACCGGAATGATACATTCCTTGAGCGGATAGTTACTTGTGATGAAAATGGATTCTTTACAACAACAAGGAAAGGTCTACACAGTGACTTGATTGACAAGAGCAACCGAAACATAACCCAAAGCCCGCGTTCCATCAAACAAAGTGCACGATGACAATATGGTGAACTGCATCTGTGATTATCCACTATAAATTCGTGAATCAAGGAGAAACAATCACAGCAGTGAAATACTGTCAGGAATTAAAAGTAATGCATAAAAAGGTGCGCAAGAAAAATGCCAGCAAAGGCGACGCTTCAGAAATTTACGACTTAGGAATTGAATTCTTCCCTCATCCATCTTATTCTTCAGACCACGCTCTTGCAGGGTTTCATATTTTTAAACAACTGTAAGTATTTCTAAAGAATAAACGATTTTGAACCAAGCAAGTGCAACGGAAAATGCTCGTCCACACGTAGCAAAGGTGATAGTTTAGAAATCACACAACTCGGGATTTGAAGTCCTGCCTCACCCACCTTATTCTCCAGACCTCGCTCCTACAGATAGTCATCTTTTTAAACATCTGGAGGAAACCTTTCTAAAGAATAAACGGTTTCAAAACAAACAAGTGCAAAAGAAGGTTTTCAGACCTTTTTTGACTCGAAGCGTGAAAACTTTTACAGTAAAGGCCTAAATGGCATTAAAATAAGTTGGCAAAAGTGCTTTTAATCACATGTAACCTACTTTGATTGAAACCAAATTTATTATTTATCTGTTTTTTTATTTTAAACTTTGCACATTAAAAATTCCATTACTTTCTGGACTACCTAATATAATAGGCTAGGTTTAGGTTAGGTTATGGTAGGTTATATTAGGGTCGAAAATACCTTTGAATGCCTCATCTTTACAAGGTCCCATTCGGATAACGGACTAACTTCACTGTATTTCTATCATACGTGAAAATAAAGTATGAAGATAAATATTTATGGTTCGAAAATATGAGACATTAAATACCTAAAAGCCTATATAGGCGCAACATCATTATATGTGTAAGGAATAAATGAAACTCGAAAGAAGATCAACTACAGTGCCGTCCAAAAGATCAAAACGACTATATTTCTATGAAAATATTTTCCATAACTTTTGTCATGGAAAATTCAAGGTTTGTAAAATTAGTGTATGATAGCTTATAGGTATAAACTTATAGCTATAAACATGGATCATATAAGATTCCTATGTTTGGTTCCGGCGGAGGAGGGCAGCGCCCAGCGGGCAGGCGCGACAGAGGCGGGCTTTGATAGCCCAAGAACCTGGCAGCCCGATGCCCGCATTGGACACATACTTGCCAAGTGCGCGTGCGTGGCCATTGCCCAGCCATGATCGCCTCAAACAAATTACTCAGCGACTGGCATTAGTATCTGTTTTCTTTCCGGCCTACTTTTTTCCCGGACAAACAGGACCCTCTCCCTTTTAAAGACCAATGGCGATGGATCCGCATGCGCCGGGGGCAGGCCTGGGTAGCCTGAAGCCTTTAGGATCCCCACAGCTCACCCCTCTGGTAAGGCCCCTAGAAAAGGTGGAGTAAACATCGGACACGACAAACTTGTCTGGCCAGCTTACTGAGGTTGACGGACTTCCTATTCAGCGTTCATAACTCAAATATTACCAAACTATCGACTATTTGATCTCCCATCTCAAAACTCTTCATTCTCGGGGCTTGGAACATCTGCACCCTTCAGGACTTGAGCGACACCGACCGTCCTGAGAAACGTAGAGCCCTCATCTGCAAAAAGCTTGCCCGCTTCAACAATCACTTGGTAGCCCTGAGTGAGACCAGTTTTCCAAGAGAAGGTAATATCAGGGAAGCTGGTTCCAAATATACCATCTTCTGGAAGGAAAAAGAACGCCGACGAGTCACGTATCCATGGCGTCGGTTTCGCCACCCGATCCCGGCTCGTGCACCGGAATAACCTTGTCCCAACTGCCATTAGTAAGCGCATAATGTCTGTTCGGATACCGCTCGCTCGTGGCAGATTCCTTAACCTGATCTTTGTGTACGCATCTACTCTCACCTCTGAAGAAGAAGCCAAAGCCTCCTTCTACAACCTTCTACGACCGAACCATCCAGGCAGTCCCCGCACACGAAAAACACGTTGTGCTGGGAGGCTTCAACGCCAGAGACAGGAAAGATGTCTGTATCACCTGCCCTATTCCTGGGGCAGATGGCTGCTGGAAGGATCACCGCATCCCGGTCTCTAGCCTCGCCATCAAGATCCGCGGACCAGCCAAGCGGGTCGAAGCAAACAGACCCAGTCACCGCTTTGACTGTGCCAAGCTGCGTGATCCTCAGACCTCTCAAGACTTCAGGGAAGCTATTGAAAGACATCACGGTTATTCCGGGATCGGCCTCAATAGAGGACCGTTGGATCACCTTCCGCGATGCTATGACTGATTCCGCAGTCATAGCACATAAGAAAAGCCAGGATTGGTTCTACGAGAACGATAAAGACATCACTCGTCTCAATGAAGCTAAATCTTAGACACGCCTAGCCTTCGAGAACCAACATACACCGGATAATAAGCGGAAACACCAACAGACATCCGTAGAATGCCAAAGAGGGATCTACGAGGCTCAGAATACATGGTGGCAAAAGAAATCAGAGGAGATCCAACACTTCGCTGACCAACGCGACTTGCGCCGCTTCTGTGCCGCAACCAAGGAGGTCTTCGACCCCACAAGGTCATCAGTGGGTAGGCTAAAAGATGAGGACGGCTCTAATACCATAATTGAAAACGAGGGAATCCTTGATCGTTGGAAGTCTAATTTTGAGAGCCTTTTCAACGATCATTAGCGCACCCCGGATGATCTTCTCCGTATGACCCCGCAACACCCCGTCAGCCATTTGATGTCCCTGCCACCTACGATCGAAGAATTCACCAAAGCAGGCGGACGCATGAAGTGGGGCAACGCTCCAGGACCGGATAACATTCCGCTCGAGTTCTTCACTTACGGTGCCGCTACAAAGACCAGCTTAAGCGCACCCTGGCTCAAACTAACATCTAACCTTCTTCGTGAGAGCCAACTGCAGAGGATCATGGAGGACAGCTGTCCGCGACGGCTTCGCGGCCTTTGAGGAGAACAGAAGACAGTATGAGGATGACAAACGTAGGAGAAATAAGGAGCGACTAGAACAATCTCGTCTTCTTGCTGCCCTCCCATGGGACTTCTGCCCGAAGCTCTTCCACAGCAGACTGGGTCTCCTAAGTCATATCCTGCACAGACATCAGCCTAGGAAACCAGATAACTGAGGACGGAACCGATGCTCGTATACGAGTTGGAGCCGACAACGACGATAAACTGCTTATGAGTAAAGGTTATGCAAATTTGGATGAATAAATAAAAGTTATCAGTAGATAAGCTATTAGCTAGAAAATTAGTATCCAAAATGATCCGAACGCTTAGGTTTCTTGTAGAGAGAACCGGCATTATTTGCATGGCAACTAACTTAAGTTCAATCTCGTGTACGTTAAGTCATTCTCTGGCCAGCTGTCATCCAGGTAACATGCCTAAGAAATCTGTCACGCCCTCTCTCTGTTATCAAACTGATCGTAAAGCTTTATCACTAAGATGGTCTTTCATTCGGAGTCATTGTAGAGACTGTAAAGCGCTCCCAAAGTGTTTTCCGAAATATTCGGTCAACCTAAACAAAAAAGGTTTATTTAGGGCTAGTAAATGAACTGGTAGGGCAAGGAAGACATTAACAAGGGAAGACTGAGCCATTACCAGAATTGGGAAAAAGGAATGTTTCAAGAGGGATGTAGAAGTTTCTTGAGAGATTAGTAATATTTTGGTTATCAATGTCCCCATGCAAACATCTTCATCCACGCACACCGGCAACCAAACCATTGATCATTCCATAGAACAAGAAGGCTCGTATTATATTCGCCAATTAGGACGTTATATGAGAGGATAAACAATGGGGCCAAGTCCACTTCAGTAACGGATTTAAGTTTAATTTACTCGCGTTCGATGAGGGGAGGAAGGATCTTCACAGAACAGGCGAAAGATTGTCTCCCAATTGCACCACATAGATTGTGAAGTTTGGCGGAGAAAGTGTCAGGGTCTTGGCCTAATTTCGGTAAAAGGCACTGGGCCACTTGCGTTTACGGGGCACAGTGAAGCGTACAATGATTTGCTGCGCCAGCATGCTTTACTCCTTTTGCGAGTCTACGAAGACCAACCTGCAATTGCATGCAGGATAACGCGCCCTGCCATGCGGCCAAGTCAGTGAAAACCATCCGGGACGAAAATCACATCAGTGTTATGAACTGGCCTAGACAGAGTCCGGACCTGAATCCCATTGGAAATATTTGAAAGACACTCTGAGAGCGGTCTAGAGCGAGGAAGCAAACAAGAGTTCAAGAACTCTAGTAAATTCTTCTAGATGTATGGAGCAAGGTTAGTGCGCAAGATTGTCAACATTTGGTTCATTCCTGTGGCAGGAGATGCCAAAGAATCATCGAAAATAAAGGCCACCACACTAAATGTTTTTACAATGATAATTTAATCGTTATATTCCAATATAACTTGTTTCCACTGTCATTCGGTTCATTGTGGACCTTTCAATTTTTCTAGTAAATTGCTTATCTGTTGATAACTTTCGGTTTAGTCATCCACATTTGCTTAACACTTACCAATACGCAGTTTATACAATAGGTTATCGTAAACTATTTTTGGAAACCTTGGATTTTTTCTAAAATATGTTATAGGATATGTTATGATAGAAATACATGTATTCTGATCTTTTTCAACGGTACTCAATGTAAGAGGCGTCAGAAGTGCTTTCAACGTTCAAGAATGTGCAAACTGAAGGCAAATGTCATTGTTTAATAGGCGATTGTTATAAGTGCTTTTGAATATACTAGAGTTGAGTTTAAACTCAGGATAATGACAAACAAGTGAGGAGTTCAACTTTTATTATCTAGCTGATACATTGTTTAATAGGCCATAGCATCGCCAAACAAATTTCAGCAAATCAACCTGCACATTTAAGGTCTTCTACACTTGAGTACACATATTTTAAAGGTGAAAAAAAGTTTTTTGAGAAATATTTGGAACATCCCCTTTTTTGAGCTCAAAATTTATTTTCTTTTAATTTTCGAGCCAGAAAGATATTCACCATCAGAGTTGTTGGTTTGTTGATATAAGTGCTTCTAAATACATTACAGTTGAGTTGAAACTGGAGGATAATGAAAAACAAGTGAGGAGTTCAACTTTTATTATCTAAATGATACATACTATTTGTCAACTATACATCAAAATCATGTTTGTCTCAAACGATGGCATTAAGTCACCGGATTTTAGTACCGCCCGAATATAGCCATCTCTTGCTTCTTTTCCATAAACTTCCGTCACTATTCGCACACACCGCTCCACACCTTGAGAATGGCATGAAATGTCAATAGAGAGTGGCTTGTCGACAATATTTTGCAGTGGTGAGTCAAACAAGCACTCCTCTTCAGGGGGAAGTAGATCTTTTAGGTTCTTAGCAGTCTTATCTATTTTTTTTTTAGGGGGGGGGCTTTAAATCACGTATCTCTTCCTCATATATAGGAACTTCTCGGATCTTCTTGATTTTTTCAATAGCTAAATTTCCTGTTCTTCTGATCAGCCTCTGCCAGCATTGCCAAAAGGACGTTCTTAGGATGTGCCCAGTATGAATTACTTTGGATTGTTTGCCATGCTATGACTTCACTGGTAGGTTGGAGTATTTGCAAAAGATTGATCTGTTCCATATGTTTAGATCCCTCCATGCATTTCGGGAAGAATTTAAAGTGAAACTAAATAGGCCCATAATGACACACGACAAACTCTGTGAGGACATGCAAGTCATTATTAGGTTGTTCTGTTGCGCCACAAACTCGACATATTCTACTGGCAATGGTGAGCTATCTTGCATGAGATATTGGCCCTGGTTTCAGATGTAGGAGATCATCGTCAATTACTCCACTTCTAATAACACTGATAATTCTGTACAGGTAAGCTCGATCCCGACTAAGCTCATTCACATCTACATTTGGAAGAGGAGCTCCTTTAGCAATACATTGAAAACCATTTGGTGATACTGGTAGAGTTTCACAGGTGGTTAAGGCTTTACCAAGTGGTCCTTTCTATTGAGTTCCACTTTCCGTTAGACCATTATATTTCCTGCAAAGGCACCTCAAAGGAAGCTCATTTAAATGCAAAATGCAGATAATTCACTGTAAAGGACGATGTAATCGACATTCCAGCACCCTTATGGCTCCATTCTTGTAGCCAGTATTAGTTGCCGTGCTGCCAGCTCCCAATGCCTTTATCTCATCTTTAATATCATTTTCATCAAGCCATTTCATCAGTCCGTCTACAATACCTGCACCTGTTCCTCGTTCAATAGTTAGATGATCTAAATAGATAGCAACAGGTTCTCCTACAAACACATAGGGATCTTGAATTTCTTTTGCTCCATACCATTTGTTCCCTTTCTTCTTTTTAGTTAGTGTTGTGTCTCTCCTCCCATAAAAAGCAGTAATTTTCTTATCTCCCAAACATTCAGATACGGTGAAATTCCTCTTAACTTCTGTCGTGGCCTCCAGACTGTGTGATGGTCAATTACATGAGAACAATCTTCTGAATTTATAATACCACAGTCGAATAGGGCTGCACTACTAATAGCAGAAGCAGCAGCATCAGCAGCAGCAGCATCAGCAGCAGCAGGTCTATTTGACACAAACTACCGATCAGCTTCCATGGCAATTGTCGGTATTGGTATGATGTTTTCTGTTCTTGCAAAGATTCTTTTCCATTCATCATCAGAAATGTCAGAAGATGAGGTTTCTTCATCCAAGGCTTCGTCTAAAATTGTAGTTTTCTCTTCCCTCTTCTCTTTTTGTTACTTCTTTTCTTTTCTTCTTTGCTGAATTCGATCTTCTCTGATTTTCCTTTTTTAAAATTCTTGATTGGCTGGACTGGAATACCGGCTTTTTTCCAAATTTCACTAAGGGCCTCAGATACTTCAGGAATAACATCCTTGTTCCTCTTGTATTTGTTTTCTTTTACATACTGAATATATCCTTCAGCCTGAGGATTTGTTGGCAGCTCATAATGAGAAAGCTCTGGAAGTGGGGAGCCAAAGACACTGTAACTTGTTGATATTCTAGTTCTTTTACTCATCTTAGCCATGAAAATGAATAGAAAGACCCATTAGTATAAAACAGAAATAATACACGTGATGAGTGAATCTATAACATACATTCAAAAGGTGTAGCCATATCCCTCCATAGGAAATACTCTGTAAATATGTCGTAAATTTGTCAGACATAGATAAATTCATTTGCCCTCCGAGTAGTTTACAAACGAGGAATTCCTCAATCTAATATTGCCTAAACCTTAGATACCTAAGGAGTTAAAGTAGAAATTTTACTTCTGTACCATAGTTACCCATTTCTTTCTTCAGGGACGAGAACTATAATAACTGAATATAACAAACCTCACCCTAAGCAAAAGATAATTTTTAAATTTTTAAGCAAAATTTGGCCCCTCAAAACGGGGTGTTAAAATTTTTTCAGATTTTTGTCGTCTTCATTTCCAAATTTGGGATGGTCTGCTCTACAAAGCCTGAAATGTGCCTTGGAATTGGTTGCAACACTCCGCCCTATTGTTTAAGCATTCACTGACACCATTACCAGGTTGAAAAATAAATTCAAATCATAACAATGACCATTATCTTCCTACATGCTATAAGGCACATCTCTAAGTGCTGCTTATTGAATTATGGAATTAGCAACAAAGAGCAAACAAGAACTCTTCACCTAACACGAATTATTCTTTAATGGAGCAAATGATTCAAATTATTTAGTTGTTAATCAGCCATTTATGGATAGAATTTAAAATAGCAGTTGATTGCGATTCAGCCAAATATGGATTTGATCTTTTATTTTTCGTCTTATGGCTCGAAAGGCTGCAATTTTTTGTCTGTATTCCCCTCCACTACTCTTCTCTCAGTTGCCAACCTTAGAATAGTTTCATTTCAAATCAATACCTCTCAGAATGCTGACTACAAATTTCAGCAATTTCACACGTCGAATTTAAAGGGGCCAAATAGGCAAAGATTCCAATGACTTACTAGAAAATGTAGACTCAAATGACCCAAGAGGTATATTAGGAATGATAGCTGTCCCTCTGAGGCATCATCTGAATATGAGTGATAATATGGAAATTTTAGACGGAGAAAATAGTGAAACTAGAGACGAAAATGAAGAGTCCGACCCTCGGTCACTCAAAAGAACGTGACGTGACGTAAAGAAATCTTGGCGCTGGATTCAGTATTCTTTATTCGGCGGGAAATAATTATATTAAAAATTGAAAATCTGCCACGTTCAACACGCTCTTTGGAATTATCCTGGCAGTGGCCACATGAATAAACATCAAAAGTCCACTAAAAATTGAAGGATGACTGCACGAAATCCTTATATTTCAAGGGATAACTCAAAATTATTCATTGTGAGCAGAAAGAACCAAATCCAAAAATAAATCCCAATATAAATTTAAGTGCAGAGAAATGAACGTAATAGAGTGCAAAAACATTAAAAAAACTAAAACCAAACATTATTACCAGGGTTTGCTACAGCGTTGCTATAGTTAAGAGACTTCAGGGGCAAATGAGTCACCCTGCATACTCCCCATCCTTTATCCTAAAAGAACCTGCTTTCATTACAAAGCGGAGTAAATAAAGGAAGGATTAAAATTGTAGAATCTTCGTTACATTTAGCCATCCTCTATCTGTAGATCTATCCTTTATTTAAATTTAATTTAAAAAAATGAGCTTTATACATCTCACATATTTTTAGCTCCTCCAACTTCATCCTTTCCTTTCGAACCATCCTCCAAGAATTCTTTGTCGGAGATACCTTTTATAGTTAATGATTTATATTATTCTAATTAATAATTATATAGAAACACGCTTATCATTTGAGGTCTGGCAGAATTTTGCTACTGTTTTATTTGGTTAATTCTCAAGAGATTGCCATTTTATTATGTTAAATCTCAAGATATCGCGATTTTGTTTGGTTAAATTTCAAGATTTTACCACTTCGTTTGGTTAAATCTTAAAATGTTGCCATTTAGATTGATTATATCTCAAGATGTCATTTTCTTTGGTTAAATCTAAAGATATTACTATTTTGTTTGGTTAAATCTTAAGATATTGCGATTGTGTTTGGTCAAACCTCTAAATGTTGCAGTTCTGTTTTGTTAAATCTCACGATATTGCTAATTTGTTTGGTTAGATTTCAACATGTTGCCATTTGGGGTCAAACCTCTAAATGTTGCCGTTCTTTGTTAAATCTCAAGATGTTGCTATTTTGTTTGGTGAAGAAGCTTCAGATTGTAGCCGTTGAGGTGAACAAAAGTTCAAGATGTGGCCATTTTGATGAGTAAAATCTCAAGATGTAGCCATTAGATTATGTGAAACTCCAGGATGTGGCCATTTTGTTGGGTGAAACCTTCAGATGTATCTACTGGGTTGGATGAAGATCAGGGTGTGGGTTTTTTTGCTTGATAAAATCTCAGTATTTTGCCTTTTTAAAGGAAATCATCAGTAGGTGGCCATTTTGATAAGTGAATTCTTTAGAAGTATGCATATTGTATGGTGAAATATCAGGAAATGGACATTTTGTTGGTTGAAAACTTAGGAGGTCACCGTATTGTATGGTGTAATCTCAGGATGTTAGTATTTTGATAGGTGAAATATTAAGGGGTAGATATGTTGTGGAATGAATGAAATCTTAGGATGTGACCAGCTTTAAAGGCAAAACGAGGAACTAAGTTCTCTCGGCTCAAAATACAATAAAATAAAGAGGTCCACAGGAAGCTGCTTAGGTATCTGCGTGGGTATAATAATACCCAGGAGTTACGACGTAAGTTACAATGGGTCGTAAAGCACGTGGTAGGTTATCTTTACATCACCCTCGGAACAAGAATCAACTGGGAGTAGATTAAAACATTAATACAACATAAAATAAACATGAAAAAGGAAAGAAGAAAATGCAATACCCCTGAAAACTAATAAGAATAATAAGTAATTAACTAGGAGACCTACTCGAGAGGTCAGCACCTAAGTTGTCCTTTCCATCAATGTGGACAACTCTAAACATTTAGGCCTGAAGGGATAAAGCCCAACGAAGTCATTTTTTCCCTTGAAAGTGTCTAAATACAAAAGAGACTTGTGGTCAGCTTCCAAAACAAATTCCTTACCACAAAGATAGAAATCAAACCTAGTGATGGAAAAAACAACTGCAAGACATTTCCTCTCGATGGTAGAGTACCTCTTTTCTCGCTCAAGGAGTTTCCTACTGGCATAGGCGACAGGATGTGGGCATTCCTATCGATACTGTAGGAGAACAGTTCCCAGTTTATGAATAGAAGCATCAATCCTCAAGACGAAGGTCATATTGGGATCCAGCAACTGTAAGATAGGCTCTGAGGATATGGCAGCTTTTAGATGGCAGAAGCGCTCCAAGATATCTTCATTCCAGGGTAAAGGTTCCGGGCTAGACTTTCTTAGCAGGTCAGCTAAGGGACCCGCGTAGTCGGAGGCTCGCGGGATAAATATTTTGTAAAAGGAGACTAGATCAGGGAATGATCTTGGCAGTTTCTTACTCGTGGGTGGGAGTATGCTTGTTATAGCCTTAATCTTGCTATGACGGAATCTTGAGGATGTTCCGTCCAGAACGAAGCCGAGGTATTGGATGGAGCTGACCCCAAGCTGTCAATTGGATGGTTTGACGGTCAGGTGATGATCCTATAGTCGTTTAAAGACCTGGTTAAGAGCTTCAAGATGTTCATCCCAACACGCAGAGAACACGAAGATGTCAAAGTAGAAGCATACGTAAAGTAGGCCAGCTAACATAAGTCTCATCAAACGGATGTAGGTGGCACAAGCAATAACCAATCCGAAAGGAATACGGTAGAATTCCATCAAGCCTAGATGAGTAGGAAAAGCAGTCAAGCTCTTTGCCTTATCGGGAAGAAGTACCTGTTAGTAAGTCTTGCAGATGTCAAGTTCACTGAAGAACTTCCTCCATGCTGCAAGTAAGTTTAGCATGGAACACGGTGATAGAATTAAGTTGGTGATAGTCAATAGCCATTCTGTTAGAACCATAAGTTTTCCTTATCATGACGACGGGTGAACAATGAGAGGAGGGGGATCGTCTGATAATCCCTTGCTGGGAGAGCGTCTTGACCTCCTTCTCGAAGACAGGCTTAAGGTGAACAGGCATTGGATATCTCTTGGTCTGTGCCCTGTCAGTAGTAGTTAAAGAAATGCCATGAACAAGCGTAAAGGTACATCCGAGTTCATTGGAGAGAACATCCTGGTACCTATTTATATGCTCCTGAAGCTGGGATTGTTGGTCCCAGTTTAGAGTTCAAATCTCAGGGTTGTCAGTTGAAGGAGGGTTGAGCATACCGTCTGGTGTTAAGGGCAGCTGCAGACAATCAGTGTCTTCTTCCTCAACGACAGTCATTTTCTCTTCTCCAGGACCGGTAAGTTCTTCCAGGGTAGATGTTACGTCCAGCGCTTCCAACTGGTGCACATGGCCCTTGCGGTAATACTTTTTTAATAGATTAGCATGGTAAAGCCTGGATCCCCGAGGGACCTCAATAAGATAGTCAACCTTACCACGCCTCTCCAGTACCTTATAGCGTCCATTCCAGGCATCGAGTAGTTTACTAGTATCACTAGGTAGGAGTACCAGCACTTCATCACCCGGCTTGAATTGACGGTCCTGTGACTTGAGATCGAAGTAAGTCTTGTACCGGGAACTGATAATGTCAACATGTTGGGCTGCAATCTTGGAACACTCGGCCAGCTTCTCCTGAAGTTCGATGACGTACTGGAAGCTGAGCCTTTCGTCTTCCTGGAGGAGGCGATCTTCCCCCCAGATCTCTCAGAACGAAAAGGTGGACCTCTGACTGACAGGGTTGGCAAATAAAAAACCCAGCCCTAAACACCCGGGTTTTATTCCCGGTTTTGGGGGGTCTTTTTCAAGTGAAATTTGAAAAAACACGGGTTTTTTTTTTTTTCAAATTACACTCTTATTTTCAAGAAATGAATGCTAATTATCATTATTTTATTCAAAATGCATATTTATGTTATAATTTCAACAAATATGTATCAAATTAAGATTATTTCTCTTATTTTGATACTGACTCATAATTCATCACTCCTTCTATAGGTTATGGCTATCATGGGTACCTATAACTCTCGATCAGTAATCTGTTCTTACTATAATATAATTATTAAACTAATTAATTATTATTATAAAAATAGATAGATATTCTTTATCTATGCTATTCTACTAATACTTGTTGCATGTGTTTTTTTTTTAAAAAACCGAGATTTGAAAGAACCCAGAATAAAACCCGGGTTTTTTGGAGTTTTCAAAATTACACTTTTTTTTAAAGAAATGAATGCTACTTATCATTCTTTTATTCAAAATGCATATTTATGTTTATAATTTCAACAAATATGTATCAAATTAAGGTTATTTCTCTGATACTGACTCATAATTCATCTCTCCTTCTACACGTTATGGCTATCATGGGTACCCCAAATTCTCAATCAATGATTTGTTCTTATCTTCATATAATTATTAAAATAATTAATTATTAATATTAGAAAAAATAGAGATAGCTATTATTTTTCTATGCTATTCTAATGCTTGTAGTGTTTGTTTTTTTAAAAAACCCGAGATTTGAAAAAACCCAGAATAAAACCCAAGTTTTATTGGTCTTTTCAAAATTTGTGGGTTTTGCCAACCCTGCTGAAGGAACAACCATATATTAGTTTATAGGCCGAAAATCCAGTCCGGTAGCTCGGAAATTCTCTGGGAGCAAACAAGGTTGGAATGAGATACGTATGCCACTCACGAGGCTTTTTGGCACATAACTTACGGAGGATAGCCTATAAAGGTGCATGTAGTCGCTCGATCCTACCATTCCCACCAGGTTGGAAAGGAGTGGTGAAGATTGGTTTCACACCTAGCAGCTTATGAAGTTCATGCATCAAGTTGGAAGTAAATTGGGTCCCTAGGTCCGACAGTATTTCTCGCGGAATCCCAACTCTGGAGAAAACGGTCAACGATGCTTCAGCAATGGATATGGAGTCTATGTCCTTCAGGGGTACAGCTTCTGGAAAACCCGTAGCAAAATTGATGGGGGTGATGGTGTACCTATGTCCGTCGAAGATGCTGGAGAAAGTGGTCCAACCAAGTCGATGGCAATGGGAGCAAATGGTTCAGTGATGATGGGTATGGACTGTAGTGGGACTGGTCGTATTCGTCCCTTCGTCGAAAAGTGTTGACACTTGTCGCAGAAACGGCAGAAGGCTCTGATGTCGGTTCCCATGTCAGGTCAATAAAACTGTTCTGTGACCTTTAGTTTAGTCTTTCTATGTAAAAAATGGCCAGCCAAAGGGCTCTCATGAGCAACAGAGGATAATAGGGCGACAATCACGGAGTATAACCAGGGTTGATTTGCCTACCTTATCGGGACGATCAGACATCAAACATTTCCGGTAGAGGAGGCCGTCAGCCATGACGAATTGGTAGCTAGATCTGTTCCTCACTTGGTCAATTTCTCCCTAAGCGGCTTTAGCTCTAGGGGCAGAGAGCGTTTCACAAGAATTCCGAAGGCAACTGAAGTCATTAAGCATCACAGAGAGGGGCTGGAGAGCAGGCAGAGCTAGAGGGTGAATGCGCTTCATTTTACCCGCTCTGGTCTGGACTACATATAGTTGATGGGGTTTCGGTTTCAAAGAAATGTCGATACTTGAATCAGAGGAATTTCTCGGCAGAGTAAAGGTGGTCGTTGATAAAGGTGAAGCACTCCATGCCGGACGTTGAATGGCAGAATCCAGGTTTAGAGAGAAAACTTTATCATTAGCTGTGGAAGGCAAGCGTTTAGCGATAATAGGATCTCTAACTCCTGGAATATTACTAACTAAGACACTGGCAAATTTGATTGGAGCTCTGATAACGTCCATCCAGCCTTCATAATAGGGGAATCGAAGGTAGCAAGAAAAAAGAGGAAATGCGTCTACTCGTCCCAAGTAGTCAGCAACAAAGACTTTTCTGCAGTTGGAGATGTCAGCATCGAGTAACACATCTTCTGAAACAACCATAGAGGAGCAACCGGTGTCTCTAATGATGGTGGAAACACAAGCCCCGTTGATGGTACCAGAGGCAACATACCACCTTAAATGGCTGCGCAGTGGACGTGCCATCCTCGAAAGCGCGGGGATTCCTTGAGAAACGAGGTCGAATGTGCCCAAACTTTCCACAGCTATGGCGCGTCACAGACGATGAATGATTCTTTTGTCTGTTAGCAGAGTTAGGTGCTACTGTTGTTACTTTAGGAGACGGCTGGGATGGTCGAGCGAAATTCTTAGAGCTGGAACTGGAAGTTCGGGGAAGCGTAGGGTGAACTGCGGTCCAATCATCAACTATTTGAATAGCTTCCGCCAAGGCAGCAGGACGCTGTTACTTGATGAAAGCACGTAAATTTGGATGGAGAGAAGACAAGAACTAATCAAAGACCATAACTTCTTCAACTCCTCAAAGGTGTTACCTATTCCAGAAGCTTCCAACCACCCCTAGAACAGTCGTCACAGATGAAAGGAAAACTGATGGAATGTTTTCCCTGTTGAAACCTCAGTGCTTCGGAACTTGACACGGTAATCATCATGAGTCTTGTTAAATCCTGTCAGTAAGGCTTTCTTCAATAAACCGTATTCTTGGTAATATCAGCAGGCAGATAAGTGTACATTTCAACAGCCTCACCGGTAAGTAAGCTTCCTAGCCTCACTGCATAGGTCTCAGGGTTTACTTAGAGTAACTCGGTAACTCTTTCGAAGCGGATGAGGTAGGAGGTAATATCTTCTCCATCCTGCAATAGGGGTAGCTTAGGACGACTCACCGGATCATTAAACTGCACAGATGTAGACTGTTGAGGTGCAGAGATACAAGCCAACTCAATATCCTTCTCTGCTTCAATCTTGGCGAGTTGGACCCTTCTGTCTTTCTCCTCTTTTTAGCTTGAAGCCCCTCCTTTTTAGCTTGAGCTTGAAGTTCAGCAAGCTGCAGCTTATTTTGGCATTCTTGCTCACTCCCCTCACGTTCGAACGTTTGCTGTTGCTGAACATAGTGGGCGATCTCGTTCCCTGTTAGGCCCAAGTCCATAGCTTGTTCCTTGAGTTATTTAATAGACGACAACTCAACTGAATAAGACGAAATTCACAAATCAACAATGAAGAATTATAATAATGACCATAAGCTACAACCTAATCTACCGTATTAAGTAAATGGAAAGTTAATTCTGCAAAGTGAAGAAAATAAACAGCCAGAGCTAAATAGAGAACACAAGCAAAGTTAAATAAATAAACACCTAGAAAGGTAACTCTGCAAAAAAAGTAATTGAAAAAAAGTAAAGTTAAATAAATGATAAAAGCGAAAAACGTAACTAATACGCAACAAAATACGGGCAAAAGCACAACCGCGTAAACAGAGGCAAATAACAAACCTCAAAAGCAATAAATGACATCCTGCAAAATGTCAAACGTAATAAGTACAGAACAAAACACAGGCAAAAACACAGCCGGGTAAACAGAGGCAATCAACAAGCCTTAAAAGCACAAAAGGCTAATAATCCTAAGCAAACTAGGAATTCACTTCCGGGCCACATACAGTGAATGCGCGCTTGAGGCGACTTATATGCCCAAGCAGATAACAACCTAATCCTAGCAAGGTCGACACTTGTAAAGGCAAAATGAGGAACTAAGTTCTCTCGGCCCCCAAAACAAGAAATAAAGAGGTCCACAGGAAGCTGTTTAGATATCTGCGAGGGTATAATAATACAATTAATGATTCAAATATATTAAATAAATACAGTGCACAAAAGGGTAACATTAAATACAACGCGTTAAATAAATACAGTGCGCAAACGCGTCACATCAAATTCGAACGTATCAAATGAATATAGCGCACAAATGGGTGCATTAAATATGTCACAGAATTAAACTACCAACGACAACACGTCTTTACAAAATAAGTACTGCTACTACGGACAATCGGTACAGGAACGAAATATTTTCCCCCTCCCCCCCGGCTTACGCCCTTTATAAATAACAGTCTGTAGGTCTCGACAGCGAGAACCTAAGAATGGGGCGTAAGATGAAAAGAAATGTTTCAAATACCTGTCACGGAAGTAGTGAGGCAATACACTGATGGCGGTTGTCCTGGAAACGGAAAGAGTCCTCGCTGTACGAATTCGTGATCGGCTCTACTTTTTTTTTTGATTAATTAATTAGTGAAAATGATGAAATTGTGTGGTAGGTTTATAAAGGTGTGAAAATGGTTTCTAGTTAGCCCTGGTGTTAGGGCATCACTAGCATTCTTCTCATTTTTTCTTTTTAATAATAAAATTAGCCTCCATCATTAATGGTGTCGACTGTCGTTGACATCCAGTTTCCTCCATTATTTTATATATTTTTCTCTATTATTTTCAATTTATTCTTCCGTCGTAGCATTTGAGCCTTTCAAAGTTATGTAATATTCTGAATTTCTCTATTTAAATTTTGTTGACCTTTAAATTTATTACTTTCATTTGGGCACTTCGCCTCTTTTTGTAGATTTGAGTTATGTTGATTAATTTTATTTGATTGAGATTTGGGCACTTTGCCTCTTTTTATTCTAATGTTTTAATTATTTTTTTAATTATTTAATATAGGCACTTCGCCTCTTTTTTTATTTAAAGTTAATTAAGTTTTATTTTATACTTTGGGGAATTCTAGAATATGGGCACTTCGCTTCTTTTTTATTTAAAATTTATTAAGTTTAAACTATAATAATAATAATAGTTAGCACACTTCGCCTCTTTTTATTAGAATAATTTCTCTCTTTTGTTTGTTTTCTTGTTACAAGTCGGGTTCAGTACAGTCACAGTAATTTGATTTTGTGTACTATTAAGTATACATTGGTAGTACTTCTTCTCTTGCGCAGATTCTACTGCTTGGGAGCAGAGCCGTTCTCCTAATTCCGCGTCTTCTATTTCTACGTATGTTCAGGTTAAAGTTTATAGTGGGAGTATCTCTTGGTCTATTTTTTTACCATGTCTTTCTCCCTAGCCTTTGGAACTCCGTGTTGACCGGCTTTAGTCCGATTCTTTGGTGCAGAATCGATTGCCGAATACGGTCGATCCTTTGCGTGCCAGTAATCAGCAGAGTGGCTTGATTTTGTACCTTCTGCAGCATTCTGAGAGATGTACAGCTTGCCATCTGCGTGATTACGGCCGGGTACACTAGGGCTGAGCGTACCAAGGCTATGTACAGCTTTTTCTTGTTTGGCACGCTGAAGCTTCGGAAACGGTAAAGTTTCCTCAGCTCTCTTTTGGCTAGGGAGACTCTGGTATTTATGTGAACCTTATATCTAGATTTATAGAGTTGTAAGCCCAGGACTTTTCCCTCGTTGGAGTACGGATAGAGTTCGTTGTTGACGATGACGTCGTCTACTTTCCGGTGGTTCATTGGAATTATGGTGAACTTCTGGTGGTTGGTCTTAATTTTCCACTTTTCATAACGGTTGATATTGTCGATTTCGACAGCTGTCGCCCTCGCCTGACTTCCAGAGTTCCTGAATGGACTCAGGACGATTTGAGTGATGTCATCTGCGTATTGCAGATACATCGAATCGTACCTCACTGGAGCAGGCAGGTCAATTGTGTACACTAGGTACAGCAGAGGGCTGAGACAGCTGCCTTGTGGAACTCCCGCCTCGAGTTCGAATTCGGGTCCCTTGCAGCCCTCGATCGCAATTTGGGCTCTCCTATTCGAGACATAGTTGCAAAGGACCCTTTCCAGGAGTGGGTTGAGCTGGAGGTTGAGGATCTTGAACTGTAACCCTCTCAGCCAAACCTTATCGAAGGCCTTCTTTAAATCCCGCAGCACCACGTCTACGTACCTCCTCTCAGTTTTACTGCAAGCGAGTTTTTCCGCTAGGAGGGCGAGGGCTGTTTCCGTTCCTCGCTCTTGCGGAACCCGTGCTGCTGAGGGTTGTGAGCTCCCAGCTCGGCTAGTTGTTCTTGAAGCCTGTCAGCTAGGAGTTTCTCGTAGATTTTCGCAACGATCTCCAGCAGGGCGATCGGCCTGTAATTTACCAGTTGATCAGGGTGTTTACCTCCCTTGGGTATGAAGATCACCTTAGCAATCTTGAAACCTTCCGGGAAGTCGCCCGTATTCAGGGAAGCGTTATAGATGTTTACAATTTCCTGAATGATCTGTTGTGGGGCATTAGCCAAGTTGTTCCTGGTGATGCCCGTCCAGCCTGGTGCCTTTTGTTGGAAGGCTCTTACAGTGGCCATGACCTCCTCTGGTGTTATAGGACGCCCGTGGTCTGCTATCTCCCTGCCTTCGTTGACTCAATGTTGTGGGTGCGTGCGGTGATTCAGTTCTTCGTTCAGTTGGCCTTCGAATTCCTGGTCGAACTCGTCGTTTTCTTCAGGGGTGATCCTAAAAACGTTTTTCCTGAAGTTCCTGTACCTGTCTTCCAGCACCGCCGGGTCCTCTATATAGTTCCCGTTCTCCTTTATCCGAGCCTTTGGTCTTTGTGTAAGTCCCTTTGAGTTCTTGACTTGGCACCAAAACTTAGCCGGGCTAAGTTCGCTGTCGACTTTGGCTATCAAGTTGTTCCAGATTACCTCCTGTTGGAGGTTGATAGCCTCTCTAAGCTCTGTTCTTAGGCATTGAAAGAGCGAGGTTCTTTCCCGGTTGGGACCCTCCCGTCTTATTCTTAGAGTCAGGGGGTTCCTATTTATACCGGTCACCATGAACGCCTACGTGACGAAATTCAGCCGGCTTTCAGTTCGTCGACCCGTGCTCCAGTCCCTACGGCGTAAACTAGGTAGTAAGTTATCGAACCGTGCTTCCCAAGAGTTACAATGTAAGTTACAAATGGGTCGTAAAGCAGTGGTAGGTTGTTCTTACACCATCTTGTATGTGAATGTTAAGATATGATAATTTCACCGAATGAAATCACATATGGCAATTTTGTTGGAACAATCCTCAGGATTTGGTTACTTTTTTGAGGGGATCTCAAAATGTATGCCCTTTTTAAGGTAAATTTTCAAAATGTGGCCATTCTGCTAGTTAAGAATTCTGGAGGTAACAATTTTGGGGGTGAAATCTCAAGATTTGACCATTTTGTTTAATCGACCCTCAAGATTTGACCATTTTGTTTAATCGAACTTCACGATTTGACCATTCTGCCTTTCGTAATCTGATCAGAACCACTCGAGAGTCTCTCCATATTGACCCACGAAAGAATCTGCCACAATCTCTTACCAGGAGGCAAGTCTGTATAGCCATGTTCTCACTCCTTCTCACTCTCTCTCTCAGAGTTCTGCTATCTTCCCCGATGGCTGCAATTCTCACCACTGATCGTCTGTTGCAATTGTGGTGGAGACGATGTCTCGGTAGGCTCATTCCTTTCCCCTTCACCCTACTTGTTCTTAGTCCTATTAGTAGGTGTACCCCAGTCAGTGGGCCCTCAATGCTGTTTACCTACTCTCTTCTATCGAATTCATAGTGTTCACGGATTCTCGAAGCGCAATTTCTGTCTTATTCTATTTTTATCACCTTTCTCCTATCATCAGCGGGATCAGAATGCTCTTGCATGAACCTTTGGCTCCTCCAATAAGTTTTTCATCTTCTGTTGGGTGCCATTCCGCGATGGAGTGCCCGTCAACGAAGCAGCTGACCAACCTGTCTTCCTAACATCTGCCTTGCCACGCCGAATCCCCCTTCCAATCACTTATCTCTTTCCACACGTGAAGTAGATCATTAAAACACAAGGGCTTATTGTCTGGCAAACTCGGACCCTCACCAAACTTTACGGTATTAACCGCTCCTTAGGCAAGATTCTCATCCTTTCACGTCTTCCCTCGTAAAGAGTCAGTACTGGACCGCCTCCGCCTGGGTCATACCAGGCTGACCCATGGATTTTTTAAGTCCCGCGATATCGCTCCCATCTGTACCCGCTCCTACACGTCACCTTAACCCGTGCATTCCATCCCCAGTCGCCGTTTCATTCCATTTCTTCACCCTTACCTTAACTTCCATCACCTGCGTCTAATCCTCGCTGAAGAATCACCACTAAGGAAGTTAAGTGACATGAATAATGGTTAGTCCTCGAATAGGAGCCGAATGTGGGTCGAACATGCCTCTATAACCCCAAAGCGGGGTTAGGTATAACATAGATAACCATACTCAAGCTGATATTTAAGGATTGCGTGTCCTCCATACCCCAATATATGCATGGTGTTTTGCCTTAATTGTGGAGGTTGGGTAGGTCCTGAAGAGTCCCACCCCACGTAGTCTTCTCGGTACACTACTCGGGCTATATATTATCCATATATTTTCACTTCACCAGTTCTTACGAGTCTTCCCTTTGAGATCTATAGTTGAGATGCCCGCGTCATGTAAATAAGAATAAACACGCTTTGGTTGGATTACAACGGCCAAACCGTTCAATCACTAAGATTCTCGGCGTGAAAGAAATGAATTAAAAGACATTAAATTACCTCCCTTTAATTTATATGATGAATAAGCCACATTAACATTCGTATGCTATATATATATATATATATATATATATATATATATATATATATATATATATATATTATACTGAGATATACGACGTACATTCACATAAACATTTTGTTGAGGAATTATTACTTCCGTCTTGAGTATAGATAGACTTGTTGTTACGTTCTAAGTTAACGAGGGTCTACATAGTCATGTTCCATCGCATCATGTATAACATCATCTACGATATTCTGATAGCCTTTATTTTCAGTCATTTTTCTCAGTTTTTGCCAGCCGGGGCTACGGAAGCGATTTTATATACCTAACCTCGTGTGGGTGATAAGTGGTGTATACACAAGTACACAGAGATTGGAACAAATTATACAATTATCACATTTCTACGGTGGTCTTCGTTATGTTTTAGTTCTAAGAGTAGAAACAAATTTATGTCCATATCAGCTCTTTTTGTAATAGCAATTTGTGTGTTTATCTTAAGACCACATTGATTTAAGGGAAAGTAAAGAGAGTAATAATTTAGTCTTGTTCATTAGTGGTAAAACTTTCATTTACATTCATATATTTGATGGGAAATCACCGTAGATTGATATAATTCATATATTACAATGTTTTATAGTAAGAAATACATGATTTAATTTCGATAAATTAAACGCAAAACTAAGAAACTAAAATCTAGGTTTATTTACCATAAAATGTTTTTATGCTTAAAAAAAATATGTTAAAATATTGCTAGAACATTTTGTTAAAATTAAAAAAAATTGCTCATTAAAAGCACAAATTTATTTTAATAATAGAAAAAAATTCTATTTTTAAGTCCAAAACACAAATTTACTTGACAATTTTTTATGGGTATTTTGAAACAAGATTTAGTAATGTTCTTTTATATGCTAAAGTTATGGTTTAAAATAGGAATAAGACATATTAAGGACATATTTAGAATTAACTTGATAAAATCGTCACAAATGACTCAAAATATTTAATGCTAACTTTCCCGAGTTGGCATACTTAAGGAAATGCTACTTCATTGAGAGTGAAACCAATAAATTCCCAAGCCTAATGGTCGAAAAATCCGAAGCCTATCATTACAATACTGGACACGATTTGTCGTTCATGAAAGCCACGGAGATAGCCTCATTGCCTTTGTTCAGAACCCTTTTCTTAAGATGGGCAATTGACGTCTATTTTAATGTAAGGTAATTAGACATTGTATGTAATTTTTTTTATAAATAAAAAAAAGTCGAGACAATGGTATGGTTATTTATAGCATTGGCACATTGCCATCTGTTGCACACTTGTCTTATATTTTACCAAAATGGGGAGCTCCTCTACCATTTACTAAGGAGATAATGATATATGTTGTCAATTCTCATTACCGATAAAAGATGAACTTATTTCACCAACAACCTAAAAAACCCCCAAATGGTGGCACCGCAACTGACGACAGAACGTCTAAACACGTCATCACCATTAACGACAAAAGCTCGAATGATGTCATTGAAATTGTAGCCTAAGATCGAAATGAAGTTATTGCCAATGACAACAAAGCTCGAAATACGTCATCGGTAAGGAGCTCAAGTGATGCCATAATAGAAGTGAAAGCTAGAGATGAAGTTCTCGGGATAACAGGTCAAAATGACCTCATTGTTATTATGAGCCTCTAAAGATACAAAGTTCAATGGCGTTATCGCATATAACGACAAAAGCTCTAAATCACGTCATTGATACTGAAATATAAGCTTAAAATGGCGTCAGGACACAACTTATAAATGAATCCATTGTTTTAATGTTGCCGTGAAAACCCCTCCCCCACCCCACCCCACCCCCCCAAAATTAGGTACACTTAAGTTAACTTTCTTTTAACTAATAATCTAATAATCGCAATAATTAAACCAATAGGCTTAAGAAAATGAGATTTGAAAGTCTTATTAAGTATATGTTTGTAGGCCTTAGTGTAAAATTATCCTAGATAGTTAATATCCAATAACACTTTTTAAGTACATTTATTAAAAAAACATTATCACATTAGCTGTAGGAAAGTAGCGAATATATAATTACATTACGTAAGTAATGAAGTTATGCGAAAGTCTTTTTAAATTTAAAAGAACTGAGTGTACCTTAAACGGTGCGTTTACCTTATTACCCAATTAACCAAAAGTCGCATATTGCAATGGACCTTAAAGCTTAAGTACCAATATACAGTGTATTAACTGTTAGCTGAAAATAATATCAATTATATATATATATATATATATATATATATATATATATATATATATATATATATATATATATATATATATATAAATGTATATATATATATATATATATATATATATATATATATATATATATATATATATATATATATATATATATACATATTGACACTTGTCAATACATAGTCAACTCGTTTAATGCAGTATTTTTCTGTAATTATTACATTCGAAGATGTCATAAGTTCACATTACTCAGGAATATTACTAAAAATAATACACACTGAATGCTTGATAATCATTAACACACTATATATATATATATATATATATATATATATATATATATATATATATATATATATATATATATATATATATATATATATATATATATATATATATATTATTCATCTCATAGCTAATTATATATAAAAAATGAAGCTTTATATTGACTAGATGCTAAAATTTATAGCAAATATATATATGTATATTTATTCTATACTATGCAACCTAAATTAGATGGCCATAATTACATAAAACAGGTCAAGAATAAATCTCGTATATCCTATCGTGGACTCTTCTCATTTTCGTCCACTTGATAATCCAATCATTTCGTAACTGAGTTAAATATACTCTGCGCCGAATCAAGGTTAACCAACGAGGTGGAAGTTGTGTCATGGGGGCATTTTAATTATTATATAATCCGGTAAACATTTCTGCGCATCACTCGAAAACCCTTGAGAATTCGTCTGTACTGATTGAGGCTGAGTAAGTTTGGATTATCTTATGACCTCTAGGTTGTAGCTTAAGTCTTGAAAAAGGCGAATTATAAGTATTTTAGTAGCTTCTACGATTAAACATTTCCTACCTCTTTGTTACTTTACAAAAATAACAACCATAAAATATTATCTCACTAACCAAGATTAAGTAATAACATCAATAATAAACTCATCGATATATCGATAGGAGTTATAATAATAATTACCTACTCAATCTATTGTCAGCTAAAGGGGAATTTTAGTGTGGTTCACATCTAAATCCTGTAAATTTGGGAATTTATCCTAATAGATAATACTAGCATACAAGCTCATTCAACAGGTTGAAACACCTGTGTCTGGCCACTTTTTATAGTGTGAAAGCAAATTGAGGCCAAATACTACCAGATGTTTTCCCTGTACTCAAAATAGTGTAACATTCAAATCAATTCACGAATCGGTTCACTCCTACATATCTGCAGCAAATTATCCCACTTCTACCATCACATTATGCCTACCATATCCCCGCTTCTCGCCGCTAGAGTGCCTTTTGGCACTCACCTACTCCCGTAGCTTGTGCCACTCTGCTATCTGGCGTCGGGGTGAGCTGATCACCTCGGACCAATGGTTTAGGGCTGAGCCAGTCGCCTTGGGGCCACCCAGTTCCAATCGGCCGATCACCTGCGAACGATTGATGTTTCATTAGTCACGATGATCTATCATATTAAGATAGGGGAGAATGGACATAATCTGATTGGAATCTGGCCCTTACTGGTGACAGAATAACTACCGAAAGAAGAAAATAAGAGAATAAAAACACAACATAGGAGGATCGAAACAGGGTTATCTCAACCATAAACACTAAAACGGTTTGTGTTAGTGTTGCAAACCGGTTTTTAAAAATCGAAAATCGAAATATAAAAACCGGGTGTTTTGAATACTAATGAAATTAATTTGTGTAAATATTAAACTTAAACGAACAAATAATAAAAAAATAAAAAAGATTAAAAATAAAATATATTACCAGTTCATAATTAAAAAAAAAATATAAAATTTAAATGTAATATAAACCTAATATGTATCTCTCAGCTAACTTGGTATGCATTTACCAAAGTATTAAATTTAGCGAGGAAAAAAGATAAATTGTCAATCCGTTTCCCGTCTTTTTCGTTACACGCCACGGTGTCAGATATAGTTTTTTTTTTTAGTTAAATGCTTCATTATACAATATAATTTTATTTATATAATTTATTAATTAATATAATTTTATAAAATTATAATATTATATTATAATTTTATCCACCAGATAACATAAATTTAAATAAAAAAATCCCTACATCTGGCAACGGGAATTTAATTTAGAGACCCGTCAAATTTGTTGGTACGAACGACGGTTAGCACTAAGCAGTGTTGACTACTTCGTGTAGTCACAGCCATTTGCGATTGTCTTTTCAAATTTCATTTTTTATTATCAATTCAAAGTTCCAACCTTTAATTACAATGTCAAAAAGATATAAGATATGGCAATATTTTTTACGCCAAACAAAAGAAACTGCTGAATGCCCTTTGCCTTTTGCTTTTAGAAAAAAAAGGATGTCTTAAAAATTATAGGTGCATTATTTTCTTATGATAAATTTTTATTAGAATTTTAATTAAAAAAAACCCCCGCATTTTATTTTTTAAAAAGGGTTATATGTTTTGTCATGGTATACATTAGTTTGTACCTGTATTTCTATTACTCAATAAATGATGTATTATACAGTTTTATTTTTGATTAACCCCTAGTTGTGTTTTTTAAATTTAGGGTCGGTGAAAACCGAGTTTCGAAATTCCGCTCATTTAGCAACCCTACTCTGTGTTTACAGATAATCGTAAAAGTTCAAGATGTGTGAGGGTTTGTGAAAGACTTATTAGACCATGGGCCTAAATGATGAGATGGGCAAGACCTGAGATCACCAGAAAAGGTTTGTACTGAGGTTTGTACAGTTAATCCAAGGTGCGACTTCGAAGAAAGAGAAACAAACCTCGTTCTTGGTGACGCGGTCCCAATCGAGGAGGAGGAACTCGAGGCTGATGGCGGAGAGGTCCTTGGCGGCGTGCGCGGGAAGGTCGAAGACGAAGGACTCGTTGAAGACGGGGTTCAGCGTCCTCTTCTTCACGTGAGTCTTCTTCTTCGCCACTCGCTGACCTCCCGACAGCAGGTAGATCTTCACGTACGGGTCTGAGGCGGGGAGGGAGGGGGGAGTCTCATCACTAGTGCAATGATGATACTCGAGGAGGATGGGAGGAACACTCCTACTACTACCAATTTACTGCTACTAAATACCACTATATTCCTACCAGTAGTGTTACGGTGCTATCACAAGTGCCTAATGTACTACTAACATACTACTACATACTACTGGACAGCTAATATTGATACTAAAGTGCTACTACTAGTAGAAATTACTGTGATACTACCACAACAATCATGTAATTACTAGGAAAGCTCTCGCCAGCCTAGTGGTTACGGCATTGATTTCCGACATCAATGTGCAGGGATTAATTTTAACGAGCGTGACTACAAAACTTACAGGTGCCTATGTGCTGCCCATTGGGCGGATATCCTGATACTCATACCCGTGTGGGTAAGGAGCTCGACACGGATCAGCTTGCATATAACTAATCGCAACACCGCTATCATTCAATTCCTCTATTCACAACACAACATACTGTTCAGGAACGAGTCTCCTCTATGGGAGCACTCGTACCCACATGCCCCCGAGGCAGAAGGAGTGCTCCCCCTAGTGGGGTCAAGAGAGCTCATGCATCGCTGGTCTGTTTAAAAAAGCACAATACTACTCTTACCCCCCCCCCCCTCCCATCTCCAGTATAAATGGCAGCCGGGTGCCGCCGCGCTCTTCAGTGGCATTCTGATCTTTATGTGCATTTGATGTGAAAGTTGTAAATTGTATGAGTATGGGAATATCTGAAGACATGATTGTGCTGTGTTAGGTTTAATTGGTTGGTGCATGGATAAGAAGATGTGAGGGAGTAGGAAGTGAAGGGAGAATCAGAAATGAATGGTTGCTGTATCAAAGGGAAATGGGAGCGGATGAGAGAAAGCTTGAAAGTAGAAGATAAGAAATAATTGGGAGCATGGATATATAACAAATGCGGAAGGAATAAAAGGAAGTAGAAAGAGGAAGCAAAATGTGAAAGACGATGCAAAACGGGTAGTGGAAGGCAAAAAGGGAGAATAAGTGAAATGGCCTAACAGTGCAGACGAAGATGTCAAGGAGATGCGGTTGAATGTATACAAGAAGATGGAATGGAAAGTGAAAAAAGTGATGACTAGAGCAAGAATGACGCAAACTAGTCTTTCATACAAAAGATGAATGAGGATCCTGATGGTAACAGGAAGATGAATGAGGATTATGATGATATGAAGATACATGAGGATCTCGATGGGAAAAGGAAGATGAGTGAGGATCATGATGCTAAAATGAAGATGAATGAGGATCTTGATGGGAACAGGAAGATGAATGGGGATACTGATGGGAACATGAAGATGAAGGAGGATTATGATGATAATATGAAGATACATGAGGATCATTATGCAATATGAAGATGAATGAGGATCCTGATGAGAAAAGGAAGATGAATGAGGATCTTGATGTGAACAGGAAGATGAATTAGGATCTTGGTAATAATAGGACGATGAATGACATCCTGATGGTAACATGAAGGTGAATGAGGATCATGGTGGGAACAGGAAGATGAAGATGAATGAGGATCATGATGATAAAATGAAGATGAATGGGGATCTCGATGGGAACAAGAAGAGGAATAATGATCCTTATGCAAGATGAAGATCCTGATGGGAACATGAAGATGAATGAGGATCTTGATGGGAACAGAAAGATAAATTAGGATCCTGGTAATAACAGGAAGTTGAATGAGATCCTGGTAGTGACATGAAGATGAATAAGGATCTCGTTGGGAAGAGGGAGTTGAATGAGGATCCTGATGGGAACAGAAAGGTGAATGAAGATCTCGATGGGAACTGAAGCTATTCTGGAAGGGAGTGAGAAAATGGGTTCGTAGCCAGGTGAAGAACAGTATGTGAAACTTCAGGCACAAGAATGACAGGCTACTTGTAAGCAATGAGGAGGTTAAAATTAGATGGGTAGAATAATTTGAGTAGTTGTATAATGCGGGTATGGAAGATAATGTAAGTGTAAATATGATTAGCTTTGTGGGCGTAATTCGAGTGATGTATCTGGGTATGGAAGAGTTATATAGAGTTACATAGAGTTGCATAGATGAACAGGCCACAACAGACCTTGTGGTCTAAACTAGGTTACCTGAGATAAAATATAATGAGGAAGATAGTACACCTTTCATTAGAGAAATGTTACAAGGGAAGTAACTACCTTAAGAGACCGTTCGGTCCATTACAAGGGAAGTACCTCTATTTTTATCCTAAATTCTAACTATATACAATACTGCGTGTAAGGCATAGGATAGTAAAGATGAAGTCTCTCCCCACCCAACTCTCCCACCCGTTTCCGGGCTTGGAATAGTGAAAATATATACCTGGTAGTGTTAAAAAATAGACGCAACCAGGAAATTTTAACAGGAGAGCAGGAACACATTGATATATACAAAAAATAAAAAAAAATATGGCTTATCTTATTAATCTTATACTAGAACATGCTCTTTTTTTTTCTTCTTTTTTTAGCATGCAAATTTTTATATATTTGACGCTTATTATCTATTAGATCCATCTACTACTTCCGTTCTTATTTTAATTTTTTTGACTTATTGGACACTGCTAGTACCGTTTGGAGAGGCAAAGTTTCTGTAGGATATTTTTAAATGTATTTATTCATGTACATATGTAGAATCAAATTATCTTACTCATCTAGGCTTAGAACATGCTCTTTTTTTCTTTTTATTAACAGAATGACTTGTCAGAGAGAGAGAGAGAGAGAGTAACAAGGAGTAACAAGGAAAAGAAGTACCCTAGGAGACCTTACGGTCCATTCAAGGAGGGTACCTTTGGACTAGCAATCGAGCGGGCACATGGCTGCTCAATTGTTTTGCGTCCCTAAACGGCCACTTTTCAAAGACTTTGTCTAGTCTTGACTTGAACTGGTCAACAGATTCACTGTTGACAACTTCGACTGGAAGTGCGTTCCACATACCGCAGATACTGTAAGTGAAAAAAATTCCACACAGATTGCGGTTGTAACGCTTCAGTTCAAGTTTGAAGCCGTGATTGCGCGTTCTGTTCTCACTCAGTGTAAAAATATCCCGGTAGTCAACATTGTCGAACCCTCGAAGTATTTTGAAGACTTCGATGAGTTGACCACGCAGTCTACGGGTTTCCAGCGAGAACAGATTTAATTCCCTTAGTCTATCCTCATAACTTTTATGTCGGATAGATGCAATCAGTTTGGTTGCCCTAGCTTGTACGCGTTCCAACCTTGCGATGTCCTTTCGAAACAAAGGACTCCAAAATTGTACGGCATACTCCAGGTAAGGCCGAACGAGGGAGTTGTACAGACAAAGTACTATCTCCTTGTTACGGTATCCAAACTAGCGCTTTATGTAGCCTAACATCCTTTCGGCTTTCTTCTCTGCCGCGATGCACTGTTTCGAGAACTTGAGGTCGCTAGTGATAGTAACACCCAAGTCCTTCTCAGTGTCACTCGATTCAAGAGCAGTGCCCTTAAGGATATAATGATATTGGGGATTTCTGTGGCCGATATGCATTACTTTGCATTTGTTCACGTTAAAAGGCATTTGCCACGTGTCCGACCACTCCCAAATCTTCCCAAGATCTTCCTGCAGGCGGGCAGTATTGCCATCCTTTGCAACGTTCATACCAAGCTTGGTATCGTCGGCAAATTTGGAAATCTTGGCAACCATGTTACCGTCCATGTCGTTGACGTAGATGATAAATAGTAGTGGTCCCAGGACAGAACCTTGAGGCACCCCGCTAGTATCGGGCACCCACTCAGAAGCCTGTCCATTCACCACCACCCGTTGCCGTCTGCCACTTAACCAGTTCTCGATCCAGCCGGCTACTTTTCCGTCTATGCCCAGCGCTCGCACTTTCCGGAGAAGGCGGCGGTGTGGTACCTTATCAAAGGCTTTCTGAAAGTCTAAGTACACAACATCCAGCGCCTTGTCCCGATCGTGCTCACTGAACACGAAGTAGAAGAATTCCACAAGGTTCGTCAGGCATGACCGTTGCCTTCGGAAACCGTGCTGGGAACTCTTCAGTAACAGGTTTGACTCTAAATACGACGTTATTTTGTCCACCATCATACTTTCCATGAGTTTACCGACTATCGAAGTCAGACTGATAGGTCGGTAGTTTGACGGTTGGCTCGGGGCTCCTTTCTTGAAGATAAGAGTTACCTCCGCCTCACGCCAGTCTCTAGGAACGCATCCGGTCCAGATTGACATGTTAAAGATAGCGCACAGATGTCGTGATACTTCATCGCACATTTCCTTCAACACCTTGGTTAGAAACCCGTCCGGTCCAGGGGACTTATTCGTCTTTAGGTCAGCGATCTTTTTCTTTATTTCTCCTTCGGTGAAGTCCATTGCCTCCAGCTTTTTCCCCGAGTAGGAATCCGTAGGCTGGGGGGTGGGACCACACTCTTTAGTAAACACTGAAGAGAAGTAGTCATTGAGAAGGTTAGCATTTTCTACATCTGAGTGAGTTAATGCACCCTCCTCGTTCACTAAGGGCCCAATCCTACGATGGATTGGTTTACGGCTATTTACATAGCCGAAGAACTCCTTGGGATTCTCCTTGCAGAGTCTCGCCACTCGGAGTTCCTCAGTACGCTTAGCCGCCCTTATGCTGGAATTCACTCTCCTGGCTCGCCTCCGGTACTCGTCAAAGGCACCCGAGATCTTCGATCGCCGGTACGCATTTCTCTTCTCCCTAAGCAGTTCGCCGATTTCTCGATTAAACCACTTTGGTCGAACAGAAGACCGACGGAGGCATTTCAGAGGGATGCAACTTGATTGAAGACTCATGAATATATTTTTGAAATTGTTCCACGAATCCTCAACCTCTTCGCATACCGCTAGCCTTACATCAGTCAGCCCAGCACTAAGGCTTGCAAAGTCTGCTCTTCTAAAGTCAAGTTTCCTTGATTGACTGGCAACAAAACTTACCTTCAGGATCTTGACGGTAAATCTAACTAGCTGGTGATCACTGCCACCGAGTTCTTCACCTACAGAGACATCCTCAACAATATCATCCTCAGAGGTGAAGACCAAGTCGAGGATATTGTCTCCTCTTGTCGGTTCTCTGACCCATTGAGTGAGGAAATCGTTGTTGGTGAACTCCAGGAGTAGCGCGCTCTCGCCACAGGCTGCTCTGGTTTCCCAGTCAACTTGTCTGTTGAAGTCGCTCATAACGATGCACACTCTGCCTTGAACAAGCTCACCCAGCAGCTGGTACAGTTCCCTGTCCTTCTCAACGGGTTGGGAAGGGGGTCTGTAAAGCACCAGGGTCCTGTATCTGACAGGACCTATCTCTAGGTCAACGGCTAGGAGCTCGTGATCGGATATAATGTTGGAGTTCGTAGATTTGATTGTATCCTTGACATACAACATTACACCGCCACCCTCTCTGTCTGGCCTATCTTTGTGGAAGAGTTGGTAGCCAGGAACCGTGAATTCGCCTTCAAAGTCTCGGTTTGAGGTTTTTATCCACGATTCTGTTATGGCTAACATTTCGGGTTCTTCCGTCGCTACGAGGCCACGGAGCTCAGGAAACTTGTTCCTGATTGACCTCGCATTAAACAGAAGAACTTTCAGGGAGTCCCCGACGTTAGGACTCCCTACGCTCTTCCGTTTCCCAGCTTGTTTGTTGGAGAGGCACCCCTTTTTGCGACCTCTGAGAAGGTCGTTCCTGGAGTGACACGGGCGTACTGGCGTACGTCCGCCCTATCTCTGGGCTGGATACTCCTTTCGGTCCTCTCTACGACATCCTGGATCATGTTCGACAGAAAGGCCTTTCCTTTAAAGGAATTTTTTTTTGGCGGAAATCAATTTGGTACCTTGATAAACGTGCGTTCGATTCCAAGTACTGCTGCAGGCAGTAGTATCTTAACAACCACCAGAAGTTCTTTGATTGCAATCATCTTCATAATCTCACGTTAGTTTCCTTTAAAAAGGAATTTTAAGGACTTGTTTTTTCGGACAACAGAAATGTTTTTCGCGACTTGAGATTAAAACAAAACTTTAGGATAAGTTGCGCTCTAGGAATAAAGGTAATCTTTTAAGCTAATTGTGCGGGAGCCTATTCGCCTCCAGACCCTAAAGCTGCTATATGAATACTGAGAGCTAAATTCATTCATATATGCGCCCTTCCTCTGGCCATAGATTCATTTATTCATTGATTTACGGTCTTAAGACGTTATCATCATTGTCTCCAGACGACCCATCTGATACAGGAAAACATGTGTAACGTTGGAAACTGGGAGCTCTACACAGAGCCGCTGCGATGGGGATAGAGCCGGTACATCGTAACGGGATCCAATTGCTGAGAGAGGCCCATGTTTCCTTATGTATATAGAACACAGACCAAATGTTAGAGTGATAAACCTTTTTCCTGTATTGATTGTAGAGAGTTACTTCCAGGGGAAATAATATTCTTTAATTCAGCTCGGAACGAGAGTGCAATGTAGCCTCGCCATTCATCTCACGATGTTGATAATAATACTTCTTCAATAAGTAAAAGAAGAAGAGTGATTGACGCTGCGAGAATTGGCATTCCGATAAGTGTTCTTAATAAACATGCTGTCGAATGCAAGTACCGCTGCAAGCAGTAGTATCTTAACTACCACCAGAACTTCTTTGATTGCAACCATCTTCATAATCTCACGTTAGTTGCCTTCTTGAGTGAATGTAGGATTCATTGCTTGTAATTCTGGTAATTATGTGCCTTAAAATAAAGTATATTGTTGTTCAAGGTCTTTCCGATGTGGCATTTCCTATGCGTTTATGCCTCTTCCCAATTTATTTGAGTGAGAGAAGTGCAAATGGACAACTTGAGAAAAGTGGAAAGAGCAAGGAACGACTAGTGTGAACGAGGTGGTGACTGAGTGTGTTTTGAGGTGGTGTGGCCGTGTAAAAAAGAATGTCTAGAAATAGACTTATGAAGAGAATCTCCGAGAGTCAGTGGAAAGGTGTGAAATGGTTTGGAAGACCACGTAAAAAGTTGATTGATTATGTTAATCAGTGTGTGATAGAGAAAGGGATGATAACTGGGGGGGGTAGTGGATGCTATATGTATGATATGTGGGAATTAGGGGCGCATAATAGAGGCATTTTCCCTAGGAATAACCCCTGGATTTCGAGAGGCTACAACACATACCACCCCGTCGCTCTGAGGTGACTTCTACGTCAGTGAAATGATGGGTGGCTTTGCGCTTAATAGAGAATAAATGTGCTCTGACGCGAGCCGACCATACTTTGTGGGAAACTGGTGTCTGTTGAAGTCTTGAAGTATGAAAGGTTGGAGGAGTCAGGGGAGAGAGAAATGAAGAAAGAAAACAGAAGGAAAAGCAAAAGGACAACAATCATAAGGACACGGTAAACCGCATTTCTGTGAAGGTGTGTGTGTAAGGGAAGTGAATAGTGTACCCAGAGGAACAAATTCCTACCCAGGTCACTGTCGCCTTTGAACCCTCCTCCCATCCTTTTGGGGGACTATATCGCTAGGAAAATGGGCAGGCTCCCACAGGAAGGAAGGAAATAGAGAAATAAAAGGATAAAAGAATAAGATGGAATGAAAGACGAAAATTAGGAACAAAGAGGATAAATGACTAAGGAGGATTGAGAAAGACAGAAGAAGAGAATCGAGAAATAAAAGTGCAACTGAATAAGCATATAAAATGAATAAAAACAGTGGAATAAAGTGACAAAGAAATAAGGTGAATAGAAAATTATATAAGAAAATAGAGCAATGAAAAGACAATAAATAAGAAGGAAGTAGAATGATAGAGAAGAAAATACAGAAAATAGGAAAATGAAGAAGATAAAATGAGAATAAGAGAAGAATAAATAGAGAAATAAGAATAAGAATGAAGACGATGAATTAGCATTGAAAGAAGAAGAAAATAGTGAAATAGGACAAATGACTAAGAAAGAAGTACAATATGCGAAGAAGTAAATAGAGAAAAACAGACAAACGAAAAGGATGAATTGAGAATGAGAAAAGAAGAAAATAGAGAAATGAAAGGACAATGAGAAAGAAGTAGAATGAGAAAACGAAAAAATGAAGATGAATTAAGATTGAGAGAAGAAAAAAACCCAGAAATATAGGCGGACGAATGAAGACCATGAAATGGCATTGAGAGTAGAATAAAATAGTGAAATAGAAGGGCAAATAAATAAGGAAGAGCTAGAATGCGAGAAGAAGAAAATAGAGAAATAAAAGTACAAATTAGTAAGAGGAATCGAGAATACGAACAATTAAATACACTCAGCACTTATAGTTGGTCCCGCATGAAGTCGATCCGAGAAGGACCTTCGACAGATTCATTGGAAGGAAAAAAAAGCTACAAATTTCCCATGCATTCGACACTGCTCAGATTTTCCTCTCTATTTGACGTAGCTAAAAATATGCGCTACATTTTAGTTTGTTCAAAAGTTTTTTTATTTCGTTCCATCTTTAAACACCGTATGATTTGTACTCCATTTTAATTTTTAAAATTGTACTCTTTTTGACATTGTTCCAAACTTGTACTGCGTTGGGATTTGCTCAAAATTCGTACTTGTTTTAATGAGACAGATTATGAGGATGTTTCCTTGAATCATCCCAAGACCATTGTACTCCCTGATCATTTTATACTTTTTCACAATTTATTCATTATCTTTTAATTGTCTGATTCCTTATCTATTCTGTCATTCTCTTTTCCACCCCTCACTAATCCTCAAGGGCAATGGGGACTCACCTGATAGCCCCGTGATGTCCATTTTAGGGAGGTTTCGAGCTTTGAGGATGACCACCGTAAGTCGGTTGGCTGCCGGCTGATGACACAGCGATACCAGAATCTCTCCCCTTCCCTGAGGGCCCGGCACAAAAAGGGGGTTAGGCAAGACTCATCGGCGGAGATAGTACACTATCTCCCTATCTATCTATGATAACTAGACTACTATTAGATAGTCTAAGAGAGAAAACCTTTATAATAAGAGAAATATGATACGATCGTCTTAGGTCAAGCGGAGGAGCATACTCAACCATGGGTTTGTTCACTTTGTTTACTTTTTGTCTATAAATAACTCGATTTTTAATACGCAAATGATTTTTAACTAAATTATGTAATATAAAATATAGATTATAGCATTTCCTGCTGGACACTCGATAGCTAGTGATAATAATGATCGTCTCGCCCGATGAAGTTTGTCTACGATTCGTTTTTGTTTCTTTATTGAACACTGAGTATGCTTTTTATCTAAATAGTTTGATATAAGATAAAACATGGTTATTCATCTATCTATCTGTTTGTCTGTCTGTATTTCTGTCTATCCATCTATTTATCGTTTTTTAGCGATTTTATCCAGCGTTAATTGCTAAAGTCTTGATATTAAATAATAATATTTGTCTGTATATCGACCCCTGTACTTGTCTATCTTGGGCATGCATACTGGGATAAGCTTTGACCTAGGGAGGGGAAAAGGGAAAGGTAGTTTGCCTTACGCGTTTTCTCCTCCCTCTGGTGGAGTAATAACACCATCTTTGTGTCAGCCGATTGTCGTACAAGGCAACTTTATGCGAGCGTATCGACTTCGATGGAAAATTTGAGTGGGAAATCCTCTCTCCAATATGATAATCCCATGTCATCTCCCATAACTACAAAATCTAGTTCCTATGCCCCACCCAGGCAGAGGGTAACCTCATCCATACTATTCATTGTTGGAAAGATTACGTGTACTATTTCGGCTTTGGTTGTCAGGGTCATGGTTGCGACTAGGGCGTAAATTACCACTGATTTTCCTAATCAATTGTATTTTTCTTCATCTGTCTGTTCTTTCCATTATCATCGTCACCTGAGTGAGGGCGACCTCATTGGATTATACCCTTCTTCATATTCTGCCAGCAACACACACATTGATTCCTTTATCCCGATGCACATGAATAAAAACACCGGTATCGTTTGCTTAGACATCCTCAAGGCCCCACCTTGAGGCTGCGAGGGTGGATGTCCCTGGCGAGCGAGAGGCAGCTCTCGGCGTTGGTGAGGTCGAGGTGAGAGAGCGGAGCCACGATCTCGCCGATGACGTCATCGCGGGAGTATCGGTCGAAGCTTAGGACCACGAAGTGGAGAGTCATTTTCTGAGGGGAAACGAGAGAGCCATTACCTCGGGGAAAAGGAGAGAGAGTCATATTTATGTTGATGACTTTTCTCTGGTAAGAAATCTTTTGTGTGTTGACTGGAACAGGAGCTGCCAAGTGTAGGCCATGAATGGTCTTTTGCAGTCTCCTTCTTTTCTTATGTTCTTATATTCTCAGGGGTTACGAGATAGGTAGATAGATAGATAAAAAACGTCATGTTCTCTATCTCTCAGAGTCAAGCTCTTAGAGTAATTATAGTCATAGTCGTCTGAAGGGATACGAGATAAAGAGTCACACTCTGGGAGTAATTATAGTCATTTTCTTAGGGGGAAACGAAATAGATATATAGTCATGTTATGGGGGTAATTATAGTCATATTAGGAGCGGAAACGAAATAGATATATAGTCATGTTATGGGGGTAATTATAGTCATATTAGGAGCGGAAACGAAACCTCAGAGTGATGTTCGGATAGGAAATGAGATAGTCATGTTCTAAGGGGGAACGCAAGTGAGTCCTGTTTTTTTGAGGGGGAGGGGGTGCTGGGGTGAGGTCTAGATAGTCATATTGGGTAGAGAAGCGAGAGAGTCTTTAGATGAGGGGGGAAGGAGAGAGTCAGGTTCTGAGGGGAAATCAAGAGACTCAGGTTCTGAGAGGGAATCAAGAGACTCAGGCTCTGAGAGGGAATCAAGAGGGTCAGGTTCTGAGGGGTGACTAGAGAGTCACATTATAAATGGGAAAGCAAAGAGTTATAATCTCAGGGGTAATGGTAGTCTGATTCTGATGGGAAAGGAAATCATAGTCATCTTTCGAAGGAAAAAGTAGATAGACATCTTCTGATAGGGAATGTGAGAGAGTCATGTTCGGAGGGAAAAAAGGAGAGAGTCATATTGGGAAGGGAAATGAGAGGGTTATGTTCTGGGTGGAAATAAGGGAGTCATATTATGAGGAGAGATGAAAGAGAGGCATCATGTTCTGGAGGAAATAAGAAATTCTACGGTATTTAGGGAACAAAAGAGTCGTGTTCTAAGGGGAAGGGATAAAATACACGATCTGAGGAGAAACATTGATTTCATCAGAGGAATACAGAGAGGGAAACCAATATATTCATGTTCATTGTGGAGAATGAATAGTCCTGTTTTGAAGCAAAGAATAAGTATGATCTGAGATGAGATGAGGGGATACAATAAAACACCATTTACGATGGGACATAAGAGAACGCCCTGTTCTAAGGGGATACTAGACTCCTTTTTAGAGGGCAGACGAGAGAGAGGCATGTTTGGATGGAAGAAAGGAGAGATATATGTGCTAAGAGAGGAAGGCGCGAGAGAGAAAGAGACATGCTCTGATGGGAGATGAGACTAGCAAGCTTATAGGGGATACGCGATTATCATGTGTTGATGGGAAAGATGAGAGAGCCATGCTCTGGAGGGGACGAGAGAGACAATGTTCTGAGAGACAAAAGAAAACCGTATTCTGAGAGGTGAAGAGAAAATGTCATTTTGGGGGGGAGAAGAGAGATGGTCGTGTTATGAGGGGAGGACAGAGAGACATTTTCTGATAAGAAACAAGGGTTAGCCATATCCTGAGAGGAGAAAATTAAGAAATACATTCTAAGGTGAAAAGAGCTAGAGTGATGTTCTAATGGGAAGAGGGAGGCAGTGAGTCATGTTCTGAGGGAAGAGATGAATGATAGAATCATGTCATAGATGAGGGGAAAACAGCAGACAAAAGATTTTCCGAGGGAAAAATGGGAGTAATGTTCTAAGTGGAGCCAAGAAAGAACCAGGATCTGAAAGAAAACAAGAGGTCATGTTCAGAGGCATGTTTTGAGGGGAGACAAATCAGAGTCATGTTCCAAGCCAATTATGTGTTGATGAGAGACAGGAACGTTGAATTCTGAGCTCAGATTATGGTTATGTTGAGAAACATGGAAAGAATGTATTCAGAGTTGTGAAATAAAGGCATTTCCTTGAGGAAAGACAAGAGAATCATTTCCTGAGGATAGAGAATATAGGGCTGTTCTGTGGAGAGGAGCGGGGAAGTCATAATCTGACGTCATACTTTGACAACGATAAAGTAGCTTTATTCTCAACGGGGAAATTAACAGAAAAATGAATATTGCCCCCTTTTCAAAACAATGAAATAGATTTTTCTAGGGAAAAAGGAAAATATCTTTATTTTTTGAGGTCAAAACAAAATGACTTCTTTTAGGGTAATCTTTGGTCCTATTATTAAAAATAGAAAGCCGGAATATGCCAGGAGGGGGAATCTATTTGTGGAATCCATTTCTCATTTGTACGGTTTCATCTATATGAAGGGGGAACTAATAAACAGGGTCTTTTCATAAGGTCACTGAATCATTAATGTTTGTCAACATATATTTTCTGTAGCATTCATCTAGTTCTGATGTGAAATGGGGGAGGGGAAGTTTGTTTTGATGAAAATGAAAAACAAGAAATTAAGTGGAGGAAGGAAATGTAAAAAAAAAGATGAATGCTCCTATGTTTGAATCTCGTGGTCGCAGTCTTTCGTACTTTGAAGTACTTGTATGGTTACCACTGAGGAGTGAAAAGTCAATCTTTTGAAATTTTCTTTTTTTTACAAATTTTGAGATTCAGATATCGCTCTGGTCTCGATCTTGGCTTGTTGGTACTTAGATGGACATCA
Organism: Ceratothoa steindachneri; assembly: GCA_963969495.1. Classification (NCBI taxonomy): domain Eukaryota; kingdom Metazoa; phylum Arthropoda; class Malacostraca; order Isopoda; family Cymothoidae; genus Ceratothoa; species Ceratothoa steindachneri. Next base: position 53,774,402 of record OZ018330.1, on the reverse strand, counting down.
ATCTATGAGCATTTCGCCCTTCTACTTGCCTGGACAAAGCCCTTGTTTTTGTATTCGTTCTCAGGACAAAATTAATGTGTCTTAATAAATTTAAAAAATCCTAACCCCCTTCCTGAAGATCAATATAACACTTTATTTTACTCCCGATTTTTCCATGCGATTATATATGACCTTCTTCAGACCCATAAATCTGGCCTACCTATAAGGCTCATTTTGGCTGCATATAAGACCCTTGCTTTTTCCACCGGTAAGTTTCTAGTCCCTGCTTTGTGCCCTCATAATAAGTTTACTGTTATTAATTCGCAGTTTTTTATGAAGGAAATTAAAAAAAAAATCCTGATACCCTCAAATATTTCATGGTCAGCTACAATGCTGATAGATACGTCATCAATCGTACTCTTTTTGAAACGATTCAAATTTGCTTCAATTCTATGTTCAGGATTTTAGCCATAAGAGGTCTAATAGAGACATTCAAAACTCCCCTTGAACTTGCAGTTTGTAATTCATTCCTTTTGGTGGTGTTTGGTATGAACAACCTGAAAAAGTGGGAATGAATCTTTTCAATGGTGATCTAGATGGAAGTGGGTTACCGCTATGAGATCTAAAATTATCTAAGGCAGGGGCGGCCAACCTCCACCCCGCAAAGGCCTATCGTCTGGCCCGCCACCTTTGATATATAAAGATTCAAGGGTTCTTAACAACAACTAACATTGCCTAAGAACCCTCGAATCTTTATATATCAAACATTACAAACCTACACTCAATGAAGATTTAAGTGCAATATCTTTATTAATTAACTAATTTTAACTACAGTTTGTTAGTTGATTTGTTTTTTTTTAACTACTGTTTGGTTAGTTGATGTTCCTCTCTCCCAAAGGTCACTGTAACCTATAAATACTAGCCCCTTGTTAAACCCACCTTTCACTCTCTAGGATGGATCCACTTTAGTAAGTACCAAAATTAACCGTTTTTATATTAAATGTTTTTAACTCTTAAAGTGTTTACAAAATTAAAAACAAAGTTTAAATCTATTATCTGTGACTATTGCCCGGTCAATTTTTTTATAGTTTTTAATTAATTTCTGAAATAAACTTTAAATTTATTAACTACTTTTTTGAGTCAGTTTTAAAGCAAATTTAACTATTGCCAAGTCATATTTAAAATTTTAACTTATAGTACATTTTATTGATATTTTTGGTCGCCATTTAAAATAATTCAATGTCTTGTTGAGCTTTTCATGGTTTCTTCAAATGTATTAACTTTAGTAAACTTATTCTAGCCTCAAGATGAAAACTTGTAGTTTTCGAAACGTTGTAGGAAATTAAAAGATGTTGCATCTGTTTCTGGTGGCTCTGGGATTTATCCCCAATATTCAGTTCCAAGTTCGAAAGAACTTGGAATTCGCCTTTCATTTCCATGTGGGATTTTTTGCATATATATATATATATATATATATATATATATATATATATATATATATATAAATATATTTATAAATATATATTAGGGTGACCCTGATATGGCGGCATTTGAATTTCAACTGGGACTGGCAGTCCGAATGCTCCATTTGCTCAGAAAACAGTGTGTAAAATATTTTTGAAAAATATTTACATTTAGAGGTCGCTCAATGAGCTTAAAGAATGACATCTTTCACAATTATGTTACTATGGTTCTTGGTGTATAATTATAGTTCATACATTAATTTTTTGGCTGTTATCTTAAGTAGAAGACTAATCAACACAATAGAAATACCAATTTAGGCACAAAAAATAGAAGGTTTCATTAGTGTCATAAAGATCTGGCAGAATATGGCAACTGCCCAACACTGCCCCACTACCGCTTCTGCTCTGCCATGGTGTCTAGTTGCTTGGCTGATGATGTGAGAGACAAACGCACTAAGTTGTTTCCCTCTCTACTACACGCAGTTGTATAGTGCACCCTAGGCACCTACTTCATTCAGTCGAGTCTACCATCATTGGGAGCATGCTACCATTAAGCAGACAGGTGCTTCAATACTATCTCTACCTCCATCTTAACCTGAAGATGACGACAAAAGAAGCAGCGGCAGAAACGGTCAAACTTGCTCGCTGCAGAAAGTGCAGCGAACAAGAGAGAAAGTTGTACGACTACATCATAACTGGAAAAGTCTAAAGAAGAACAAAATCAGGCAAACAGAAAAACAAAAGAAGAACGAGAATGATTTCCTTCTGTCCTTTGATTGCCGAGGTACGCCGAGTCACAATGCCAACAACACGGGACATGTCTATAGCACGTCAAGAAGAACAACAGGGATGGGATGGAGAGAAGAAAGAACAACGTATGAAGCGCTCTCAAGCTGAAAAGCGTAAACTGGAAGAAATCTCTGAACTCGCATCCAGCTCTCATCAAGTTCCAGCAGTTCCAGTTCCACTCATTCCCCTTTTGAGTGTCGTGGAACAAAAGAGGATGCTGACAGCTGTGTTTCAGTGCCATCTTCAGACATTATGCTCCCAATAAAGCGCACCAGGAGCTAAGAAAATCATTAATCCACAACTCTAGGACGCGATGGATAGGCCCAAGATATCTGATCGTACAGGAGTTCATATACTTGCAGCAGCTGCAAAAAAGCCTTGGTCATGATTCCAAAAAGCTGGTGTTAAACCGCGATTCCTCCCTGCAAGACTGGAGGAAGTTTCATACAGAAGCCGCCAAGGAAATTAAAAACTCGTTCAGTCCTTTGGTGCCGCTGGTTGTGGGCTGGGATAGCAAAATGGTGCAGATAACGGCAGGTGGTGCTGCAGCTATAGTCCACCGACTTTCTGTTTTGATTCCCGAACATGGCTTTGCAAAGCTATTGGGAGTCCCAGTCCTTCCCAGTGGTACTGACCAAGCAATTGCCGATGCTGTAATGACTGCTCTCGAAGACTGGGGAGTAACGGATCGCATTTCCGCCCTATCATTTGACACCACAGCTTTGAACACAGGGATTTTGCCAGTAGTCGGAACCTGCTGCAGGCCTTCTTGACGGTCGACCTGTTTAGCTGTGTAAAAACTGTGGTGATCCTGGACTTGAAGGTCTACATTGGTCGTGCAAGGGGACTTGTTGGTCTCTCTCTCAACCACGTCCCATGCATAATAGTCCAGAGAGTTGCAGGCTGGGGGGTTAGGAGGCTAGAACTTCGGAGCGATGTGGCCATAGAAATAATTTAACAGCCAATACTAGGTCCTTCTGCTGGTGTAGAATGGTGCAGAATCCTGCTGCCACAAGCATGGCATTCCAACGGATACCTTTTGGACCCAGGGCAATACCAATTACTCCAGGCAATTGCTGTAGCCATCCGGGAAGATTAACGGGGCATAACGTGTCCCTCGCTAGTGACCACCCCAAACACCATGATGTGGACCGGAAACTTGGTCTCCATGACCTAGGTACATCTGCGGGGAGGAGGAGAAGCAAGCCAACGGTTGTTTTGCTAGTTTACCCCCTGGTCCTGGTAGAAATTATTCTTGTCTAAATAGAACCATAGTACGTCAGGCTTGAGGGGATGCTTCAGTTTGGTCACAAGATTCGTAGGACGTTCCTTCCGCTTCTCCTTCATCTTCTGCGACAAAAGTTGTCCCTTTTTCATCTTTTATAAGTAGTGTCCTTATGACCTAACTGCCTGATAAGAGACTGACACTCACTTGCTCCTGGCTACTGACATCTTGCTGTCATCGATGTCAAGGATGGCTTGAATCTCTGTGACAAATTCGAGGGCTCTTTTCTTAGAAGAATGCTGAAAGTGAGGTTTCAGATTTGATATACACTTGTAATCATGGCCTGGCTCATCCAACTCATTCCTGATCCTCTGTACCGTCCACAGATTGACACACGAGCACTCGAAGAGCTTCGCATTAGAGTGCTCAGCGTGAAACCCAATCAGCACAACTTGCCTTTTTCATTTTTTGGGAGGAATGAATTAAGCCATGGTATCGCTTCCTTCACATAAGATGCAAAACCTAGTTTACTATGATAACAAGAAGAGAAAACCCACGCCAGACAGCACGCCTCCGCGGAATCCAGAGTTACCAACGGCGAAAAATTATCCGACGCCTCATATATATAAGTGAAATGGACATGGACCGTATAAAGGCCTTCTTGCCAAAATATGGGTTTAAATCAGTTTATATTTGGCATAGAAAACGTGTCTGATGTGACGTCACCTCCCTCTTCTTCCCGCGGAGCTACGACGCCATTTTTGTTTGCTAGGTAGGTTTTTTGATATTTTACGTGTCTGATGTAATTTTTACGAGTTACATTATAGTCCACAGTGTTCGTGAATGTTGGATGATTCCGCTGGTTATGCTTTACATGGTGAATATAACCATTATAAAGGAAAATGAGAGTCATTTCATAACGGTGACCAGCGTGTGGATTTCTGTGTTTACAGTTTACATAAAATGGCGCGTCGTCCGTACAAAATTTGGAAATTTGTGAAAATTATACTAATGAAGATTTCGTTATGAAACTACTGTATGTTTATCACGTAACATTGTTTTTTGTTTTAATTTTGAAAAGGAGACTAAAAAATCAAAAAATGCAAGATATCAAAGTGCAAAGTTTGCCATTTTTATCAGTGTTAAATGATGTTATTTGAGTTATTATCTAACACTATTTTACGTTAGAAGCAGATTTAACTATATACAGGGCTGTGCTAAGTGTATTAAGTAATTGCTTAATTTATCGTATTGTAGGCTAGTAGGCTAATTTTTATTCTATATTTTGGAATTTATCATTTTAGTGGCTATTTGTATTCAATTTTGTGAATTTCACTTTTCAATTTTCCAATTGCATTATTGCAGTAAGATTGAAATTTTACATTGCCTAATGTAGTTATTAATATATTTATGTAATGCTAAATAATGAGGGCTGTGCATTACTTGCTCAAAAATGTTCTAGAAAATTAAGGAATTTATTATTTTTTATATTATTTCTGATACCTATGTAGGTAAAAATGCAAATTACCAATGCTAACCCTTTTTATATATTATATGTCTTTTCATAACATTTGTGAATCATTTAGTAGTAGTTGATACTTCAATTTCAGTTGTGGCACACCCAAAAAGATTACAAACAATGGTACCAAGGGTGCACGGAGCGTATCCTACATGGTCTCGATCCGTACAAAAACATTTTTTTCATAATGACACCATAAATCTGAACTGGTAAACATATTTCAAAGTTCTATATGTGGAAAATAAAGGTATCTATGTGAGCTAACCGTTGGGTACTTTGGATTTATGCTAACTTTAAAACTAGTTTTGATGACCAAAGAATCACTATCAGTATGATCCGTGTCCACCTGACTATATATATATATATATATATATATATATATATATATATATATATATATATATATATATATATATATAATATTGAGGATAAATCCCAGAGCCACGAGAAACGGATGTAGCATCTTTTAATTTTTCACTACGTTTCGAAAACCTCAAGTTTTCATCTTCAGGCTAGAATAAGTTTACAAAGTTAATATGTATAAAGAAAACTTGAAAAGGCCAACAAGACATTATTTTACAGGTGACCAATTACAGAATATCAGTAGAAAGTACTACAAGTTAAATTAAATATGACTTGGCAACAGTTAAATTTGCTTTAAGACTGACTCAAAAATTAGTTCATAAATTTAAAGATTATTGCAGAAATTAATTACAAACTAAGAGAAATTGACTTGGCATTATTTAAAGATAATAAATTTAAACTTTTTTTTTTATTAAATTTTGTAAAGACTAAGAGTTAAAAACATTTAATATAAAAACGGAAAATTTGGGTACTTACTAAAGCGGATCCATCCTAGAGAGTGAATGGTAGGTTTAACAAAGGGGCTAGTATATATATAGGTTACATTGACGGTTGGTTTATTAAAAGGCAAACCAACTAACAAACTGTAGTTAAAATTAGTTAATTAATAATGATATTGCACTTAAATCTTCATTGAATGTAGGTTTGTAGTGTTTTATATATAGAGATTCGAGGGTTCTTAGGCAATGTTTGTTGTTGTTAAAGGCTAATACTTTAAAATTCTCAATAGAAATGTTAGTTTTACAGCTTATGGTGTGTTCCCTAATAGATGACTTTTCCTTTCTATTTAATATTTTGCTTGTACGCCAACTAATCCCCAAATGAGCAGAGAACCTAGCTCCAAGAGACCTAACAGTGCTACCAATTCAAGAGGCTCCAGTACAGCTGGGACATTTAAATAAATAGACATTATCACTGCGGAACTCCAAAGAGATAGGATCTTTACTGTTAAAGAAACTTCCTATCGATAGTTTGTTTATAAAAACTATTTTGGGGTTGATTTGGGGAAAATATCTTTTAAAAATAAATAAGATTTTTCTTTTAAAAGTATCGTTCAAAAAACCCATCTCTGAAATTAGTAAATATATGGGCATTTTAGGAACTTTTATGCAGGGTTGAGGGGGGTCAATGAGATTATCAAATAGCTTTTTTAAAACTCTATCATATAGGTCAGAAGGAAATAAATTATTTATAAAATACTTCCTAAGAAAAATAAATTCATTATGGATTGATTGGTAAGTGGATGATAGCGAGAAACTTCTATGTATTAAAGTTTTTACTGTGGATATTTTATATCCGAAATCACAAAAACTAAAGTAGTTCAAACCTAGTCCTGTGAATGTTTTTTTTCTGTAAATGGTTGTTTGAATTTTTCGTTGGTCATTATCTCGGTTGATTAAAAGGTCAAGAAAGGGCATCTTATCATTTGACTCCACTTCCATGGTGAATTTGATGTTAGGGTGTAAAGTGTTCAAAAAATTAAAGAAAAGTTGGCTATGTGCAGGATTATTAAAAACTGCCAAGGAATCATCAACAAAACGGCGGTAGAAGGAGGGTTTGTAATCTAAATTAGTGGAAAACATTTGATCTTCGAGATGTGTCATAAAAAAGTCAGCTGCAAGTGGTCCCATTGGAGAACCCATTGGCGTACAAGCAAAATATTAAATAGAAAGGAAAAGTCATCTATTAGGGAACACACCATAAGCTGTAAAACTAACATTTCTATTGAGAATTTTAAAGTATTAGCCTTTAACAACAACAAACATTGCCTAAGAACCCTCGAATCTCTATATATAAAACACTACAAACCTACACTCAATGAAGATTTAAGTGCAATATCATTATTAATTAACTAATTTTAACTACATTTTGTTAGTGGGTTTGCCTTTTAATAAACCAACCGTCAATGTAACCTATATATATACTAGCCCCTTTGTTAAACCTACCATTCACTCTCTAGGATGGATCCGCTTTAGTAAGTACCCAAATTTTCCGTTTTTATATTAAATGTTTTTAACTCTTAGTCTTTACAAAATTTAATAAAAAAAAAAAAAGTTTAAATTTATTATCTTTAAATAATGCCAAGTCAATTTCTCTTAGTTTGTAATTAATTTCTGCAATAATCTTTAAATTTATGAACTAATTTTTGAGTCAGTCTTAAAGCAAATTTAACTGTTGCCAAGTCATATTTAATTTAACTTGTAGTACTTTCTACTGATATTCTGTAATTGGTCACCTGTAAAATAATGTCTTGTTGGCCTTTTCAAGTTTTCTTTATACATATTAACTTTGTAAACTTATTCTAGCCTGAAGATGAAAATTTGTAGTTTTCGAAACGTAGTGAAAAATTAAAAGATGCTACATCCGTTTCTCGTGGCTCTGGGATTTATCCTCAATATTAAATGCAGGCTTCACGGCCGAGCTCCATATGGATATATATATATATATATATATATATATATATATATATATATATATATTAAAGATGAAGTTATGTGCCATATTTATATCAAACATGGAATCCTTCATATTTTTCATGCATTCACTTGATCCACTTGACCCGTCGTGTGAGTTTTTTGCGGCTCGAAACAATTTTATTATTGGTTTGGCGATGAAGCAAACATGGCGTGGGTGGTTGCAAAAAAAGATGGATGATACATCCATCTCCTCTGTTTAGATGCTCCCCCTAACTCTATTTAAACACCCAACTTTTCCCTCAAAGGGCCATTTGCCCAGTGCCATTCCCGGTCAGGTAGTTAGTTTAGAAGAGGGGAAGGAAGGAAGGAAGGAAGGAGGGAAGGAAGGAAGGAGGGAAGGAAGGAATGAAGGGTGGATTGTTCTTATGTTTGAAGAATGCGTTTGGTACATCATCTTCATCGCCGCTGTCCCCATCACCACATCACCATCACTTCCCTCATCATCACCATCATCATCTTCGTCACTATTATCACATTGCTACCGTCATCATCATCCTCACTATTACCAACCTATAGGGAGACCCCACCCACGTTCTGCGCATGATAAAGAAAATTCGCGCTCTCCCTCTCCCCCTCGCGCACCCAGTGGTCTCTCCTTTAGCTTCTTCGAGTTATGTACTTTCCATTATTTTCACATTACCTAGCTAAACCACTTTTTAAGTGCCCTACACCCTCTACTTGTACTCTATTTTCGTTACCTCTATTATTAATAAAGCGGCTGTTGTCGCCGTGTGAAAAATCGGCATAAAAATGGAACCGTTGTCTAGTAGTGATGGTAGTAGTCTTACTGGTATTTTACTAGTAGTGGTGGTGTTCTAGAAGTGATGGTGGTAGTATTTGTGGTGGTGGTAGTGGTGTAGTAGTAATAGTTGTGGTTGTGGTGTATTAATAGGGGTGGAATTGGTGAAGTAGTAGTAGTAGTAGTAGTAGTAGTAGTGTAGCAGTAATGGTGTTGTTAGTGGTTTAGTAGTAGTAGTATTGTTGGTCTAGAAGAAGTGGTAGTGGTGTTGTAGTAGTAAAGGTTTTGTGGATTATGGTGGTTTCCTAGTAGTTGTGATATTGCTGGTTGTGTAGAGTTAGTGGTAGTGCAGTAAAAGTGGTTGTAGTGGTGGTGTAATAAAAGTGGTTGTGTAGTAGAAGTGGTTTTGATTTAGTACTAATGGTGGTGGTTGTGTAGTAGTAGTGGTGTTGGTGGTGGTATAGTAGTATTGGTGGTTGTGTAGTAGTAGTAGTGGTATAGTAGAAGTGGTTGTAGTGGTGTAGTAGTAGTAGTAGTAGTGGTGTAGTAGAAGTGGTTGTAGTGGTGTAGTAGTAGTAGTAGTAATCGTGGTGGTTGTGTAGTAGAAGTGGTGTTCTTAGTGGTATAGTAGTAGTGGCACTGGTGGTGGAGGTAGTGTAGTTGTAGGGGTGGTGATATAGTAGTATTGGTGGTAGTCTCAACCCTTAAAACAAGAACCCACGTAGCAGTTAAACTCAAACAAGAATCCAAATTATCAAATCTGGAATTAAAAAAGAGATGTAAAAAATCCTCGCGGCTAAACTCTTGAAGACAGAGACTTCGGTTCGGTCTCATTCAACAGATCATTATCAAAGCTTTGGGGGCGTGGTCCCTCGTCCCGTGGATAGGACCCTTAGAATGCGTCGATTTTCCCAAGATTTCTGAAACGTCACAAATGAAAAGGAAAACCTCGTTTCTCCACCGGGACAAAAATCGGCAAAAGAAAAGTTATCACTTTTCTGCCGATTTTTGCGATTATTATTATTATTATTGGGAAAAACATAGGCTATTTTCTGCTTATTAAGGCATACAGCGATGGGAGTTGGCCGGGGACTTTTAGTAGCGATAATGCCGCGCCAACCTGATTTGAAGGGTAAACGATTGAAGCTGAGATTTAGGTTAAATTATTATCATTAAGTAGTAATAGTAGTAGTAAACAGCTGCGGCAATTAGCGAAGTGGGCGGCGTTGACTGAAGTTTACCTGGAGGTGGTCGAGGGTGATGCCGTAGAAGGTAAAGTCCTCGTCGTACTCTGGGTCGCAGGTGTGGCGGAGGAGCCGCGTGGTCGCCTTGTGCTGCTTCTCCGGCAGGAGCTGAAGCTTCACGTAGGGGTCGCACGAACCCATGGGAGGGTCCTTGGCCGGGAGGCCCACGCACCGCACCACGGTCACGATCAGAGAGCTCTTCTCGCTGTTGTACCTGGCGTGGAGAGAACGCAACGTCATCCTCGGCGAGCACAACTCACCCTCGATTCACTCCCGAGTACAAGTCAGGCTTGACCTATTTCAGGGTCATGCGAGTATGTCGCGAGTACAACTCGTGATAGTTCGGAGTACAACCCAAACCGTATGCTCTCGGGAGGAGAACACTTATTTCAGAATACAATCGACGGTCAACTCATTAAAGAGTACAATTCGAAGAGTATGTTATCGGAGTACTCTGAGTACGATTGACGATCGACTGATTATGAAGTTAAAATCGTAGTACAACGGTAATATCAATGTAGAGTGAGTAAACATAACGATCGACTAATTTCGAAGTAAAATCCTATAAGCGCTTTTTCTTGGAGTACTGCGAGTACGAATGAAGATCGAGTGATTGTGAAATAGAAATCATACCGCATTTATTCGGGAGTACAACGGCAATATCAATGTAGAGTGAGTACACATAACGATCGAATAATTTTTTAGTAAAATCTTATAAGCGCTTATTCTCGGAGTACTGCGAGTACGAATGGAGATCGAGTGATTATGAAATAAAAATCATACCGCATTTTTCGGAAGTACAACGGTAATATCGATGTACAGTGAGTACACATGACCATCGGCTGATTTCGGACTACAATCCTATAAGCGCTTCTTCTGGGAGTCCAATTAATAAGCGCAAACATTATTAAATAGGATTCTAATTTATTGGGAATTGCGTAAATTAAATAAACTTGTATTTTTATTGCTTAAAAAGCAAAGGAAAACGAATGAGGCCATTTCCACCATAAAGTCAGGAGAGGCTCCTAAAACAAGTGTTGAGGTAAGGAAAAGTCAAATTTGGCAAGCATGAAGGTTTTCCGATATTTCTTTTCAAGTATAAAAAAGTCGAGGCAATGTTAGGTTGGGGCGAAGCGATAGGATGAAATATTATATTATTCTACGATATTTACGGCCTGATTTGCTCTGATTGTTTTGAAATTCTCAAATTAAAATTATAACAACATATACCAGTGTAATATATACAAGTGTGACCCTTAAAGATCTAAATAGGGTCAGGGAGGTTTTCTCTAATTATAATTAAGCTTCTGCCGTTTCCATAGTGTTTCCTTGTGGTAGTTAAAGCGCTAAATTCAGCTATAGCGAAACACCGACACGAAATGATGCGCTTATATTTTAATTGTTCACCTAACAAGAAAGTTATTCAATTATCATTTGAATATCTCATTGTCTGCCATTTTTATTTTGAAATTCCCGGTCCTTAGAAAAAATATATTCAAATTTCATTTTATATCTATATTTAATTTTTTTTTTTAATATCACGAATGATACAAAGAAAAGGATAAAAGCGGGAGGCAGAGATTTTGATGGGTAGTAAATATTAATTTTTTATTTGCCCAACAAATGGCTCCACATGTCATCGCGGAGTGCGTGATGTTTAATAAATTAGGTCTTGTTATGCAGGTGTGAAAATTACGGCTTGATAGAGATTAGTCGCCCATTTATTTACCAATCTTGGATGAATGAAATACGGGTAACCTTCTCCTAAGACTTTAAACCTTACCTCTGGGAGATGATTGGAAATTAGCGTGAAGTTTTACAACTGTGTTCTGAGCTGCACCTCCAAAACACAGGATCATTCAAACACGAGAAAGGAATTATAATAATTATATTAATGATGATAATAAAAGACAATAACATCCTAAACAGGAATTAGGGCCTGGAAGGAATTACGGGCGTTGGAGGTACGGACACGATATACTCTGATGTTAGCTGCAACATGGTCTCCACGCTACATCCGAAACTCCATCGCGGGGAGAAGACAAGACAAAAATGAAGATGATGATAATCATCTTTAGTGTAGTTGAGGGGGGGGAGATATGAAGAGGGTATATTGGATGCTCTCTTGGGCACCCACTTTCCGAATGCCGTGAACAAACAATTGTCTCCAAAGTCTGCAGACATGGGCAAAATGCTTACATATTGTCAATAAATTTTTGACTAGATTTTATTTAATTGAAATATTAATAATTTTAAATGTGATTTGCACAATTTCTCATGCAAAGTTTGCTTTTTCAAGATTCACCCCATGAATCCGTTGCATTCATTTATGATGTGCTGTTCCCTCAGGTGTCTCGTATCTTTAATTTCCATTGAAACCTTCTCTTTTAGCAAACACCAGAGGAAGACAGCGAGAGGTGTTAGCTCTGGTGAACAAGGATACCAATGAGTACACCTTCTCCTTTAGCATACCCCAGAGAACGAAGTGAAAGGGTAAGATCTGGTGAACGAGGATACTCATTGTGATATTTCCAGTGTCCAAACTTTTGGGATACCCTGTCTAAGATCCATAATTCTCTCGGGGCCTAACTTTGCCTAGACTGTGACGGGTTTGTTCATTCGGCAGCTCTTTGCAAAGGAATTAATTAATTTTTTATGCTCATAATATTATCAAACATGAGGGAATTAGATGGACGAAAAGATTTCGATATCTAACTTGTTTAATTGCTTTATGGAGTGATACTTGAAATGTTAGGAGAATTTTCATGAAGTCACCATCTGTTTACTCGACTTGGTTGTTTTAGTTACAACGTATGGTGAAATCAATCCGATTGTTTCTAAAACCTGCAGGTTGTGATTGTTTCTTCATGACACAAATTAATAATGCCAGTTGTTAACCCCATTACAATCACATGACGTATAGTTATATAATTTTATAGAAGTTAAGCTCTGGAAAGTATTTAGAGGCTTTGTTTGACCACTCTTGTGAATATCGACCACAGGTATTCTTACCAGAAAAGAGTAATTATAATTCATCCTAAGCAATTTATAGTTAGTTTCATAGTTACAATATTTTGGTCTTGATATAACTCATATGACACCCTTTTTATCCATTTTGCATCATTTCCAATGGCATAAGATGGGTACCAATGCATTGCCCTAGGTGAATTGTCTCAATCATCTTATTCACTAAGTTGACATTAAAGGATAGTTTCTATTTACACCTTGATTAATATTTAAGGCTTCATTCACCCTACTAAATCTTTTGAAACCATAGTGTACTTGGTATTCATTTGATAATTAATCCAGAATCAAATGCTTGGTCGTGTTGGTTGCAATTCGGAAACTTTTCTGCCATGTTAAAATTGCTTCATAAATTGAGCGAAGTCAAATGTCCAAGCTCTTTTGCGTGGAACAAAACTTGCTATGATTAGATGGTCACAATAAAATACATATAGGCCCTAATCTCACTTTTATCAATTACTTGCGGCTATGGCCACCGTTAAGCTCTTAAATAGCATAATTTCAAACTCTAAAATAAACGTCTGAGTGACCTTATGCATAGATATTTCACCAGAAAAAATCCTTTGGAATTTAATTCGTGTTTTATTACATCTTCAATGCAAGGTAGATTGCTTCGTATGACCCATAAAAATATTTGTTATTCATCAGAAGAACCTGTTAAATGCATTAAAAACCAATACAAACAATTATTTCCAAGTAAAAATGAGAGTAATTGAGTGACATAAGATAGAAGGTCAGTTTATATCAGATGACATTTTAAATGCTCTGTAACGCAAAAAAAAACCTACCACTAAGAAGCTAGTTTTCTTTTGATGTATGTTGTTAGAAATATAATCAAAAACGGAATATTTAGGAAATTTTGGCCTGAATAATTATATATATATATATATATATATATATATATATATATATATATGTGTGTGTGTGTGTGTGTGTGTAGCGAAAAAGGGTTTGTTCTTTCTTGTAATGTCAGACCAAATAAGTTCGTACTTGGATTTTTATAAACGACTTGATGAAAATAACTTTTTTTCAGGAATTTGAGATTTTTTTATAATGAAGTGCTGGAGCTTGGTGAATCCTATCCGCCGTGGTGGGTGGAATGGATTCACAACGATGGAGACAGGGTAATGTGAACGACTGTCATCGACTGTTCTTAATGTGGACCTGAGTGAGTTCACATTATAAAAGGTCGGTGCGATCAGGAGGGAAAGAGCGCGAGGTCGACACAGACTCGAGGCGGAGATACGGAATTGAAAAACAGAGTTATTGGTGTTAGAGGTCAGGAACCAATAAATACTGGTTGAAGAGGAGATGAATTAAACAAAGAGGTCTCAGATGTTTACTAGCTGGGACATCTGACTGCGGCAATAACGATTTCATGAGCGTGCACAACTTTTGTGTACATGGATCACTATATATATATATATATATATATATATATATATAAAAACCGCAACTTGAATTTCTTAGAAAGCACGTTAATCTCACGGCTCATTTAGAATATTAACGGGTCATTTAATCCCCGCCAGAGCGTCCAATTTCATCTTAAGCTTCATTTATAAGGTTTAGAGCAATTCATAAATTGAGGGAGTAGCTATATTGTTTGGAAAGCTCTTGGTACCTCAACTATTGAATAGACGGGCGAATTATCTTGCGTATCTTAAGAAACTCCAAGGCAAATCAGCGAGACCTCGGAATATCATCTGAATAATCATTTAAAGGCTCAACAGATTCTCGTCGAACCAATTATAATTACCTAAGCAATAATTAATAGAAGAAGAAACCACGGAATTTAAGGGATCATTTATGGGTAGAATTAATTATGAAGAAACTCATTGGGATAAGAGGCGAGTTTTATCATGCGGATCATTTAGGAGTGCTGATGTATGTTTTTATGTGAGAAAGCTTCAAGTGAATTTACCAGACCAATTATTAAAATGGTGTTACGTAGTTTAATCTAACGACGGATCAATTAAGATTATTGGGGTTTAGTTATGTTTAAAGGTAACTTTCTCTAGTGGATCATTTAGAATGTTTAGGTTTTACTTGTGTGAAAAGGTAACTTTATCTTACGGATCATTTAGGATGTCTAGTTTTTAGTTATGTGAAAAGATAACTATCTTACGGATCATTTAGGATGTCGAGGTTTTAGTTATGTGAAAAGATAACTTTATCTTACGGATCATTTAGGGTGTATAGGTTTTAGTTATATGAAAAGATAACTTTATCTTATAAATCATTTAGGATTTCTAGGTTTTAGTTATGTGAAAAGATAACTTTATCTTACGGATCATTTAGGATGTCTGTTTTAGTTATCTGAAAAGATAACTTTATCTTATGGATCATTTAGGATGTCTAGGTTTTAGTTATGTGAAAATATAATTTTATCTAACGGATTCTTCAAGAGTTGTGATATAAGTTTATGTGTTCAACTGGTGGAACAGGTAAGATGTCTCAGGCAATTCCTTATAAAGAAGAGAGGTTCTGAAGGATTGTATGAA
The DNA here is from genome assembly GCA_963969495.1 of Ceratothoa steindachneri. Classification (NCBI taxonomy): domain Eukaryota; kingdom Metazoa; phylum Arthropoda; class Malacostraca; order Isopoda; family Cymothoidae; genus Ceratothoa; species Ceratothoa steindachneri. Next base: position 53,759,079 of record OZ018330.1, on the reverse strand, counting down.
TGAGCATCATTGTTTTTCTGATGGATCATTTAAGGTGTTTGATGTAAATCTTTTATGAGAGAAAGAGGTGAGTTTGAATGATGGATCATGCCGAGTTCAGTGACCGTCGATTGTACCTACCGCAGCTTGAAGTGGAGCCTCCCAAGCTTGCCAATGGCGGCGTCTATGGCTAAATTCTTCTCGTTGAGCTCCAGTTCTTCCTTGGATGGCGTGCTCGGCTTGTCTTTCTCTCTCTCGTAGGAAACACTGCTGTAGGGCCGGGATTCTGACACCTGTTTTTTAAAAGAAAGTGAAGGTAAAATTAAAAATAAGCTTTAGTCTCAATGGCCGCCACACATAGGAGTTGGGATTGATGAGAAATCATTTGCTATTGGTTTTCACGCTGGTCTGACTCATGCTGAGGTTTTTGATTTCCCATTCAGGCCCCAGAGCGGAACGTGGGATCAGAACCACGGGTATTTATCAATTAAGGCTCGGCCGTGAAGGTAACCCGAATCGAGACCCCAGGGACAAATGACACCTGATCCAGCTTAACATCGCCGGAGTCAGAACTGGTGTTTCGATTCGGTTTGGTAGTAACCCCGGGCGGGTGAGAGTAGCGGGCATAAAACACCCGCGGTCTCAATGGACTAACTGTATTTCCCACCGACGATGGAACGGTGAAATTGAATTTGATCTGGATCCAATTTATAAACCATCGATCTACTCATTCTCCCCAATTTATTCTCTCTACTCAGAGACATTGGAAGCCAACCAATCTCAATCGAAACCAGGGCAAACGTGAGAGGAAAGAAATGTTTGATGACGAGATAGAGAAAGAAAGAGAGAGAGAGAGAGGGAGAGGGAGAGGGAGGGGAGCACACGAGCTTGGCATGAGATTCGGCCTAGAACCATTTCAGCGTTGCACATCGGTGTAAAAACTCCTCCCGCCAACTGGCAAACCTCGAACTAGCGTTGGCTCTTCCTATATCACTATAATTGGAAGCTCGCTGATGAGTAGGAGAGAGAGAGATATATATAGAGAAAGAGAGGGAGAAAGTGATAGTAAGAGTGTGTGTGTATGTCTGTGCGAAAGAATAAAATAGAGTGAGAGTGTGTGGATGTGTGTGTGAGAAAGAAAATAGAAAGTGTGAGACAGAGAGAGAGAGAGAGAGAGGGTAAGAGAAATAAAGAGTGTGTGTATATATGTATTTGTGTGTTAGAGAGATAGGTGAAACTTCAGAAGACTTACGCCGTGTTTTTAGTATTAAAAACAGTACAACTGGTATTTTTAGGCATTGTAGTTGTCATTTACGGTTTCGGTTTAGCGCGAAAATTACCTATTTTTAAGATACTCCACCTTGATGTGGTGGAAATTGAAATTGAAATAAATCCACTTTGCCTTTTCTTGATGCGTAAAGAAACCGCGATTTCAAATTGCTAGTACTACTAGATGATTAAAAATAGCAGGAGTGCAACCCCCCACCATTAAAGGGGGTATGTGGGGCGGAGCCACCCCATTTCAAATTACGTTAGGGTTAAAAAACAATTCGAAGTCCTAGAATTAGCATAAACTCAGGGTTGCCAATGTTCGAAATCACGGTTTCTTTACGCATCAAGAAAAGGCAAAGTGGATTTATTTCAATTTCAATTTCCACCACATCAAGGTGGAGTATCTTAAAAATAGGTAATTTTCGCGCTAAACCGAAACCGTAAATGACAACTACAATGCCTAAAAATACCAGTTGTACTGTTTTTAATACTAAAAACACGGCGTAAGTCTTCTGAAGTTTCACTAAGAGATAAAATAGAGTGTGTAAAAAAATGAAAGAGAGTGAGAGTAAGAGAGATTGCGAGAATATTTGTACGTGTGCAGGAAAGAAAGAGATAGTGAGGAGATTAAGTGAGAGAGAGTACGAGAGTGTGTATATGCGTGCACGCCTGTGTGTGTAAGGCAGCGAAAGATAATGTGTATGTGCCTGTTTGCGTGAGAGAGAGAAAAAGCGAGAAGATATATATATATATATATATATATATATATATATATATATATATATACATATATATATATATATATATATATATATATATATATATATATATATATATATATATATATATATATATATATATATATATATATATATATATATATATATATATATATATATATATATATATATATAGAGAGAGAGAGAGAGAGAGAGAGAGAGAGAGAGAGAGAATGCGCATTTAACATCACGAGTTACGACCGCTCCTGGGTAGTCGGTTAAGGGAGCCTGAAGAAGAGGTTGAGATAGTAAGGAGTTGAGAAGGAAGGGAGATTTACTCCCCCTCCAGCCGCCTCCTTTGCCCGGAGGGGGTGGGGTAGGTCAGTGAAAGAGAATCTTGAGGAGGAGCAGGGGAGGGGGAGTAAGGATAAGGATGTACTTGAATCACGCACTCAATTCTAAAGAATTCGTTGACAATTGTACTGTCACGCGCTCTCCGTTCTTTCACACACATACTAAATAAATTCCCAATAATCGAAAATATGAAAACAGAATCATAAAAAAAAACATACTCATACACGCGACACAAACATACACGGGAGCAGGAAGCCAATGAACGTAAAAAAATGGCACGAAATGTGAACGCTGCCCCCCTCCCCCAAAAGTACACACGGTCTTTGGCAGTAAGAAAGGGGAGAGGGAAATGACATACACAAGAAAAGAGACGAATTGTCAGAAATTAGGCTATTGTTAAGGAAATAATCCAACGAGGGGGAAAAATACATCCAACGCGATAGGAAATAATCCAACGAACGAAATAATCGGCAAAGGTTGAAATAATTCAACGAAGGAGGAAATAATCCAAAGAGAGCCCATTCAGAGGGATAGATCGAGCAGACATTAAAGAAGAAAAAAAGAAGAACGTGGCAAGGATTTAATAGAAATTATCAGCCTAATAGATAGGAATTCTAGAGTTTATTTTAAATCGTCAGAAGACATTTTGAATTAATAATTTTGTTATGATTACCACGTAACTAATCGACCGTGACACTCAATTAATACTGACGTTCTTATTGATGGCACGGGGATACAAGCGTTTTTGATGGCACGGAGATACAAGCATCTTTAATAAACGGAGATACAAGCATCCTTGATGGCACGGGGATACAAGCATCTTTGATGATAGGGAGATACAAGCATCCTTGATGGCACGGGGATACAAGCATCTTTGATGATAGGGAGATACAAAACAGAAGATCACAAGACTCATGGGTGAGAACACCGTTGCTAAGAATGGTGGCGTCAGGGAAAAAAGAACTGATTACAAAAACAGAACTCCCCTCCATTTTTCATTTGTCTCACAATTCATGTGCATTATTGCATATCATAAGGTTGAAATGTCGTTCTATTTAGTCTCAAGGGAGATAGATAACATTCCTTATGGTGACATCCACAAAATAGGCGTAATATTTCAACATATAACATAACCTAACCTAACATAAACTAACTTAACCTACTATATTTAGAAATAAATTAAGTTATATTCTGAGCGAGTTTGGCTGTGGTCATTTGATCAATCCTCTCTTAAGATTATCTCTGCACCTGATGTTTTTGTTGAGTCGCCTCAACAGAATGTCATCAAAGTGGTCAAACTCGGATTTTAGACTTTTTCACCTATCGCCCAAATTTTCGTTTTGGTTAAAGTAATCGCCTCCACATCCCTCGGCAAAAATATTAAATAAACTTAATTCTATACTTACGTCATTTATTAAAAGAGGCCCGTGCAGTTACTGCTAGATTTTTAATAATTGGGTTTATATTTATAAATTTTAGTCTTATTATGTGTTATAATTCCTTTTTTATCAAGATTTTATTGATTGAAGTAAAGCCACATTCAATCAAATACGAAGTTTGAAAACATAGCAATATTCCAGCCATTTCAGATCAGTTGGATATAAACGGTTAATTGTATTTGACAGTTATTATTAAAATATTGAACCTTTTTCCAAAATTTCTATTTGCATTCATCAATGTATTTTATTTCAATAAGTTCGTCGTTATTTTTAATTACGATTTCTATAACATATTAACATACTAAAAAGGATATCTGACCCATGGCTGGGGCTCAAAGTAAAATAAATTTGAAAATCAGCTATTTAGTTCTATTTTAAATTCGGATAAATATTATATTTTTTTAGAGTTTGATCCGAGACTTGTACAATTATTTTTTTAACTGGAGATTGTTGATAAATACCTTTTCGGTATATTAGTTAAAAAGCTCCTCAGAAACAAATTGAAAATAACAAATTTTTTAGTAAAATCTTTCAGAATACGTTTACATTCTAGCAACGTGAATAATTTGTTTCTTATTTACTATGTCAAATATTTCCTACCTTCACTTCTCTAAAAACTAATTATTGTATCAAATATGATTACAAAATTGGCTAAGCAGTTTCCTACATAAAGCTATAGGAATTTTGTTCGCAGAGTAAGTTTTATTTTGTTTCTTGCTATCAATACAAATCATCGCAAAGTTGGACATATTTGCTCTGAGATATATTTTTATTGACTAATTTATTAACTATTTTTAATGATTCAGAAAGATCAGGACTAATATTTCTGGCAACTAAAGGATTACGGGGCATGAAATAATGCACTGTAAAAATCAAAATACATTAGGTAAATGAGCAATAAATTACATATGTTTACCATTCATGGATGGAGCACCATCAATTAGTCAAGATACCATGTTTTCAAACTTAGATCTCACCGCATCAGAATTTAATGATCCATTAGTGACATTTTCCAAAGGTTTATGAACAAAACCTCTTCGCACAGTTAGCCATCTTCATCTATGAAGTGGATGTATACAATAAAATTATATTTGCTAAAACTAACCATAAATTCATAAATTTCAATTGAGAATTTATTGTGTTTAATTTTAGCAATTCACCTCCGATTGAATCATTAGTTAATGGTAATATTTTTAACAGATTTACTGAAACTTGATGCAATACAGTTTCAAAAGCCATGTAATATGATATTTTTAGCTACTACATGTACACTTTCAGATTTTGCAACTGTTTATGCATTTTCATACAAAGCAGTCGTCTCACTTTATGTTTTTTTTAAGATCCAAAGGTATGTGTATTTATTGGTTAAACTTTCAAAATAATAAATGGGTAGTTTATTGTATCGGCATGTTTCATTTTTAAATGTTCTAGGAGTCTTGATGGCTGCATAACTTCATTAGAATATGAGTTAATAAATAAAATACACAAAAGATGTCTTGAATCAAACGGGATTTATATACACCAACAAGACAAATACCCCTCCATATACTGTCTACACTTCTTTTTGACAACCAAGATTAATGAGGTAAAAAAGTTGGGTCGGGCGCAGAAAATCCGAATGCCTCAGTTGCGCACAAAAGGGACTCACCAAAAGCGAAAATGTTCTGCTCCGTCTCCAAGAATCATCTTTATGGCCCTTATTTCTTTGAGGGAAATGTAGTCGGAGATGTGTATCTGCAAATGCTACAGAACTCGCTAATAGAAGAGTCCATTGTAAATGAGCATGGATACTTGATTTTGCGAAAAGACTTTGCTCTACCTCACTGCAAGTTCACTGTGCAAGCTTATTTCAATGAGAATCTGCTCGGAGATGTATCAGGTGTGCTAGTGATGAAGACAATTTGCTGTTTAAATGTCTTGTACGTTCACCTCACCTCATACTTCGCGATTTTTTCTCTGGGGTAATGTGAATAGGCTGCTCTATGTCCACCTCTGAATGAAAACCTAGGGAAACTTGAGCAGAGAATCACTACAGGACATCAGACTGCTACTGATGACATGCTGAATCGTTTGCGGCAGGGGCGGGACTACCGGCTTGACGTGTGCCGTCTCAGGCGGCGCGCATATTGTAAATTTGTGAAATCATTCATAGAATATACATACCTTTGAATTTCTCATTCAAACTTTAAGGGATAAATCTTATATTGTTAAATATTAAGTTTGTTCACTTTCATTTACCTAAACTTTGTAAATTATTTACATCCTTTTTCGGTAGTTATCTCTCTCTCTCTACTCTCTAATTATCTAGTTATTTCCCACTCTTTTGCCCCTAGTCCTGTAGGAGTGATTTATTCTTATGAAAGATAAGGCGACAACAAACGAGGGAGGCCCCCTTTACATGGGGTAGCGGTTAAGAGGTACTTAAACTATACAGGAACAAGTTCGTACTAATCTTGCATGTGTTTATAAGTACGAACGTTGTGATGTGTCACACCATTGTATGCACTCGCACAAGGAGACTTTCATTCTTATTTAGATTTAAAGGGGGGAGGGAAGCGACGTGCTCTCCTAGTTCTATGAACCCTAAGTAAACTTCTCCTTCAAGTACTAGGACCCATACATTTCCATCTCCTCTGACTTCCGTTTTAGAGCTTCTTCCAAGACACAAATGCGTTCTTTTGTTTCCCTCCTTCACGCATAGTGCCAACCATTCCCATATATTAAAGAAATTCATAAGCTATTAATTATTATTATCTTTTGCCCCGCTCGTTCATTCTCGTGTGGCACTCAGCGCCTGTTTGCGGCACTCACCTCATCGTTGGGTGAAAGTGATTTGGGGGTGAAGGGCTTAGGCGGAGACCGCGCGCCATTGCCTGACATCATCGTTGGACCTCCTCTCAGAGGGTTGCGTGCTCCAGACGGACTACGAGCAGCTGAAAAAAGATACACATTTACTATTGCAATTAGTGCTGCTCTTTGCTTCCTTATTACTTTCACTTATTAAGTAGCACTTGCTATCAATATTACTATTAATTAATTATTATCACTTTTACTATTACTATTTATATCATTTACTCTTAACATTATGAGGTTTCCTCTAACTGTAATTAATACTATTACCTATCCTAGTGGTATTAGTATTAAGATATAGTTTTCTTTTACTATTATTACAACTGACAACTCCTCTCTCGTACTATTCTTTGAAAATAAAAGAAACCTTGAAATCCAACGAAGGAATTTCCTTATAGTAGAAAAAGAGATGCGAGAAAAGAGAAAACAAGAATTAACCAGTGTTTGGGTTTTGGGGGAGAGGGGGGGGGGCTTACGACTCTTCCATCAAACTGCATAAAACCCGATGCTGGTGGGCAGGAAGTATCTCAAACCAGCCGAGAGCAGCAGGTTCGTACGAGTGAGTCGAAACCCGCATCTCCACATCGCAGCAAATGGGTGAGAGGGGAGAAGGGGACGGGAGGGGAGTTTAGTGGTGGGGGAGGAGAAAGAAATCACACCCGAGGCGCAAGTGGGACTTGGTTGATTGATTAACGTATCTTTCGATGGATTGATCGATATATCGATAGAGTGACAGCTGGATGGATTTTTCTGTCAAGAGCTAGACTAATGGATTGATTGACCGATCTCTCGATACACTGATTGACCGGTGGATTGATAGATTAATCGATAGAGTGACAAGGGAATTGATTGTACTGTCGAGAGCTGTACAAATGAAATGATTGACCGATTTCGTGATACAATGATTCGACCATGAATTGATTGGTCTTTCAATAGAGTTACCACTGGATTGATTGTTCTGTCAAGAGCTGGAATAATAGATTGCTTGACAGATCTATAGACACAACAATTGTATCATGAATTCATCAATCTATCAAAAGAGTGAAAACTGGATTGAATGTTCGCTCGAGAGCTGGATCAATAAATTGATTGACCTAACTTTCGATGCACTGATTGGACCATGAATTGATCGACCAATCTATAGAGTGAGAATTGGATTGATTGTTCTGACAAGAGCTCGAGTAATGAATTGATTGACAGATCTGTTGACACAAGGATTGGCTCATGGATTGATCGATCTATCGAGAGAGTGTAAACTGAATTGGTTGTTCTGACAAGAGCTGGACCACTGGATAAATAGAACGATCTTTCGATACACTAATTAACACATGGATTCCTTGCTCCATCAATAAAGTGACAGGTGGGTCGATTGCTCAGTCGAAAGCTGGACTAATTGATTGATTGTTATATCTTTCGAAAGTGATTGACTCATGGATTGATCGATCTATCAAAAGAATAACCAATTGTCTGATTGTTCTGTGAAGAGCTAGACTAATAAAGTGATTGACCGAACATTCGATGCACTGATTGGCTCATAGATTGCTTGACTAATCGATAAAGTGAGAACTGGATTGATTGTTCTATCGAGAGCTCGACCAATGGGTGATAGACAGATATATTAATAAATTTATTAATCCAATGGATCGATTGATATTTCGATAGAGATCACCGGATTGATGGTTCTTTCGAGAGTTGGACCAATGGATTGATGACCAATCTCTCGATACACTGATTGACCTCAGATTGATTGATCTCTCGATATAGTGACAATTGGAGTAGTTGTTTTGTTGAGAGCTCGACCAGTGGATTGATTGTCAGATCTCTTGAAACAATGATTGACTCATGTATTAATCTGTTTATCTATAGAGTGACCTCTTGTTTGATTGTTCTGTCGAGAGCTAGGCCAATAAATTGATTGACCTAACTTTCAATGCACTGATTGTCTTATGGATTGATTGACAAATCGATAAAGTGAGAACTGGATTGACTGTTCTGTCGAGAGCTGCATCATGGGATTGATTGACAAATCCATTGATAGATATATTTATCCATTCGTTCGATTGATGTACAGATTGAATGATCTATCAGTGCAGTGACTTAACCATGGAGTGTTTTATTGATGTATTTATTGATTAATCAATATATTTTTACCAGGATTTATTTATCTATCGATATATTGATTGGGACTTGTGGCGATTAATTGATTTCACTATAGATAGATTGCCTCATGGTTGTTGTTTGATTTATTGTTCGATGGATTGATTGAGTGAAAGAACAGTATATTAAATTAATTGACTAATTTGAATGGCATAAAAATCCATTGATTAATATAAAAAATTGAATGATCGAGATATTAATTGATTTACCGATGGCTTTATTAATTGGTTGAATGACTAAGTGCTTGATCAATTAACAAATTAACTGACTTAATAATAAAATGATTGCTGCATGGATTGATAAAGATTGAATGAGAAATTCATTCATACAGTGTTGTTTTTATTTATTGATTAATTGATCAATAAACTGAATGAAAAATTGATTGATGGATGCATCAATGGAATCCTTAACTGATCGATTCATTGATTAACCAATGATTGATTGTTCGCTTGTGTAATCCAACCACATCATATTCCAGGTTTGAAATGACCGAAGAGAAGGACAGACAGATAGACTGACAGAAAATAGACTGGTAGAGGAGTTAATGGACAATAGATTAACAAATCATCCGAAACCAACGGACATATGCATAATGCCGCTGGGTATTGATGGAGGGGCGGAGGGAGAGGTTGTAACCCTTTCTACCCCCACTTACATCCCGGAGGGCTTTTGGCCCCTGTAGGAGAGGGGGACTTCTTGAGATAATGGCTGTGGGCCGAGGGGTTCCGGACGGCGGTGGGCCTCCGGAGGGTGAGGAGTCGGTCGCTCAACTTCTTGTGGTTCCTCCGGCGGCGGTAGCAGAGCCACGCCACGCCGCTCAGTGCCACCAGGAACAGTGCGGCCGCGGCACTGATGCCAAGGATCCGCTCCACACTCATCACACCTGCAACAAAAGTGGAGCAGTTAGGAGAAGTGGATGGGTGTGTGCTCACTTCTATTATTATTATTTCTACCATTATTACTATTTTTATTGTTGCTGTTATTACTATTATTATTCACTTAGAAGTAAGAAACGAATATCTACGAGGGCATTTGCGATTGAATATTTCAACTGTCTGTAAAAGAATTTGTGAAGTTAGGGAAGGGGAAAACAGACAGTTTGTCCGAGTAATTTTGGGAGGAGCCTATTTGGAGCACATGCTTTACAATTCATCCAACTCGGGGGATTTGACTGTTACTTACCCCGCGTTGTTGCTGTTACATGAAGGTCAATACACCAGTCAAAATGTTCCTTAGACGCGTTGTAATATACAGAAATTAAGTGTTCCTTTGATACAAAATAAGTTACTTCATGTATTGTTACTTAGCTTTACGATGGTATTACTGTTTAAACCACTTCCAATCACCCTCTGTACCTGTGATATCTAAATGCCAAAGGTTGTTATTATGGAATGGCCTTAGTTGCCTAAAAGTAACCTTTTGTGATCAATTGACTCTTTAAAGTAACTCTGTGACAGGTTGACCCTTTAAAGTATCAGTGGGACAGCTCGACTAATAAAGTAACTCCATGTCAGACTGACCTTTTAAAGTATAGCGTGACAGCTGGACTCTTTAAACTAACTCTGTGACAGGTTGATCCTACTCTTTAAAGGAACTTTGTAATAGGTTGTCCCTTTACAGTAACAGTGTGACAACTTGGCTTTTTAAAGTAACTGCGACAGGTTGCCATTTTAAAGTAACGGCTTTCAGATTGCCACCGCTAAGTAACAATTACCAATCATTCTTATGGCCTTGGCAAAGATGTATTAGGAATCTTTAGAGGGGGGAAACTGTCACACTGTTACTGCGTTACTATGTTACAGTCTACAGAGTTATACTATAATGTAATTCACCTGGGAAAATCCTGAAATTTATTTTCTATATGGGTTTGATCCCAGTACTGGTCATGGTTCGAATTTTCATTATAGTCTGGCAGGGCCAATAGAGATGGGTATCATAGGCGAATAACCAACTATATTACAATGGCGGGAGGAGCCCCCCAGATCAGGAATTTAGGGCAGTCGTTTTCAAACAGTGCGATCGCGCGCGCTGGTCGCCTAAATATGTAGCTACGCCCCCCCTTCAAACCAAGGATTTAAAAAGCACGGTCAGCAGACCTAAGGCGTGTGCTCTCAATTATTCTGCCTTATGACCTTACGACCTTCAAAACTTTTAATAATTCCCAGACTAACCTTTGGAAAGAGAATGTAAAACAACATAAGGGTTTCAAATTTCGTTAGAATCAGCCGAATAGTTACGATGTTATTGCTAAATAACTCATTGAAAAGTAAAATGGTTACCGACCGACATAATAACTTATAGACTCCTGTGCACGCGACCACAAGTATATACACAAGTATACATTAACTATTCAATTTCCGCCTCCCACAAATTCAAAACTCACAAATTACACACCCGCACTTCAAAATTTCAACACAAACGATAGACTTGCCTCGCAGCAAAGAGTGACGTCCTTTAGGAGGCATCAGCGTGTCTACAGTGGTGTGGGATAATAGACTCATGTGCAAGAAATATGTGTATGCCACTTGTGCACCGTATTATAGTGTGCATTAAATTTGTTTTTAATATATTTAAGATATATACACAAAAATAAAATGAAAAAAATATCAAAATAAAAAACGTACCATTGATGAATGTTAGTCCAAAGGAGAAGTGAATTCAAGTACCCATAATCGTCCAACTGGTACTTTCAAGGAAAATCGCGAATAGAATTAAAGTTACTTCTATTTAAACTTTGGTTTTACTTGGATGGAAATAGGATAAGTTTTTTTGTTGTTTTTTTTTAAGTGTGTGGATGTAAAATGTCGCACGAACCAATGCTTTTTAGCATTTTTTTAATTTGAATTTAAAGCGCAATAGCAACGAGGTATTTTTAAACTCGAATTTAAAACGCACTAGCAACGAGACTGTATCACGCAGAAAGGAGAACTCTCTAAAGAAAGTAGTGACTGATATATAATCGCAGGTCCTCCCTCCAGGTATAGGGGCCAGGGAGGTGGACAACTGCGGGCACTTTGGCTCAGGCAGAGTGTGCCATTTGTCCAGTGTTTAGTTGTAACGAGGGCTTTTCCCCTGCTACAGCTTCCACCCCCTTGTGTACTACTTTCTAGTAAACTGAGCCACAATTTTAAAACTAAGCCTTTCTAAATCTAAGCCCAGCCCTCTTCAACGGAAAAAGGTAAGTTATTAGGAAATTTGTTAAATCAGACAAAACCAACAACTTTTGAAACAATTTCTGAGACGCTCAAATCGCTTCTTATTAAATATCAGAAATAATTTTACTAAAATGAAGTCGCATTTTTTGGTTGAGTCATTTTACTGCGCCCAGAGGCGCATTTGGGAAAATTCTGCTCATATTGAATAAAAATGATGCAATAATGAGCTTCAACATTAGAATTTTGCTTTGCAAGTTGATGAATCAATAGATATTGCCAACGAAGCACAGCTATTATCTTTTCCTCGTTTTCTTGGTGTAGATTGAATAGTAAATCAGTTCCTTAGCTGAAAGAACTACGTGCCGCCAAAAAAGGATAAAATATTTTTCATATTTAATAAAAAAACTAGCTTGAAAAATGGAATTTAAGATGAAAGTCGAGTGAAGTAATTTGCACAGATGGAGCGCCATCAGTGGTTGGTTTTAATAAATGTCTAGTGTTGTTTGCCAAAAGTTTAAACTCGGTTGTTTTGTACAAATGAAGCTCCCTTAATGGTTGGTCTTATTAAAGGTCTGGTATCGTTTGTTAAAAGGCAAAACTCGGATTTTGTTACATAACACTGCCATTGTCTTATTGCATACAGAGATCTTGAAGTCAAAAACACAGAGATAAATTGGCGGAGGTTTTAGGGCAATTTGTCAAAATGGTAATTTGTTTGCGGCAAGACTAGGGAAACATTTTCCTAGCATTTTGAATTGATATGGATTCACAAAACAGGCGATTAGTTTTACATAGAGACCTGAGATGGCTGCCAAAGGGAAATGTTTACTGCCGTATACATCAACTCGAACAAGAAATATTTTCGTTATTTTAAGAAGAAAATTAAAAATCCTTATTGCGGACTTCTTCAACTTGAATTTGGGATTTCAATGTTAGCTTTTTTTGACTAATATATTTCAGTACCTTAATAGTCTGAACTGAAGTCTGAAAAGTGAAAATGCGAAGCTTCTTTTATCTACCGAAAAAAATCAACAATTTCAGAAAAAAAGCCTGATGTAGAAAATAAAACTAGAGAATGTAATTTGAAAATGCTTACTTTGGTAATTTAAAGTCATATAAATGATATAACCCCTATTAAGCTGGAACATTAACAACACTAGAAAATAAAGTACAAGATGTTAATTTCCATCATTAAATACTAAACTATGCGAGATATTTGGTAGCCCTTTCATTACAATTTCACCTGACGTTGGTCTAATTTTAATAGGGGAAAATAAGCTGAAATCATGTGATCGCGAATTGAAAATCAAAGTTCTTTAAATAAAAATTTAAGATTTCCATCCAAGAAGAATATCGTTCAAATAAATAGTAAAGCAATTTCCAAAGTCAATACTTATGTGAATTAAGATTTGATACACCAATATTAATTGCGAAATAAGCAAACTAATTACTATTTGGATGAAGAAATGTGGGCTTTGCATACAAATATCCCGACATTGAAAAAATCATCAGAGCACTTGATTTATTTAGCGCCCATCTGGTGATCTAATAGCCTAATGCTAGACTAAATTGAAAAACAAACAAACAAGCACAAAAACAAAACAAACATAAACCAAAGCAAATCCCAACAAAAAAACAAGAAGCAAAGAAATGCGGGAAGCTTGACGATTTTATGTCATCCGTGCGTATGTCAAGCTAATCTTATGTGTATCGGTCCAATTTTAATAGATGTACTGCCGAAGCTAATCTAATACCCAAAGCACTTGAACCTCGTGTTTCACGCAAATACACAATTACATGAGTTATGTATTAGTTTATTTAAAATATTTGTTCCAAGTTTCGAACTTTTAAAAAGCTTTTTACTTTCCATAGGAAGTTTCTCCTTGGATTTTTCATCTCAAGGGCGCCTCAAAGGTAAAAAGGTTGAGACCCAATCTGCTTTAGAGTAACTCCTTTTCCAGGCGCGTTACATTGTTCCGTGTAATTTCCCTCATTACAAGCTTAATTCCTTCCTTCACCCTAGGTTGGGACTAGTTAGAGGTGGAAAATAACTCGGGGGTGCGGGGGAGAAATAAAAACAAGATAAAATATAACAAAAGAACATTTATTGTTGCTGTTATTACTATCATTATTCACTTAGAAGTAAGAAACAAATATCTACGAGGACATTTGCGATTTAATATTTCAACTGTTTGTAAAAGAAGTGGTGAAGTTAGGGAAGGGGAAAAGAGGGAGTTTGTCCGAGTAATTTTGGGAGGAGCCTATTTGGAGCACAGGCTTTACAAATCATCCAACTCGGGGGATTTGACTGTTACTTAGCCCGCGTTGTTGCTCTTACATGAATGTCAGCACACCAGTCACAATGTTACTTTGACGCGTTATAATATACAGAAATTAAGTGTCACTTTGATACAAAATAATAGATATTTCGTGTATTGTTACGTAAACGCTTTACAATTAGAGACTGGGGCAAGTAGGGCTACTCTTAATCTCCGGGAACAAATTAGTAGAAAGTGAATATTCGAAAATATGAATGCCACATCAAATTCAAGAGGAGTTAGCGCTACACAGGGCGGTTATTGACCTCCCCGGTGGTTGCGAGTAGTTATTTACTCTTTATATCTTGATACCCCTGAAGAGCATCAATGCCCATGTTAGTGTGGACAAATCAAGATATGGAATTGCGAACAAAAGAGTTTGAACTTACGAACTCGAGGGGTATTTTTTTGTTTTCTCCGAGGATTAAATTAAAAACAAACAACAAGGGCAGCGACAACCCTAAATTCTCACCCAACACACCAATGTGGGACTTCGAGTTGGAAGCCCTTTGTAAAATAATCCCATGAACGCGTTATTCGGCATTGGAGCTGGTCATGATACGAAGCCTGCAACTTTTCTGCTTAGAAATAAAGCGAAAACTAACGAGGTTCTAACTTAAAAGTGATCTATTTTACTGTTTTATTTTCATCCTGGGGGTGTCGAGGCATACCAAATCCCAGTTACTGATCAGTGTGAGGATGAAGAAATCCTATACCCCTCCTTCGGGACCATCCCTGCAAGTGAAATTTGGAAGATTCCGTATCTAATGCCTGTAGCTGGGTCTGCGACTCTATACCTTCCACACAACTCCACTTCTTCCATCTCCGTTGCCTTCTTTACTCGAGTTTCTCCTAACAAACTCTACGGGAGATGCCCTCGGTGTTATTGCCTTTTAAATTTTTGAAAAAAAACACCCAAACTGGGCGTATTGACTGGACCGATCTAGAAACTGACTCGAACAAACGAACAAAGGTAACTCAAATACCCGCATTCCCCCAGCTCCCCTCAATTAGCGATCAAAGTGGCATAAAAACGACTCATTTCTGATCGATGACTCAGCCTTAACTAATGACTCAAGGGGTAAACAGATCTGCGAAAAGAAGGCAGTCATGTAAAGGCGCTTGACCTGCGAGGCCTATTTTTACTTGGATATGTATACAATTTACATCGATTCTGAACGTATCCTTGGAAACGGAGTTGTTAAAAACCACTGAGTATTAGTAAAAGATGATATTGTTATTGAAAGGAAAGATAAGTAACTTTTCGATTAATAGTGGGATTGATGCGCGCAGATCCAAAGATGCGCGAAAACGCTCAAGCTTGAAGATGAGGCTGAATTATTATTATTTGATAAAAGATTTCTAGTTTTGTACTAAATATAGCTTGAAGAGAGGGAGGATGGGTAGGGGGACTGGTGCTGATGTGCGCCGGCCTCACTAAAGTACGAAAACGTTTAAGATTGGAGTTGTTATTTAATTATTATTTTCTTATTGTTACCTTAAATTTATGAAGCTAAAATCACTATGGGTGTCTATGTCAGAATATTTTTTGAAGAAATGTGCAAAGTGGTGAAATTGTTGGGAGAGCATATAGCTTGACTATTGTAAAGAGGAGACTACTTAGAGCACGCAAATCTTCACAACCTACACTACCCACCCTCTCTAATTAAGGCAGAGAGACTCGTCGGGGGAAGGTTGCCAGGCGACCTGTAAATTCAGAATGTGTTCTTATTTAATAATTTTGTCCAGTGGCCTTTATTGACTTTGTCAGGAAGCTCAAATATCCTATATTTTTACTTTTCAATTACAGGGTGTGCCCTTAAACAAGGTCTATTTATAAAAGTAATAACTCGAAAACTGTGCAATGTAGAAACCAAACAAAATTTTCATGTTTTTTTCGAGAGATTTGAATGAGCTGATTTTGGGTTACAATAAAACACGTCGGTTTTCTTCTACACCTCATATTTTTTAAGCACAGCAAGTTTTAATTAATTTCTATTTAAGACTTGTATAAATTTTTATTTATTTCTGTGTCAGACCTTCTAAATGTGATACTTACCAGGTATTGCAAAAGTCCTATTACATTCGTTACGACGCTATCAACAAAGGATACAAATATAGTTTTGATACAGTTAGACACGTTTTTATTGTTTTGGCATAAGAAATATGTGTTTGGATTGTAATATTAATCAATGTGGTGCCCTCGGCGGCGAGGACGTTCCTCCAGGCAAAACAGAAGGCCGCGCACACGTTGCGGACGAAGTCCTTCCTCGTGCCGGCCCACACGCGGTTGACGGAAGACTTCAGCTCATCGATTTTTCTGTGGCGGACCTTGGAGGTCTTGCCCTCGAGATGCGTCCACCCGCCGTAGTCGATGGGATTGAGATCGAGCGACTGCGGTAGCCAAAAGTCCTTCGACCACAAGTTGCTGATCAACGCCAACCACTCTTTCGCGGTCTTGGCCGTGTGAGCCGGAGTACCCTCCTGCTGCAAGCTTTTGTCCGCCTTCTTCGTGACCTTTCTCACCCAGGGCGGGAGTTTCGTGGCATGGATGTCCATTAGGGTGACCCTGATTTGGCGGCATTTGAATTTCAACTGGGACTGGCAGTCCGAATGCTCCATTTGCTCAAAAAACAGTGTGTGAAAAATATTTACATTTAGAGGTCGCTCAATGAGTTTAAAGTTTGACATTTTTCACATTTATGTTGCTATGGTTCTTGGTGTATAATTATAGTTCCTGCATTAAATTTAGACTGGTATCATAAGTAGAAGACTAATCAACACAATAGGAATACCAATTTAGGCACAAAAACTAAATAAATAAAATGAAAATAAGGCGCAGCATTAACAAGGCTTCATTAGTGTCATAAAGATCTGGCAGAATATGGCAACTGCCCAACACTGCCCAACTACCGCTTCCGCTCTGTCATGGTGTCTAGTTGCTTGGCTGATGTTGTGAGAGACAGACGCACTGAGTTGTTTCCCTCTCTACTACACGCAGTTGTACAATGCACCCTAGGCACTTACTTCATTCAGTCGAGTCTACCATCATTGGGAGCATGCTACCATCAAGCAAACAAGTGCTTCAATACTATCTCTACCTCCATCTTAACCAGAAGATGATGACAGAGGAAGCAGCGGCGGAAACGGTCAAACTTGCTCGCTGCAGAAAGGGCAGCGAACAAGAGAGAAAGTTGTACGACTACGTGATAACAGAAAAACAACAGAAGAACGAGAATGATTTCATTTTGTCCCTTGATCGCCGAGGTGCGCCGAATCACAATGTCAACAACACGGGACATGTCTCTAGCACGTCAAGAAGAACAACAGTAGAGGGATGGAGAGAAGAAAGAACAACGTATGAAACGCTCTCAAGCTGAAAAGCGTAAACTGGAATCCAGCTCCCATCAAGTCCCAGCAGTTCCAGTTCCACTCATTCCCCTTTTGAGTATCGTGGGACAAAAAAGGATGCTGACGGCTGTGTTTCAGTGCCATCTTCAGTCATTATGCTCCGAATAAAGCGCACCAGGAGCTAAGAAAATCATTAATCCACAACTCTAGGACGCGATGGATAGGCTCAAGATATCTGATCGTACAGTTCATATACTTGCAGGAGCTGCAAAAAAGCCGTGGTCATGATTCCAAAAAGCTGGTGTTAAACCGCGAGTCCTCCCTGCGAGACCGGAGGAAGTTTCGTACAGAAGTCGCCAAGGAAATTAAAAACTCGTTCAGGCCTTTGGTGCCGCTGGTTGTGGGCTGGGATGGCAAAATGGTGCAGATAACGGCAGGTAGTGCTGCCGCTATAGTCCACCGACTTTCTGTTTTGATTCCCGGACATGGCTTTGCAAAGTTATTGGGAGTCCCAGTCCTTCCCAGTGGCACTGGCCAAGCAATTGCCGATGCTGTAATGACTGCTCTCGAAGACTGGGGAGTAACGGATCGCATTTCTGCCTTATCCTTTGACACCACAGCTTCGAACTCAGGGATTTAGTCAGGAGCATGTACCATAATTGAGCAACGTCTCAATCGAAGAGGTCTTTACCTCGCTTGTCGTCACCACATTTTGGAACTGGTGTGTGAGAAGGCATTTACAGCATGCATCGGCCCTTCTTCTGGGCCTGATATTGCTCTCTTCAAGCGATTTCAGACCAAGTGAAAGGACCTGGACAAATCTCTGCCTAAACCATTCACAGAGAAAGACTTACCGCCACACCTCCTTGAGCGTTGCGATGACCTCATGATTGAGTTCAACTGACTACTGGAAGAACACACGCTACGTGACGACTATAAAGAGCTACTAGAGCTGTCGATAATTGTCTTGGGTGTACAGCCAAAGCATGAGATCAGAATTTTGCATTCTGGTGCCCTCCACCGTGCCCCCTGGATGGAAAAAATCTACACCATCATGATATACCGGTTCCGAGATTCACAGCATTTCACCTCACTGGAAGCGAAAATTCTGGAGTTCAATGATTCGTCACTTTCAGCCTCTCAACGTACATTGTGTCTTGGTTTTGCGCGACATCTCCAGCTGCAGCCCCAGCACAAGACCTCCAACTGCTTAAGATGCTGGTGTCCTATCCCGACAAGGCAGTGGCCAAGGCGACAGCTATAGTCTTTGAGCGCCATCTCTGGTACTTGAGTGAGAGGCTGGTTGCTGTTGAGTTTTTTGATGATCACCTGGCCGGCCATTGAGATGAAGAGGGAGATGTTGAATGTTTACAGAAGGAAGAGGGCGCTGACAATACTCCTCGACGAGAAACGGTCGAGCTAACATCTACTGCCCTTGCAGAGAAATCTGTTGCAAGTTTTGTGACGTCTACCCGGCCATCCTTTTTTGAGATCCTTGGGTTGGATGCAAGTTTTCTGGCACTTGACCCAACTGAGTGGCCCGACAATCAGGGATACTCCTTTACCGCTTCCTGCGTCAAAAAGCTGCACACTGTGATCGACTTCGCTGAGCGGGGCATCGCCTCGATGCTGGACTTCAACCTGGCCCTGACAAAGGACGAAGAGCAGAGCTAGTTCCTCTTCCAAGTAGTGGAGAAACACCGGAGGAATTACCCTGACACCCACAAGTCTACAGTGACTTCAAACTAGGCTACAATGAGTGGGAGATGGGCTTCCATGAGCCCCCCCCCCTTGAGGGGATAATATTCGAGAAGAGGGGGACCTAGAATCAGTGCTGTGAAATGAAATGTGTTTACAACTATGTTTATTGCATCAAATAACGTGACTTTTAAATTGTTAGTGTCGAACAGTTTTCTAAATCACCTGTGACGGCACACAGAAAATGTACATCCTCTTACAGAAAATAAGAAACTTCAAACTCGTTGAGTTACCCCTAAATACTAATATTTTTAAAATTTACTTTGCATACTATGCTTTCGGAGCAAATGAAACATTTGAACTGCCCGTCCCTAGTAAAATATATAAAAAAAATCAAAATTACCATCCGCGAGCCACATCGGCGGTTTCATCTCACCATTCAAAGCCACGACGCCGATCATCACCACGGGTGTCGGGAGCCAGGTTGTGGGCACGTCGCGGACCTCCAGGAGGTCGTGGCCGAAGCTTACCACACGGTTGTTCTGATTGTTGATCACCCGATCGACCGTAAAGTTTTTTAGATCAAAAACCAAGAGGGAAAGTCCCTCCCAGACTTGCGGTGGTTTGTGATAAGATGATAAATGGTTATAGCATTGATGGTTTCTCCCCATGGTTCAAATCACTTACAAGTGCTTTTGAATGGCTAAATGAGGCTTCTGCCGCTAGAGGATGCCACCCAGCGCCAAATCTGATTGCAGATTTAAAATCTCTAGGGTGAATAATCCTATGTCTCATGGTCATATGATCATTTCATGGCTCCAAATGGGTACAATTGAACTTTATTCCTCTTGAAAAAAGGCGACGCCTAGAACTGGCGCTTCGCCGCAGATAAAAATGAGAATTCGATTGCCATGACTCTTCATATGGTTGAAAAGGAGCCGACAGCGCTATCAACGTTGTTCTCACATACCGTCGGTGAGCAGGAGCCTTTCCACTGTGCGAGCGCACTCTTTTTACCTGAGGCGAAGCGCCATGTCTAGGCGTCGTTTTCTTTTTAACAGGAGTAGTAAAGTTCAATTTTCAAAACGAGTAAAATTCAATTGTACCCATTTTGAGCCATGAGACATAGGATTATTCACCCTGGAGATTTCAAATCTGCAATCAGATTTGGCGCTGGGTGGCGCCATTTGGTGGCAGAAGCCTCATTTATCCATTCAAAGGCACTTTGAGAAACCATCAATGCAATAACCATTTATCACCTTATCACCAAACGCCGCAATTCATTGGAGAGACTTCCCCTCTTGTTGAGCTTAGGACCACTTTCAAAAGCCTTTCTCACAGTTTGACGGTTGGCAACTTGAGATCCGTCTGAAAGAGGTTGATCTTTGAGGTCTTTCCCGTTCTTGAGCCTCTCCGTGACTGTGGACCGTCATCCGGTCGAAGTTGAGCCGCTTGGCGATGTCGGACTTGTTGCAGCCCGCGCGCAAGAGAGGAGAGATCTCGATTCTTTTCACTTCCATCTCGACACACAATTATGGTACATGCTTGAAAATTAGAACTTTAAGTTTGTTTGACGGAACTTTTTCTATCGCACACGTAAACCTCTCTCAAGATTAGAAAAACGAGTGTAATAGAACTTTTCAAAGCTTGGTACAGACGATGATAAGATTCTAATTGTCGAATTATGTTTGGAAATGAAATTTAGCTTGAGCAAAACTTATGTAGAATACCACAAAAAAACGCTTAGTGAAAATGATAGCATCTAACGAGGCTTCGGAAGTGAACGCCACCAAAAGTATTAAAATTAAAAAAAAAATGTATACAAGTTGTGCACTGTTTAATCTTAAGGTAAGAAGATAAACCTGGAACGAGTAGAAATATTAAGTGAAATTGAGAGGGAAACTGGCATATCTTGTTCCTCTGTTGGGGCAAAAACCTTAAATAATATGCAGTCAAAGAAAAACAGTGGGCAAGATTCTAATTTTTTATGGGGAGTTACTTTAAACATTTAAACTGAGAAAATTTGATTCTTAAATGAAAATAGATTCAAGGTTAAAACTCATCGAAATACCCAAATTAATTCTCCCAAGTGACATTTCAAGAAGAGCGAAATTGAGTCGTCTCGAATTTTGCGCGGCAAAAGACTGATTTCAATCTTGGTTTCTCATGCGGTTTCTTTGGTAGGAAAATCTTTATTTATTGTAAATCGCGAAGTAAAGATTAATTTAACATACTATTTCGAAGGATATTTCACTCCAACTTTAGCTTAGATTAATGAGTAATAGCCGGGACAACGTATTCAGGCAAGGCAGAATTCCCTCTCTTACTGCTCAAGAAACTTTAGTTTTTCTTAAAAATATATTGTTCTACTCTCAGTGAAGTACGGGAGTGGCCGCCATGCTTCCCAGACTTAAATCATGTTTACTAGTTTACCTGGTCTGCTCTAGAGAAGGTCAATCACAGTAGGGGGGAAGGGGGCGCTTTCTTACGTAAACCAAACAGGGAGAAAGCCGCTCAATTGGAAGAATTTTCTTTAAGATTCCATTGCCAAAGAAGTGTTAAATTGTAGAATAAGATTAAAGTCCATCATAAATTACAATTAAAGACATATTGGACCATTCATTACCAATTGATTAAATGATTAAAAAGTAAAATCAATTTAAAAGATCGAAAAAAATTCTATTTATACACGACATATATTAAAATTAATTTGAATATCAAGAAGAAAATGAATGAAATATATTTGTGGATTCAAAAAGAATAAATTAAATAATCATTTGGTTAATTTCCACTTTCTAGTGTTATTGGATTGTGAAATACAAGTTACCCAAATCAGTTCAGGTTTTTTTTTGGGGGGGGGGGGGAGACAATATATTGAAAAATATAACAGTTTAGATCAGTTCGGTGTGAAAGATTTCAATTATTTAATTTGTACAGCTAGATTTTTACTCCATATATTCGGGAATTCCAAACTACATTACTCTAGTGTAATCTAGTAAAACAAAAGATTGAGGTGTTTTAGAAAGTTTCCTGATATTTTAGTGGTTTTTGACGCTAATCCTACGACACGATAGACACTAATTAATAACCAAAAAATGGTCATCTCTTGTCAAATTTGATTACAATAAGTTTCGTTAAGTGGATAAAACGTTAAATGACACAACCAATGCGTTGAAAGAACTTGCAGTAGCACGATTACCCAAAATAAAAGTTAGTCATTTACTGTCAGGGATGTAAAAACCCGAGAAATCTTGGGCTCATGAATTTCAAATAGCTTTTTCATCGAAAATCAGATATATGGTTGGCCAGAAAATCCTGTCTCACTTAGAAGTTTGAAGCTTATTTACATTTTTTATTATACCAAGCCAAATGTCTCTGGTATCTGGGACAGATTCGGGTGCTGGTTGATCGCTGGAAGAAGATCGTAGGGAATGATGGACTTTGTTTTAAAGAATAAATGTTGGTGTTGCTCCATCAAATTTTCTTGTTTTCTTTCCGCTTCCTAAATGAATCTGGACTTTCTGGCCACCTTACGAGGGGCGGTGAATAAGTTTTGCAATTCGGATATAAGGAAACTAGATATGAGGAAAAGTGTTTTATTATTTTTCAATATAACTACCCTCGACTTCAATGCACTTGCGTCACTTGTCCCTGAGGCTTCGAATTCCCGACAACCAGAAATCTCCCGACTGCTGTTCAATCCACTTCTGGACGGCGAGCTGGACATCTTCATCGTCCCCAAACTGGCGTCCACGCAGTGCAGCCTTGAGCTGGCGGAATAAAAAGTAGTCGCTAAGGGCAAGATCTAGACTGAGGGTGGATGGTGTAGCTCCTCGAATCTGCACTCGCGCAGAGCAGCTTGTGCAACTCTGGCCTTGTAGACAGGGGCATTGTCGTGTAGGAGCAGGACAGCGCGTGTCAACTTGCCGCGCCGCTTCTGGCGGATGCACTTTTTCAATCCAGCAGGTTCCTCGGTGTATATTGGCCTGTGATGGTCCTTCTACGAGGCGCATAGTCTACCATCAACACTCCCTCAGAATCCCAGAATATAGTGGCCATGATCTTCCCGGCTGAGGGTTGGGTCCGGAACTTCATGGGGGTCGGAGAGCCCCTGTGCTTCCAGGCCATGCTTTCGAGCTTGGTCTCGGGATACCATTGATGTACCCACGTTTCATCTCCTGTCACTATGCGTGACTCGAATCCCGACGGGTCTTGGTTGTACAGGAGCAGCAGCTCCTCCGAACTTTGACGACGTTGAAGTCGATCATGGGGCGTGAGGTTTCGTGAGGTTTCTAGGGACCCAACGGGCAGAGACCTTGGCCATGGCCAAATTGTCGTGGATGATGTTGATAACACTTCCATTTGATATTCTAAGTTCTCGCTCGATTTCTTCGACCTTCACCCGTCGAGTTTCGAGAATCATCCTCTCCACAGGGGCCACATTGTCCTCGTTAGGCACGTCTGACGGGCGTCCTGAACGGGGGGTCACCTTCAAGGGACTCACGACCATGGCGGAACTTCCTATTCCAGCGAGCAATGGTTGCATAGGAAGGGGCGGTGTCGGTGTACACTATAACCATGCGTTCATGGATCTCTTTTGCATTCTTGCCTTCCTTGCTCAAAAGTTGACCACTGCGCGGTGCTCAACCTTCTCCATCGTTGAAAGATTTGTGAAGGAAGATCTGCGATCAGCTACTGCTTCTTAAATAGACGAGGCAGGAGCGTGCAGCTGCAGGTCCTGACTTGTCATAACTTGTCCTAACACCCCCACAAACAGCCATCCCCCTTCCTCTGTTTTACCCTACCGATTCGGTTAACTTATTGACGGCCCCTCGTAATATCTCGTGAAAATCAGTGGGATGGTTAAATCGAATATTAGGAAAGTACTAAACCCGGAGGATGGTTAAGTCGAATATTAGGAGAGTACTAAACCAGGAGGATGGTTAAATCGAATATTAGGAGAGTACTAAACCAGGAGGATGGTTAGATCGAATATTTGGAGAGTACTAAATCTAGAGGATGGTTAAATCTAATATTAGGAGAGTACTAAACCAAGAGGATGGTTAAATCGAATATTAGGAGAGTACTAAACCAGGGGATGGTTAAATCGAATATTAGGAGAGTAATAAACCAGGGGGTGGTTAAATCGAATATTAGGAGAGTACTAAACCAGGGGGAATGATTAAATCGAAAATTAGGAGAGTACTAAACCAGGGGGGATGGTTAAATCCAATATTAGGAGAGTAGTAAACCAGATGGATGGTTAACTCGAATATTAGAAGAGTAATAAACCAGGAAGGGGTTAAATCGAATATTAGGAGAGTACTAAACTAGGGAAATGATTAAATCGAAAATTAGGAGAGTACTATAGCAGGGAGGGTGGTTAAATCGAATATTAGGAGAGTACTAAACCAGGAAGGGGTTAAATTAAATATTAGGAGAGTACTAAACCAGGAGGATGGTTAAATCGAATATTACGAGAGTACTAAACCATGGTGATAGTTAAATCAAATATTATGACAGTACTAAACCAGTGTGATAGTTAAATCGAATATTAGGAGAATACTAAACCAAGGGGATGGTTAAATCGAATATTAGACGAGTACTAAACGGCACAGTCTGCCGAGCCTTCATCTCACGGTGCCCTTACTCTAGCTACTCCAAGTCGTCCATATTTTCTCTCCTCTCCCCTCTCTCTTTCCTTGATCTCCCTCTTTTACCTTTTCATTCTATCTTTCTCTGTCCGTTTCCATTTTCCTTCCCAATTCCCTTTCCGCTTTCCCATTCACCTTTCGAATATCCCCTATCCCATTACCTCTTTCCATTTTCCACTTCCCCGTCACATTTTCCCTTTTCACATCCCCCATTTTCCATTTCCATTTCTTCATTCTCCCTCCCTCTGTCCCCTTTTCTATTTCACATTCCTCCTTTTCCCTTTCCCCAGTCTCCATTTCACTTTTCCATTTCCATTTTCCCTCTTCCTTTTTAACTTGTCCTATTCTTCTTTCTCCCGTCCTTTTTCCACAGTTACCCTTTGCATTCTCCCTTTTCCCTTGCCACTATCACATTTCCCCTTCCTTTGCCTTTTCCTGTTCCCATTCCACTTCCTCTCCCTCTTTCCCTATCCCCTTCTCTTTTTCTTTCTCCCTCTCCCTTTATGTCCTTCTTACCACAACTCTTCTCTCTCTCTCTCTCTCTTTCTCTTTTCCTATATTTCCCTCTCTCTTTTCTTTTATATCCCCCTCTCTCTCTCTCTCTTTTTCTTACCGAATACAGTATATATTAACTATTTAGTTGCGTCATTGTAATTATTAACCAGAGGCGCTAACCATTCAAATGAATATTTTAGAGTCAGGTTTCACCTGCATAAAATTAACATGCTTAAATTTTTGATTTAATTTGGATCACCGGGGTAGAACCCCTCGCTGCGAACCAACTTTCGAAGTTTATAATAGACAGCTTTATAGCATCGCTACTATTTCCTGTACATCCGTTTATGACACAAAACGTGTCAAATATTTATTAATAAACTATAATTTTGCATTTACATTTCACATTAGTATTCATCATTTATGGGATTAATCAGTCTAGTATCGAATAATGGTGCAAAATCTTAACTTGTTCAAGCCTAAAAATGTTTAACAATTTGAAGATTCATTTGTTTGCGCCTCCAAAACTCAGATTGATAATTCTTCCATTGTAAACTTTGGACACAGAGGAAAAATGAATATATTCGATAAAAAATTTAACTATATTTGATTTAATCTGAACTACATTATATTTAATTGAAATATTAATAAATAACATCGTCAATGTGATTTCCACCATTTGTGATGCAATGTTCGCTGCCCTTTTGGAGATTCACCCGATAAATCCGATGTGTTAACTCCAAATTTCAGTCAATTTGAGCACGGTCATTTATTTTGCTCTGTTTTCTGAGGTGTCTGATATGTTTATTAGTGCACCTCTTTTAGCATACCTCCGAAAAGAACTCAACGGTGGTAAGATCTTGTGAACGAGGAGACCATTGGATAGTTTTTATGTGTCCGGACATTAGGGACACCGTGTAAAGGAACTTGTTGCTAATGTGTTTTAGTATAGAATTGCACACAAAGTTTTAGTCTGATAAATATCATTCAGTAGCCATCGAGAAAACATAGTGTACGCAATATAAATATCATTAAATACAAAAATCAATCGAATATCCGTTTCTCAATATACGTACATTAGAAATAATTATAAATAATTTAATTTGAACAGTAGGTCTTGTATTCCTATATAGCAAAATTGGCAACGCACTTTCGATTTTAGGGACACATTAAGAGAACGAATTTGTCCCTGACCCCTTTGGAGGTCGAACATGATAAATGACTTAATGGCAACCTACCCCTAAATTAATTAAAAAACGGATATTAACCATTTTAGGGATAAATAACCGAGATAAGGGAAGCAGGTGTAGGTCAGAATTAACCGAGAAAGTGCGTGACCAAAACAGAACTGCCTCAACTAACCTCATTTTATTTTTGCGATATTACAGGATCAATGAACCCTGCAATTGAGGGCGTCGTCCTCTAAAAGTCATCGGCTCTAAACAGTGCCAGATTTAGTGTGCTAGTCGCCCATAAGCTATGGAAGTTTTACCGCCCTCTCTTCAAGCCCATATGATTTGTTAAAACTTATGGTCTAGAAGGAAGCAAAAGCATGATTTGACATAGACGCAGTGATTTATTTATACAGTACATCAAAGAATTCGTGATGGGTAATGTCATTGGCACATAGTTCAGTTATTCACTACAATGAGGATATCCATAATTAAACATTGTTACAAAGTTTAGAGAGTTTTCAAGCGTGACTTTTGCTTAGCAAACAGGTTAATAACATTATCATAATCCAGGAATTTGGTGAGATCACACTCAATTGCAAGTATGGCAAGACGTTTAAATTTTATTGACATAATGTTAACCTCAGGTAGTTTTATCCTTCTTAAATAAGAAAATGACCGTTTTGCACTATAGTTGCTTGTCAGTGTACAAAGGAAAATTCTTAGAGCAATGGTAACATTTAGATAAACAGGCCCCAGCTTATTTGTGAAGATATATTCTGCCAAGCCACTAATGTGTTGATGGGTGTTTCAATTTGCGGCAAGTGTGCATGCAAGAGCATGGCTTGATCTACAATGCTTTGTTCGATGTCACAGTCACAGTGCTTGACTCCTCAGGTCCTCTTTTGAACTGTAGTAATTTTTCAAAGAAAGAGAAGTAGTCAAAGAATGACCTATAAGCTACTGCTCACGTTTCGATTTCAGACTAACAATTATGACAAGGAAGCAATTAATGCGAAATTCATCCCATGTACTGAGTATGGGTTGGTCTGATTGTTTTTAACCAAATGGAAGTTTCCTTTTAATTTTTCTAGAAGTAGGGTGATCACATTCATCCTGTCCAGAAAAGGCTTTGCCTTCTCCCTCATATTTATCAAAATCGTCTCTGCATTCGTCTGCAAATGTAATGTGATTGTTATAGAGAGAAACCATATTGTCCCTATCCACTCTCGCACTCTGTAAGCATGCAGCTGCTTTAAATCTATCCAGAATTGGGTTTCACAATGTGACCATAATAGCAGTTTCAAGCCTGTCTATATAGTTTGCCAGTGATGCATCCTTACTTCGTGTGACTGTTTTTTGTGACATATCATCTGCTATGGCTAGCAGAGCTTGAATGATTTCTTTCCATGAATTTCTTAAACATGTAACAGCCTTTTCCCTAGCAGACTATCTTGTAGTTGATAAAGTTTTCACAACTGTTCTCTTCTTCAGGTATGAAAGCAGAACTTCCCATCTATGAGTGGAGGCAGAGAAGTTGTACAATGTTTGGATGGTACCAAAGAAGGAGACAGCTTCTGTACAGCTCTCAGCTGCACATGTTCCTACAAGATTCAGAGAATGAGCAGAGCATGGAATGTAAACTGCTAACTTATTAACATCTTTAATTCGAGACTGCAGCCTTGAATAATGGCCTGACATATTCGAGGCATTATCATAGGAATGTCCCCTACAATTCTGGATACCAATATCATTTATTCAGGCATTTAAGTCACAGTATTATACAACTCCTCTGCTTTATGGTCAGGGTTCTTGATGAAGCCAAGAAATCTCTCTGTTGGATGACCATCATGGTGTACATATCTAATGATCAATGACAGCTGATCTAGGCGTGAAGTGTCTGGTGTAGAATCTACACAAATTTAGTAATACTTTTCAGTCCTCACTTCGTTAAAAATAACCTTGATCATTTCTTTTGCCATGATATCTATGAACTCATTACTAGTTGCTTTGGACAAGTAACTAACTTTCCCTGAACCATTATCGCCATATCGTTTGATGTGTTCAGCAAGGAAGGGATTAAATTCAGAAATGAGCTCTAACACAATTAAATAATTCACATTAAAAGGTAAATTAGGTCATCAAAAATGTTCACTGGTGCCTCTGAACGCTAATCCCCTGGAAAAGAGAGCTTCCATAACAGCAACTACACTCTTCAAATCTTCTCTCCAATATTGCTTCTTTTTTTGTTGCTCATCAATCAGTTGTTTATCAAATCTGTTCCTTAAGGCAGATCTTTTTCTAAGCAAAAAAACATTATCCTTAAGAACTTGTGAATCTTCGTGTTCTTTTAAACGTTTTTTTTTGCGTTTTACCACTCACAGAATCCTGAACATGAAGAAAACTGACATGTACCACCAAACAGGCGACAAGGTGTTCAAAACACTGCTCCAGTTTTCTTTGAATATGTCAGCCAGATCCTGTGACTGACTTCACCATTCTTCAGTTTCTGATAGAAAAATGATTTGGACATATATCTTGTCTAATCATAAAACTTTCATGCTGATGGTGCAAAATATGCTACAGAATTCCGAGGAACTCCGTTGGAAGCAATATGATCTATTAATTCATTGTTTATTTCCCATTCAGCTTGATCATCAGATGTTAGACTTTTTTAAGGGATACCTCTTTCACCTCTTTCTCACTGTTTTGCTCGGCACCAAATTCATCAGATTCAAATTCATCTTTTATTTCTAGTATATCTTCTGAATCTACATCATTGATGGGATTATACTGATTAGCAGTGGACTGACAAGGAGTGAAGAAAGTATCTAACATTGGTGTACTGGCCAATTGTTCTTCCAGACGCCTTTCTTCTTTCTTGGTAAGTTCTCTGTAGGCGTCCACTGAGTTTTTTTCTTTTTTTTTGCGACATCTTTAATCTACGAAGAAAAACAAAAACACAAACCACAAGGAAATAACTGTCAAAAAAGTGCTAATGGCGCCACCAAAACCGGGAAAGTTGAAAATAACAAAATACTATATAGTTTATGGTTTTAAAACAACCACACACTATAATAATGAATTATTTATGGAGTACAGTTTACATAAACTCATAAATGGAAATGGATATAATTTTTAAGTGAAGTTTAATTTTATAAGAAATAGAAAAAAAAATTATTTAATAAATGTAGAAAAATTGATATAGTTATTGGATTGAAATAATGATGACCTTGAACTTGAATTGGCAAAAGTAAGTCAAGGATAAATGTATACGATTAGGTTACAGCAACTGACTATACAAAAGAAAGAGTAAGAATTTAAGTGACAACCTATTTCTCTTTCATAGATCTGAAAATAAAATAAAGAGAATTACCCTTTATGAATATTACAAAGTTAGGGAATAATAAAAATAAAATACAAAAATAATGTATTCTTCTGAAAACAATGTGGGAAAACATCCCCAGAGGGAAGAACTTCCGTTGTTCTCTCTTCTCTCCCCTTCAAACTCCTACCCCTCATATAATAATAATAATAATAATAGAGACTATTCGTATGACGTTCTCCAATGGCACGGGCCTTCCCAGAGTGACTGTCTACAGACTGAGGTAAGACTTGAAAGAAGAAATGAGTTTTCAAGGCATGCTTGAAGGTGCCAAGGGAGGGGCGTGAACGTATAATATCTAGCAGCTCACTTCCCATTAAGAGGAAAATATTGGGAAGATGCATACTTTATTTACTGTCAGAGGGCTGCGAAACGCAAAAATTGTATTCTAGAAATTTGAGATAAAGATTTTATCTATCTCCGTGCATACACAAATAAACATCTTGTACAGTAAGCTCCGTCCAAACCGTGTCATTGGTCGACAGTGGGCCACAACCACGGGCTTTCGATACATTATATACAGCTCTGGGTAGAGCCTAGAGCAGTTTTTAACTTAACGACCTACACCGCACGATCCAAATGACTCCAATCAACTTGGAACTGCAGAGTAGAGCCCGCAAAATCTGGGAAAAAGTACCACGACTCATGACGGACGAGACCAGGCAAAGACACATAGACATTCCGCCAGAAGACAGAAACAGAAGAAGACTAGACTTCATCAGCAGTAAAGCGCAGACCAAAAGACAGGAAGAACCGATATACACATAGGACTTTACTACGACAAACAATAAACGTCGCAAAGATCACCCCACGAACAGAACATTTTCATAAAAACACACAAACATACAGCGAGAAGAACAAGAGAGACACAGAAAACACCTACAAAGGCTTGAATGCTAAAAGAAGAAATATAATAAACCACAAGGAACAAACTAATAACACAAACAGTAAAAACACAAAAACAGAAAAAACACAAATGAACACGCAAAATAACCATAAACCAAGAAGAACACAACAAAGAAACAAAAAAAGAGTACGCAAAAGATCACGAATATTACGATAGGACACTGAGAAACAACATCAAACTCAAATAACGCCTGCAATTCCCTATCACCAGGGAATTCCCCCCCCCCCTCTATCCTTTTCATCAGGGAAATCTATCCCTACCTATCTATCTTCCACTATTATATACATATATGCATATGTGATTGCAGTTGCAATCATATATGTGTGTATGTATTTTCCTTTTCACTACTTTTTATATCCAAGTCCAATTCCTAGAGCAGTAATATGAGGACATTTGGCTGATAAACACTATTCCTCAGAAGACACAGGTGACCCTATATGGCACGAAAGAGCACTACATGCAAATATATGATCACATACTCAACCTACAATACCCAGCACCCATAAGACTTACATACAAACCCACAACAAAAATACTCGGGGCAACATTTGAAAAATACTTACGCTTTCACACACACTAAAACAACAACAAGCCAAAGCCAAACACATAAACAATATACTGAAGAGGTTCTAAACCGGCAGTAAAAAAAATGCAGCTACATCCGTTCGAAACACTCGTCAGGTCATATAATTGCATACGCACCAATTACACTAATGGCCACAAGGCCCACATGGCAGAGGAGCGCACAGCGCATTCTGAACTCTGCTCTGAAGCGCGCCTGTCGCTCTCTCTTGTACACGAGAATGTCGAAACTGCACAACACAAATAAACTCGCACCAATAAACGTTTACACGGCAACTGGGGAAAATCGAGAGAGTCCCCATAACAAATTAACAACCACGTTCATCATATACAATACGCTGCTGCTTGGGTGCGCAAATCCCAGCAGCACAACACCACCAGCCACCTGAACCATTATACACCTAATAGCAGCATCACGAGACGTTTTCCTTGAATCTTGCAGACACCGTCGCGCCGAAGTGTTCGTGACTCTAAGCCGCCACGTTTCGGCGATCTAGGCAAGCCCGTCGAACAATCGAGGAGTCCGTCCCTAGCCGACTCTCCAGCCTCGCCAATCAAACCCCGCATTTTCGAACAACACACCAACATACACCTCGCACCGGTGTATATATAGCATCCGGCCTATCTCTCCTCTTCAACTGCTAGTTTGCTGCAACTTGATGACAGCAATCCCTCTACTTTTCTTTGTATTCTTATCTCCTCCTCCTCCTCCGAGGGCAGTAGAGTCAGGAGAGAGTAAAGGATAGTCAGTCGATGAGACAGTCAGGTAGTCAGAAGGAGAGTCGGAAATAGGCTCATATATTAGTAGGTCTGCCTCAAATACCCAACACAAGTTTAGTCAAATTCTTCCTGCCTAAGCCTACCGAGTCCTCCGCCCAATAAAGTCTTTTGAATCCGCCTCCCGAGATTATTTTTTCTGAGAGCAATCCAACTGGTCCTCTTACCCAGCCTACGTCACTAAAACCAAGCAAGAGGATGATCTCCCCAACAATTAGAGTCAGCCCAAGGTCAGCGCCCGTTAACCGAATACCCCTATAGCGCTACGTCGAAGTTAAGTAACATTGGGGGAGGTAAGTACTTGGATGGGAAACAACCGTGTCGACCTCCACCGGTAAACTGGTAATCAGCAACGTATAGGCCAACTGCCAACCAATAACCAACGACATCCAACGTGCCATTACTTACTAACCTATAGACTAGGTGCCATAACTAGTGACCGTCTGACCGGTTATAGAGGCATGGTGTTCCAGGGACCATCGGTTGAGAACCGCTGCTCTTTCTCACCAGTGTAGTAATCCTATCCACTAAGGGCAGAAGAGGAGAGAGAAAAACAGAAAATGAAAGCGGTGGAGGCGAATATAAATAAAGCTACTATGTTGTCAGCTGCGGGTCATAGGCGATTAATTATAACAGTACACATGCGATATATAAACAGAGGCGTTAGGTGGCGAAACCCGCTCTCTCTCTCTCTCTCTCTCTCTCTCTCTATAGTAATAATAATCCCATGAATAGTTCGATTTGGATCGGGTGTGGGGAGTTAACAGGCATCAAAGAGGGAAACCGATGGGTCATCATGAATGTGTGGTTTAGGATAAATGTTCGCCAAGTGGATTAAGTTAGGCCCGGAATTAAGTTAAATTTTGAGTGTGTTCTGCTGTATGATTGTGTACGTTTTTCTAAAGCGTTTTTCCATTATCTGTATGATATTTCGCTCGTTATTCATTGACCGTGAAGGTTGCACTCATTCCGTTTCTTAGATAAAAATGGTTAAATAAGGAAAAGTGAAAATGTAGAGGAGATAAATGAACTTAAAGGCTGAAGGATGAATGTGACTCTGGACCCCTGAATTGGTTTATAAACCTTCCTTTCCTCCCCTGAGTTTGGAAAATAAACTAGGCCCCATGGCTTCTTGAATAGGGAGGGGGGAATCAAGGGATGCGCAACTCTCCTAGACCTAGTGCTCTTTGGGAAGGGAAGAAAGGCCCTTTGTAGAGGGAGGGGGGGGGGTTTAAATGTAAGGGAGGATTTAGATTGGGAAGGTATCATGGTATGAAGGTTTTCTTCGAAAAGGATGATTTCATTTCACGCGAAAATCATGATTACTTTTAAGTTTTCCCGCGATTTTTTCGCGTGGTTTTCCTCAAACCTTTTTTGGCTTAGGCGCGAACAGGCTGCGCTGTTCAATAGAGAATTCGCGCGTTTTTTTTTAGAATTTAACAATGAAAAACGCGAGTTTTTTAGAATTTAGTAATGAAAAACGATTGTCTCCCGCTTGTTATTTTTTTTAAAGTTGGATAGGAAAAAGTTATTTAATGCCAAATATGAGTTTCCTGGCGCACATTCTAAACTTTTCTTTCTTGCCTCTTTGTGTAATGGAAGAAATAAAGTGTTAGATAAAACGTTCCACCCGCCACTTCCGCAGATAACATAAAACAAATTTTGATTATGGGCAATTTAAAAGATTTATGACCGTATACATACATACATTAAGACCTTATTTCGTATATTTGAATCTTTTGTTATTTTGCAAATTTATACCGCTAAAAGACCTAGTCTTGCGAAAATGGGTCAAGATGGAGTCAGCGATAGATACCCCCTCCGCCCCCCCGAATCGCTAATGAAGAAGGGCGACTCCAACTTTTGTCACATGAAGATAAGAGACCCTAAATTTCCAAACGTAGATATAACGACCCCGAGAAAGAGACAATGGATAAAGTACAACCAACCTAATGTTAGGTTAGGTTAGATTTCTCTAATTAAATGAGTAGTGGATTAACAAAAGGGGTAGCACTCTTTTCATACATAGCTAGACATGATCGGGTCTTTATCTAAAGGATTTATCTAGTAAATTAAATTCTAACTTAATAAATCCTAGTCCAATTTCTTTAGCCTGAAGTTAAGCGCCCCCCCCCCCTCAACACTTGGGGTAGACTATCTTCATGAAATTCGAGGCTAGAATTGGGTGTCACTATGAAGCCATGTTTCTGTGATCTTTATTATGTTGACATGTTTATAATGGTCACTAAATCATGACGCCCCAGGGAGCGAGTGTAGGAGGGGAAGGCGGGGCAATACCCCCTCCTACAACTGAAACCTGGAAGAGTCACAAGAAGTAGTAGTACATCAAAGGATACTGCTAACCATACCAGAGAGGTACTATTTTTGGAAAGCCCAAATATGTAGCATGAGGAAAAACATAGCACAGATGAAGGTTCTTCCCTCTCACCTCTCCCACCCGCCTTTGTGGGCACAGAAACCGGAAAAGATACCTGATTGTCCTGTGAAAAAGGACACAATCAGGAATTTTAATACAAAAGTTGAAATCTAACTTACTTCTATACTCTACTCGACACTACGTTCTATACATATTCATGGATTACATCATCCAGTAAGATTTGAACTGTTTTATAGACAAACTATTCACCAGCTCGGCCGGAAGACGATCCCACGTACCGCATATCTTATATGAGAAGTAGTTCCCGCAAATCCTAGTCTGGAATGAGGGCAAATCCAGCTTGTAACCATGGTTACGAATTTGATTTGTGTTTAACGTGAACATCTTCCTGTAGTCCCCGTTTTCAACACTTCTTAAATCTTTAAAGGTCTCTATTAGCTGGCCTCGAAATCGGCGAGTCTCCAGGGAGAAAAGCCCCGATTCTTGAAGCCGGCGCTGATAACTTTTGTGCCTAAGTGATGGAATTAACTTGGTGGGGCGGAGCTAGACCTGTTCCAGTCTATATATGTCTTCAGGAAGTGTAGGGGACCAGAAGTGAACGGCGTACTCCAGGTGAGGCCTGACTAAAGAGTTGTATAAGTTGAGGACAATCCCTTTGTTTCAGGAGCGAAATTGCCTCTATGTATCCCAATAGTCTTTGTACCTTTTTCTACATCGCCACACTGCCTGGAAAAGTTTAGATCGCTGCTGATTTGCACACCCAAGTCCTTTTCCAGGTCAGTCACCTTCAGAACTCTACCTAACAAGTAGTAGTCTTCTCGATGATTGGCATGACAGATGTGCACGCGCTTCTGACCCCAGGGCTCCAAGAGAAAGTGGGTATCTTTCTCTCTCTCGGGTGAGCTTTTGCTCCTCTTATGTCCGTTCTATCCTTTTCGCGCACACTTAGACAGAATAAAAGGTGAAAGAGGGCATTACACGTTCTAAAATAGATAGATAAATAGCAAATCCTGAAACTTATTTCGTAGCATCGAAAAGGACTTCTAGCGTTTTTAGGACTTTGGTTTTAATTTTTGGTTTGGTCGGTTTTCTCTATGGCCCATGTCGTGATTATTTTCGGGGTGGTTAAGATGGGGTTTTAAAGGGTGTCTTAAAGATGGGTCTAATTCGTTTGAAGGTCACCACCGAATTTCGCTTTGCCTCTGGCGTTAAAATGGATTCCATCTTGAATGAATTTTTGGTTATTTTTTGCAAAGGTGGAAAAGAAGGTCTTCAAATTTGATTCCTTTGTCATTGTAACTCTTTTATTTTTCAATTTACTCACCAAGTTACATTTGGAATACGGCAATTGGGTATGGGCAGTGCAATTCTTGAAAGAATACGTACTACTATTCCATACTCTGTTTTTCCTCTCTATATTTTTTGGTCAACTGTTCAGATTCTAGTATTATCAGTTTTATTGCAGCCTCTTTATTCATAACAAGGTCAACAGACCTAAGTCGAGTACTCTCAATTATTCTGACTTATGACCTTATGCCTTCAAGACTTTTAATAATTCCTGGAATAAGCTTGGGAGGACGTTGGCAATTATATCATTCGAAAGAGAATGTAAATCAACATAAGGGTTTCAAATTTCGTTAGAATCAGCCAAATAGTTACGATGTTATTGCCGAAGAACTCATTGAAAAGTAAAATGGTTACCATCCGACCGTCGACCTACGAACCGACATAGTAATTCATGGAGTCGCGTCCGCGTGACTAAAAATATAGTTTATTCCAAAATGGATAAATAATGGGAGATTCCAAATCTTCCATAACGTTCTTAAGTAATCTCACTTAGGAGGTAACACCTAGTCTTCTTTCTCGTTGCAATTATTATTCTATCCCGAATGTGGTGCCTTCTCCACCCTTAATTTCTTAACTGGCATAAAGAGAGCCCCATTTTATACCCCAGAGTTAAACGCCGATACAATAACATAAGAAAAGGAGTCTACAAAAGAATAATCAATAACATATAGGAGGCAGCTCCTGTTCTCCTCCTCAAGTTCAGTCTCACCTACCATCATCATCCATAAAATATCCAGTCTGTTCTTAAAACTCCACACGGAGGACGCTTCTCTCATCTGACAGCTGAACTTATTTCATTTATCTACCACTCGATTTGTAAAGTAATTTCTACCGATCTCATTCCTAAATCTAAACTTGTCAAGCTCAAACCCGTTGCTACATGTCCTATCCTGTTTACTACAAATAAGAACCTCACCAATGACTCGTCTCCCCTATTATAACCCTTTAGCCACTCGAATACCTCAATTAGGTCCCTTCGGACTCTTCTTTTTCTAACGTATGTAGATTTAATCTCTTTAGTTTCCTAAACCTTTCGCCATAAG
This sequence comes from Ceratothoa steindachneri, assembly GCA_963969495.1. Classification (NCBI taxonomy): domain Eukaryota; kingdom Metazoa; phylum Arthropoda; class Malacostraca; order Isopoda; family Cymothoidae; genus Ceratothoa; species Ceratothoa steindachneri. The sequence goes on along the minus strand of OZ018330.1, from coordinate 53,722,027 downwards.
TTAATCTCCTCAACCCATGAATCATAATAGTCATCCTTCTTTGTACAGCCTCAACCAAACCAATATCCATCCTATAATGCGGTGACCAAAATTGCACGGCAGACTGAAATTGCTGATTCGATTCAGAATAAAATTGTTCTCTTCTTTGGAGATTTTAACTGCCCAAATATTGATTGGTAAAGCAATATAACTAATGCAGCAGATCATGATTCACTTGATTTTATGAATGAAACCTACTGACTCATTGGTTTAAGGGGCCAAGGTTTCCAATACATTAGACCTACTAATCACAATTGAGGATGATCTTGTAAATAATTTAGATATTGGTGAACTAGTGGGAACTAGCAACCATAACTTAATTAGGTTTGATGTCAGAACTCCTGTAACCATCAGGGAAGAAGTAATTTGAAAATTTGATCCCAGGAATGGTAGTTTGACAGCATCATACATATGTCGAAAGTTAGGCCTGCAGTATGGGACAACATACACGAAATATGGTTTTTATTTCAACAAAAAGTAAATTAAATTTGTACACTATAGAACGGTCACACGTTCACTAAAGTGGTTCTCTAGTGAGCTAAAAAAAATGACAAGAAAATGGAATAAGACCGTCAAGTTGTCAAAAATCCCGCCTCAGACAAAAGCTAATGGGCATATAAAGGAGGGTGCGAAAGTCTTGTCTGCCCAGGTTAATATTGTTTAAATTTTCTCTTCCAGAGGACTGACACGAGCTCCTACAGTTTGGAAGAGAGGCTGATCGCAAGTGTATCGGTACATGATCGTGCGCATTCTACCAAGAGCATAGAAGATGTGCGACATGACTCTCACTACAAGATTCAGGAGACTAGCCCCTACGAAGATGAATATAGTGCGTTGGGAACATTAACTGTTACTGACAGTATCGGTTTATATAGCTTTACCTCTCAAACAAATCAATAAAAATTTCTTTGTAATGTATTCATCATTCCCTTGTTATTCCCTATTACCTCCTCCTTCACCTGGTCTTCCTTCCCTCTTCCATTTTTTACAAAAATAAAAGAGTAATCTCCTGCTGTGGAATAGAAAAGTACATCTCCTTATCCTTGGACACAAGCAAACTACGATGGTAATTAATCAGGGTTTACATAAATTTAAATGACCCTAATTATATGCATTATAGTCAACCAGTGGGTGATACCCAGACTATGTAAAGTACTAGTGTAAATATGATTACAAATTGATTGGGTAGTTTTGGTTTAATTAGAAAAAAACGAGTAGTGTTTAGTAGGTTTGGTTAGGTTGTTTGGGTATATTCATCTTTAGTTGACGACGGAGAGGATTATTCAATGCGGGGTCTTTTTCGGAACAAGTTAGGCAGCGATTAGGTATTCGAGGCTATCGCGAAGTTAGAGGCTAGGCTAAGGTTATGTTAGGTTAGTTTAGGACAGCGAATTTGCCGTCGGCGCTGTAATAAGCGTGAATGCAATTTCAGGGTTGGATTGAGAAAAGACACTTGGTGAGAAGAATCAAAAATATCTTTTGAGACAATCTTATTTCATGCATCATGGTGCAAAGTCTGGATAACTACCGTTTTTTTGTTTTAAAGAGCTTAAAATGTGAACAAAAGGCATAAAGGATTGAGAAAACTTTCTGCGAGAAGTTTGCGCCAGTTCCTTGTTCTAAAAACTAACCTACATATAGGCTGTACTCACCTACGAACCCCGCGATAGCCTTGAACGCTTAATTCGCTGCCGAAAAGATATCCTTTGTTGGTGTTTAAGATTATTAGATGAAAATGAATTTTTGGATACCTAACCTAAAATTCACCTACCCAAACAAGTTAGGTTAACCACCTCAAGATAAGGCATCCTGCGAAAGCTTAGGGTCGCTTATCTTCAGGCGCTCCGATCTGTCCCTAGAATATATGTACAGGATCACCTCTCTTAACCTCACCTCCTGAAGAGCCTACTTTTACAAACTCCTGTGCTAAATGCTTATCTTGTTCTTCATTTTTTAGTCGCGTGCGAGTCTATTCACGGGCAACTCTACATCTCACTATGTCGGTCGGTCCTTGTTTTGCTTTTTCTTTGTAATAAAATTGTAACTATTCTGCCGATTTTAACGAAATTTGAAACCCTTATGTTGTTTTACATTCTCTTTCGAATAATTTAATTGCCAAAGTCCTCCTAAGGTTAGCTCGGGAATGATTTTGTATTGGCAATAATTATTCTCTTTCGAATGATAGAATTGCCAATGTCTTCCCAAGGTTAGTCCGGGAATTAATGAAACTTTTGAAGGTCGTAAGGTCATAAATCAGAACAAGCGAGGGTACGCAACTTTTTGGTCAGCAGACCTTGTTATAAAAGAAATAAATCTGAAAAAAACTCCTCACTCCCTCCACAATACCCCGAAAGCACGGTGAAATGTTATAAAGGCGTATATGAGATCGCATCAAAACAAAAAAAAAGACCCTTTATGAGTAAAAAATACAGTTGGATTTCAATGAGTAAAATTCAGAGAATGACGATTGTAAATATTTGGCCATTCAAAGAAGCGCACGCGAAGTCGTCTAACGCACCGTTGGAATTCAAACGCATAAAAAGACTCCAAAATGTGGGTACAGTGACACTTTTAATAATTTTATGGCGGGAGGGAGCCCGGACTGAGGTGTCAATACGTGCTAACCACTCTTGAAGGATGGTAAAGAAAGTGGCAAAGTTAATGGAAGAGAACATGCGTAGAAAACGTTTTCTGTTACCTACTCCTTAACTTATATGAAGTGGGCGGGTGTACCGTGGTAGCCGTCCAGTTAATTTGATTATTGATGCGCTCCGACTTCACATTTTATGCGAGAATAATATGAGGTTGACGATGAAAATGGAATGCAGCTATAGGGATTTAACTGATCCTGAATCCGGATCCGGATCCGGAATAGGATTCGCCCACAAATCTAATATGTCCACGAAATTTAATAGAAATATTTCAATAACTGATTTCTTGTACACAACTATACACTAATGATCACATATACCTCCGCCAAATCTTTTGACCAAACTGAATAAAGGCAAAAGCGCTCGGAATCACATTTTCATTTTCCTGTACATAATTTACATACTTGGTCTCGCACGATTAATGTGAGTTTCTTACCCCATAAGGTAAATTAAGGATTATTATCAAAACCTGAATAAAGAATAAATAATACAAGGGCAAGAACAGTAAATAATATTAAAAATATATAAGTATATAATCGGGCATTCAATATACTTTAAACCCTTTTTGATAGCTAAAACATAAACAAATATTTATACAACTATATATATATATATATATATATATATATATATATATATATATATATATTATTTTTTAAGGCCTTAAAACACCGTAAAAGAGGAATAAATAATATCGAAACATGTTTCGTTTTATTTATATATCATAACAGCAACATAATTACAGAGGTGAAATGAAAAGCACACCGGGGCCTATCAAAGGGCATTTGGTCATTTAGGTCAATCAACCCCATACCATTAAGATAAAATATTAAACACTGCCCCCACCCACCCCTTCCACCCAACATCCTTCTATTACTTAAGTCTACAAGATTGCCAAAGAATACCGCTATTAATTTATCAGAAATCAAGGCTTATCAAAATGTTTAATTATCCTACTACAATACAAACTAATAATACATTACAATATTTACAACTCACACACCCAAAGTAAAACTGAAACAAACACTAATCTTACTTCCATATCTATTTGTTTAACCATACATTGAAAATTTTTGAATTAGAAATGTTTATCGCAATGCTGCTGTAATTCATTCCATTCATTGCTAGTAGGTTTCTTTGCAAGCAGTCGCCCTAAGCCTACTATTATTATCCATTAAACTCATATAACTTCCTTGTATCCAAATTATCCAGGCCAGAAAAAAAACGAGGTCTGCTGACCAAAAGTGGCGTGATCTCACTTATACTGATTTATAACCTTACGACCTTCAAAACTTTCAATAATTCCCAGACTAAACTTTGGAGGACCTTGATAATTATATCATTCGGAAGAGAATGTAAAACAACATAAGGGTTTCAAATTTCGTTAGAATCGGCCCAATGGTTATGATGTTATTACTAAAAGAAAAAGTAAAACGGGGACCGACTAACCTACATAGTGAGATGTAGAGTCGCCCGCGACTAAAAACAAAATAGATTGTTCATAGTCTACCTCACATACCTTTCAAATACCAACTCCACATAACCATTTCTGGATGGAATTCGCGGAGACGGTTAATTTATTTATTTAAATTAGTTGTGTTATTTGTTTTGACGTAGTGTACATGTTAATAGCTCAATGCAAATGGAAGTTGTTTTTTTTAAGAAAACTACTCTTTTTTATTGATCACAAGTACACGGAGAGAGAGAGAGCGAGAGAGCTACAAGGAGCTACAAGGAAGAAGAGTACCCTAGAAGACCTTACGGTCCATACAAGGAGGGTACTTTTGGCGCAATCTTCGAAGGTGTCCGTTGGCAACCTCGAAGATCACTCGCGAGGATATTAACGATGATTTCGCAAGACTTTATCTAGTCTTGAATTGAACTGGTCAACAGATTCACTGTTGATAACTTCCGTCGGAAGTGCGTTCCAACTACCACAGATACTGTATGTGAAGAATTTCCCACACAGATCATTGTGGTATCGCTTCAGTTCAAGTTTAAAGCCGTGATTTCTTGTTCTCCTCTCGCTGAGCTGGAAAATACCCCCCGTAGTCCAGTCTGTCGAAGCCTCGAAGTATTTTAAACACTTCGATAAGCTGACCACGTAGTCATAACTCATATGCCTGATAGAGGAAATCAGTTTGGTTTCCCTGGTTTGAACGCGTTCCAATCTCTCGATGTCCTTTCTAAACGAAGAGAGAGAGAGAGAGAGAGAGGCAGGGTATATATATATATACATACATAAAAAAACATGTAGTGAATATTTATAAAGATTAGCCTGCACCGACAAATGGTTACGTGATTCCTATCCAGAAGGTGATAAACGATTTAATGACAACTTTGAACAAGAATCTTCCTCTCAAGAGATTAAACTTTGGGAGATATTCAATTAAAACTGCCTCGAGAAAGATGTGAAGAAATGTTTAACAAAAATATAATTGTCAATAAAGTCACTTATTAGGAAACATGTAAGTATAGCTGCTAATAATAACGTTTAATGCAAAACGACTCCTTTATGATGTCATGTTCAATATACAATGGAACTTTGGTTTGCATCGACCTTCACTTTTGTAACATTTTATTTTCGTCCACCCCTTTTTGATGAAAATTGCTCTTCTTTTCGTCCCAAAATTTTGTATTTGTTTCTCCCCAAAACTTTCTTTTGAAAAGGACTTTGAAGTGACTTTCAATTCTAATCTTTCTCTCGGTGACTTTTGAAAAAGGTCATTTTAACATTCTGCCTTGTGTGAATATTGTAGTGAACACCTGATAAGAAGTTTGAATAAGAAATTGCACTTGGCTTGGTTGAATTCGTTACCTGAGTGTGTGGTAAGAAATAACTTAGATGTTGAGTGAGAGCCAGTGGTAGAGGAAACTGTCTCCCTAGGCACTCGCCATGGGGTTCAACTAACCTAGGTCCTTTACGAACAAAAGGACCTTCACACGTAGCAAAGAGGAATTGCAAATGAAAATTTCTTGACTAGATGAAGATAAAGAGGGTCGGGGAGGAGTTTCACAAAGCCAGAGTTCCACTGCTGAACTTGGAAGACTGAGTTGCAAGGTTTAGTGGAAAAGTGACACCTTGTTATTACTAAGATGAGCGAGAAAATTAACTATTTTAATCGAAATGTCATTGACAACTTTAGAAAAATTCTGAAAAGGAAAAACCAGAAAACATAGGGTAAGTTCTTTCTTATGACTAACATAAATATACGAGAATTTATATTTCCTGATGTTTTGGTGGAGAGTGAGTCTCGCCTTCCAAATAGCCACTCTCTTCCGATCATTCCACCTCTGCACCTTCAATTTGTACCAATATCCCTAATCAGAAAAGTTCTGGTTTCCCGATTTATTCAAATGAAACCACTTCGTAGAACTTCCTCTATTTTACCTTTTTTTCTATCAGTTTAGCAGGAATTTCCCCCAACTCCAAGCCTTTGGTCTCTCATAGCTTCACTCCTCAACTCAACTCAATTCGATTCATAGGCTACCCAGCAGCAACATCTCCTCGGAAAAGTTAAATTGACTTTTAATTTTATGATCTTAGGTACCAATACTCTGTCTCCTATTCGCTTCCCTTTTCTTTGTCTCATCCTCACTTTCTTTTTAGTTTTCCTTACGTGCCATTACCCTTTCATACTCTGAATCCAGCTAAGCTTTGTTGCTAGGCCTGATCTGGCTTAAGCTTGTGCCATTCTTATCATATAACATTTGCGTACAGGCAAATTATGCAGTAGGTAACGTGTACATTGTATGTAGTTGCCGTTGTAACATAGATTACACACTCACAAGTGGGTAAAAATCTTCAGGAACTCTGATTACAAAAATGTGGGCTAAAATAACCACTTGAAATTATGAGGGTTGTTAGATTTATCTGAATAAAGTTACGTGCTTGGCGTGGATCCGAACCATCCTCAAAACCTGTCTAATATAGTAGGAAGGTGGTTTCGAGTGTTATAGTAAGAAGGAACCACGCGAGGCTAACCAGAGAAGGAAAATAGAGTAGAAGGAGAGCTTTAATACAAGTTAACTACGCGTAAATGGTAACGAAATGAGTTACTCTACATTTAAGAAACCTACGTACAGGGGATCGGAAGTAACAGGGCTCTATCTATATGTCAGAGAGAAAAGGTTACTCTGCCCCCCCCCCTCCCCCCTAGAACCCAACGTCTACCCGTGGCGCCTGAGAAAAGATGCACCTGCACGCCCAGATAGCTCCAAGGGATCAGCCAGAATTTCGCGAGGTTGGATGACCACGGCGCTCTTATCAAGAATGGTCGGACCAGTCGAACCCAAGGGGCCGCCTCGAAAGAGAATGTAAAAAAAAACCTTTGGGTTTCAAATTTCGATAGAAACGACCAAATAGTTACGATGTTATTGTCAAAAAACTCATTGAAAAGTAAAATGCTTACCACCCCACCCACCGACTACGGATCGACATAGTAACTTATAAAGTCGCATGCAGGCCACTAAAAAAAACAGTGTAGAAGCGTAATATTTATTTACAAGACTAGTTTCGGCATGGAGTTTATCATGCCATCTTCGATCGTTTGTTGAGAATAGACGTAAATAAATATTACTCTCCTACATAGTGTTTTTTTTAACACATATTCGACCCGTTTTGGAATTAAATAAATTATAAGTTCGTGAAAATTAGAGTATAACAAATCAATTTTGCTTCCATTAATCTTTTTTTTATTTTAGCTTTGTGTTTATTCCAGTAAGATTCTATAGGTTGAGTATGGACACCTCATTCTTTATCTACGAAATTTAGCGAAGGTTTACAGTTTTAGGAACGTATCCTAAAGTTGTGGATTTGTTTGTATGCTTTTCATTCGTCGGAGTGAATAGTTGATGATTGCCTCAACCCTTTCAATTATTGGTAACAGGGTGGCAGTATCTTGGCGCTCGACAATTTTCGTGTATTCCAGGGCTGGTATCGTCGATGTATATACAATTCCTCTATGATGATTGGGTTAGTGGAAAAAGCACAATTCGTCAACTTTTAATGTGACACTAGACTCGCCCAGATTAATGGGATTATTTGCAAAATGTTTAGTACTCATCTCACGAAAGAAACCATACAAATCGATCATAATTTTTTTGTGAGGCGTTCAATAACTTAGATGCATTAGTTTCACCAATTTGATCATAGCAATAAAAAAAATGCTTAAGCCCATTTATAAAGGCTCAATTTAGAGTTAAAAAGAAAGAATCCTTTCTAAATGGCAGTATATGTTTATAATTTGTATAATCCTTCTTTTGACACTTCCAAATATATTTATCTAAACTGGAAGCACATTTCTTCCAGTTCCTCACCAAGTTACAATAACCACATTTCATTACGCGCGTAATAAGCTCTTTCTACTTCATCAGAGAAATCACTTGAAGAGAATATTCAATATGTAATGGTTTAATTTCATTTTCGAATACACTCCGATCCATGTTTGTTTAGGGTTTTCACTACTAAATAAATAGCGAAGTTTTAGAGTGATGGATTCAACTAACCACGCTAATATTGAAACTTTCTTATCATAGTTTTTGAAGAGTACCGAGTTGGGCCAAAGGGGAGCGCTATTCTTTCAAAAGCTCCAAGACCCTTATAGACCGCCCTTTAGAGCTGAATACTCACTTATATGTGTACCAAAGATTCGTGAATTGTTTTCCTTTGTTTTATTTTAATGAGCTTAGAGATACATACAGCCACAGATAAAAGAATTCGGACACGGAAATTTTAGGAAATTAGATAAATGCAAGGTCGTAAAGTTTATATGTGCATGTCAATATCAAAATAACATTAAAATAAGTAAAAATAAATAGCAATAAGTTATATATGCCTGAAACAATCAATAAGAATGAAAAAAATAAAAAAATGTCAAAACAGGTAACACAAACTACACATAACAGATAAGCAGACAAAGCTCTGTAAAAAATACAGCAACACCAAACTGATACAGGAAGCTCAGTAGCGTATCGAAAGTTCATTGGCAGTGATGAGAGAAGTGATAGATTTATCTCCGCAGACTGAGGCGGTCCGTTCATCACCATGACATTGTTGCCCCGGAACCACTGTATGGTGGACGCAGACTTGTGACATAGGTCAGTGTCCTGTTGGAAACTCACATTTTGGACATTTCTAGAGAGGTATCTCGCTGAAAGCAGCATGCAATCTCTCAGGCCAGCTTGGTAATTCTCTCAATTCATGGTGTTATTACAAATGATGAGACGATCCACTCCTGAACTTAACATGTAACCATATACAATACAGAGCGGCCACCATACTTTACTGTTGGCACAATGCGTTTCTAACGTAGCCTGGAGTCAAGAACACCAGAAGCGTAGATTCGTCGGACATAAGACATGTCCCCACCTACGCATGATCCAGTTGCGGGGAGCACATGACCAAGCCAGTCCACATCACTTCAATTGAAGGTTGATCGGCGGCTTCTTGCGGGGTTTACATCACTTTAAGCTTTGCAAAGCAGTCTGAGAAGGACTGCTCTGAAGAATGCATTAACCTAGACACCCAATGTCCATTCATGTTGCAACTGGACTACGGTTTAAGTACGACCTCGAAGGCTCATGCGACGCAGAGACCTCTCGTCACGTTCCGTACTAACCTTCTGTCCTATAGAACGAGGTCGGTCTTGGATGTTTCCACTTTCTCAGATTCTCTTCAACACTTTTTCTAAACTGGAATGTGATCCGCCGACTTTCCGGGCGATTTATCGACAGCTAAAACCCTCTTCATGCAGCGTGCGTATCAGACCTCTTTCCACCACGGTATAATTACTTGTTTTTGCCATTAGCATATCGTTATCAGATCATGTTGACATGGAATATCATATTAATCCACCAATATGGTATACTATGAAGACATTTTGAAGGTAACATACTGCGTACTAATACAAGATTTCATATATTTCAATAGCATCGGCATTTGAGATATTTAAAAAAAAAATATTAGGAAGCTTGTACTTTTATTTCACTTTCCAGATGCATTTAGCACATGCATGCAAACATACACCAACATATTCATAAGTATACCCAAGGAAATATTTCACGTGTTCGAAAACCTTTGGCCGCATTTGTAGAGCTCTACATCTACATCAAAGATTCCTGTTAATTTACTCTAAAGTCGCTCAAGGTGAGTCACTCTCTTTCAATTACACATTCACGATATTGTTTAATTTTTTAATGGTCTTGACTGGCGACTGCTATCAAAGTCATAGCCACCAAAATTACTGTCGTAGCCTAAGGCTAGGCTAGTTAAAAATTATAAAAACGCAATGCAAAAAAGAGAAACTTCAAACTACTAAACCTATAACCATAAAAAAAACAAATCCCCAAAAAGTGTAAAAAGGAAGGTCTGTTTCTTCTTCCCGAAGTCCATCGCTTTCTTATAGTGAAATAAGACGGAAATGACAGGAAATTGCCAAGGAAATATGCAAGACTATATCTATCCTTCCTATGGGATTGATCGCTCTAATTATGTTCTCATTTTCTGTGACGATCTTCTGGCTCATTCAATAGACTTTTCATGAGTAATGCATATTCCCAGCGTCGAAAACACTTGCACAATAATATATTAAGATATAATTGTACTTTCAAAATACTGGTCTAGTTGATTTTTAAGCAAGACAACCTGGTTAGCCTGGGAGAGGAATTAAGAGTTAGGATAGCTTTTAGTTTTTGTAGGTCTTCTACAGCTGCAGCATTATAGCAATATCGTGGAGAAGAAAAAGAAGGCTAAAATCGTCAAAGTAGGAACAGGAGAAGAACCGACGTTGAAACTATTGAGGACCATTATTTTTTTGAAGTGCGACTGTTGTCACATTGTTGTCCATGGATCGATCCTTAATTTAAGGTGGAGTCCTTTTATCACCATAAATAATATGAATTTTCAGAAATTTAGCAATATATATTTTAAGAAATGTAGACTCTGTGTGCTCTTCTTCCTCTTCTTTTTCTATTTTTTCCTTCTTGTTATCCTGCTTTCTTCTCCTCAAGGAAAAGATTCGCAAAAATAAAAGATTCTTTGGTTTTCTCATCTCTTACCTTTGAGTTCAGCCATTCTTAATCACTAATTTCTTTTCTTTGTCTTCGTCTTTGTTTGGGATTTAAGTGGGTTTTTTTAGTGCTGCAATCTCCAGTTTCCCGTAAAAAATCAAGAAGAAAGCGAAAATTCAGAAAATAACTAATCTATTATCATGTGTATCTTTCATAGGCATATACGTATGTATATCTATATACATATGTACATACTCGTACATATACAAGGTGTCCTTAAAGTCTGGCTCCATAGGAAATATACAGTAAATTAAAGGTTTAAAAAGGATTTATTAATTTATTTTATATTATGGATCTTATAATTTTGCAGATCTTTGATTTTAGATATTAGATTATACATTTTAAATTTTAGATTTAAAATTAATTTATTTTATATTTTTCAGATCGTTACATTATGGTCGCTAAGCTAACCAGAGCAAAAAGAATCGAGCTGGTTCTTTTATATGCAGAGGATGGTGACACTTCACGTTCGGTTGCAGATACTTTTAATACCAAGTACCCCGAATGGTTTACAATCAACTATAGAACTGTCAGTAAGATCTTCGTCCATTTCAAGGAAACAGGAAGCACCTGTGATCGACCATGAAGTAGTCGAAAAAGAACTTCTACTGATCCCAGAACATCGGCACAGGTAAGAAAGAGATTGTGTGGAGCAAAGGCCCCGTAAGTCAATACGAAAATTATCACAGGAAACAGGTCGATTTAAGAGATCGGTTCAGCTCATTCTAGGCACCAATCATTTCCATGCGTATAAAGTCCAATTAGTCGAGGAATTAGATGGTGATGATCGAGATCGTCGTATGGATTTTTGTGAATGGTTTATGCAGCAAAGGCAGCTGGAAAAACGTATCATGTTTAGTAATGAAGCAATTTTATAACTAAACTGGGATGTCAATAGACATAATGCACGATATTGAGCTACTGATAATCCACATTGGGTAGAGGATGGACGCGCGCAATTCAATCCAAGAGTTATGGTATGGGCAGCTATGTTTGGCGATACGGTAATTGGTCCATACTTTTTCCCCGATACTGTAACTGCTGAGTCATATCTGCATATGCTGGCAAACTTTCTTATACCGAAATTAGATGACATATCCTTATACGATCGGAGAATTCTGTGGTTTCAGTAGGGTGGGGCTCCGCCACATTTGGCAAAGATTGTGCGCGAAATTCTACAAGAAACATTTGGATTAAACAACGCGGACCAATTGAATGACCACCCAGATCTCTCCAGATCTGACACCTTTAGATTATTACTATCTATGGGGCTACCTTAAATCAGTTGCTTATAATAACCACCCTAGAACAATAGCGGACCTAAAGGCAAACATATTAAGAGATTTTGAAACCATAAAATAAAATACTTCCTTGCTAAGTAATGTTCAAAGGTCTTGCGTGGAACGCGTTAGAAAATGTATACAAGTAAATGGATGTCATTTTGGAGATTTAATGTAATTGATAACGATAATTAATTAATAAATAAAAAAAGGCAAGTTAGTTTTTTTAATACATTTCCTATGGGGCCATACCTTTGGGACACCCTATATAAATATATATATATATATATAATTTCCTGTGGTACCCACGGGGATGCATAGGGCCTCAATAAACTCACGCCACTACGCTCTATCTTGAGCTAATGCGTCAAGATCATCCCAACAATCATATCCTGCTTCCCGCCTCATAGTCCTTATCCAAGTCTTCCTAGACCTACCTCTACCGCATCTACAAGGGGCCACCAACCCTGGTGTATCCCGAACTATACCCTGCTTTCTATAAAAATGACCTAACCATTTCCAACGAGAAAATCTAACAAACTCATCGACCGGTCGTAACAGAGCAAAGGGGTTGTGTTGCGCTTGGCCAGGTGTATACGTATTTTAGGATAAATAAAAAGGATGCATTTTCGATGTTTATCATAGTATTTTAACTCGTTGGTACCGACGCTTCGGATAGGAATCCATTTTCGAGGATATACAATAAAAAAAATATAAAACAAGAATTTTTTAGAATAGTTATCAGATTAAATAAATAATATGGGGAACATGAAGCAGCAGAAGTGGAAATATTAAAATTATGAAAATGCAGGGTTTTAAGTAATAGGGAATAGGAAATATGTGATTTTGTTTATTAAGATTATTTCACTTCCACCCCTTTCATTTTTTTAGTATCCAGCCAAAGATATCTGTTTCCTAACTAAAAAAAATATTATATCGTCCCTCTACAAGTAATATATATATATATATATATATATATATATATATATATATATATATATATATATATATATATCAAAGTAGCACGAGAGAATTATGGAAATGAATCCATTAAAACACATTGAAAGAGAAAACGGAATAATTTTTTCCTTGCAGTAATATTTTTATTACCTTTTTTCGAAAAAATCCGTGGAGGGAAGCGATTCGAACAAGGCACACTGAGGCAGCGAGCACCGCTTTGATCACAGTTAAAAGTATGCCGTTAGTACACTACGCTACGCTAGGAGCCTCCTAATTACCAATAACGCTACTTTCCCCCATAACCAAAACACTAGAAAAAAATCATCCTACCCTACATCACATCCAACATCCCAAACAAACCACACCAACATGGGTTAAAATCCATGCACTGAACCATCATATCATTACACACAATAAACAACATTTATCACAAATGGATTCAACAAGAAGATTCCACCACATAGAACCATAGCAGTCGCCCTTGACATGTCCAAAGCATTCGACACAGTAGACCTACACAAAGTAATCAACAAGAGCCCCATACTCACCATACCCACCACCTTCATCAAGTACATAGCAAACAACATCAAGGGACAACTCCAATACATCCAAATACAAAACACAAAATCCAAACACAGACACACAAAATCCGGGGTCCCCCAAGGAGGAGTACTTTCCTCAACACTTTTCAACATATACACCTCAGATATACCAACTCCCTCACAAACAGTAAAAATTGTCACCTACGCAGACGACATCACAATACTCTCCTCACATAAGAAATCAGAAACCGCTGCACAACAGATACAATCTTACCTCAACAAAATACACACATGGGAAATAGAAAACTCTCTAAAGCTAACGCCACCAAAACAATGACCACTCTCTTCACACCACACCCTGCAGAATACAAAACAAACCTAAATATAAACATACAAAACATAACAATACCCACCACAAAAGAACCGAAGGTCCTTGGTCTCACTTTCGACCCCAAACTCACATACTCAAAACACATACAAAACACAATATTCAAGGCCATAAAAACACTCAAAGTCATCAAGGCACTCACAACTACACACTATGGGAAAACCAAGGAAACGCTCATTAACATATACAAGACAATCACAAGACTATTACTAGAATACGCCAACACAATCTGGTCCTCAATCATTTCAGAAACCAACACCAAAAAAACTACAGGCAATACAAAACACAGCCCTCCGCACTACCACAGGATGCACTCTTGACACAAACAACCAACATCTACACGACGAGACGAACATCATACCAATCAAAAATCACCTAAAACTACATGCATCACAACTCAGGCAGAAAACCCCACATCCAAATCATCCCCTCTACCACATCACCAGACACAAAAACAGACCATTTTCGATAACAACAACAAATACACCACTAACTTAGGCACATACCCAAACAATAAAAAAAAACATGAAGACAATCCAATCTCAGATCACACAACAATACTTGACACACATAAGCCACAATAAATTATTTTGTGCACACCTCCAACCATACACAACTCAGAACAAACACTCACAAAGCAGATCAGAAGAACACTAACAGAGATACGAACAAACAAATTACCACTCCTGACATCATACATGCCCAAAATATCTCCCACCACCCATACAACACCAAACTGCCCCAGATACACGACACCATACATCTCTACAACTGCCCACAGATACACACAGAACTGGGCCCGGTGGATCTCTGGAAGAGACTCTGGGAGGCGGCGGGTCTGCTCCTACGATGGTTCGGTGAGCTGGGGTGGGGCCTGGAATAGGTGTGAGGGTCTCCAAACAACTGTCGGACCGGTGAAGGGGTCGCCACCACCACTTCCAACATTGTGCTCGGCAGTATCGAAGGTTTTCGAGAGATCAAAGAACTACTAAAATAGATGTCTGACCTTCATCAGCCGCACGATGGAAGATTTCGTTGCACTTAGGAGAGCAGGTTCAGTGTCTATGTCTTGCCTTCTTCAATCCAGAATGGAAGCTCTAATTAATTGTTAGAGGGTGATATTTGATCAAGAACTCGGCCTGAGATCAGTCTTTCAAAGTCTTTAGGACGAAGGGTAGTTGAGAGATTGGGTAGTACTCTTCCGGGTAGTTTGGATTCGGGCGCGGTTTCATTAGAATTGGTGGACCAGCAGTGTATTTGTAATCATATGGTACCGCACCCGGTGAGAAAAGTGTGTTAAAGATACCAAGGAGGCAAGGGAACAGAATGAGGAGGTACTGGCGATAGAGTATTGTGAGGTCGTCGCACATCAACGATAAGAATAAGAGCTGGGTAGGCGACACACATGAGCATTAATGAAATGCATTGCTACTACGATCGATGGAGAGAATGCTTCTCAGACCAGCGACCTCTATCTGGGCTTTGTTGACTTCGACGACACGTGTCCGAAGACGGGATGGGGATTCTCCATCTATACATACAGGCCTGCTCTCGGAAGACTTTATTGGTATTTACCAGCAACCCTCCCCCCCTCACTGCGTGCGTTTTCTCCAGTCCAACATAAAGGCCAACCACGGAAAACCGTATGGGTTTACCTCAGCCCAACATACATGCCAGCTCCGGAAGGATTTATGGGTATTCACCAGACTTCCCAACATACAGGCCATTCACGAAAGAATATTGGTATTCGCCAGCCCCACTTCCTTTAAACCACACATGGAATATTGTGTCTTAACCATCTCCCATACAAGCCAACCACCAAACACCATATGGATATTCAACAGCCTCACATACAGGTCAGACGTTTATTTGCTTAGGGACATCATAGCATTTGGGTCAGGACCTCAGGACCTTGGAAAGTTTTTGACGGCGAATTGTCCTCGGGTGGCCAAATCATCGTTAGCGAATTGTCAACGGCAAATCGTCTGTTTCCGTGTCAACAAGTGTAAATCACCGTTTTATTTGTGAATATATGAGTACGTGCGTGCTCTAATGTGAATTTATTACTATATGCGTATGTATCTATGTATAGGAAAAGCAAAATCGACATATTGGGGCTCTAAATTCCCTCTTCTTTATTACATGTCTCGTTTTCAGGACATTTTAGATCTAGGTGTCATTTTGTGTGGATTTCTTTGCACAATTTTGAAACCTACTTCCTTCTTATTTATTCTTATTTTACTATATATTTCTGCTTCCTAAATTGATGATAAACTGTATTTGTTCATTCACCATATATTTGTACATGTATAAATGGGGAAAAATTAATTTTACCTGACGATTCCCTTTCCGACAAGACAGTCCCCATTGAAGAAATCTTATCCTTCATTTGATTTACAGAGTTAAGCGTTTTTTGATTGGGTTAGAGGGTGGATAGAATATATTGAGATTTAATTTTCCCATAAGAAGACCTACTTTCATGGCGAATCGGGGGAATATAAGAGAGTCACGCGATCTCCCGTGCCTAATTCCCTAATTAGTCTCCTTTTGTTTTTCCCTTCACCTTACACCACCAATTTCTTAAAGCGCTTCTTTTCAAAGCATTTCGGGTGGTGATCGCTTCCCTGGTCATTGCATTTGTTCAAACCGACCCCAGAATTGAAATGGTCTCTTAACTTGTGGCAGAACCAGAGGCACCACCGGCCCGAAAGCCACATTGAGATCTCGAAGGAGTTGCTTTGCTTCTAACCAAAAGTCAGGATATGGTTGGCGTCTCACAGTGGAATAAGCACCATAGAAATCAGCCGTGGATGGAATGAGAAGGGTTGGCAACTGAGGGAGACTTCTGGCTCGCGCATGGAAGCACATAATGTATCTCTCCTAGCATCGATAAGGCAGCTCTCTACAGGGTATGCGCGGAAGAAACCGGTCGCCAAACGGAGACCAGTGTGGTGGATCGGTTTCACCTTCCTTAATTTAGCTCGGGTGCGGATGTGTAGAACTCGCATCCGTAGTCTAGTTTAGAACAAGCAAGGTAGGGAAGGACAGTAAAGAGGTACCCCTACCATGTGCTGAACGTCAGGTAGCGAAAGATGATTAGAGGTCTGGTTGGCTTAGGCTCGTTTGGACTGGTCTAAGAGAGAATCGGCCTGAGCCTCTTGACAGAGGCCATTGATTCGATCTGCCCTAATCGATAGTCGAAAGCAATGTCGTCTCAGCCGCCCGGATTCAGGACTCTCATAAGTGGGTCTCGTATCTCGTATCCTTAATTGGGGACTCGAACAATGCATCGATCAAGTAATTGACAATAATAATAACAATACATAATAATAAGGAATAAAAAAAACTGTCCTTCAAGTGTAGTAAGCAAGCGTGTAGAGGCAAATGCTCCGAAAGTGAATAGAAATAAAGGCAAGGTTAATTAATCCAATATTTATTATAAAATGTTGCCATTGTTTGTACCTTTTTTTAAAGGTGGGGTAATATTTTTATAAGGGGGAGAGGCGTTTAACACACTTTTGAGTAAAGTGGTGAAGATAGAGAGAGTGTAAATGTGTGGAAGACATATATGTAGATGCAGATCGCGCTGCAGGCATTGGGATTGGGTGTGGGGTGGGGGTCACACAAACCTCCAAGTGACAGCCATAGTACGGTTGCCCACGTTACGCCTGACCCTCAATTGCGAAGGGGGTCTTGGAGCCTAAGTATTCTAAGAGTTCAACAGGCCTGTAATTGTTCGCGTGTTTGGGGTTTTTGTTTTGTTTATGCAATAGAATGTTGTGTGAGGCTTTGACGAGTTGTAGGAAATGTTCAAGGGGAAGTGTGGCGTAATATAGGTGTTGTGTGAGGTTTTGAAGAGTTGTGTGTAATATTCAGGGGAGAGTGTGGCGTTGTATAGGTGTTGGGTACGGTTTTGAAGAGTTGTGGGAAATGATCAGGGGAGAGTGTGGCGTTGTATAGGTGTTATTTGAGGATTTGAAGAGTTGAGCAAATAGTCAGAGGAGTGTGGTGTTGTATAGGTGGCATATGGGGTTTTGAAGAGTTGTAGAAAATGTTCAGGGGAGAGTGTGGCGTAGTATATGTGTTGTGTAAGGTTTTGAAGAGTTGTACGAAATCTTCAGGGAAGATTGTGGTGTCGTATAGGTGTTGTGTAAGGTTTGGAAGAGTTGTGCGAAATATTTATGGGAGAGTGTGGTGTTGTTTACGTGTTGTGTGAGGTTTTGAAGAGTTGTGGGAAATATTCAGGGTGGAGTGTGGTATTGTATAGGTGGTGTGTGAGGTTTTGAAGAGTTGTAGGGAATGTTCAGGGTAGAGTGTGGCGTTGTGCGGGGTTTAAAGAGAGGTGAGAAATGTTCAAAGGACAGTGCGGTGTTGTATCGGTATTGTATGAGATTTTGAAGAGTTGTAAAAAAAGTTAAAAGAAGAGTGTAGTGTTGTACAGGTGTTGTGTGGAGTTTTGAAGAGTTGTAGAAATTTTTCAGGTAAGAGTGTAGCGTTGTATATGTGTTGTGTGAGGTTTTGAAGAGTTGTAAGAAATGTTCAGGGGAGAGTGTGGTGTAGGTGTTGTGTGAGGTTTTGAAGAGTTATATGAAATGTCCAAAGGAAAGTGTAGTGTTGTATAGTTATTGTGTGATTGTTCGAAGAGTTGGAGGGAAATGTTCAGGGGAGAGTGTGGTGTTGCATAGGCGTTGTGTGAGGGTTTAAAGCTAGGTGGGAAATGTTCAGGGGAAAGTGCGGGTGTTGTATCAGTGTTGTATGAGGTTTTGAAGAGTTGTGGGAAATGTTCAGGAAAGAGTGTGGTGTTGTATAAGTGTGGTGTGAGGTTTTAAAGAGTTGTGAAAAATTTTCAGGGTAGAGTGTGGTGTTGTTTAAGCATTGTGTGAGGTTTTGAAGAGTTGTAGAAAAGGATCAGGGGAGAGTGTGGTGTTGTATAAGTGTTGTGTAAGGTTTTGTAGAGTTGTAGGAAATGTTTATGGGAGACTATGGTATTGTTTACGTGTTGTGTGTGATTTTGAAGAGTTGTGGGAAATATTCAGGGTGAAAAGTGGTGTTGTATAGGTGTTGGGTGAGGCTTTGAAGAGTTGTAGGAAATGTTCAGGGGAGAGTGTGGCGTTTTATAGGTGTTGTTTTGAAGAGTTGTAGGAAATGTTCAGTTGAGAGTGTGGCGTTGTATATGTATTGTGAGAGGTTTTGAGGAGTTGAAAGAAATGTTCAGCGAAGAATGTGGCGTTATATAGGTGTTGTGTGAGGATTTCAAGAGTTTTAGCAAATAGTCAGGGGAGAGTGTGGTGTTGTGTGAGGTTTTGAAGAGTTGTAGGAAATGTTCAGGGGAGAGTGTGGTGTCGTATAGGTGTTCTGTAAGGTTTGGAAGAGTTGTGCGAAATATTCAGGGTGGAGTGTGGTGTTGTATATGTATTGTTCGATGTTTTGAATAGTTGCAGGAAATGTTCAGGGGTGAGTTTGGCGTTACATAGGTGTTGTGTGAGGATTTGAAGAGTTGTAAGAAATGTTCAATGGAGAATGTGGTGTCGTATAGGTGTTGTGTAAAGTTTTGAAGAGCTGTAGGAAATGTTCAAGGGAGAGTTTGGTGTTGTTTGAAGTTTTGAAGAGTTGTATGAAATATTCAGGGAAGAGTGTGGTGTCGTATAGGTGTTCTGTAAGGTTTGGAAGAGTTGTGCGAAATATTCAGGGTGGAGTGTGGTGTTGTATATGTATTGTTTGATGTTTTGAATAGTTGCAGGAAATGTTCAGGGGTGAGTTTGGCGTTACATAGGTGTTGTGTGAGGATTTGAAGAGTTGTAGGAAATGTTCAATGGAGAATGTGGTGTCGTATAGGTGTTGTGTGAAGTTTTGAAGAGCTGTAGGAAATGTTCAAGGGAGAGTTTGGTGTTGTTTGAAGTTTTGAAGAGTTGTATGAAATATTCAGGGGAGAGTGTGGTGTCGTATAGGTGTTCTGTAAGGTTTGGAAGAGTTGTGCGAAATATTCAGGGTGGAGTGTGGTGTTGTATATGTATTGTTTGATGTTTTGAATAGTTGCAGGAAATGTTCAGGGGTGAGTTTGGCGTTACATAGGTGTTGTGTGAGGATTTGAAGAGTTGTAGGAAATGTTCAATGGAGAATGTGGTGTCGTATAGGTGTTGTGTGAAGTTTTGAAGAGCTGTAGGAAATGTTCAAGGGAGAGTTTGGTGTTCTGTGGCCATTGCAGTGGCCATATGCGAACTAAGAGATATCAACAAACGGTATAGGGATTCCCCCCTCAGGGATGCAAAAACATGTGGGGACTAGAATTCATATTAATTTACTCACTCATTAAACAGTAACAAAATCAGTGTCTCTCGTTTACGGCTTGCATTAACCTTCTTCTTGTAAGGTAATTTTTTATGTTCTCCAACTTTTATGTAAGATTTTTTATCCTGCTTATCAGTTTTTTGGGCCTTTTAGATTTTTTCTTTCATTATTTTCTCCACTGAACCTGAACGACTATGAGGAATTATATAACGTAAACTGCATGAAAAAACTTGCAGTTATGACTTATCCAAGAAAGTTCGTTTTTAACCTATATGGAAATTTTGGGGGGAACAAAATTATTTACCCTCTTGAATAAAAATCAGTAGGCTTTAATCAAATAGCTGTTGGAGCCTGGGAAATATAGAATACAAAGCCACCCATTTCAAGGAAATTTAGACTCCTTTTCTAGCTCTTCCCCAAGGCACTGCATAAAAACAATGAAAATTAGAGCGCCTAACAACGTCTAGTAATCGTATTTGAATTCGAACCCTAAAGTGATTATTTCTAAATGGAGGGCTTCGTTTCCCCTATCCCTCTTAAGGGAGGAGGGGGGGGGTCTTCCCCCGCGCTAATTTTAATCATCTATTATTATACACAATTCGAAAGCCAAGCATTAGGTTCGAACTCAAAGGCGATTGCCAGATGTCGTTAGGGACTCTATTGTGCATTTTTATGTTGTGTTTCTTGACTTCAGACATATAAGACCCGCCTCCGAATCATATATATTTTTTTAATATTTTGTAATCTGAAATGAGCATATTTTAGTTCAGAAAAATATTCCCTTCAAAATGATATATAATACAATATGATGCGATTCCACTTGACAATGTGGCTGTGTATTCCATATTTATCACGATTTGCTAAAGACAAAAAAATGCTAATCCGAAAAAGATATATCAGGCGAGTATGGTGGATGGGGTATTGGTTCAAAACGTAAACTATTCAGCGTATCTCGCTCTGCACTTGCGATGTGTGGTCGTGTATTGCCTTGCAGAAACACAACTCCTTTCCGATTAATCAGTGCTACATGTTTTCCAATAAGGCCACTTTGAACTCTTTGCAGTTATGGTGTTATACGTCGTCTTTTTTTGTCTTTAAACAATCAGATTCGCATTGGAAGGGTTTCTTTGATAAGGATGTACTCGAAGAGCGACTTCAAGTTTTTTTTTATTCATAGTCTAAGGAGTTTTATTAAAGAGCTCAGATAAACTTTTAGTTTGTATTGAAAATATATTTGAATTGGATGAAAACTATTTTTTAGAATCAATTCTATTGTTTGAACTGTGCTTTCTTGGACACATAATATGTGTATATATGAATTATTTAAATACATTTATACACATACTAGCAATCCAATGGAATAAAATAAACATTAGGGAAATGTGGTAGTTTCTAGAATTTTCGATAGCTGTCTTTTGTTCTTCTTTTTTTCATTGTAAGTAGCGGGGGTGGGAGGGCATTCGTTCAGTTGTCTTCGAGAGGTGAGTTTGGTTGGTAAGCGCTTGTTGTGGGGTATGTTGTGTTTGGCTCATTAACTGGTTATGCAGTCGGTTGTGGACTTGTGTATTCTCGACTCGGTAAAAATATTTGCTCATCCGTGTTGACTATTTTCGTCCATCTCCCATCATTATAAGATAAGAGATTACAAACTTCCTATGGCATCCAAAGTGATAAGTGACATGGTGAATCCGTTTACCGGCGAGGGAGATGTAGTAGCATGGTTGAAGAAAGTTAAATTGGTAGCAAAGATGCAGAAAATTTCGGATTTAGCAAGTTTTTTGTCTTTATACTTTATCGTTTGTTAATGGATTTCCTGATAAAATATCCATTGAATTACAACAGATTGATGGTGTTTTTGATATGAATATGAGTGATATTTTATCAAGGGCAAGAGTGGTAACAGCACTCTTGCTGTAGCTGCAGCAGTAAAATATTTTAGCCTGGCTACTCTCAAACATGAGAAGAGTGAACAAAAAGAGAGTCGTTCATTTAAAGGATCTTGCTTCAATTGTGGAGGGCCACATATGGCAAAGTACTTTAACAACGGTCGTAAAGAGATTATATGTTATCGATGTGGTAAGCCCGGACATATTGCATCATGGTGTAATCAGGGAAACGAGCATCGGGTGACTGGTGCGGCAGCAGTCACCCAACTAGAGGATTGAGGGCGCATTCATTACCAATTATTTATGTTGAAGTGAACGGAAGTATTGTTAAGGCATTGGTCGATACTGGGTGTACGGCAAGTGTTTATAAACTAAAACATTGTTGGAGACTGTGGAGGGATAAATTTCATGATGGCTTTTGATGGCTCAAAAGTGAAATGTTAAGGGAGACGTCTGGTGCGGATTGGAATAGGAATTAAGATTGGCGTTGAAGCTGTAGTGACTAAACAAATCTTACCTAGTGTTGAGGTAGTGTTGGGTATGGATATTATTGATCACATGGGTGGTATTGTAGTAGCAGGTGGATCAGAAGAGTTCGGAGCAATCAGTAAGCAAACCAGAAATTTCACAATTAGAGGAAACTTTTGAAGTAATTAAAGATAAAGACTTTAATGCTATATTTGATGGACGATAGTGGACAGTAGAATGGTGCTGGAAGACTAGTCCACCAGTTCTCACTAATGAAATAGATTGCTATGAGAAGAGTTTACAGGGTGACAAGAAACAGGCTTTTGAAAAGAGGTTGAACGTTGGATTACAGAAGGTATTCTAGTACCTTGGAAAGAAAACGTGAAAACGGGTATTACACCCTTGCTAGCTGTTGAATAGCCTACAGAGAATAAAATATGACCTGCATTAGATTTAAGAGAACTGAATACGGATGTGAGTTGTCATACAGAGGACGAAATAACTGATGTTTGTAATGAAACCCTTCGAGAATGGAGGCAAACGGAGGCTAGAACCATTGTTGATTTAAAATCCGCCTACTTACAAATTTGAGTAGCGGAAGAGTTTTGGAAGTATCAATTGGTGTATTATAAAGGTAAAACATATTGTCCCACAAGACTAGGTTTTGGATTAAGTTCAGCACCAAGGATAATGGCAAAAATTTTGAAAACTGTTTTGGGTAAAACCAAACGGATTGCTGATGAAACTAAGTCATATATTGATGATATTCTACTCAATGAGAACAAAGTAACCCTGGGGAAACTTATAAAGAATCTAGGGGACTATGGGCTAGTTACCAAAGCTCCTGAGCCTTTAGATGGCGGTGCTGCATCGGGGTTGAAACTGAAAAAGAATGAGCAGGGAGAATTGTTACTTTTTAGAGGTAATGAACTCCCCGTCCTGGAAAACTTAACCCGCCTTAGTCGAAGGAAATTATTATTAGTGTGTGGAAAGCTAACAGGCCACTATCCAGTAGCTGGTTGGTTAAGGGTGGCATGTTTTTACATCAAGAAGAAAGCTGCTGGAGGATCAGGATGGAAGGATTTTGTGGGTATCAAGACAGTTGATATGTTGCGGGAGGTGTTGTTAAGAATGAGACGGGATGATCCTGTTAAGGGAAAGTGGCATGTTCCTCGGATTGTTAAGGTAAGAGTTTGGTGCGATGCAAACAGTATTGTAATGGGAGCTGCGGTAGAGAATGCTGGAAATATTGTGGAAGATGCGGCGTGGTTGAGGAAACAAAAGGTTTTCCCTCATATTAATGTAGCAGAGTTATAGGCTGCTATGAAAAGAGTAAATATGGCAATAAAGTGGGGGCTGTCTGAAATTGAGATAATTACAGACTCAGCAACAGTGGGCAGTTGGTTAAGTACAGTTCTCTCCGAAGAAAAGAGAGTACATACTAAAGGTGCTGCTGAGATGAGAGTGAAAAGACGTTTGAGTATTTTTAAAAGCCTTATTGTGGAATTTAGTTTGACTGTTTCAGTCCAATTGGTTTCTACAACTAAAAAAAATAGCGGATGCTCTTACAAGAGTTCGCAAAGGATGGTTGGCTAACGCTAAGGACAAATTTGAAGAAAATTGTGAGATAGGCGCTGCAATAGAGGTTAATTTGAAGACATTGCATGACATGAACCATATGGAAGTTGATCGCATATTGTTTTTGGTAAGGAAAGTCTGTCCTAATGTAACTAGAGCTGCAGTAAAAAACAGTGTGCTTTCGTGCGAACAGCATCAATCTATTGACCCTGCTCCCCACATTCATGAGCGTGGGAAGCTTGATGTTCCCGAAGTTTGGAGAAGATTGTCGATTGATATTACCTATTATCATAAAATTCCTTATTTGTAAATTATAGATTGTGGCCCTGGAAGATATGCTATCTGGAAAGAGATGGATAGTGAGAGAGCCGAGTTAATTGCTAAAATACTTGACGAAGTGTTTTTGGAGAGGGGTTCGGTGCAGGAGGTGTTAATGGATAATGCGCTGGCTTTTCATTTCTAACTTGTTGGATGTGTACTTAGTAAGTGGATGGTCAAGCCACTTTTCAGAGCGGCATACAGACCGAGTGAAAATGGAATTATAGAAATATACCATCGCACTATAAAGCGGATGTCTGAAAGAGGCAACATTTCTCCTCAGGAAGCAGTATACCGGTACAATGTTACTCCAATAAATAGTATAGATCCCACCTTTGTTCCGCAGTTGGCTGAGCTTCGTTACCAGTGGAGTGGGTTTCTGAATACAGACTCGGGAGGAACACAGGAGTAACCAACATCGGTAAATATAGGGGAGGAGGTATGGGTAAAACCTTCAGATGCGAAATGCACATCAAAGTGGGAGAAAGGAAACGTAACGAACATAAATTCGAAAAATAACATAGTGGTTGATGGTATCCCTCGTCACATACTGTAGTTGAGAAACAGATTCAGAACTGTGAGAGTGTAAGTGATGATGGAGAGGAGGTGGAAGTCGCCCATTGTCCAATCGGAGCTGAGGAACTTCTTGTGCCAGGAGAACACAGGTCAGAAAAAGAGCGGAGATACCCACAGAGGGTTAGGCGTCGTCCTAATTGGATGGATGATTATGAGAATGCTTAAATTGTTGTTTTGATCTTGAAATCATGGGGGCGTGTGGTAGTTTCTAGAATTTTCGATAACTGTCTTTTTTTTCTTTTTTTTTCATCTTAAGTAGCGGGGGTGGGGTTGAATTTGTTCAGTTGTCTTCGAGAGGTCAGGTTGGTTAGTAAGCACACTCTTTTTGGGTTGTAGGGTATGCTGTGCTTGATTCATTAACTGGTTGTGCAGTCGGTTGTGGACTTGCTTATTCTCGATTCGGTATATAATTGCTCATCCCTGTTGTCTAATTTTCGTCGATCTCCCATCGTTATAAGGTAAGAGATTACACGGAATGCTTTTACAGCACCGCAAATTTCAATGATCATGGCAATGATTATGATACACTTATCTAAATATACCACCTTCATTACTGGAGTTCAAGGAACAAAATTGCTTCCTTTAGCTTAATTAGAACAACTTGACTGGTGTAGGAACAATTATATGCATTTCTAGAATTTAATACACTCTCTGTATTCATTTTCGGAAAGAACCCTTTGGGAACATTTATATTTCCAATTATATAGATGCGCCTCCGAAGACATCCTGCAATTAATTGCATTGCCAGAAAGCATTATTCGTTTCTTCGGAGAGTAGTTAGCATAGAACCACTTAAGCCTTTCCATTCGTCTTAAAATTCTGCTATGAATTCTGTTTGTATAGCATTTCCCCCCAAAATGGAGGTCTAATTGTTTGTTTTTTTAAATGAAAAAGGGGAGAATTAATGTTTTTTAAAAATAAAACGCGGGAAATTGATCGCGTGTAAACAATACTTTATTCTTTTTGAAGATAATTTTGAGATTATTTTCCCCATCTCTAAGTTGCAGGCAAAATACGTTATAGAATTTGCAATCATTGAGATTCATGATTCGTTCCTGACTTATTTATGGAGTGGAGCTTTCTTCATTATATTTTCGGCCGGTATTTCTACCTCATTGGGGAAGTCTTTTTCAAAATTCTTTCTCCATTCTTAAACGACCTACTCTCTCACTCTCCTCCATCCACACCAGCCTCTTTCCCCCCTTTCACCCTCTCTGTCTCGTGGGAAATCTCCACATAACGGTGTTAGTTTGGGAAGTCGGGGAGGGGATGGGGGGGACTTACATATATATTTTATGAGGAAAATATCAAACCTAAACTTGATTAAAGACTAATTCTCAAAATTTTCCTCCCAAACCTCAAGAAACCCCGATTTTTAAACCTTAAATCCTTTCTTGCCAGCGAACCCCTTATCTCCTTTTTTTTAATTCGCAGCCATGTTCAAAGCAGAAATTCGTAAACAATTCTAATCCTCTCTGAGATTATATAAAACAAAACAAATAAGTATTCTAATTTCAGAAAAAAATAAAATATTGAGGTTAAAGAAAATTTGTAAAATTACAATTAAGAGAGGTGAAAAAATAAATAAAATTTGTTATATTATATCTTAGTTCTCAACAAAAACAAACATACACACAGAGAGTGGATTTAGTATTGGAAACATAATGCTAACTGCCATTTTTATTATTTGATACGAGAAATTGACTAACAGCCTTTTACGTGTAATTGGAATTTTGAACCATTATTGAAGCAAAGTTGGTTTCAGTTCTTTCAGCGATGCTGAAGAGAAAAAGCGGATCTCCACCTCTTGCTCCAATACAAACCACAGATGTTCGATATTGGTAAGATTCGTCAACAACGTGGAAAGCTTTACTCCCACTGTAGGATGCCTGGTTTACTCAAACAGCAAAATCTCATGAATGTTAAGCCTACTATGGAATGCTACTCGTACATCATGAGTAAGAGAATTTCATGATAAGGCTGGCAAAATCATTCCATTTTTGCCCCGATGCGACATCTGCCTTCACAGCCTTTCACAAAGAAGAAAATAATAGAAAAGCAGGAAACAACCTGCCGATAAGACTGACATCTTTATTGGGTAAATTACCGGAGGGAAGTTTAGAGAATCGAATTATGGAGTTCTTTGAGCCGAATAACTTGATTAAAGTCTTCATACTTGTTTCCTCAAAAATGTTTGTTTCAAATGAACCCCCTCGAGTTCTTTGAGATTGTGGATGAGTACTTTACTTGGACTTTCAAAAGGCAGTAAGCTAATAACGAAGGTGCCCTTATTGAGAATTAGAGGTAAAGTGGCAAAATAGATAGAGAATTGGCTGCTTGGCATGCGTCAGAGAGCTGTGCTGGAGGCTGATGCCTCAGACTTGTTAGCATTCAGTAGCGAAGTTTCGTACGGTTTATTCATCAACTCTCTCCTATTCATCTACATCAACGACCTTGTTGAAGGATCGGTGAATTTTAGTGCCAAATTTGCTTAGCGTCGATGGAAGACAGGGAAAGGGTTCAAGTTGAGTGGGCGAGTGGTCGGAATTGTGGTAGATGCCTCTGAACTTGGGCAAGTGCAAAGTAATGCACATCGTGTACGCGAATCCTGAGATTAAATACACTAAAAAGAAAAAACTTAGAATCACCCGACATTAAAATGAACTTGAGAGTCATGATTAGAAAAAACTTGAGTTCTTCAAGCAATGCTTCAAGGTTGAGAAGAAGCCCCAGTGTATGTAAAACTACTTAAGAAGGCCATTCACTTGCCGAAATAAGGAGTTTGTTCTGAAACTTTATCACTCGTTATTAAGACCTGATTTAGAATATTGCGCTAAACTTCTGTTCACCAAAGATTTGAAAGGACATTGAGTTCTAGGAAAAGGTGCAAACCCGATAATCTAAAGTTAGCCCATGGATAAGGAATGAAAACTATCGAACCCTTCTGCAAGAGCTTGGTCTCTCCTCGCTTGAGACTCGGAGATTGTGCGGAGAACTGATAAATGTGACAAGATTATCGATCCCGACTAGATGTCGACCTTGAATCAGAGTGAGAATAGGAACCAAGGTGAAAACTGTAGTTTCCGCTGTTTCCGACTATTCTGGTGAGGAACCTATTCACACACTGGACTAGAACCGGTTTCCTGTTACGGTAATAAGAATTGATACTAGTTATGAATTCAAAATGCAACTAGATTACTATTGCTAGATGAAAAAAAATTAGAGAGAACGATTTAACCAAATCCTAGGATGTTTTCAGCTTTTCGATTAAAATTATAGGGTTTTTATTTTATCATCCGAGGTATTTTTTCCCTTTTCGACACCTGCCTGGAGGAGAGATGGACTGGGAGAGCTTTCATATTTGCTATGCATTTTGTCCTACCATCTATTTTAGCTCTTTCCCCTAAAATACCTCCTCAGTATGGGTTGAAAGATTTACTGAGGTACTTCTTTAATACGTAATCACTGTTTCCAAGAGAATATTAATGAAGGACTTGTCCAAAGTTGCCCATCCCCCCCCCCCCCGAATTTTGTTCTTAGACACATTGGTGCAAATGTCGTCAATGCTCGCAAGTTTGATTTGCCTTTCCTATTATTCGCTTCTAATGCTACTGTTACTCTTAATATTATTTATATATATATATATATATATATATATATATATATATATATATATATTTATTTGATTTCACGCTTCTCTTACTATTGGCACCAAGTAGGATCAACAAATTGTGCAATTTGATCAGAAATTTGAGTAGATAAGAAGAGACTAGTATAAGATATACATATTAAACATCTAATCTACTTGATATCGATATTTTATTTTATATATTTATCATCTACCAGAGTAGATGATTAAATATTTATTATATTAAAAGTTAAAGTTAGCTGGTTTCAGTCCTCCATTCAAGCTATGTTGCTTCTCTGGCGGACGTCGGCCAGGGCAAGCGCCAACTCCTCCTTAGTAAATAATGTCAGCTCAAAAAGAATCCGGGGGGTGATTCGAACTGCCGACCCAGCGATTGCCGGGCAAGCACGCTAACCACTATACTAGCCGGAGGGCTAGTCAATCTATTCCTTATTCCTTTATCTGCCTTCATCTATCCAGTTATCTATTTACTACATACTTATCTACCAGTCTAGTTACCTTCTAATTTCACTATCTACCTACTCGCATATCCATCTAATTTATTATATATAAATAAATATATATATATATATATATATATATATATATATATATATATATCACTTTCATTTGTAAGAGGCTGGCCTCTACCATCTTATTCAATTCTTTTTGATGTTGGTCGCATGCTCCGGCACGTGGGACTTTAGAACTCTGTCCATCAACAACTCCAAAAGTAGAGAGGGTCCATATCACAGGCCCCCCACCAGGAAGGGGGGACTAGCCAAAAAACAAACTTAAGGATACGACTCTATTCCTCCTCAGAAGAGAGGTATTTTTTCCTGGTTGCAACTACTGCAAAATGGTGCTGCAACAGACTATAAAACAACCAATAATCCAGGTATTATTTTTTTAGAGACCCGGATTTTCTCAAGGTCACTTTGATAACTGCTGAGCCACGCCTTTTTTAATTACGAAGAGTGGTTGCATGTGGTGATCCTTTGTTTTTTGTTCTAGTTCCGTTTTACATTGTTTTTCTAATTGACCCTTAACTTTTGGTCGCTGCAATTTGGAAGGTAGTTTGTTTATTTCTTCATAATTTAGGAAATATTTGATTCATTTTAAATTGAATATTTAAATACACTTATTCTTACTGACCCTTATATTATAGACGCTACTGTATCTAATATCTATAATATAAGGGTCATTAAGAATAGGTTTTATTTAAATATTTAATTTAGAAGTCTAATAAAACGTGGGGAATATATATTATAACCATATTTAGCTATATCTAATATCTATCTTTCGTGAAAATTTCAAGTGAATGAATTAAATATTTCGTAAGTTATGAAGAAATAAACAAACTATCTTCCAAATTGCAGCGGCCATAAGTTAAGGGTCAATTAGAAAAAACGATGTAAAATGGAACAAGAAAAAAAAAATTCTTCCTATTAATATTTTGTGAACATCTTTTACTAGCAATGACTTCTCGACATATTTTACCTCATAAATGAATTAATTTCTTTCAAAATGATGGGGTAATATTGTTCCATTTGTTTATCAATGATTACCAGAGTTCATCTTAATTCCATGGATTTCTCCTTCGCGCCCCATCTCCAATAATCTTCAAAATGTTTTCTATAGGGTTGAGATTAGGACTTTGAGGTGGCCAGTCCATGAGTTCAACCCCTTCATCACTCAAAAAATCTTTGACTCTCTACGCAGTGTGGCAGGGAGCGTTTTCTTACCTGAAGAAAGGAGGTTGAACTGACGAGGATAGAAGATGTGGAAGGGCATGCTGTCTAAGAATCTGCTTGTAGATTTTAGCATTGACAGTCCCTTGTAGGAGAATAAGTGAACCAGGACCAGCAGCAAAGATCACTACCCTTACCATTACACTGCCTCCTCCATATTTCAGCGTCTTCTTCACACATGCACGAGATAACCTCCCGCCACATCTCCATCGGCCGTACAGCCTGCTATCGAAACCAATCACATTAAACTTCGATTCAGCGCTAAATTGAACCTGCGCCCACTCTTCTTCCGTCCAAACGACATGTCCGAGAGCTCAACGAAAACGGGCTCTTTGATTCTTTTGGGAGATCAGAGGTTTCTTTGCTGGTGCCCGAGCAAGCAACCCCAGAACCTCGTAGCCTCCGGGAAACTGTTTTGCGCGATACGTTGATATCTCAGCAGCAATCTTAAACCTATCCTTCAGTGACATTCTAACCATAATACGATCCTGTCTTGGTGACGTTTTACGAGGTCTACCGGTTTGGAGTTTAGCATCTGTCGATCCTTATGACTTAAAACGAGCTACAATTCGTTGCACAACACTTCTAGACCTTCCTACAGTAGTTGCTATCACAGAATTTAACTTTCCCTCTTGGTGAAGGCACACAATCCTTTGTTTTTCATCACAGGACTCCAGTCATCTCTCACAAGCCCGTATGTTGAAAGTTGAATGTTCCAATAATGTATGATTATAAGAAGTTAGCCCATCAACAATCTCCTAAACACAAATTCCTCGATTGGCAGTATATCTTTTCTAAGTGACCCTTAACTTTTGGATGCTGCAATTTGGAAGATAGTTTGTTTATTTCCTCATAACTGAGGAAATATTTTTTACATTAAATTGTTTATAATATATAGTCTCAACGTTTTGTTAAACTTCTATAATAAATATTTAAATACACTTGTTCTTACTGACCCTTACACATTATGGCCGCTAAAATATATATATATATATATATATATATATATATATATATATATATATATATATATATATATATATATATATATATATATATATATATATATATATATATATATATATATATATATATATATATATATATATATATATATATATATATATATATATATATATATATATATATAATATATATATATATATCATATCTATATATATACTTTTCCAGATAATAAATCATTTTCGATTGAAAATATTTTTTTAGTTTCTAATATATAATTTCCTCAAAAGCGACAATTCTTATCCACTTATGAGCCCGCAAATACTCACATACACAATTGCACATCCACGCACATGTTCGTTCCGACTCAATAATATGAACGAAATTGGAAAGAAAATGACAGCCAAAAAACCCTTGTCGAAATATAAGGGCGGAAGACCCCCTGCCGAATCAATCCGGTGATGCGAATGGATGTATGAGTGTGTGATGGTGGATTTAGAGGCAGCTTACATGTGTGCACCTCTTTAAGATTGGTGTACATATGTATGTATCCCCTTTTGAATCCTATTTAAATTTAACAATGACTTTAGGGAAGGAGGTGAAGTGTGTGTATGCGGTGAAGGGAAGGGATTGTGGGTAATGGTGGAGTTAGAAGCAGCGTATATGTGTGTAGCTCTTCGTAATAGGGTAAAGTAGTGTGTACACCCTTTGGGGAACGTGTTTAAATGCACGATATACTTCTGCAGCGAAGTGTAAGTGCAGGTAGGGGCAATCATCTCCACCTTGGGAAGGTCTAAAGCACAAAGCAGGCGCAAAATCTGCGCGTCTGACTCCACGTCGAAATCAGTGGACGGGACGCTTAACCACTCGGCCGTCCGTGAGTAAAAAAAAAGACTGATAGAACCGATATTATAAGCAGCTCACCTCGAATTAGCAACGCTGCGGCTCTTTAGAGGACTTGGTGTACATGTGTGATTCAAAATTCGTAAATGTGAGTCCCTGTACTCTTTGTACGAACTTGTTCCTCTAAGTTTATAGGGCGCATTCCGAGCCCCGGTATTTAGAGTTGAAGAGACATTTTATTGTATTTTTTGTTATTCATCGACATTTTAACTTATTTTGCCTATTTATTTAATTTATCTTCATATCACTTCCCTCAGTATTTATTCAGCGAGTAAAAATGCCAACGGCGGTTACTCATGTTTCCTTTTTTTCTGACTTTTTCTCAATATTTCATGATGAGTAAAAATCGCCCCATCGATTACAAAAGTTTTCCTTTTTTCCCTCTGTAAAAAAAAAAATAGATTGTGTTGTTTTAAGAAGTCATTTTTTCCATTAAAGTTTAATTATTCTCCATAATTGGGGTCGGGGGGAGGGGACAGAGAGCTAAATTTGGCTTTAGTTAGTTGGTTTACCGACATTCGGTAGTGATAGAAAAACGGGAAAATAATGATGAGTACTGAGTCCAGAGGAGTACAAAAATCAGTTGGATTAAGGTGAGCTGATAATGTACGGAAGCAAAGTTTCCTAACACAACCTAACCTAACCCTAATTAACTAACAAGCAAATTACATAGAAAAATAATACATTTTTAAATAAAATAGGCGACAAAACCCATAAAACTCAATTGTCCAAATTAAATGGATGGATTAAATTTATTATTAATAAAATTGTGCAATTAAGACCTCAGGCTTTGGCCAAGTCCTGGTGCTGGGGCAGGTGGGGTAACGTGAAATTTCAGGGGTGCTAGTACGGATGAAGGAAACCAAAGGGGCGAGATATTACAAAAGACTACCTAGGGAGGGGGGGGGGAATTAGGAGCTTCTGAAGGAAAATGGGTAGTTAGGTGAAGTAAATATGTATGGAAGGTACATAAGCGGTGCCCCCTTAGGTGTTATGCGTCAGGGGGTGCGCATCTCTCCGGTACCACATCGATGCGCAATGAAGATAGGCCACTTTGGCTCGATTCCACGCAAGAGGGTATGTGCAGCATGAACAACAGTGCTACTGATGACATTTGTAGGATTGCGTTCCCTCCCGGCCCCAATACCTGTAGGAGGAACTACGGTTGTCTTCCACAAATTTTCCCTTCCCACAACTTCACCATTTTCGTTACAGATCTCTTGGAAATTTTCGGGGTGGGGATGCCCTCGCTGGATTTTGCCTCTTAGCTTTGAGGAAGTAACAACAAACGACATGTGGGGGGGGGGGATGGCACCCACCAAGAGCATACTGGTTTTAAAGTTAGGGTAGGTTAGGTTTAATCTATTAGTTAAAGGATCAATCCTAGACAACGATCCCCGAGGTCACCATTCCTAATTAATGAACCCCAAGAAATTTCAATCCTAGAAGATGTGAACCTCAAAATATATCATAGTTGATGACCCCTAAAAAACTTGGTGGTATAGTTAAAAACACAAACAAACACAGATAATAAACAAACACAATTAAACTAACAAAAAAGTAAAGTATTAATCTAAGTGGTAGAAAAAGAAATATGAATGCAGAACTAACTTAACCGAACTTAACCAATATTATCTTAACCGAATACAATCTTAAGTAGCATTTTTACTTTATCTTTTTATATTAATCTTATTATTAATTACACTGTCTAACAGAATTTAACTTTTTGTCGACTACAAAGATTAGAATAACATTTTTTAATATAATTTTATCTGTAGATTTAAAAAATGGAAGTCATTTTTATCGAAATGACTCCAGGTTTTGTAAGTTGCCAATTACTATTTTTGTTAAATTTTGAAGATTTTAACGAATTTCATTCTCTTGTTTCTTATTTTCAGGTTATTTAACTAAATAAAATTTTAAATAAAAGCAACAATTTTAAGTACAATGCAAAGAGGACAGTATAAAAATAGCCCAGATAAATTCTGCTACATATGTGGTTCAGTAACATTGAAAAAAAAATCAAAGAAATCTTTCTTCTCTAGTGAAAAAACTATATAATTTGTATTATGGATGTAAAATTGGCGACCAAGATAAACCATGGGCACCACATATCTGTTGCACGACATGCTTCAATTCCATATCAAAAAGGTCTAAAGGAAAATGAAAAGACTTCAATTTGGTGTTCCAATGGTATGGCGAGAGCCCTAAGATCATGCCACTGACTGCTATGTCTGTTTGGTAGACATACAAAGTAAGTAATTGTTTATTGTCCACTGTACCTAAATTTTGAAGTAGTATACTGTAATACTATTTTTTTAAAATATAAAATTAATTAAGTTTAGAACCACTTTATTGTCATCACACATACTCGTATGTACATAACTTTAAATTTTATGTATATAATTTCCATACTTTTAGGTAAAACAACGAAGTGCGCTTTAGCTGTGGTATATCCTAACCTTAGATCTGCTATTCGGCCCATACCTCACTCAAAAGACATTCCAGTACCTGAACCACCTGTAGAAATTGTTTTGTCTAACTCTGCTCAATCAGATATGGAATCATGTGAACCAGAAACTAAAATTTATATTGCTGAAACTGTTGATACTACTCCAAAACCTTTCTTACAACTTTATTTAGATGATCTTGTAAGAGATCTAGACTTAACAAATAACAGAGTGAATTACTGGCTTCGAGACTGAAAAAAATAAATTTAGTAGCAGAAGATGTTTAAATTACTAGGTTTTGCATTCGATCAAACAATTTACAAGACAAATTTTCATTTGACAACAATTTATGCTACTGTAATAATATTCCCCGTCTCTTTGAAGAATTAGATATACAATTTGAACCCAGTGATTGGAGACTTTTCATTGACGCTTCTTTATATAGTAGTAAAAGCCGAGCTTCTGCATAATGGAAATAAACTACTATCGATACCAGTAGCCCATTCTGTTGTTTTGAGAGAAACTTATGAGAATTTAGATTTCATTTTAAAAAGCATTAAATACAGTGAACATAAATAGTTGATTTGCGCTGACCTTAAGGTAGTAGCCATTTTAAATGGCTTGCAGTCAGGCTACACAAAATTCATGTGTTTTCTGTGTCAATGAGACAGTAGAGCTTGGGGAGAACATTACATACACTCAGAATGGCCTTTAAGAGAAGAAACAAAAGTCGGTTGTCACAATGTCATACGTGAACCATTGGTTCCTAAGGAAAACAATTTTTCCACCACTTCACATAAAATTAGGTTTAATGAAACAATTTGTGAAAGCCTTAAAGCATGACAAGCCGTCCTTCTTATATTTAAAAACAAAATTTCCTAAGATTAGTGATGCTAAAATTAAAGAAGGAATCTTTGTTGGGCCTCACTTTCGACAACTTATGTTAGATAGTGAGTTTGAGGCAAAATTGAGCAAGCCAGAATTTGAGGCCTGGCATAGTTTCAAAGGTGTATGTAATGGTCTCCTTGGAAGGCACAAATCAGAAGCTTACCACATTCTTGTTCGGAATTTGATTAGGTCTTATAATGAGTTGGGATGTAATATGTCACTAAAGGTGCATTTTGCATTCCCATTTGTCTTTATTTCCAGAGAATCCAGCAGACGTCAGCGATGAGCATCGTGAAAGATTCTATCAAGATATTGCTAATATAAAAAATCGTTATAAAGGAAAATGGAATCCTTCAAAGCTTGTTGACTTCTTCCACACCCTTCACAGAGAAAACAAGATGTTGTACACAAAAAGAAGCCAAAATATTCTAAAAATGTATGATTATTGTATAGATTTCAGCAATTTTACAAAATCTTAAATCTTCATTATTTTTTTAAATATATTTTTATAATATCACACTCTGAAAGGTATTAAAAGGACTTATCAATTTCTTTTGATAAATAAGCTTTTTGTTTCCACTTATCTTTGTACTTTTTGTCAAATAAAATTAAAATAATAACAAATATTCCATACCTCTATATATTGAATAATCTAATATTAATAAAAAGTTAAATATGCAGATTACAAAAAACTGAAGTAATTTCATGAAATATAAAGGTCATTTTCGTAATCTACGCAAAAAACTAAAATAAATAACTACTTTCTCATTTCTGTAGCAAAATTATTGTTGGACAGTTATTATTACTTATTTAAAAAAATCAATCTTAAGTAATGAACCCCCAACAAAAGATCATTCCTAGATACTGATCCTCCCTAAAAGCCCAATCCTAGATAATGACCACTAACATAGGCTAGGAGTCGCTGTCTAGGATTGATCTTAGTGCAATTCTTAAATTTGGAAATTCGGCGCAAAATCATGTTAAAATGGTCTGTATTTTAGTATTTTCGAGATCGTACGAATCCACACAATGAAGAGGAGAACGAGGCAAATTCAAAGAATCCAGCTTCCTTGAACCAAAATTTGCCATCAACTCGAAACATTCTAGAAGGGATTTGGGGTCTTTGGACTTTGGTGTACGTTCTCCCATCTTTTTTTAAAGTAATAATTGATCCACCCCCCCAAAAAAAAATGAAATGCATATTTAAAATCCACGTAAGAAACTGCATAAGTGGGGAAATATACAAAAATATGCGGGAAAGTACACCAAACTTAACCTTACTTAACTTTAA
Source organism: Ceratothoa steindachneri (assembly GCA_963969495.1). Classification (NCBI taxonomy): domain Eukaryota; kingdom Metazoa; phylum Arthropoda; class Malacostraca; order Isopoda; family Cymothoidae; genus Ceratothoa; species Ceratothoa steindachneri. The sequence goes on along the minus strand of OZ018330.1, from coordinate 53,685,109 downwards.
AACCAATAATTTATCCCTCAAGAGATAAATGCATATTTGGAATCAGCGTAAGATTACTTATACCAATATATGGCGAAGAATCAGCCTAAGAATCTGCATTAGTGGTGAAATGTACAAAACAGATTGGAGAAAGTACACAAAACCTCCCCTAACCTGACTTTAAAGCTAATAATTTCTCAAAAAGAAAATGGAACTAAGAGAAAAAAAATGCATTAGTAGTGAAATGTACAAAAAGATCGGAGAACCTACAGTTATTTGTTTTCTGTTCCAACTTGAATCTCTAATTCTCTTTTCTGCTAAACGTAACACGAGTCTTCGCCTATAATTCAATTCAATTACGGCATTCTCATTTCTCTCAATGTAAAATACCTGAGGTAATATCATTTGCTACATCATTTAATCCATTTGTCTTACTTTGCTTTCTAGATTCTAGAACTTATATTAAATATTTAGTGTTTCCAAAACACGTAGAAATAAATATAACAAAATGTACAAATCGTGTTTGCATATGAACCCAACATTATATTTATAGCTTAACCTAACCTAACCTAACACTTAGACTAGCCTAACCTAACCCATCTCAATGCCACAAACTGTTCTATTTTTAACCACATACAAATGTAAACTATGTTTTTATAAGCGTGGGTTTATCCATAAAACTGAAGTAAATTAACCATAAAACCTCTTATGCAACGGGTTTTCAAGTTGCTGTGAGGAATATTGACTCGGTAAGCGTTTACTTTGGTCAATATTTCTAGTTTTATGATAGTTCGTGTGGGATGACTGCATGGAAGTTATTCCGAATCAACTAAATCTCAGTCAGTAAATCTGCGTTTATTATTTTCAGACCCGATTATAGGATTTAGTCTCTTCCTTGCCAAAAATACTGCAGCATTGTGTCGTTTCCATGACAACAAGTGTTTCCTTTTCTGTTCAGGAAATAACAGAAGCCACTTTTTTCCGGGTGACGTCAGAGAAGCAGAATTCAGGTGCTATTTTTAAAAATCAAGATTTGTTTAAAGTTTGGGGCAAAGTTTGGGTGTTGTTTATTATGCCATTATATAAGGCAATTTTTTATAATGGCAAATTGGAATTTTACGGTAAAATAGGAAAGTATTTTGGTATTATAAGGCTGGTGTGCTGTAGTGCCATGGTGAAATTTTATGATCTAGCAATGGAGATGGGATATAGGTGATATCGGTGGATCAACCGTGTTATGAAGTCGAATAAGTGCTCTTGTATACAGGGTGGGCCTCCCCCCCCAAAAAAAACGGGCCCCAACTGCACACACAAAAAGTGTGTGTTGGCCCATTTGGATTGGGGAGGAGGGGGGGGAGGGGTCACCCTGTATTAGAGTATTATGGTAGTGTAATTGAGTGGTGGGATGATTATACGGATGGTATGGCTGGGTGATTGAGTGATAAGCGAAGGTAATGGCAGGGTAGCGAATTGTTACGATTGCAACTTGAGTTTATTGTAGTACATTAGAGAGTTATGGTTGTGTGATGGAGAGATATTGCAGTAAGGTAGAATGATGAAACAAATATGATGGTTTGTTGTGCCCAGTTCCGTGATTCAATATGATGTGTGGTGAGATAAGCGTGAGTGAAGTGAAAGACAGAGAATGTTATGAAAAAGACTCGAGAATAACGATCATTTATATTTTGTAAATTTCTAGAACTTTCCTTATTTTCTTTATCGAAACCCATTAATGGCGACCATATATTTAAACTTAGGTTTCCTCATATATTTAATCAACCATTGACCATTAATGGGTAATGGTATCAAAATGCGAGAAGTGTCTTCACATTCGAACTTAACATTATCTAATTTAACCTAACCTAACCCTACTGAACCCTATACACCATCTCTTAGACAAGCAACTTTTGATGTTATAATTGTAGGGTTAATGGATAATAATATTATTAATAATCAAAGTTTTATATGGCGCCCTTCAAGACCTCGAAGCCTTCGCAGGCCGCCTATCCATCGACCAGAAAAAGCCTGACAGAGGAGGTGGGTTTTCAGAACCCGCGTGAAGGCGCCAACCGAGAGAGAGAGTCGATGTCAGGAGGCAGACCATTCCACAGCCTGGGAGCAACAACAAAGAGATGGCACGATCACCCATGCAGTAGAGACGATTGTGAGGAACCGAAAACAGGAGGGCACTTCCATAGCGAAGGGCTCTGGACACAACCAGTGTGGTGGAAGGGTAAGGGGGAGTTGCGCTGTTCAGGATTTTAAATGTGAGAAAGAGGACTTTAAAAGTAATTCGTAATTTAAAGGGGAGCCACGCTATCATCCGATACATTTTGAAAAATGTGACAAGAATAATTTGGGCAACTGTACATTTTTTCAGGGATGCAAGTTATATAAAGAGTCATATGAGCTAACCCGATCTCGCGCATAGGTTCCCTACTAGTGAGATACCTATGTCTTGGTCAGTGGGCAACCTTTCTCCCTCAATCCACGCACACAGGCCCGATATCTACGTATAGTATTCCTGGCCACTTCATTTTTATTGTTTTTTTTCTTATTCTTTTGATGATTAGTTACGTGAGGAGGGAGAGCTCAGGGGGGCGGGGACAAGAGAAACGATTAGTTACGTGAGGAGGGAGAGCTCAGGGGGGCGGGGACAAGAGAAACTTTGAGGAACATCGCACCCTTCCGACCCCAGTTTCCCAAGAGAAACTGGTGCTATCTCTCTCTCGGGTCACCTTTGGCACCTATTTTAAATCCTCCCACTTTTTTCGCGCCTGCTTAGACCCAGCAAAAGGAGAAAGAGGGCGTTAAACGTTCTAAAAACAGAATTGCCACTCAAATAACCTAATAATAAGTGATGATCCTAAATTTTGGATTTCGTTTGTTTTGTTGAAATATTTTTAATTGAATACCACTCTTGATCTTTAGTCGTGATTGTTTAATACCTTCGTGGTCTTTAGTCGAGATTATTTAATACCTTCCTGATCTTTAGCCGAGATTATTTATTACCTTCGTGGTCTTTATCCGAGATTATTTAATAACTTCGCAGTCTTTAACAGTGATTATTTAATACATTCGCGGTCTTTAGCCGTGATTATTTAATACCTTCGTGGTCTTGGGGCGTGATTATTTAATATCTTCGTAGTCTTTAACTGTGATTATTTAATCCCTTCGTGGTCTTTAGCCGGGATTATTTAATACCTTCCTGCTCTTTAGCCGAGATTATTTAATACCTTCGTAGTCTTTAATGGTGATTATTTAACACCTTCGTGGCCTTTAGCCATGATTATTTAATACCTTCGTGCTCTTTAGCCGAGATTATTTAATACCTTCATGTTCTTTAGCCATGATTATTTAATACCTTCCTGGTCTTTAGATGCGATTATTTAATCTATTCCTGGTCTTTAGTCGTGATTCTTTATAATTATTCTCTTAATTTGATGGCAAAAGTATCGTATCTCTACAGAAAATGTAATCTATATGTAATCTTGTAATATGCATGAAATTTTGTAATATGTACATATGTAATTTGTAAGCTGTATAAAATCTTGTAAACTGTAAACACATAATATGAAACTTGTATGTAATTTTGTAATCAGCCTGTATCCTTTAATCTCTATGCGATCTTGCAATGTGTATGTATGTACCATTTTAATCAGTATTCAATCGCGTATATATAAAAGTACTCACTTAAATATGTACAGAAGTAATGAGGACACAAAAAAAACCCCACACCTTTGCTCTCATGCACGTATACATCATAAATATGTCCTTAAACGCCCACTTCTCAGTAAATATCTCCTAAGTGAATACATAAAAATCCATGCTTTCATGTACACATCCTCGTGGGTGTAATTTAACACACGTGCGCACAGGATCGGACCATTGACATAAAATATCGGAAAATTGAGAACCCGGATCATGATACGAGAGAATTATGGCGGCAGGCAAAATTAACGTGCGCAAAAGCGTCGCTTGATCGACAGCTTCCATTCATACATTTTCATGTTTCACTCCCATTTCAGTTTACAGGGATAAATATACATAGGCATACTTCAGCTTGGCAGGCAGACGATAATATACTGCAAATACAAAATTCAAGTTATGTATGAGCAAAGACATACTACTATTATTACATGAGCTACGGCTTAGCCGAGTGGAATAACCGCTTACAATTTTAGCGAAGTTAAGCTATATAGAGTTTGGTTAGTCATCGGATGGAGTCCCAATTCGGGTCAACTTCCCGGCGATTCAGATCATACGTTAATGAGTAGGCTCAACTGAAACATAAAAGGATTCCTAAATGAATTCGGATCGGAAGCAAAACCCTACCTAATCCGTTTCTACTACCACACCACCGCTACTATACTACTGCCTTTAAATCTTCAGTCATAACTATTAAGCTCTATATATCGAGGAAGGGTTCGTGCACACAGACTTGTGGTCTCTTTGACTTCTTGGAGGAGGCTGGCCTTCTCCATTATATTTGACTCTCATTGGTATTGGTCGCATACTCTCGCGCCGGCGAAAGGCAGACTCCCGCCGACGCCGCTGCTTTATCCTTCTCCTTGCCCCTTGTTTTTTGCCTTTGTTCGGTTGTTATGTTTTTTCTTGGCTCTGTTTTTTGTTAGGCGCTATTTTTTTTTCCACAGCGAACATCCATTTTTGCTTTAGTGTTGGTACCACATGAATCCCGTGGCACTAGCGTGGCATTAACGGATATTAAGCCTTTAAGGGCGTGTTTCCATGTGGAACTACAATTTCAAGCTACTTTGTCCCTTAATATATATTGATTTAAGGGTTATTCTATTTTATATATAGTCAAATTCTTTGCCACTGAGAAACACTACCGATGAAGCTACGATGAAACCAACGATGGCATCTTTTCTGAAAGGTTCTTCAAAAAGGGCCCAGCTCGAGTATTCAAAAGGACGCCATCAGTCTCTTGGACAGGACGGGCCCCCGACAGAAAAATGAAACTAACATAAAGATTAGCATGATAATCGATGATCAGTCGAAGGACACCAGGAACCAGTCCTCGTTAGGGGATGGGGTTGGGGGTTGAATTAAGATGAAAGAAAGGAATTGTGTTTTTTTTACCCTAACCTCCGTAACCCCAGGAAAAGCGGGTTCAATTCGGCGTCAAGGGTATGTGAAGACAACAAACCATGGGCAAGATTCCTTAGAAGAGTGTGTGCATTGCACAGTGAAAACGAGAGAAGAAAGGTAGCGATGTATTGATAAGTAAATAGCGTCTACCAATCGGTGCCCAGACCTGTTCACTCTTGCTTGGGACTGAACCCAACACCTATGCGTCAGAAAACCAACGCCGTATCTATTAGGTGAGCGAGATCTCCTGGGAAATGACTTGGAGCATAAGGAACTCAAGGTCTCGCAACTCTCCTATTCTTTCCTCTTCGTGGCGCAAGAAGACACCCAAAGATGAACAAAGGGAAATTTAATTGAAATTAATTGGAAATAGACAAAAAAAAATGTCTAAAATAAAATTTAAAAGATAAAAGGAGAAATATGAAGAATCGTGACTGAAGATGAATGAAACCAAATGAAAATGATAGAAAAATATTTTAAAATTAGGGCAAAATGATGGGAAGTGAATAAAATATTTAAAAAATAGATTAAAAAATTCTCAAAAAATTTCCTCCTTCAAAAATGAAAAATGAAATGAATTATTAGATTTTTTTTCGAATTTTCCAATTAAAGTTTTTCGGTTTTATTCATTCGATAGGAGTCTTGCCTGTGGGGGCTGGACCCCCCCCCCATCTTGTCGGAAATGGGTTTCTTTCTGTATGCAGGTTGGCTTACACAATTATTATTAGTATTATATCTATTTTCTTCTTTTATACATTTGTTCCAATTTCTTCCTCTCATCTCGTTTTCTCATTCTCTGCTTTCTCTTCTTTGTTTTCTACTACCTTTTCCTTTTCTTCTTCTTTCCTAGTCATTTCATTCTTCTTTTCTTCTCTATTTCTTCTTTGTTTTCTTCTAATTTTTCCTTGTCCTCTTTTTATTAGTTATTTCATTCTTCTTTTCTTCTCATTCTCTTCTATTTCTTCTTTGTTTTATTCTACCTTTTCCTTTTGTTCTTTTTCTTAGTCCTTTCCTTCTTCTTTTCTTTTCATTCTCTTCTTTTTCTTCTTTGTTTTTTCTACCGTTTCTTTTCTTCATTTATCTTAGTCGTTTCCTTCTTCTTTTCTTCTTATTCTTTTTACTTTGTAGGGGCTTAGAACAAATTCCACCCTGCTATGCAAACCTCTTTGGAGAGGGGGGGGGCTACAGTTTAACTCGGGGCTCGAACCCCATCAAGTCTCTACATAACAAATGTAATGACGAAGAGATTTAAATTGATTCCCCATCCCACGCCTAACCATTCACAGTGTAGCTTAACTTCGTTCAAGGGACAATGCGATGGTTGCACTTAGTTCGCAGGTCCGACTTCCCGAAGCTCTTCTCGCTGCCTTTCTTGGCCCTAATTCCTTCGAAGGCTGACTACGGCACGACGTCACTATGTGATGATTCTCTTCTTCCTTTTCCTGCGGGTGAGTAACACAAAAGAACAAAGGAACTCAACTTGAGGAGGAGGGTCACTCGCCGGCTTCCAAATACCGGGCCGGGAAGAGTACCTCACATATCTCCAGGGACAGGTTAGAATAGAGAACACTTGTACTCAAATGTTCGAAACTGAACTCACCTGCAGGAAGATAGAAGAACAATTCAAAGGCAAATACACAGCTCAACACATACACGGACATATATTTAATAGCACAGTCACTCCACTAGCACGCTCATACACAGTTACTCAAACACACTCCAACGACGTGCACACACACATAGATACACCATAATCCTCGTGAGTTCCAGCCGTAAAATTTACAACTAAACAAATCGTTCAAAAATCACAAAAAAATACAAGACAAACAACGTAATAAATCCCTTCCCCCAAAGATCCCAAGGAAAAAATGCCTTCTAAAATATTCGAGGAAAAATCTCATCCTAACAAAAATCCCAGTAAAGGTCCCCTCACCCGCCTCAATTCCGCAAGAAAATCCTAGGAAAAGTACTTCCTCCCCCCCCCCCTCCAATCTCCAATAAAATCTCAGGAAAAGTCCCCCACTTCCAAATCACCAGGAAAATCCCGGGAACCCCCCCCCCCTAAAAAAAAGATCACAGGAAAGTTTTCTCCTCAAATAGATTCAAGGAAAAGCCCCCCCCCCCCCTCCTTAATTCCCCAAGAAAATATCGAGAAAAATCACATACTAAAAATATCCCAGGAAATGTCGGCCTCAATCCCCCCCCCCTTAATCCCAGGAAAAGTCTCCCTGCCCCTAAACTTCCCAAGAAAGGCCAATGAAAATCACCCTTCATTCACCAACTCTTAACGAAAATCAAGGAAAAGCTTCCCCCCTCGCCCACGAATCCACGGAAAAGCCCTTCCCCCTCAACTTCCCAAGAAAATACAGGCACAATCTCTTCCTAAAAAATCCAAGGAAAGGTCACACCCACCCACAAATCCCAAGAAAATACCATGAAAATCGTTTCCTAAAGAAATCCCAGCAAAAAAAGCCCCCTCCCCCAACCTCCCAAGAAAATTCCCGGAAAAATCTATTCGTCGAAAAATCCCATGAAAAGTCACCCTTCTCCCAGTTTCCCAAGAAATTCCCACGAAAAATCTCTTCTAAATAAATCCCAGGACCCCCTCCCCCTAAACTCCCCCCCCAAATCACATTAAACAAATTCCAGGTCAAAAATAGAAAAAAATTCACTTCATTTCTAGGTCAATTGATGACTGGGGGCAGAAAGGTGAAGGGGAGTAGGTTAAATGGGCAAGGGAGTGATTAATTGAGGGGAGGGGATGTTTAGAATGAAATTAATAACGGTAAAAAAAATTAATCACGAACGAAAAAGGAATTAAAAACACCTTAAAAACAGGATAAGAAAGAAGTGAACTATTCCAAGCACCTTCGTCTTTATTAGCAAAGACCTCTATCTCCTTTGTTAATTAGATTCGCGTTAATTAGATATCGCCTTTTTTACTCATAATACAAAATATGTAGCTTCTAATTGATTGAACCCACTTTTGCTATCAAAAAACCACATCAGTTTTATAGTTTGTGATAAATATTATCCTGAGGAAAAAGAAAAATTACGATTCCAAGCACTTTCGCCTTTATTTGTCCTAGTTTGAGTGAGGGAATTTATCTGAGTTAATCTCCGGCTCACTTCCACCATCTTCACCATTTTTCTTTACTAGAAAAAGTAACAAGAAGTGTGCGGGTAGTATTCGACTACTAAGGGCCTTTCACCACATTTTGTTTATTTCTCTTTTCAAAACCCTTTTGCTCTCTCTTGCTCTCTCTCTCTCTCTCTCTCTCTCTCTCTCTCTCTCTTAAAAAATGGGATTGAAAAACCTAAAAACAATCGAAAGCCTTGCGATAGTTGTTTACTACCGCCGGACCTGTCCTTACCTCTTCATCTATGTGAAATGGACACTGAGCATTTTAATAGAGAGCGGGTTAATAAAGATTTGGTATAAACACCCTGTGGAAGTACCTTCTAGTCTAGGAAGGTAGTGGGTGTGATAGGGATGGCACTTTAGGTAGGGTTGAACTGCTGTGGCTGGTAGAGAACACGACAGGCGATTCGGAGATCCGGCAACGATATTTCCATTTTTGTCCTAAATCGTTATTCTTATCTTCTCAAGCCTGGGCGACGCCAGAACGTGCTTTTTTGTTTTGTTTCGAATTTCAGAATAGCCTCTAATACTAGGCTAGAATTCTAATTACGGTGACTTATGCCCTTGAAGGGGCTCGCCACATAGGCAAATTAAAAAAATAATCTCAAGTATGGGTTGCTTTTAGTGCGCTGTCGTATGATTTCTTGCCTTGGGGCTTTCCTCAGGGGTCACCCTCATCTTGCCTTTAACGCTACTGTCCAATGATTTCTTGCCTTAGGGCTATCTTCAGATGTCACCCTTATCTTGCCTTTAACACCACTCTCTAATGATTTCTTGCCTTAGGGTTTTCTTCAGGGATCACCCTCATCTTGCCTTTAACGCCACTGTCCAAGTCTCTTGAGCCGCTCATGGAACTTCTTAAGAGATTCTTCAGTCCTTGATTTTGGAACGTTCTTTTGTTCACGAAGTTAACAACTTGTGTAAAAGTGTGGAGGAGAAAGTTCTGGAAGATGAGGTGTTTAGGCAGGAATTCTCTTTCTACATTAATGAATTCTGTGAGAGGAACATGCAGGCAGGTATTAAGGTGAACTGTTAACGTGAGGAAAAAGAGGTTAAGGTGAAGAAGTTTTGACGTGAGAAAAAAGGGCTAATGTGAAAAAGTTTTGAAGTGAGGAAAAAGAGTTTAATGCGAAGTAGTTTTAACATGAGGGAAAAGAGGTTAAGATGCAGAAGTCTTGGCGTGAGGAAAAGGGTTAATGTGAAGAAGTTTTAAAGTGAGCTAAAAGCGGATAATGTGAAGATGTATTGACGTAAGGAAAAAGAGTTTAATGCGAAGAAGTTTTAACGTGAGGACAAAGGTTAATGTAAAGAAGTTTTAACGTGAGGAAAATAGGTTAGTGCGAAGAAGATTTAACGTGAAGAAAAGGATGTTTCTGTGAGGAAAAAGGTTAATGAGAAGAAGTTTTAACGCGAGTAGAAAGAGGTTAATGTGAAAAGGCGTTAACGTGATGAAAAACACGTTTTAATTCAAAGAAATAGAGTGTTGACGTGTAAAAGAGATTGTGTTAATCTCACGATGATGTGATAATATGAAAAACAAGAGCCTCTAAGAAGGGGACATTAACGTAAGAGACCTTACCCCTCGATGAGGCGTCAACGTCAAGAAGAAGGACGAGCAGTGTTAACCCCGCCCCTTTTCTCCTCATCTCCGATAAAATGTTTCTACACACGAATCCCTCTTCAGTCTTCGACGTGAACATAAACTTATGTAGGGGCTTATCGCCAACACGCCCCTCCGTCCACCGGATGTGCTAACATCATGGAGGTCCAAATGGCTAATCTCGGCCTTCCTTATCTACGACCCATTGATTTGTCCAAAGAGGAGGGGGGGGATTCGCCCTTGAAATCACCGATTAGGACTCCAGCTATTTGCCACTCTCTCCCGTGACTCCTTGGACCACGTCGAGACAAATTATTATATGTACCTTCAATTACCCTAACTTCACTACTTTTCTTATCCCTTGAAAAAACAGGTTGAGATTCCCTCGCTAAGTTTTTGTTGTTTTATTTATAAAAAACGACAGAAAATACCCAAACTTGAAATCTGCTTGAGGTTATTTAACGTCATCTTCCCCTCCTAGATGGGAGATTTGAATGACCCATGATATTCTTATTTGCCTATTTAAATTAAGAGACGACACTCCAGTAACGATACTTCGATAGGGAAGAGAATATTTAAAAGGTAAGTAGAGAAAGTAGCAAAGCGGAGACTAATTGGAGCAAATTGATGAATAGAATTAATGATAAGAAGAAAGCGAAAAAGAAGGCGAAGAAGAAGAAGAAGAAGCAGGCGGAAAAGGAAAAAAACGAAGAAGGAGAGGAAAAAGAAAAGGGGAATAAGAAGAAGAAGCGGACGGAAAGGAAAAAGCGAAGAATTAGGGGGAGAATAAAGGGAAAGAAGAAGAACTACAGAACTAAGACCAACAAAGAACCTAGTATCTGCTCAAGGCTAGCCCGATAAGCAACAACTTCATATATACAACAAAACCTACCTGATTAACCATCTTATTACGTCATTCTAGAAGTAATGCGGCATTTTTTTTCTCATCTTTATCATTGTTTTATTTTTATTTTAGACGGCGAAGAATTCTTGGTATATTACATCCAAAAGCGATCTCAGAACCGGCAAAGGAGGGAAAGTTGGGGGGAAAATTTCCCAAACGCCTCCGAAATCTTCCAAAAGAGAGATATTACTCATTTTTCATCACCACTCACCATTATACTAACTTCATCTTTCTTTTAGCGGCCCCACTTGAGCAGATGACTGCTTAAGTCCCCGGCCCCGCCCCCCTGCGTGAACGGCGGTCAGATGTGAGAGGGGTTTGCCATTCACGTTTCGTCCCATCGTCCCAACTATGCCTAGCAGTTGCATTGGCATAATTGGGGGCATTGGAGGAAGCTGGTTTGAGGATTAGCTTACAGTAGAGAACAATGTCAGAAATATTCCGGACAAGGGAGGGACTGCAACCTTCGGTACCCATTACGGCGAAGGCCCCTTCCAGGATCATAGAGAGACATACAACCGTCTCTATGGTATGTTGGGGAGCGGTCGCGATTAAAAACCCTCGGCGGGGCGACGTTGTCAATAAGTCCGCCATACAATCACACCCCCGAGAGGATCTCACCCGGATTCATCTCATCCATCTTTCATCATCCACCCAAAGCAAATCCCTTTTTGCATCCAGGCAGCGGTTTAATGAGGGGAGGGCCCTTTTCTCCCAAAAAAGGAAAACCGAATCTTTTTTTAGGAAAAATAACTACAAATCCCCCATACGATAAAACATATAATAGTGAGTCCCGAATCCAGAAAAAAGACCAAATACTGAAGGAAAAGTGTGCCCCCTCTTCAAGGGGAGCCACCCGGAATAATGACGGCCCAAGATGCACCAAGGGTCCCGCTTAGGTGTATTAGCGGACAAGCGAAACCGGACAAGGGTACTGTCTATAAGACTCTTCAGTTCGGTAAGCTCAGCGTAGGCGTGCTTAGGCTGATCAACACTCCAGTTGGTTACGTCGCAGTATGCGAACGCGAAAAGGATATTGATGCGCTTACTAAGGAAGAAGGGGCAAGGCACCTTAAGGAGATAAACCTCCAACCAACCACGCCTCCTCAAATCCAGGCGCACAGGAGCGTCATGTGCAGAAGGCTAGACCCATAGGTGGGCCAACACACAAAGGATGAAATAAAGGAAGAAATAGAGAACCAGAAGTGGGCGAAAGTGGCCGAGGTCATTAAGTTCCGCAACAAAAGAGACAACTCGGAGTACTCCCACGTATTCAAAGTTGTATTCACAGACACGGAAATGGCGTTCAATGCGGAAGAGAGAGGGCTACTTCTCTTCAACGCCAAAATCAGTGGTGAGCAGGTCGAGCGCGAGGAATACACCCCCGTGCAGATCTGCTTTAATTGCTACCGTCTGGAGCATCACACCACGAAAGAATGCAAGAAGCCGGAATCAACATGTTCCAGATGCAGCCAAAAAGGACACGACTGGCGCGAATGCCAGGCCAAGAAGGAAAAGTGTCCAAACTGAAGCCAAAGGCATGGGGCAATGAAGATGTCATGCCCAAAGAAGAAGGACATAATCAGAAAAAAGACTGAAACAAAGAGGGCGGAAGGTATTAGGAGGGCAAATACCTCCTATTCCCAAGCGGCTAAAACGACCCCCTCAGCAAGCGCCTCGAACAGCCAGGCCCCAAGAACCTACATCAAGGTAGACAAGGATGACAAAAACGCCACACAAATACTTACGTGCATCCTATATGCGCACGTAAGGAATCTGACCAACCCAGGCTGCTTCGCTAGAGAGGTCAACAATATGTTGAAAAACAATGGCTTGGCAGAGATGTGGTTCCCGGAGAACCCCTCTTCAGGGGATGTCCTACAAGTACAGTTTGGAACACAAAAAGAGGCGCCAGCAACCCCCTTCCCACGGGAGACCGAGGAGAGAGAGGGTAGCACCAAAGAAATGGAGCAGAAGATTACCCCACAGAGGTCCACTAACAAGGACCCAAGACTAACTGCAATGAAAAAGAGGTAAGAGAATGCAAAGAGAGCAGCCAAACGTCTAAAACAGGCTGAAGGAAATCTCCTATGCTCGGCCTCGTCATCCGAGGACGAACGGGAGATCTCTCAACCCATTAATAAGAGGAGCAGAAGCAGAAATCCGAAAAAAGTAAGGGAATTTGATGGAGAAGAACTCAACATCAAATTCTTCAGAACGGAGGAAACTTTCTTTCCTAAAAGCCCCAAGGTGAAGGAAATCATTGAAGGAGTGAAGACGGGACTATTGAAATGGTCTTATGATTCCCCAGACCGTGAAGCGCTGGTAGTAGCAGCGCTCATGGAGGCAAGGATTAAGATATACAGGGACTCCTGCCTCGCTAAGCGAGACAGAGTTCAAAAGATTCCGGAACGGGAGAAACACACGCAGCAAAAACCACTAATCGGGACAAACCAACACACACATACACAACAGAACATAAACATGGAAAACAACAACAACACACTAAAGATTTTAACAATTAACTTCAACGGATGGGTAGGGAAACACATTCCTTACGGAAACATTTTTCGTAAAGTGGATTCCGACCTAATCCTCATCACAGAACATGGCGTTAACACAAACATGAACAGCATAAAAATACCCAATTACACAGTCATTAGCAAAAACCATACACAAGAACGGTTCGATGGAGCTGCCATCGCGATCCGGAACAACCTAACATACAAAATACTTCCAGGTCTAGATGAATCTTTCGTGGCAGTAGCAATACCTACCCTAGTAGGAGACCTGACCGTAGCGGCGGCCTTAAACCACCGCGACGAGATTACCTGCCGATCCCTAACTTTTACAACATCTTCAGACGTTGGAAGTACACATTGCTTGGCGGTGATCTTAATGCCAGATACCGTGCATCAGGCTACGGAAGCACCGATCAAAGGGGAAGAAACCTGGAGATGCTACTCGTAAGAGACAGACTCCAGAGGGTCAGGCCAGATTTCCCGACCTTCATAACACAACGTTCGGCAACAAAGCCAGACATTGTGTTAACATCCAAAAACTTTTCCTTCAACATTGTCAATGAGCCCGGACCAGTGGTTCCAAGCGATCACATCCCGATTCTCACTACCATCTCGCTAGCGCCAATACTCAAGCCCATTACACTTAGGAAAAGTTACGCGAAAGCTGACTGGGAGCTATATAAAGAGATACTCAGTACATACCAACCAACTGATCTGGGAGACGCTAATCTCGAAGAGATTGATGAGGAGATCAACAAGATCACCGATCTCCTCATTCAAGCCGACGAGAGATGTGTTCCCAGAATCTCCTATAAAATGCTCCCACAACCTGAGTGGACAGACGAGATGAGAGAAATCGTCCGAGAACATAGAGCAATCTATGATGAGATCGGCAGGATAGGTACCAATAGGAAAAGGACGGCCAGAATAAGGCATCTAGGCATGGAAATGAAAGACATCATAATAGAAAAACAAAGAACGATATGGAATGCCATCATTGGGAGACTGGACAGGGAGAGTGATCCCGTAAAATTCTGGAATAACATCCCGAGAATTAGGGGATTACCTCCCAGACCCAGAACCCAAATTAAGGAAGGAGACGACATCATAGAGGACCTAGAGACTCTCGAAAGAAGATTTAGATCGCACTGGCAAAAGATTTTCGCTATATCACCGGAGGAGAACGACGACTTCGACCAGGACTTCGAAGACCAACTGCTCGACGACCTCGGCACAATGATACATAGAACCCTAACCCATCCGCAATTATCTCAGGAAAGAGTGATGATTGACTATGGATGCCCGATAACTGTCGAAGAGACCTTGAACACCATAAGGTCCTTCAAACAGAGGGCTCCAGGCTGGTCTGGGATTACGAAAAACAACCTCGTAAATGCCGCAAGGCAAATTATTCAGGGATTGGCAAACACGATGAATGCCGCCCTGAATACAGGCTACTTCCCGGATGGATACAGGATGGCCAAAATTATCTTTATCCCAAAGGGGAACAATCCCCCAGACTAGGTGGCAAACTATCGCCCGATCTCTCTTCTCGAGATGCAGGGTAAAATCTTTGAAAAGATTTTAGCGAATAGGCTACAAGCTCAACTGAGCGAGTTAGGAGCGCACAACCCACAACAGCACGGGTTCCGCAAAAAAGGGGCACAGACACCGCCCTGGCGCTTCTAACTGAGAAAGTAGCATACACCCAAGCGAACAGGTTCTATGTAGACATTGTGTTGAGGGACGTGCAAAAGGCCTTCGATAAAGTCTGGCTGGAAGGACTTCAATACAAAATCCCGAACCTCCAGCTAGACCCAATCCTGGAAAGGATCCTCTGTGACTTCATCATGGACAGAAGTGCGTGTCTCATGATTGAAGGGCACAGAGGCCCCGAATTCGAATTAAAGTCGGGCGTCCCTCAGGGAAGCTGCCTGAGTCCTCTGCTTTACTTGGTCTTCACCATCGACCTCCCAACTCCGGTGCACAGGAACACGATGTATCTGCAATACGCAGATGACGTCACACAAGTTGTCCCGTGCCCGAAGAGGAAAGCAAGGGCGCAGGCGGCTCGCACTATAGCGGAAATCAACAACATCAGCCGATTCGAGAGAGGTTGGAAAATCAGAACCAACAGGGACAAGTTCAAAATTGTCCTGTTGAACCGCGAGTTGACATGGCCCATCATCATAGATGGAAGGAGATACGGCTACTCCGCCGAACGCACCGTCCTGGGCCTTAAAATCATCGACCATGGATACTCGAGACACCACATGGAGAGGCGGAACCTGACGAAGAGAGAAATCTCCAAGCTCTACAGGTTTAGAGATCTTAGCTCGGCCAACACCAGGAAATTATATATGATGTTTGTCCGGGCTATGCTGATCTACCCCGCAGTGGTGTCCCAAGTGGCTAATAAAACCTCGATGAAAAGGCTCCAACGTATCCAGAACACTGCCTCTCTGCTTATCAACAAAGCAAGAAGGCGTGACCGAATCAGGCAAAGCGTCTTGCATCGAAGGAAACGCTTAGAGCTCATCAATGTCGTCACCCAGAAACTGGGCAAAAAGATCTGGTCCACTCTAACGGATGATGTCATTCCAGAACTGCAGGGAGCAGGGGGCAGATTAAATATACCCGCGTGGCTACGGGCGAAAGCCTCACGCCGAAGCCGGTTTCCGAGCACAAAACTTTGTTCACGAGAAAATATCACTCCAATATGCACAAAAAAAGCATCACAACACATCACATCTAGTTCCATACAGTTACTCACGAAAAATGAGATTACAGACAACACTGAAATAGCATTGTCAGCAAGAAAGCTATGAAAGGCTTGAATGCTACAAACACTATTACACTAAAAGTCAAATGACAGAGAAAAAGAGACAAAATGCAATAAGACGAACTTTAAAAACACACGAAGAAACAGACAGACATTCAAAAACACAAAATATCAACACAAATAAAGGAAAAATGAAATAGAATAAAAATAAAGCGATGCCCTCCCTACTAGGGCAAAATACCCCCCCCCTCTTTAATTTTCACCCACTATATCTTCCATTATACCATCTCTTTTAAAAAACTGAGTACATCATCATCATTATTTTATGGCTAAAAATCAAATGACATCTTCATTCTCTTCAGGTGATTCGCTAAACTCATAAAAGGTCGTAATTTGATGGGGCTAAAGTCGGGTGAGTATAGAGGATAATTCATTAATTCTCAATAAAATTTTTAAGTTTTTGTGTGGTATCTCATGCGGTATGAGTTGTCTCGTTGTCCTAATGAAATAACACTTTTCCTCTAATAATAATGCTGGCCTTTCTCTTTCGAGTACTGCATATAAACGGGGCAACTGAGCAACTAAACCTCTTTTGTGATATTCTGATTTGGGTTAAGAATTTCAAAGTGGATTATGCCATTCATATCCCAACCCGATTTGGCAACCATTAAATTACAATCTTTTTATGAGTTTAGCTAATCACCTGAAAAGAATGAAGATGTCAACAACAGAATTTTCAAATTCAAAGTCAAACGATTTTTACAACCCTGGATGAGAGCCCTGTTTCAGCCGAGTTGTTAGTTATCCACTAGGACTAATCCATTCTCTAGAACGTTTAATAATATTGTACATAAACCAGTTTTCGTCTCTTGTATCAAAATCCTACTAAAAAAAGTTCACTCTTTAGTCGAGAAAGGAGAGGTAAATAAATATTGATGCTTTTTGCAAATGTATCTCTCACAGGTCATGAATAATCCATTCATTGCCTTAATCATGAAACCTTGTCTATCTCCTTTAAATGACGATGCACAGTGGAATGGCTTGAATGTTAGATTTCCATTCAATTGTGCACAAGTTACAATTGGATTTTCTTCCATCTGATTTTTAAAAGATCTTGATCAAATTCCACTGGTCCCCCTGAATGGGGTTCATCTTTGAGAACGAAAAAAGGTTAGGTTAGGTTACTACATAGCCCGAAAAATGATACAAACTCTACTCTTAGTACGAGTAGGCTGACAACACTTATCTATATCTATATAAATTAAAATCACGCTTCTTTTTCATTGTAATTTTTTATATTTCTTAAATTACGATACACATTTATGTACATGTGTACCAATGAGTCGTACATGTTTCTATTCTAGCTCAGAAAAACACTCAATTATAAAAAAAAGGGAAGATAAGGCTAAATCTCCCTTCTCCCGTATGGTCTCGCCTGCTAGTGTTAAAAGGAACATAGTGACAGAAGGGTCGGTAAAGAATACAGAAAGCACATTTGCGCGCATCTTTACAAGGCGAAATCGATGCCTCATTTGATTTATATATTTTTCTTTTTTTTCCTCATCCCTTTCTGATATCGGACCTTTTCATATGTGCCTCCTAGAAAGAAATATTTACACTTGAAAAATATTCGTCAAGTCAATTTTAAAGTATATTAACTGAAATGTTTTTCACTATTTGGTTAGGTAGGTTAATCCATATTTGTGTGATTCTAGAACTAAAGTAATTTTGACTAATGTCCGGTTAAAGCGCTTTTTTGCTAATTGAGTAATTTTTTATTACTTATCATCCATCTGGAACAGTAATCTATACTTTATATTAAAAATCATTTTAAGATTTTAAATGATTCGATCACTCGTATACGTTAATCTCCAACTTGCAAGGGAAAATGGGTTAAAAGATCAAAGTATTTCTTCCTACAGATTAGTAATAAGCTCAGGAATTAGTTTAGATGTTGGACGTCGCACTCTTTCTAACAGCATTTCTTCTTTGTTGAAGGTAAAAAGACGAAAATTGCACTGCGTACTAGAGATGAGGACACACGAGCGATTTACAGAGAGGTAAAATTATTTTTCTCGATTTATAAGCGAAGTTTCGGGCAATTTAACCCAGCATTCGGTTTGCTTTCTTAGTAGCTTTGACCTATTGATTCAGATGCTTTAAGTTCTCCCGAAATGAAAATATCTAGGTCCCTTCTAAGTCAACGGATTCTAGAATTTGGCAGTTAATTTGGAATTCAGCTTTTAAATTTCGTCATCCAAAGCCATTACCTTGCATTTACGCATATTAAACTACATCTGCCTTATATCCACCCAATTTTAACCAGATACGAACATATACACTCTAATCTATTGTTCATAATATTAAGTAAGATATCTGTAGGTTCACATAAAGCCTCTTTTAGTCCTTGTAATTCTCGATCTAGATTCTCAATCCTTGTCCAAGGGGGCACTTTGTCATGTGATTGTCTTTAGCACTTTTTAACACGGTGTAATCTCGTCACAACGCCAATTAGCGAGGACAATGGTGATACATAATTCCCTTTCCCTATTTAATATTCTTTATTGGAGACCTAATTTAATCCACGAGCCAATCTCAATGTTTGTCTATCTATTGTCTATCGTTGATCGGATTCCTTCATCGACCCATTTAATTCCTTTAATGAAAAATAGGATCAACTTAGATGACCAATTTTCTTATCCACATCGACCTACGCTAGTAGATATTAGTATTCTTATAGAATAAAGAGAACAGGGCCTACTTTAAAATTTGGCCTATTAGAAGTAAAAAAAATAATAGCTGGAAGGCGTTATTTACATATTAAAAATTTCTGATGATATCTTAAGAAATGGATTAATATTATTTACATGAGATTAAAAATTCTTGATAATATCGTTAAAAATTCAAGGGATGGTATTATTTAGATGATATTCAAAATTTATGAAAATATTGTATTTTTAATTTTCTTTCTCATCCAAACATGGCAGTTCCCTAATGGTTCTAATAATTACTAACGAGGTTCATTCCCAAACGCTGATATTTTAGAAAATACAATTATAAATCTTTCTCTAAGGAAAGAAGACCATTTCGGAAATATAATTTGGGCAGAGAAATTTCTTCTGTCAACTAAATGTTACTTTAGTTTTCTAACTTTTTAAGAACTAACAATTTATTACCGTTCGAAATCAAACATGATCCAAGGTAATTAAAAATGTAACAAAACTTGGCCATAGAAGGAGGACTTATATGTTGTATTTAATATTTTCAGAATTGTATACAAAGTTTTGTCCAGGGAATAAACAAATATTTTTTTAGTCGCGTGCGACTCTCCATCTCACTATGTCGGTCGGTCGGTCCCCGCTTTTCTTTTTTATTGTTTATGTAATAACATCGTAACTATTCAGCCAATTCTAACGGAATGTTAGACCCTTATGTTGTTTTACATTCTCTTTCTAATGATATAATTATCAAGGTGTTCCCAAGGTTAGCCCGGGAATTATTTAGTTTTAGCAATAGCATCATAACTATTCTGCTGATTATAACAAACTTTGAAACCCTTAAATTGTTTTACAATCTCTTTCGGATGATATAATTTCCAAGGTCTTCCAAAGATTAGTCCAGGAATTGTTAAAAGCTTTAAAGGTTCTAAGGTCATAAATCGGCATAAGTGAGAGCACACGACTCTTTGGTCAGCCGACCTTGTTGAATTATATAACCCTATGCGAAAGCTATGTAGTCACTATGGCTACAGAATATCAGTTCAATTATTTAATATATAACGCTATGCGTAGGCTATGTCGTCTCTATAGTTACGAAGATTCGGTTGA
This sequence comes from Ceratothoa steindachneri, assembly GCA_963969495.1. NCBI lineage: Eukaryota > Metazoa > Arthropoda > Malacostraca > Isopoda > Cymothoidae > Ceratothoa > Ceratothoa steindachneri. The sequence continues at coordinate 53,665,241 of OZ018330.1, read as the reverse complement.
TTTATTTAATTAATTGATTTAATTTATTACGTTATGTGCAGGCCATATCGTTTATGGTTAGGGAAATGCGGTTGACTTATTATTATACACACTTTACATAGCTTAAGCACTGCGAATATGGTCATTCTATGAATATAGGTAGATTAATGTTTTATTTTTAATAAATTTTACTTATTACACAAAAACGTATACAATCCTTCATTTACTCTTTATAATTTCAAATAACATCGAGAAATTTGAGAGACAAGTGAATCTTTGGAATTAACTATAATCAGTCTTCTAGATGTGTTTCATCTGATCATGTGTGGGTCCAAAATATTGAACAAAAGTAATGCTTCTTATTTTTTAAAAGTTTATACCATCGTTAAGGACCACTATTTATCACTATGTTCCATTGCTGTTTATTTATTTAATATATGAACACCAATGGACATCCAGGATGAAGATATGTTGGGACTTTACAGTATCCTTGGAACGTTCTTGGACAATGCATATTGTTGAACAGGTCTTTGTTATGAGACGAAAGTTCTAAGAATTTTGTTTTCTTGACGGTTGTCGGTCGCGTAGCATTCCCGGAACAAGTCCACAGAAGGAGGATCGGTTGAGCGAGATGGGCCTACCTCGCTCTCTCTTTTGGTTTGGATAAGGAAGATGCGCTCATTCACGAGTTGTCTCCACACCAGCAAGATGCTTTAACCTACAGGTGTTCCAGGCGTTTGGCTGATGCTTCTCAAATCTCTATTTTCCATTCAGTTGGTTTCGTTAATGATTTGCTTTGGCTTGTATGGCGCAACTCTTTGATCGTGTTTTTCAGATGATAATTCATTAAAGGATTCTTGGTAGTCGAGTGCCATAATAAGAGAAAGGAAGATGAGTAGTAGGTGACAAAACAGGGAGGATGTGGGAAGCAGATGAGTGCCATCAACGTCCAACTAAATTAAATACACTCTTTTTGAAGAAGTAGGGCGACGCTCTCCTGCAATATTAAACCAGACCCCCCCCCCCCATCCTTCCCACTCTCTCACGCACGCACACATTGACAAACAAACGCTCACTATCATTCTCGCTGACAATCTACCTCTCTCTCAATGTCACTCTTATTTTCTATCCACCTCTCATTCTATATATATATATATATATATATATATATATATATATATATATATATATATATATATATATATATATATATATATATATATATATATATATATATATCCCTGTTATTGTCTGTCTTCATCTCATTATCCCTCTCATTCTCTCTCTCACTAACATTTTCTCTCAATTTTATTCTCTTTTACTCTAACCCTCTTTCACTTTTCCTTTCATTCCCTCTCACTATTATTCTTTCTCACTCACAGTCTCTATTACTCTCATTATTTTTTCATGTGCTCTCTCTCTCTCTCTCTCTTTTGCAATTAACTTTCAATTAAATCCATCCTAACTTGTACAATGTAAATGTTGAACTTATATTCATACTTAGTTGATATATGTAATTTATCCGAAATTGGTTTGAAGCTACTGTAAGTTTTGTGATCGAAACCTAAGTGCCCGAATCATTATGGCTACTTTAATTATATATATATATATATATATATATATATATATATATATATATATATATATATATATATTCCTTGAAAATGAACTTGCAAATATAGTTCGAAAGTGCTTGGATTTATCTTTTCATTTTCCTGTGGGTTAATTTTCATATTATTGCTTTCCTCACGTGCCACTTTGTGAGTTTAATATATATATATATATATAATATATATATATATATATATATATATATATATATATATATATATATATATATATATATATGAAAAACACAAAGTAGCTCGTGAGTAGAGCAATAATGGCAAAAAATCCAACAGGAAAAATGAAAAGCGGAATCTAACTTTCTTGCCAGGGGCCTAGATTCGGCAAAAAAGACCCTTTACAAAAATGAAATCCCTCCCGCATTCAATTTTAAGAATTCCTCTGTTTTACCGGTTTCTGGGGCCTTTTCCTTTCTCACTCGTCTCTTGAAATGTTTAAAAATATTTCAGTTATATTTAAGTATGAATCAACTATGTACAAAATATTTGTTCAAAATAATAGTAAGAATATAGGGGGGGTTATTTTGTCGATTGTGCAGTTTGCCCTAAACAATACTTTGGGCAAACTAGAAAATCATTAAATGTTCATTTGACCCAATACAAATACAATATTAGAAGAGGTGAAAGTAATAGTGCTTTCTTTGTTCACTTATCTGAAAATAGTCACCCTATCAATTGGAATTCGACTAAGTTTATTTACAACCCAGATGACTTTGTAAAAGTAATATTGCTAAATGTTCCTTCATTAATTCTTCTCTTAACTTCAATATATCCCCCGGTCTCTTTAAACTGGACCTTGTCGATTAAAAAAGCTTATTTTAAACGAAACTGTCCATTTTAAATCTTAGCCCTGTGATTTATTAAATCTGTTATATTTCTTTTTTTTATTGAACAATGTATTTATAGTTGCATATGTATGTATTCATAGTTATGTGACTCACATTTCTACATTTCACTAACACTCTCACACATGTGAATATTTTGGTAGAGATTTTATCTATATGTTTTTACTCTTTCGTACCTGCTATTAATCACCCTTTTCTGATATTTTTTTTTTTCCCCTACTCTGTTTTGTACCTGTTTGTTGTACTAGGCAGAGCGTCACATACCTTTCTTGTAAATTAATTCTTTATGTATTCGTTGAGAATGAAAGTACTTGGATTCCGTTTTTCATTTTTCTTGTTGGATTTTTTGCAATTATTACAAGTATATATATATATATATATATATATATATATATATATATATATATATATATATATATATATATATATATATATATATACAAGCCGCTGTTCTCTTTTTAACAGGAAGAGCTTGGTTACACAGGCGCCCCTGCGGGAGGGGTGGCCTACGGCCTTATTTGCTAATCTTAACCGCCTTTTTTAATCCCCTTTATAGACTCTTTATTTTAACACCCTTTTCTTCTTCTTCATCTTCATCTTCTCCATCATCTTCATCATCATCATCTTCATAATCATCATCACCATCATCATCATCTTCTTCTTCTTCTTCTTCATGATCTTTTTAACTATTTCAATCTTTTGAATTTCCAAAACACCCGAAGTCATTTGTCAATTAAGCAAAAAAAAAACCATTTATAAATTTTCAAAAATTCCCCATCTTAAATTATAGATCCAGAAAATTTCACACAAAATTTCAGACGAAGGATAATAAGACTTTTTTTACGAAAATATGTAATCTAAAAGTCTTCCTACCCTCTACAATTTGATAACTAATAGTGAATACTATAACCTTTCTCTTACTGACGCTCTTCCTTTGCAAAGTTCCTCCAATTCATCGATGCTTTGGGGGTGCCTTGCATGGAGGCGGACCTTCAGTTCATGCCATAAATTTTCTATCGAGTTGAAGTCTGGCGATTGTGATTGATGACGATTCCCCAAACGCTTATTTTGTTCTCCTTCCATCAGAAAGAATCCAATTTCGATGTGTGTTTGGAGTCCAGTCGTGTTGAAAGATCTATCTTCTTTCTAGATCACGATTGCGAGCATCTTTTCTCAGTATTCTTTATTCATCGGTCCGTCGATTCGATGGAGTGCGCCAATGACAGTGGCGCAAAAGCTGCCCCATAGCATAGTAGATGCAGCTCTATGTTTTATTGCGGTAACAATGATTTTTGGAAATCCAGTTTCGCCAATTTTACGTTAAATATACCTGAGGTCATTTATACACAACTCAATCTTAGTTTCCTCTATCTAAATAGCACATACCTTCCCCAAATGAAATCTTTTTTTAAATGATCGTTGGCCTACTTCAGACGTGCTTTCAAATGAATGTTTACAAGGAAATTGTCTTCTTCGGACGACGTCCATGTAGTTCAACATTTATGCAACATATAGGACACTGTGTTCAAATTCACATCGGTACCATTCTCTCCTAACTGATCGTTCAGCTCTTTTCTAGGCCTTCTTTGGTTATTTTTAAAACAGCTAAATATCCTCTCAACCATGCGAAGTGGAATTTTTCGAGAACGACCAGATTTTTATAGTTCCCAATTCCTTAAGCTTTCCTAATTTTAACTAAGCTGTATGTTTAGGAACACCAACTTCTTCAGAAATCTTTTAGTAGCTCATCGTAGACTTGAATTTCCTAATTATTGTTGCTTGTAGAATATTACTGTCGAGTTTACGATGCCGAAGAGAGGTATGTTAGAACGATCTAGAACTATTATTAGAACTATTTAGACTATCGTTGAGTAGCCAAACTATAATAAATAGAACTTCACAGAAACTACTGGATCGAAACTGGGACATAAATTAAGCCATATACGAGGGGTGGTCAATAGGTTTTGCGATTCGGATATAAGGAAACGAGATATGAGGAAAAGTGTTTCATTATTTTTCAATATAACTACCCTCGACTTCAATGCACTTGCGCCACTTGTCCCTGAGGCTTCGAATTCCCCACAAGCAGAAATCTCCCGACTGCTGTTCAATCCACTCCTGGACGGCGAGCTGGACATCTTCATCGTCCCCACCCTGCGTCCACGCAGTGCAGCCTTGAGCTGGCGGAATAAAAAGTAGTCGCGACCACATTGACTAACATTACAATCCAAACACACATAATTATTATGTTAAAACAATAAAAACTTGTCTAACTGTATCAAAACTATCTTTATGTTCTTTGTTGAGAGCGTCGTAACAATTGTAACAGGACTTTTGCAATACCAGGTAAACCCCTTTGTGTATAAGCCTCCCTCACATATCTCTCTACATGGATTCATACACTCCACTTAGAACCCTTTGTGTATAAGTCTCCCGCGTATATCTAGAGTTAAGAGGAAAATTGAGACCCCTTCATAACAACGGTGTGCTCCATTTAGCCCGAGAATAGTTGAGGCAAATTCCTATCTAACATTTTATTGCATTCCTCAATTCAGTGACTACACACCAAATACACAATTGTTGCTTTCATCCTTTTCATCCAAACTTTCGTAATAGCCTGACAAGACCCTAAAAACAGCCAAAGGAGCGATAGAGGATTAAAGAGTATGGGTGTATTACTCCATTTTGAGAAGTTGTGAAATGAGGTGAATGATATGATTGTTCCAGCAAATTCTCTGTCTCGGAGAACTTAATTTTTGATCTCAAAATTATCAGTATCATAAATATTTAATTATCATTATTTTATTGTTATTTTTTTCATTATTTACATCACTGTCGTTCAAAGTGACGGCTGCTTTAATAGAAGCTGCAATATTACCTACAAGTATCTAATATTCCAGTAATTATTTAATATTTCTCGCTATGTCAATAGTAAGAAAAAGTGATTTTCAAAATCCGGAAAAACTTCGCTTCCAAATTACCTCATAGTAGCATCATATTTTTTTTCGTTTCTATGGCAACTGGTTCTAAGGACAAAGTTTTATTATATTCTAATTGGATCACTTCATCATCATAGGGTGGAGGATGTTTAATTGTGAAAGCTTAAGCTGAAGGATGTTAAATTGTGAAAACTTAAGGAGGAGGGGGATGTTAAAATTACTAGCTTATTAAGGTGAGGATTTTTTTATTGAGACTAACTAACCTAACTAACCTGATCATCAATCTTTGAGTTTATCATCAATAAATTCTTTAAATTATGTTCAATATCTTCGCCAAAGCTTTGGCGGAAGATGTTCAGGTGCCAAAACGTTTAGAGATGGAGGCTAAAATAGCTACATTAGAAAGGTGGAGGTGAAAGAGATCCGTCTAATTATATTACTAATGTCATATTTAGGCGCTTACTTTTTCGCCCCTCCCACACTGGTCTACTGAAAGGTGGATAGCCTGTAGAAAGGCCACCACATGCCAAGGACAGGCCCACAGGTCCATAAGGTCGGAGATGTTTTTCTGTTAGGGGCTTGTTTGAGGTTCGGACAGTCAAGGAAGTCAAGGAAGTCAAGGAAGGTGCTGGTTGCATCTCACGCTCGTTGGTGATGCGGTGAGGTTTATTCTGTGTATGTAATACTTGGGGTAATGTGGAATGGCCTCACCTTAGTTTGGACAAGATGAGTCTGTGGGACTGTAGAGGAATTGCAACATAAAGCCTCCCGGAGTGCTAGGCGGACATATAGATTAAAGTCCCCCCCCCCTTGTGGAGAAAGCCGGAGAAGCGAGCCCTATGAGGAGACTCGTGGGAACGGTAGCCGGCGAATAACAGTCTAACTGCCTACCCTGTTTGATCTTCCCGCCGCATAGGTAGTTATAGCGACCATCTGTGTTAAGATAACCACCAAAGGCCCTTAAACGACGCTCAAAAGATCCAATTACCTACGAGATCCGTAGGCCCGTGGTTATATCACCAAAATGCAGTGCCAAGCAAAAGGCACGCCAAGGAGGGTGACGGTTGGGGGGGCTCTCTAATTAACAAGCCGACTTGGGCACCTCAGTGCCAACCTCTTCACTCCTCGCTTTCCCAGATTCGACCTTACCACTCGCGCTTCCCTGTGCGGCCTCGCCCCTTTCCCCTTAGATGGGGCGGTGGTCTGCCTATAAATAAGCACCCTGAAGGAAAGAGAAATGATTATTATTCGGTGAGAACGACATAGGATCAGTTCATGAAGATCGATCCTTCAGCCAGTCAAGATTATTCGAGGAGAGACGATAAAGGATCACATTGAGAAGATCGATCCCCCCCCCCAGTGCCGAATTAACATAAATCGTCAAGTTTGTATCGGTGCCATACCGAAGAATCTTTACAGACTTAGAAGAAGTCTGACTGGAGAAAAGAAAACCCGCTCACACTCGAGTGACTCTCACAGCTCAAGCTCCGTAAGAGTGAGAGGAGAAGGACCAAGCCTCAACGAGGTTCCATTTGTTAATTACTGTAGAATTCTCATCGTATACCCCAAAACTAGTTGGGCACCCGTCGTTAAAGAATAGGACACAGAGAGACTTCAAGATTATCCAGAACAGGACTCTTTGAGCGAGGAGCACCGTAACTCTCTCCGTCGTCTTAACGTACCAGGAGGCAAAGTTGCAATAAAAAGTTGACATCGCCCCACCCACCCCTCTCTCTTTCCTCCATCCCATCTCTACGAAATTCTACCATCGGCCACTCGAAATCTCCGAAGCGCGGGAAGAGCCCTCCAGCGACATCAGGCAACCCCTGATCCCTGCTGTCATGTAAGGTAGAAAGAACATTTATATTTCATATTGCGATAGTATGAGTTTATTACGTTTCACGATTTAACGGAAGTAGAAACAATTGTGCGTGAACCCCCGTCATATTTACTAGTAGAAGAGAGTAATTTAATTTAATGTTTAACACTAATCTAAAAGGGCGCGATAAAATTCCAAATCGGCAATTGGTGTGTTTACGTGTAGCCTATTTGTTTATTTTTGTCTTTAAGAGATATTGTAATAGGCCCAGTTGCCAACCGGTTTGGCCTTGGTTAGTTTAGGAGGATATAAATGTGTTTACTGTTTTTTTGTCATAGTTAATTGTTAAAGTTAAAATATATGTTTATTTGGGGATAATTCCTGGGCGCTTCTCTATATCCTTATGTGTTGAAGCGGCTCTTCATTAAAAACAACAAAAAAATAGCTTTCTTAGACAAAAGTATACTTAAAAAAAAGAAGTATATCACGATCAAAAGGTTATACCTCGACAGTGACCGATCTGGTGATTTCTCTGATTGGTTTATTTGTTTGTTTTTTCATTTAAGATATTGTTTGATGGAAGAATATTCAAGTGTCTTGGAGGTGCGAGAGGCGTGGGTGATTTATTAGGTTGCGTTTTGTTGGTGCTGAGGTCAGGTTGCGGAACGGGTGTTGAAGGTAGTGGGCTAGACCTTTTTGTGTGTTTAGGTGATGGGAGTTTCGTTGTTGGGTGGTGGTTGGAGAGGGATGGATTCAGTGATCTGCCTAAGTATTTGGTTCCAATCATGTCCAAGTCAACGTTGAGTGAGAATATTCTTGTTTAAGAGTGTGTGTGTCTGTTGGATGGATGTAGTTCGAATGTATCCTGTAATGACTCTGAGTGTGTTGTTCTGACTAGTGTTGGATTTGGCGTGAAATATGATAGGTGATTTGGAGGGTGAGACTGTCATTGCGGTTTTGCGTGAGCTAGTAGTCCAGTGAGCTTATTTATGTATTGTTGGAGGGCTCTGCTTCTTGTATGGACTGATGTGTGTTCTACAGTGGTTGAGATATGATTCATTTAGGTTTTGGCGTAGATGATTGGGGGATTGTTGTTGTGGGATGTTATGTATAAATAAGCTAAAAAGTAGGGGTGATAGTATGGCTCATTGGGGTATGCCATTGTGAAGCTGCCGGGGGCGTGATTTGTGTTCTGTCTCACTTGGCTTTATCTGCCGAAGATAAATTATGTTAGCCATTTATTGCCGCTGTTGGCGAGTGTGGTTCTTATGATTTCCTGTGCGAATGTGTTTTGGTACTGTTTCAAAGGCTTTGTTTATATCTATGACGTAGAAAATTGTGTCTGAGTAGATTGGGTGCTTGTTGAAGCTATTGAGTATGTGTTGTGTAGGCTAACAAGGTGGGTCGTGGTAGAGTGGTCTTTCGGAAATCGCGTTGTCTTTTGCGATAGGAGAATATTTGAACTTATTATTTTGTGTGTTAGTTCTTCAAGTGTTTTGGATAGTGTGCACAGGAGTGGTTGAATACTTTCGTGATCACGGAAAGTGCAGAGTTGCTATGGCGTTTGAAGTGTATGTTGAAGATGATGTCCTGTAGCTTTCGCGTTTTTGAGGGATTTAGGGCAGGCTGTTTTTTTGTCATGTGTTTTTATTTTCCTATATATGTGTCTTATTTGTATGTGTGTGGAGAGGAAGCTAATGTTGGAATAGTGTTTGATGAGGATGTAGTGCTGTTTAGATATTGCAATTGGGTTGTTTTGGGTCACGGGTGACTCGTGCTCTGGGGCGAGGGTTGTGAGTGATGTGTGAATTTCTTTAGGGTCCTCTAGAGTTGTGTCAAGTTTTTCTTGTGGTTTATTGTACCGTACGAAGTCCTGACCTCTGTATATTTTATGTGGAAGACACAAGTAGGAGGAGGGGGGGAGTTGGGTTCTATGTTTCCAGTGCATTGGAAGAGAGCGGGGATGGGTAGGTCATCCTCACTACTTACGCAAAATTTTAAAGAATATTTAGAAAGTGCTGACCCTAAATTGTATGCCAATAGGACCTTTTGCTATTGATTTGATTCAATTCCGAAACCAACGAGGGCATTGACTTCTCGGAGTAAATTTGGAGAAGGCAGAATTTATATTTTGTACCCTGAAAGATTGCAAGGGAAGTTGTGTTTTATTAATATTAAGTGAATATGCGAATGTAAAATGGTAGCAAAGGTGAAATTAACAACTTAAACGGGAATAATTAATAATAATTTATTTACCTTTTGTCGAAGTATGGCCAAGTGCACAGGAATATGCGCACACAGGCTCTAAGGTAAGCCAAGCAAGGCGACAACTGTTATTGTTCTAAGAGTGCGATTTGAATATATAGCGGCAGCTGCCTGACCAAGGAATATATCAAACACGACGATAAAAATAGATTTTTAATACACACCAAATAAAAGACACAACAATAAATATGGATAAACAAATGGGTACAGGAATAAGACAGAATTAGGACCCGACTACTAATTAGATAACTTGGGTTATTGAATGGTTATAATGGGAGATTTAGGGTAGTGAGTGATTTAGTTCCTTTGAACCTCGAGAGTAAGGTGGGGCAAACTTGGGAAATGTCTTGGTGACCTTGATTACTCACAGGTGGTAGTCACAAACCTGCAGCGGGTGGGGCTACTTTCTCGAACTTGTGTTTTGCGAGATGCGGGCCTCTTGTCCACAGGAGGTCACCGAACGAACTTCGAAAGGGGGGGGGGATGACTTCTCCACACTCGTGTTGAGCGAGCTAACGGGCCTCTTGTCCTTAAGAGGTCACCAGAAGAACTTCGGAGGACGGCTTCTCCAATCCTTGATCCGAAGGCGGATGAGAAAAGCTGACGTTGCCTCACGAGACTCTTCTCCCTGACCCGAAGATACGGGTGTGATGTCCAGCTTTTTCGTGGCTTGCGACCGTCACTCACACTTCTTGGGAGAAAGCTTCGTTGAATTGCACTCCTTTCGGGGAAGTCTCGTCTAACCAAATCTGTCTGTAATCCTGAAGGGTTTGCATATATACCCGGAGTTCTCCAAAACAGAGAGAGAGAGAGGCCTTCTGTAACCTTCGTTATCGGCCGTGACAACCCGGGCGTCTCCTTGCAGTGAAGTGTCAAATGCAGGGATGAGCGGGCCAGACGGGCGACCAGCATCGGGAGTCATAAAAGCGGTTCACGGCGAATCCTACAAAATAATCTCCCGACTCGAAGGGAGGTGAGGGGAGATTGAGACGGCCGGGAGGTAGCCTCAATTTCAGCGTCATGCTTCGGTGTGAATTTTGCAGAGACCTGGCGGCGAGTCCAAAAAGGGTGAGGTCTGAAGGTGGTGGGGAGTAATGGCTCGCTTTCTCACTCGAAATAATATCTTAGGAGGTGGGGAAATAATATTATTCTAAGGGGATACCTCTACACCTTTGTTCAACTGAATATATCGCTTCACTTCAGGCACTGTAGAAACAGTTTTATGTAATAGGATTTTCTAATTATCCTTTTTACTGAATTTTAAATTTAGTGATAAGGCGGTGTATGAATTAAATGTTCTTTGAGTTCGGTGAAGTTATAAGAGAAACGAGTGCATAAACTTGCCGAGCAGTGAAGAAGTAGGCTTTGAGATGCGCCACTGCTCAGTAAGGAAACGAGTGGTGACGTTTGAATTTGAGATGCGGCGAGAGATGAGTGGTTAGTGGCGATCTTGATCTTGGATTCGAGGAGATTGAAGGCGTGTCGCGAGGCAAGCATTGTTCCTGTTTGCCTCTTCTCAGTATGTTAATTAAATTGGATAAAATAAATGGGCATGGAATGACTCTCGTGCCTCTCGAAAACGAAATTTAATACCCTCAATTTGGGTTTGGCGTCTTTCCATCCTTGTTGAGAAATGAGTTATCAGGTAAAATTACTCTCCGCGAAACCAGAAAAGAGAGAGAAACGATTCCTATCAGGTGGGACAGAGGAGTTTCCCTTCTCTCTCGCCCATGGACAGTCGAAGTAATTTCCCAGTCATTTGAGAATATCATGTCCGTGTATGCAAGTCGGTGAGAAGCCTAGGACGACGACCCCGCACAAATAGAAAATGTACGTCTCAATATTTTGCAATATATACTAAAGATTGTTGGTTCCAATATTGCCGATCGCAATTGGCTGTTGGTGTAGGTGGTGGTGGTGTAGGTTGGGGTGGTGTAAGTGGTGGTGGTGGTGGTGGTGTAGGTTGTGGTTGTGTAGGTGGTGGTGGTTTAGGTGGTAGAGCTAGTGGAGGTGGTGGTGTAGTTGGTTGTATTGTAGTTGTTGTAGGAGGTGGTGGTGTATGTGGTGGTAGTGTATGTGCTGGTGGTGTATGTGATGGTAGTGTATGTGGTGGTGGTGTATGTGGTGGTGGTTTAGGTGTTGGTGGCGTAGGTGTTGGTGGCGTAGGTGTTGGTGGTGTATGTGGTAGTAGTGTATGTGGTGTAGGTGATGGTGGCGTAGGTGGTGTTGTTGTAGGTGGCGGTAGTGTAGTTGATACTGGTGTACGTACTGTAGATGATAGTGTTGTACGTAGTGTAGGTGATAGTGGTGTACGTAGTATAGGCGATAGTGTTGTACGTAGTGTAGGTGATGGTGGTGTAGGTTTGGTGGTATAGGTGGTGGTAGTGTAGATGATGGTGATGTAGGTGGTGGTGGTGTAGGTTGTGTAGGTGGTGTTGGTGTAGGTTATGTAGGTGTCGGTGGTGCTGGTGTCAGTGGTAGTGGTGGTGTAGGTGGCGGTGATGTAGAGGATGGTGTTTTAGGTGATGGTGGTGTAGGTGGCGGTGATGTTAGAGGGTGGTGTTTTAGGTGATGGGGGTGTAGTTGAGGTGGCGGTGATGTAGAGGATGGTGTTTTAGGTGATGGTGTTTTAAGTGATGGTGGTGTAGGTGGCGGTGATGTAGAGGGTGGTGTTTTAGGTGATGGTGGTGTAGTTGGTGGTGGTTTAGGTGGTGCAGGTGGCGTAGGTTGTATAAGTGATTTGGGTTTAGGTGATGTAGGTGGTTTTGGTGTAGGTGGTAGTGGTGTAGGTGTTTGTGATGTAGGTTTTGGTAGTGTAGGTAGTCGTGGTATAGGTGTAGGTTGTGGTGGTATAGGTTATGTAGTGATGATTCAAAAGAGAATGTAAAACAACATAAGGGTTTCAAATTTCGTTAGAATCGGTCGAATAGTTACAATGTCATTACAAAAAAAACGCGGACCGACCGACATAGTGCGATGTAGAGTCCCTCGCGATTAAAAAAATAAATATGTGGTCTTGTTACCCTGGCTCCAAATCTTTCATGACCATTTACCTCCACTGTATTACTAAGCAATAGCACGAGCTATCTCGGGGCCATTACGAATCCATTTTCATTAAATTTTAGTATTTTAGGTTGCATCATGCTTGTTTAATTCCATCCGGCTAAATTAAGTGATTCCTTTCTATTTATAAAAAAACTGTGCGTTCTGCTAATTTGCAAGTATGTGGTTTCGTTCAGGCTCACCATAATTTCACATTTATTTCTGTTTGAGATTAATGGTGATTATAGATTAATGGAAACAACTTTGACTTCCCTCACTCAGATCAAAGAAATGTTGCCGAAACGTTTAAAACCATTTCCTTTGAGATACGATGCATTATTGTCTCTTCAAAGACGATGGATCGTCCGGTAGCATAAATCTTCCTTTATGCCTTCGTCTCCTCCCATCTTTGAATTATATTTGTAAATTCGACTCTCATTCACATGTTCCCTCCACTTGCTTGGGGCATAAACAAAGGGCTTGATGTCATTACAGATTCAAGCGGAAATCTTTTAAAAATTTTAAAAGTGTCATTACTTTGGAAACTTGTAGTTTCCACTCTTTTCGGTGTTCTTTTTAAGTGGGGCGAAACTTAATTCAGTGAAATTCCTCTTTCTTCACAAACCCTCATAAAAACTACCAGATGGAGATATCTCTATCAAAACATTGTTTATGAACTATAAAAGATCTATAACCATCTCATTTTTGCCATAAACCACCTCCCCCCAACAATTCGACTTAAACTCTGTTTTAACGTTATTTTTCTTCATATTTTCTAAATATCCATCATGCCTCAATTATATCTTCTACCTGCATTCTGGATATATTTCTCTATCAAATTAGAGACCTGAGTCAGTAAATAATTCATCCTTCGTCTTAGTAATAATTCAACTTTGAGCCTGCCACGCTAATGGACAAGAGCTCATATTTAAAAGAAAATTTATTATACCAAACTCCCAACTAATGAAACTAAAAGAATTATTTGCTCAAGTATTAATTGATTCTAGAGTCTATTACCTAATATGGCGGCTATATGCGTGCTTCGGTTATATAAAAGATGAGATATGTTCCATATTGACTTATTAATTATTATGATGATACAACTTTTCTCGGACAAATGAAGACAGAAATTCGGGTGAGACGTTATGGCTCCGCCCTTTTACTGGTGTGACGTAATGACTCCTGCTGCGACGTTATAGCTCCGCCCATTTACGGTTTCCTGCTTATCTAAGCACATTTCTGAGTTAAGTTGTTTCACCATTCAATATTTCACACGTTGAGAATCAAACTTAATAGATTACAAATTCTGACTTGTTTTGGACTTGGAGTTTTAAATATAAATTTACATGATTGCACTTTGCCTTTGCACGATTACTGCGCATTGTCAATTGGCATCACATCATATTGTATTATATATCATTTTGAAGAGATTTTTTCTGAATTAAAATATGATATGGATATTATATATTACTCAACATCAAATAAACTATGATTGATTTCAATAGTCTTCGGGGGCAGGGCCTATAGGTCTGAAGTTAGGAAGTACGACATATAAACAAAGAGCATTAGAGCGCCTGATGACGTCTGCCAATCGCGTATGAATTGGAACTTAATGAAAGGCTTCCGAATTGTGTATAATACTAGATGATTACAAAATGCGGGGGATAAGGGTACAATGACCTTTAATCGGTAGATGGAGCACGCAGTCAAGGTAATCAGGCAGTCGGCGCAACGAAATCCTTCTTGTTGAGAAAGGACTGCCTGGTAGATTGGTACACGGTACAATTTGACGTTGAAGGATTATTCTTTCAGGGGGTTCGATCGTAGTAGAAGGGCGTATGACCCTAAGTGGTCACAGAAACTCGACGTAATGCTGTGTGGCCCTAAGTGGCAACAGCACCTCGAGTGTTTTGCTTGCCCTTCGTTGAATACCCGGTACGACGCAGTGGCAGAGAGCAAATGGAGGTGTATGGCTTTATTTTTATTCAAATACACGATTGTTTCAGAATGTCTGCTAATCTAGGGGTTACAAGGCTTTTATATAAGGCTTACATAGAGTAAGTAGGGCTCATCTCCAAGAGGGTTTACCAATAGGACATTACTTAGGAAGAGCTATTGACTAATCTAATGTAAGTTTGCCGATCCTATATTACGTGGGAGGAGATTTTAAAGGTTTTTGAGTCGGTTTACCAATACTTACCTAAGAACAGCAGGTCACTTTCCAACACTGCCTATTTATTCGCTAATTTTACGACCAGTGGGCGTGCATACACTTTTTCTAACCTATCTTAGAAGTGAGTGGCATCGGTGAACAGAAAAAGATTTTTTTTTATCGTATAACAGATTCCTAAGCAACTTTTTTTCTCAGTAGTGTTTTGGTTTTGTTGCTTAAATGGCAGATTTTGCAGCAATATCATCGAGGGTGGAGAAATCAATTACAGAATTTAATAAACATGAGAGAATTGGATATAAAGAACAACTGAACCTTTTCAGCAGTGTTTTGTTTTGGGGGGGCTTAGATGGGCGAATTCTGCTGTTGTATCATTTACCTGGTTTTGGCACATATGAGAGAGTGAAATACAAAGAACAGTTGAGCTTTGAAAACAAAATGTAAAATTTGCGAACTGCTAAGCGTTTAATTCGTATCTGTTTATCCATTATCCATCAATCTATCTAATTATAAGCAATTTTTTTTTTTCCTAAGTAGAAATTGAGAGGTGGGTTTCGCATTTCAAGTAACTATGCTATAGTTACTTTCTTTGTTAAGACACTTAACAATAATAGGTTTTGCTCCCTGTCGTAGTATTGTAGTTGTTGAGTTCCCTCCTATTTTTTTTGTCAGAGAGCCATATATTCAAGGACTTCAGTGCGCCCGTCTGGCACTAATAATAGGGAGGGGAACAATACCTAGGCTAGCTGAGTGGACTTTTTAATTACCGTATTATTGAGAGTGCCACAGCGTTTAATCCGTTTTAAGGAAAAAGCCCTTCAACGCGTAAAGTATCCAGTGAAACACCCAAAATTATCCAAAAATAAATATATATTGTAAATTTACCAATTAACTCACAAAATATTTACATTGGATTCTAAAGGGTTAATATAGTTATCTAGCTTTGAACTAGGGCCTATTTCTTATGTGATTCCTTCTCAACGCAAATAAGGTATTCTCTCTGTAAATAAACCAATTGCCAGTTAGTTTATTTAGGTAAACCTTTTTGTACAGCTTTTATCCACCCTATACGTTCCACTATTCTTAGCTAACAATATAACAGGAATCACTAAATATTATTTCTCCTTTAGTTAGCTTGGGTACAGTATTAAAAATCCTAATTAATCAAAACGAATGTAACTAGTTATTCTGGCTTACATGACCTTGAAATGATCAGGGGTTGACGGATGTCGCTATATTGGCTTTTTCACGCTTCGTTGAGTTGCAGAGGCCGATTGTAGTTTTTCCACGAGATGTAGGGGACACTATGTCAAATTCTTCGGTTCTACGTTAAAAAGGGGAGTGAAGAGTTGTACTCTCTGGCTCAAGGAGTACTCTTCTGGGTAGCTCTTGAAGCCTTTTTGTATCCTAGTCTTCTTCGAGGTGTTGCCCAACTGGATTTTTGGGTATACGAGGTGATTTTGAAAGTACTTGAAAAATAGAACTTCTTCTTCTCTCTCAGTTATTGAGATCGCAATTTGAGAGTCACTCGATGGTGACCGGGTCTTCTTTTCTCTTACTCGCGAAATTCCTGTTTGGCACTAGGAATGGTGATCCAGCCAAGCATCTTACTAAGCCTGTGAAGGATACTTCGGTATGGTACCGATACGAAAACGTGACGTTTTCTAAGTTGTAGAAGAATGATTTCGAAACTGGGTGAAGGAACGATCTCCTCGATCTGGTCCTCTATCGTCTCTCACCGAATAATCCTCTTTCTTTCCTTACAGGCTTATTTATAAGCCGGCGACCGCCTCACATTAGACGGGATGGGGCGAGGCCACTGAGGGTAGTGCGAGCGGTGAGGGGAGGGTGGCAACGCGGAGCCTAGGTCGGCTTCTTCTTCGGAGGCACTGACGACCTTCTCAATATTTCTCCTATGTGTCTTTTTTTAACTGGCACCGCTTTTTGTGGCGCTTTAACCACGGGCCTCCGGACCTCGTAGGTAATCGGATCTTTTGAGAGCTGCGTAATGGCCTTTAGTGGGTACCTTGGCACAGCAGCTCGCTCCCGACTACCTATGCGGCGGGGAGATCAAAGCTTCAGCAGTTTGGCTGTTAGTCCGACAATTAACGTTCTCACGCCCCTCCTCTTTAGGAATATTACTCTCGCCCTCTCCGAAGAGGGACTTTAACGTATATGTACACTTGGCCCTCTGGGTGCAGACAGGTTATAATTCCTCTACACTTCCCATTTCGAAATAATCACCTTAGGCTTTGGATTTAAATGTGGTTGCCAGAGGTTGTTAGGAGCTCCAATGTTCATTGTTTATATGCCATGCTCCGGCCTTTCGGGGAGGAACTAGAAAAGGAGTCATTAAATTTCCTTGAAATGGGTGATTGTGTATTTCAAATTTACCCCATACTTTCAGTATCATCCTCTTTTAATATACCTTTCTTTCTATTTATCCACGTCTTGATATGTTTCTCCTTTCGTTTATTCCGCATGTAATTGAAAATACTCCTGTTATTCAGCAATATATCGCGCATAGATAGGTTGATATTTTTTTCTTTTTCAAGTATAGCTTGACTCTCCAAATTGCTGGGTTTTTTCTTTGTCAGCACCATCTGGTTTATTTTCTGCCTTTTCGACTCGTAGAGGAGGGTCGTGTGGTATGGAATTACCGGGTGAGCTAATCTCTTCGTATTGTTGAATATCAACATTATTAGAATTATAACAATGTTAACTTTGGTGACAATGCGGACTCTTCTTTGTAAGATCCGAATCGGGGCCCCGAGACAAAATTCGTTCTTAGGTTAGTCTTTATACTTGTTTGTTCGTTCGTTCCTCCTTTACTCCAAATGCCGAATTTCACCACGGCACAATAATGGTAATTTAACAGATCAGATCAACAACGCCTTAAGTAAACAAAAGCAAAAACCTTTTAATTTATTCTATAGGCCTATCTGAATTGTCCGCTGCTATTTATTCGGTGCGCCGAGCAATATTTTCCGTGTAATTAGCGCTTGAAAGTAATACTTTTCGAGCCATCGCGCTATAATTTGCCGCTGATCGTCTTTCGTTATGATGTCATGATCCTCATTTGGGAAAAGAGATTGATTGCACTGATTTAACAAATACTAATTTTTGAGGATGATGATGAACATCATACTTAGGTATACGCTAATTTAACTACGATTTAGAAGGTTAAGATAGTAGGATATTTAAGCAGAATTGGTTCTGGTAGTTCTACCTGTTCACAACTAGTATTAACGTGAGAAAGCAGACAGCGTTTCATAACCATCAGAGAGATCCGCCACTTCGAACTGAAGACCATGCTACAGTAACTACTGTCGCTAGAACACGTGACTGATCGCTTTTCGTCACAAGTTCTGTTTGCTAGTTGTTTTTTTTTTTACACCAATATTGTTTGATGCATTCAAATTAAATCAAATATTTTTACGTATAATTTTAGTTTTCAATGCTTTCGTGCCTTATGAAACAATCTTTCGCACTTGCTAAATACTGCAACAACTGCTGCAAGTCAAAATATAGCTCTTCATATATACACTGCATTGGAAAACCTCTTAACAGGCCTATAGTGGCGTCAAAATCAACCAATCACCTAAACTTACAAACCCTGAATCGAGCGTAGGAAAGACAAATTCCATTGCATGAATATTTGCCCTCTGACAAGCAATATACCAATAAATACCCTCCTGATGACATCGCGAGGTAGTTACCCGCTATTAAGACCTTGTCAAACTGTTAAGCCACTCTGGGTTACATAAATCTTCACAACAGAACGTTCATTTAACTGTAAAATATTCACTGCATTTTAAAGTAATTTACTGGCAGCTCAGCAACCAGAAAGCTACTATATTTTCCTGTATTTCTCTGCAGTATGGTTGTGAAGAAATTACAGTAAGAGTATATAAAATACAGTAACGTGCATGCTACTGTATTTTCTAAGCAGTATTTTACTAGCAAGATTAAAGAAACATACTGTATTAAAATACAATATCATATATGAATGTGATTTATATAGTTTGTTACTATAACTTATATTGCAAAATACTATCTGGTACTGTAACAATTACCTTATGCATTGTATGCATTGATGCTTTAAAAATAGTAAGTTCCTGGCTGTAAAGCTGTCAGTAAATTACTGCAAAGAATACAGTATATATTTATGCATTAGCGAGTGCTAATACAGCAGAATTTTCCTCAATATTTATTTGCTAAACACGGTGAGTACTTTAAGTCATAGTGGCAACAATACTCAGCATGATGTCACACTAGCAGGGATACCCAGACTTGGCTGTCAGACAATTTCTTTGACCTCATCAATCCAAACATCTCGCCTACAAACTCTCCAACCTGTAACCCACTGGACGCTTATGTGTGGGTGGTGGTTGAGTGAGAGATCAAAAAGTCTCCGTGCCACAAAGCTGGAGTTTATGTCTAAGATCTGATGAAGGTCCATTTCGCTTGCTTGGAGATTCCGGAAGATCCCTTGTTAGGATGAGAAAAAGGGAGTGCTTTTACAAATCCTGTCTCGCCCCCACCCACCATGAAGCATCCGGACACTTCCCATGTTTCACATAATCAAACAGGCGATTGATTACCAGAGGCAATCAAATTGTGAGCATTTGCGAGTGGTAATAGAACCTAAAAGGGGCACTATCAGTCAAGATATCATCACAAATTTGGTCTGCAGAATGCCAAAACCAATTGAAGTGGTCCTGAATGACAAGGGACATCATTGTAAACATTGACTCTGCGCATTACTTTACTGCTTTATTAATAAAATGGGTTTGGGATCTAAATATTTAAATAATTCACTTTCAAGTTATTTTAGAAATATACTAAAACTAAATGCAACATTTGATTACTTCGATTAATTTTCTTATATGAAAAATTATAGTGTTCTCAAAACTTTTGATCATGACTGTATATGTAATATATGTATTCACTTTTCTAATATTAGCCAAAAGCTCCCTGTATCACTGCAGTACAATTCTAATCGTCTAGATATTTCTTAGCTACAGCAAAAATCAAAACATCCCCTATATAAGAATCTCATTCTCTGGCGGTTTTGAACTTGTCTTCTGGGATATTTCATCCCCATTTGCTTCAAAGAACACGCAGAAAGGAGTATAAAATACAAAATCCATCTCCTCTGAAGATCAGATACATATCTAATTACCCAATTATATTTTTCATCTCTTGGCTTAAGAATGAGGGACATTTTCTAGTCGACTTCACGACAGCCAAATCTTAAATGAAATCCTACCTATTAAATCCTTCGAGAATAATGTTTAACCCTTTCCTTCCCTGAAATACGGAATGGAGGGAGGGGGGGGCCTTGCCCCTCGACCCTTTCCGTGAAAATGGCGGAAGACTCTTGCCTCTGTGAATGGGAAATTCCTTATCCAGAGGCCTCGAACGGATTTCCGACAAGTAGCTGAAAAGCCATTTCGATTTACGACGCTCAGTGATCCCTTAAAGACCTTATTTTGGCGATCCGAAACGACCTGGTATAGGATGAAAGCTCTTTCGGTCTTTTGAGAGAACTTAGTACGTGAGTAATTAGGTATAGATAGATTTCTAAATGCAATTTTGCGAGGGAATTATTGAAAAATGCTGAATTTTCACGTTAAAATCTGGTAGAACAACTACGTGTCGATAGGTCAGGTATTTATCTTAGTCAAGTCAATCAAGTTCGAAATAAAACTGACTTGAACCCTTCTCCGTCAATACCTATCGAAATATTATAAAGGAATGGAATTAGATCTGATATTACAAAGGAAATAAGGAATTTGACGCCAGTAAAAGGCTTAATCATAAAGAACTGGTAGTTACTACTCACCCTTATGTGAATGATTATACATCGTTATTTAAATTGTATATTTACAAAAAAAATAGGTATAAGGCAATGGGATAAATTACTAAAAAAATAATAACAAAATTTGATCTTATTTGATTGGTACTAAGTTAATATGCCTAGAACATAAACCGCTCGATTCCGAAGTACATAACATAATTCAACGGCTGAAAAAAAAACGCGAGGCCCTCTCAGAGGTCATCCGAGTCAACACCCAACCCCCAAAAATGCATCCACACGATTGCGTCCAAAATACGTCCTAAAAGACATCAACATCATGGCTTGTCAAAAACTAATTAATGGAGATACAGTACACAATAATATAATATATACACAATTTATTAAAAAAATCTCCCCTTCTCCCTCGAAAATCTGCATCCACAGGAATAGGTTTAAAACATCACATACAAAACAATATTAATATTACAATATTTAATTTGGCTCAATACAACTCAAAAACAAAGATAACCAATAAGTTTTCGGCCTAACCCAGTGGAGCTAAAATAGATCAAAGGGTCACTCAATTTCTTTTATTTATTTTCAACGCAAACGCCTTTGACATTGATGCACTTCTCTAGTATCCTCTTCAAGGAGAGCCTTCCGAAGCTTCCCAAATAGATATGCATAGTATGGTCCTATAATGGCGTGGCCATGATCCAAGAAGTCCACGAGGAGGATCCCTTCATGGTCCCAGAATGCTGTCGCTATGACCTTCCGGGATGACTTCATGACCTTGAGCTTTCGTGTCGTTGGAGAGGAGGGATGCTTCCATTGCTTAGATTCGGTTTTGGTTTCCGGATCAAAGTGAGGAACCGACGTTTCATCCTGGATTACGATTCGGGCCATGAATCCCTTCAGGTCCGTCTCTTGAGGGGCAACATCTCCGTTGAAGTCATTATCAGGTTCTTCTTCTGGTCAGGCGTCAGCATTCTTGTGACCCATTGGGCAGATACCTTGGAAAAGTTGAGGTGATCGTGCAAGATGGTAACAATGGATCCATTACTTATCTCCAGTTGAGAAGAAATGTATCCCACCGAGATTCGGCGATTATCCATGACCATGCTCTCCACCATGGCCACAGTTTCCCTGGTGACTGCAGTTGACGGACCACCACTTCGAGGGTCAAACTCACACGAGTCTCGGCCTGCTTGAAGAGAGCAGACTAACGTTTGAAAGTGGAATAAGATAGGGTGCTGTGCCCTAGTGTTGTCTTCAACTCCTCAGTAATCAACTGTGGCGCTTTCATTTGAATCACAGAAAACTTTATCATCGCCCACCGTTCAACTTCATTCATTTTGCCGGAAGGCGCCATCCTCACTCAGGAAAAGTCACGGTTGAACTGAACAAAATGCGCTGGGAGGCAGAGTTGCCAGAAACTTTTGTGCCAAGGTAGCATGGAGTAAAATAAAAAGTAGCATAACAATTCTCACCCTTCCTCATATACTATACAAGAAAAAATATATTGCTTACTTTTAGTATTATTTGAAAAATTTATAAAAATGTGTATTAATTAAGTACTAAACCTAATATCTCTTCAGTTTCTTCTTCTCCTTGAACATCTTGCTCGTTTTTATTTCATTTTCTGATATCTGATCTATAATTAAGCATTTGTGGCGAAGGATTGAATTCAGCGCAACAAATTCCTCTTTCTTCCAAAATCATTTTGATTCTAAGAATGGAATCTAAAAGTTCAAGGCACATTCTATTCCTAAGTTTAGTCTTTGTTGATTTCACTCTTGAAAATACCCTTCACACATTTGCATTGCTTATTGGTAAATTGTATAGGTTTAAAGCAAATGTTGCTAAATCTCCTAATATAGGGTTTCCATTTGCCTTTTTATCTTTAACAATGTGGCATCAAAATAATGATCCATCCCTTGGAAGCTCATAATCAGAGATAAAAACATCTTACGATTGAATGTTAAGCATTTGTCTCAACTGATTTTCAAGAATATCCAATTTAGAACTTGTCTGCTAGTTCTAAAAGCAGATCAGTTATTAATCTTTTTCAAAGTTGAATAATTTGAGGGAATTCGGTTAAGAAGTCCTCTATAGCAAGTCTTAAGAATGTTATGACACCTTTGATAGATATCCCTTAGGAGTTCTGATGAGATTACTTTACTTTTACTTGTCAGTTTATTCAAAAAGACATAACCAAAGTCAACCTTTTTACTATGCAAGTAAATATTTAAAGAATCCATATTAGCTTCGAGATTCGCATTTTGTGGATGAATTATTCTTCTTACCATAGTAAGGGTACAATATTCAAGTCCTTTGAGTAATTTACCATGATTAGCCTGTTAAATTTGAAAGAGCAAATTGATTCGTTCAAATTCTTCTAAAATTGGCATTATAAATGTAAGATACAACTCATTCACTGCACCCAAGTACATTCTGTGGGGCTCTCTTGCATTCCAGGAAGCAAGCTGAAAATTAAGTATTAAAATCCCAATTATTAAGGATTCTCTTCACGCAATTGCTTCTAGCGATTCATCTAGTTGAAGAGAGTGGAATCAAATTTAGTGGGTCCTTTCTATCATTTATTGTCCTATATATAAATCCATATAAGATTTTCTTCTTAAGGCAGGCCGATGAAACCAATTATATGACTCTCTCATCATATAATCTAAGCTAGATGGTAGATGCTCATAGGCATGTGAACACAGTAAGCGAAACGAATGACAGATGCATTTAACTTCTTTTTTTGGAGGGGGGGGGGGGTATTCTAGACTCATTCCTGTGGATGCAGTTTTTTATTATTGTATATTATGATTGATTTTGATGAGTCTTGATAATGATGCTTTTTGTTTATGACACATTCCTGTAGATGGTTCGTATTGTATATTATAGATGCATGATCTGACACAATCCTATGGATGCATTTTGTGGGTGGGTTTTGACAGACGCGGATGACCTTTGATAGGCCCTTGTGGCTTTTGACATCCGTGAAATTATGTTATGTTATGTTAGTTTCCGCAACTTCAATTAGTCCTAAAAATTATGATATTTTGTTCTCTTTTTCATTGTAATAATGAACACACAAACAGATGTTTGCAGTATGTAATATCTTGTAGATTCACCAAGTATTAAGGAAAATGAAGACTTGTTTATTTCTGCTACCTGTTCTTTGAGCAATTCAGGTCAAATCACTTGTTTTATGAATGCTGAGCACTTAATTCTATGCAATCGCAAAGTCTCTGAAGCTGATGAACTGGTTACCAGAACAGTCTTCTTAAAAATTTCACTCAAGTGATCAATAGATTGTATCGATGTATGGCAATCGATAATGCACTTATTTTATTAAGATTTTCAAAGAACTGCTTAATATTTCTTTTTTCCGAGGATGATATTAATTAGTTCAGAGTTTTTTTGTGTTTCACAGATGTTCTTGTAGCCATGTTTCAAACATGTGATTCAAAACACACGATATTTGGAAATGTAATTTATTCGCTTTGCTCATAAATGTAACTTAACATAATTGAAAATAAATTACACTATGTTAAATCAAAAATATAAATAAATTGAAGTAAGCCTATGCAAAACCATTACAAGGTAAATAATTTTAAATTCAAATCAACGCCGGCGGGCACTTCCTCAGTTTCACATGTGAAAACATGTTCTGAATGAATCACCATAATAATCCGTGCTTTAAAATAATTGAAACCATAGGGTATCAAATTTAAATTGTAAAACTTAAATAAAATTAATGGAATTCTTGCATTTGTGTTAAATTCAATTTTGATAAATATAATTTTAAATAATTAAGAAGGATCTAAAGAAACTACCTTTTAAAACCTTATTTCAGCGGCAAGTTGCCAAGTTGCAATTTTATAAAATGCATATAAAAGAATCTTGATTCCTCTTCTTTCAATGTTAGAAATTTTACAAGTTAACAACTAAAGAGTGAAGTAAATGCATTTTTCCTAAACAATTTTTTATTAGGTATGGTTAAAAATCGCAAAAAAGCAGCAGAGGCATAAAAATGTAGCAAAAATCTCGAAATTCGCATGATTTGGCACTCTGCTGGGAGGATGCCAGCCCATGCGTTACCTGTTGGAACATGTATGAACGTTATTCAGCTGCGTCGGGCTCCTGTCTCCCCTCCTGTATGTTAGGCCAAGAACTCATTGAATACCCTGGTTCTCATCTTCTAACCTGCGCTTGGAAACATTTACATTTGGACTCCTTTTTTTCCCTTGTGGTAAGCCATTCCAGTACAGGATAGATTTGTGAAATAGAAATTAACATGTTGGTTTGCGATGAACAATAATGAATGAAATTATTCACAATGAGTTTGCACTGTACCGCAACGACAAAGTAAATCAGAATCACGAGTGGGCGCAATGAAAGACAAGGATATTTTTATTTTTGCGCTCCTCTAGCTTCCGACAGCGAGAGCAGAGCTGTCGAAATTACAATAAAAGCCTATTTTTATACCCGCATAATCTTAGGTCATCTTGGGAGTTCGTGTACCTTTGGAAAAAATAAAAATAAATAATTTTATGTACATTTAATCAATTATGTATCTATTATTTTGTTCTGAAACCCTTTCTCATTTTATTGGTTCGAAAGACTAAATGAAATTCTTTGAAAGAATAAGAATTGATATGCAAAATATTTTGACCTGACAACGCAGCTCTCCATAATAACGACAAGTGAGGACTAGGCTAGCTTAGTTTGGCTATTAAAATTATGTTTAACAAGTTTTAACTTAATCGGGTAAATATGTAGATTAGCGGCCCGGCCGAAAAAAATTTTTGGTGTAAATATTATCGTTCACCCGTGTCGGAATATTCATGCGCGTTTGAGTACTTTTCGAATTATTATTCTATAAACAATTAGGATTATATACTAGGGGGCTGTGCCCCAGACCCCCCCCAATTTAATGAAACTCAGGATCATCGTAGTGTGGTCTCCCCATTGTGTTTACCCCCACACGAGCCGTCAACTTAAATGTACTCCAAAAACATGAAACATTTTGGAACACGGACGAAATAGTACGTCCCATCGTTCGCGCCGATAATCTACATATTTACCCTTAATCGTTCCTGGTATTGATTTCCGTTAATAGGCTAACCTGTCTTAGTTAATTGCATTACTAGGCTAGCCTAGTCTTTCATTAGAGAGGTCAAAATATTTTGCATAGCAATTCTTATTCTTTCAAAGAATTTCGTTTAGTATTTTCGAATTAATAAAATGAGAAAAAAATTCTGAACAAAATTGTAACTACATAATTAATTCAATTTACTTAAAAATATATCTTTTTAATTTTCACATTGAGGCAGGACCTCTAAAATGACCTAATATAAACAAACTTAGAGGGAAAACGGGCGAAAAAGGCAGCAACAATTTAAATAATTATATACTATGAAGAGGCCAACCTTCTACAGAAACTCTCTCACATCACAATCCGGTAGGCAGGAGTCCTCCAAGAATTCAGAGCAGGTGCTAGTGACTCAGCCTGTTTGCAGTACTGGCACAAGTACCATTCATGAAACCCCCTAGAGAAGGATCTGCAACCAAAAGATGGCTCGCCATCTGGGGGACCAAGATTTCATGAGGGAAACATTCAAGCGAGCACTTCATCCAATGAGGCGGCGTCCGGAGAGTATGTCCAAGTCGGAGGCAACAAAACTAAAATGGTAACCTCGAAAAGTTAGTGGGGGGAGGGGGCGAGAATAGCTGTTGATCAATGGCACGAAACTTTAAATTTCCGCGTTTCTTCTCCCACATTTGTTGCCATGCAGCCTGAAAGACTCTTCTGATTCCTGCTAAGTAGTCAGAGTTTGGAAGAGCAAAACGCCGATCCAGGCTTTCAATCTGTGCAAGCATCTTGTGATCCTCGTCAGCGTACTCATCTTATGCGATCCCTAAATGTTCAAGAACCAAGTACAAGATAATCTCGACATCCCCTTCCCTTGTAGCAGCCATGGCGTAACTGATACTGTCTACAACCGGTTTGCAGGGACTTCTTCGCTCAAGGCCGCACAGCACCCTATCTATAGCTATGAATTACAAAACAGTCTTAGACCCAGGCACGACGTGTATCTCCCATGGCGAGCGGTGGATTACAATCAGCTCGCCCGTGAAGATAGACGTAGCACCCGAAAGAGACCGCTAGCTTTAAACAGTCGGGTGGCAGCGCGGAAGCCAACTCCCCCTTCGAACGTGGAGCTCTAGTGGGACACGATATGTGCTCCAAATACCTACGTAGGCGGAGTGTGAGGGGAAGTGGGAGTTTTTAAAGAGGTGCACATTAGGACCCGGATTATAGCACCAGTATTTGTTGGCAATGATCTTATTGCTACAGGTACCGCAACAGTCTAACATTTCACAAAGCCGCTCCCCCTATTTTGTTGGGAAATAGCATGTATAGAGTCACTACTACTTCCCGGATTGTATGAAGCATTTCCCTAACACTGCAAGTTTGCGCTCTTGGCCCCAATACATGTCAGAAGATCTGCGCCTATATGTTTTCCACTCATTCTCACTTCTTCTATCACCACTACCTTAACTATAGATTTTTCCTTATGAAATTTCTGCGAGAGAAGTCCTCGTTGGTATTCTACTATACATCGAAGGTGGGAGAAATCCCAGACGCAGAACAATGAGAACAAATGTGGGTAATACACAGTCACACAGTAAGACAACTGAACAAAATTTGCGAAGCGATTTGCAGTGGAGAGGTCATGTTGGAAATAAAGCGACTGGAACTACAGGGTGATGTGCAACTCTCCCTACCGAGTACATTTTTGTACTCAATAAAAAAACCCGAATGTTTCTATGAAGTCGTATGCTTTTCCTTCTACTTGTAGCTTACACTGCGTGGCCAGGTTTGAAAAACCATAAATAGACCTCACCTTTTTATACCACACTTTGGGAATACACGTTTATAACATGGCCTAAATTATCAGGCTTATTTTCAAGTACCCATAAATCATAAATATTATTTTATTTTCACTAACTCTATAATTTAAGAAGGGGATTTTTTTTTGAGTATTTGAATAATAATTTCATCTTAGTTTGATTATGACATATTTTTTTATCAAAGTTATTTCTAATCATTCTTTTATAATATCAAAAAACAAAATGGTGAAGTTCAGAAATAAATATAAGTATCGAAATTTTGTAAATTTTTTAAAACCCAAAGAATTCCAATAGTGAAGTTCAGAAAATATATTTTTATATATCTTCTATAATTCTATATTTTAGCAACGTGATATTTTGAAAGAGGGGAAATTTAGTTTAGAGTTCCTTTTTAAAATTATTATAATTGGCGAAGTTCAGAAAATTTATAAAAATTTAACCATGGCTGCTTTATTTCAGATTTTAAATTTTAATCTTAGTAGCGGAGGGCAAGCTCCCCCGTAGGGGGAAGTGGCGAAGCCATTGCCTGGTTATTATTATAATTTGAGGGGGGGGGGGCTATTAACCCATTCACTGGGTACTCAGAACGGTATTAAGTATTAGAGCTTGGTTGAGAGATTTTTTCTCACCAAGACATTCAGTGCCATGTTCTTCAGATGCCTTAAACTCAGAAAGTAAGGCTTGTTATATGTATATTGTAAAATGCAGTTTCTTTATCCATAAACGTGATGTTTATTTTTATATGTCCTTACCTTTTAAATTCCAAAACTATCCCGTTAACCTTTCAAATACACCCTAACAATCATAATCTACACTAAAACATTGTATATTTTCTAGACACACGAATTTACCAGTCTTTCTATTTTCCTCTACGTATACTCACTGCAATGCCTTCTCTTTCTATTTTTAATATGTATACTCACTGCATTGCCTTCTATTTTTACTTTGCTCTATGTATACTCACTGCAATGCCTTCTCTTTCTATTTTTAATATGTATAGTCACTGCATTGTCTTCTCTTTTAATTTTCCTATATGTATACTCAATGCAATGCCTTCTCCTTTTATTTACCTATACGTATACTCATTGCAATACCTTCTCTTTTTATTTCCTCTACGTATACTCACTGCAATGCCTTCTCTTTTCATTTCGATTTATATTTTAGTATACGTATACTACCTAGAAATACGATTGTATCTTTGCTGTTGAAATATGTATGTATATCCCTCCCATTCACTACTGAACTCCCATTCATCCATCGTCTTAAAGAGCTTTCACACGGTCCAGAAACAATTTAGTACCAAAGACGGTGGTCTAAATCTTCAATAGCTCCAATAACTGTTTCATAGACGAAAGGTAGAGAAAAATTCCTTCTGGTGGCAAATCTTTTCATTCACCCCAAAAGCAATTAGACTGGACAGAATGAAGGAAACAGCCTGCGCTAGCATCGCACGTTCCTGTTTTTAGATACAAGTTAATGGAGATATAGAAGCAATGATTTTGCTCATTAATATTAGGAAATAGTTGTATTGTCCTTACAAAAGTATTTAAGTGTATTTTTGCTCTCAATATACTTTAAATACAATGCAGAGATATACAATTAGTAAATTGGAAATATAGAATTAGGTATAATAACAATTTTTTACTAGTCTGTAGAGGCAGCATCTTTTCTGAGTAAAAGATTAATGAATTTCCATATTTGTTGCTTGGCAACCGACTGTGTTTGTTGATTGCCCCCTCTATATACATATTACGCTGTGCAGATAGTCACAAACAGTGTTATAGTGCTGAAGAGAATGACATCGAAGGTTGATAGATTTGTTTGATTTATTATACAAAAAAACTCCGGCTGGGTCTTGACACCAGGAATGGAGAAAGCGCAATTCAGAGACTAGAAAAATACCAGGGTTGTGAATAAAAGGCCAAAAGGTTGAATTTCAAAATCCTCAGGAAATAATGAGAGAATTTTCACCTATACACCTGAGGTAGCTGGTACGGCATATAGTATATATTTTCCTTTGTCGCATACATAAATAAGTGTAAATTAACCGTCGAATTCAAACCTGTATAAAAAATATAGCAATACCATGGCCATTTTTAGTCGCGTGAGGTCGAGTTGCAAGCGACTCTACATCTCACTATGTCGGTCGGTCGGTCCCCGTTTTGTTTTTGGTTTTTGTTTTTGTAATAACATCATAACAATTCGGTCGATTCTAACGAAATTTGAAAACCTTATGTTGTTTTACATTCTATCTCGAATGACAAAATTTCCAAAGTCTTCTCAAGGTTAGCCCGGGAATTATATTGTTTTAGCAATAGCATAATAACTATTCGGCCAATTCTAACGAATTTTGAAACCCTTATGTTGTTTTACATTCTTTCTCGAATGATATAATTGCCAAAGTCTTCCCGAGATTAGCCCGGGAATTATTTTGTTTTGGCAATTACATCATAACTATTCGGCTGATACACTGCAAGACTAGACTAAACTAGGCTATAATATGCTATACTCTGCTAGGCAAGCCTAGAATAGGCTATGCTAGGCTAGGCTATACTATGCTAAGCTATGCTAAGATATAAGGTACAAGGGTAAGATATACTATGCTAATTTAGGCTATAAAATACTATGGTAGGATAGCATATAGTATGTTAGGCTAGACAATAGTAAGCTATGCTTGACTCTGGTATAATAGGATAGTATAGGCTATACTTATCTAGGATAGTTAAGGCTAGGCTAGGTTATACTATGCTAGG
Source organism: Ceratothoa steindachneri (assembly GCA_963969495.1). Classification (NCBI taxonomy): domain Eukaryota; kingdom Metazoa; phylum Arthropoda; class Malacostraca; order Isopoda; family Cymothoidae; genus Ceratothoa; species Ceratothoa steindachneri. Next base: position 53,635,074 of record OZ018330.1, on the reverse strand, counting down.
CTAAGCTATACTAGGCTAGACAAAGCTATACTATGCTATGCTAGGGCATGATAAAGTATAATAGGCTAGGGAGAGCTATGCTAGGTTATGTTAGGCTATGCTAGGTAATACTACATATGTTAGGCTACGAGAGGCTAACTAACCAAGGCTATAATAGGCTAAGCTATACAAGGTTATTATAGTCTACTGTATGGTATGCTATAGTAGTCTAGGATATACTAGACTAGGCTATAATATGATACGCTTAGCTATATTATGTTAGGTGTGTTTATGCTAGGATAGACTATACCAAGCTATCCTATATTATGCTATGCTAGGCTAGGCTACGTTCGGCTATGCTAGGTAATACTATGTTAGGCTACGAGAGGCTAACTAACCAAGGCTATAATAGGCTAAGCTATGCAAGGTTATTATAGTCTACTGTATGGTATTCTATAGTAGTCTAGGATATACTAGGCTAGGCTATAATATGATACGCTAGGCTATATTATGTTATGTGTGTTTATGCTAGGATAGGCTACACCAAGCTAGCCTATAGTATGCTAAGCTATCGTATAAAAGGATATATTGGCTAGGCTACTCTAAGCGACGCTAGGCTAGGCTCTGGCATGCAATGCTAAGCCATACCTGGTTAGGCTAGGCTCTGGCATGCAATGCTAAGCCATACCTGGTTAGGCTAGGCTATAGTAAGCTAGGCTACGCTAGGCAAGGCTATACTAGGCTAAGCTAGGTTATACTATAATATGCTAGGTTAGACTAAGGTCTACTAAGCTAGGCTAGGCTATACTAAGTTAAGGTAGGATGAAGTAGGCTATACTATGCTAGGTTATACTAGGCTAGCTAGATTATACTAAGCTTGACTAGTTTATGTCCGGCACAGCTAGGCTAGGCTATCCTATGTTTAGTTAGGTTAGGCCCGGCACAGCTAGGCTATTCTATTTTAGGCTAGGCTATCCTATGTTTGGCTAGGCTTGGCTATACTAGGCTAAAACAGGGTAGGTTATACTATGCTATGCTTGGCTATGATATGTTATGCTATACTAGGCAAGTTTAGGCTAGGCTATGCTAGACAATACTACGCTATGCTAGACTAGGCTATTCAGAATAAGTGAGGGTACGCGACTTTTTGGTCAGCAGGCCTTGTTCCTATATTAGTAAACTTATCATCTTCTGTGAAGGATCGTATATAATATTTCTTTAATGCAAAGGCATGATACACAATATAGCATTTATTCAACTTTTGTTATAATTTCTAAAATGTTATTTTATTTTAAAAAAAATAACTCTTTTTAACTTAGATATTATTTATAGTTTTCTCACAAGGGTCGGAACCTGTCCTTATTGTTAATTGGCAAATTCATTGAATATCATATTTAAAATATCAAAGAATTCATAATAACATATTAGAATTTTAATTCAATTAAATAATTTACTAAAAAAAATACTTATTTTTTTATGTAAATGTGTTTAATTAATTTTCCTTCAGAATTACTGAGCGTGAAATAACTTTATTTGAGATTCTGCTTTCTATGAAAGCAATCCTAGATAAGCTTGTCAAGATAGTGTATTTTTGTAAAATCAATGGCTAGTTTTATAATATATCAAATTATGTATCTATCTTAGATTCTTGCATTAGGATATTCTAACATAAGCTTTAGTAGTTTGTTGATCCGAATTCACTCCGACTATCTGATAGTATCTTACCGATGGACACATTAATTTATCTGAGCCTAACTCGCATGTTATTGCTTGGTAACATAATTGCTTTATTATGTTTATAAATTCTCATTGTTGATCACTACCTTTAATTATTTTAATTGTTCTAAAACCATTCAGTACAAGTTCTTGGTAAATATAGCAATACAATTAACTATAATTTGCTTGTTAATTGGTGAAGCTTCGCAAACAAAAAGGATCTAGGTATTTTAATTATCTCACTTCTATTCATTTAATTTATGAGTGAAACTTTTTACTACAATAATTACAGATATAAAAATGGTAATGTAATATTGTAAATGGAAGATGCTTACAATTATTCTTTTAATACTTCCTCATTTCTTTAGAGGAGTTTTAGTTTCGCTATAAGAGATTGTCCAAGAATTACAATGAGTAATGGATAGATACAGTGGAGGAACTGTAGAGATATGATGACATCACACACCCTTGCTTTATCCCTTCCTTCCACTATGTCAAACTACTCTCCTGTCATTTTTCACCCAAACGATCGCCTTAATTCCAACATAAATACTTTTCAACCATCCAGGAATGGTTTTAGCATTCACTCTGCTTTAGCATTCATAATGCTTCTCTATCTACACGATTATAAGCTTTCTCTAAACCCATGAACTCAGCATATTCTCCCTTCTTTTTTAACCCTGTTTTTCTTGTAAGGACTTTACCTTTAATGCTCATCAAATGGTACTATTACTAGATTCTTTCAGTTCTCAGCCACTCTCTCATTTTTATTTTCTTACAAAACAACCACCAGACAACTTTCATTCAACAATCATCCTACACTTTAGAATCTCAACGACTAAATCATCTATTCTAGTAAAGTTAGACAATACGTTTCAATTTATCTTTTCAAAACATGGTGTTGTCTTGGAGTGGTCCTAAAACTTCTTCTATCAACTTTTAATCGTTTCTATACACAATATACAAGTGCTTTAAACTGTATATTTAAATTATATACTAGAAAGAACAACAATTAAGTTCCGTAAAATTTCTTTTTAAGATTTCAGAGTTTTAATATTGTTCTAAATGTATGAATCCTAAATCTCATTTTTAATCAAAAGTAAAAGATCTCTAATTGATCACTTGAAAACTATTAAGTTTCTTGCCTGTTTTTACAAAAAATATTAATACATACATGACCTCTTTGCTAGTGATAAAGAGGCCGTCTTGGCGAGGTGATTGTTAGTGGTTTTTATAGTAATTATATATTATCACTGATAAATTTTTATATACTTTCTTCGACAACTTTACTTGAGAGCTTAATTACTTTAGTATTATTGATTTAATAACCTATAAATATGGAATAATGTAAGTCATTTAATTATTTATTATATTAAAATGAATACTAAAAACTAAGACATAAATCAAAGATGCTGTAGAAAGCTAATCTCTGTAGGTGGTCGATATACATTTGCTAGAATATCTGGTTCCATGATTCTTTGAGCGATTTGGCTTGTTGGAAGATAAATACATTTTAATTTAATAAAGACAGAATAAAAATGTGCAGATTAGATATTCATATGACTATAATAATAAATTTAATTTTATTGAATATAAAATTATTCTGAGACTAAAGGTTAACTTAAAAATAACTCCATATTAACCAAAATAAATAAGTTTTTGTAGACTTTTTACTCTAAGCAATCCATCCTATATATTTAATTGTTCTCAAAGCTGGATGGTACATGGCAAATATTTACTTGTTCTCAAAGTTGGATGGTATATGGCAAATATTTACTTGTTCTCAAAGCTGGATGGTACCTGGCAAATATTTAATTGTTCTCAAAGTTGGATGGTATATGGCAAATATTTACTTGTTCTCAAAGTTGGATGGTATATGGCAAATATTTACTTGTTCTCAAAGTTGGATGGTATATGGCAAATATTTACTTGTTCTCAAAGCTGGGTGGTAGATGGCAAATATTTACTTGTTCTCAAAGTTAGATGGTGCATGGCAAATATAATACGTGCCTTAATTATCGTATATTTAAAACCTCAACATAACCATGAATAATTAGGTCTCCATATGTCTAAACTTACCTACCACTTTTTACATTTGCGAAAGATGGCGTTGCCACTTTTACCAATTATATAGGGAGCGTTGATATATTGGCGCGGCTTTCGTGAGTCTTGTATTGAGTTCTTTTTAGTTAAAAAGAAACCATCGATGGCATCTCCCGCAGAAAGTTGGTTAAGAGAGATGTGTAAAGAAAGTTCAAGATAAAGTGAAAATGTGTGTAAGAAATACAGCCTCATATGCTGTAGGCATTGGGGGGAGGAGGTCACGTAATTCTAAATATGTGAACTGTAGCATGCATGCCCATGCTCTACCTCACAAGCCCTTGCGGGTTTTCTATGTCGAAAATGGGCGTGACAGTTACATGCCCTTCCCTCCCCTCGCGCCACAAGTATTCTCCTCTTTTTAATACTCGGATAATTTTTCTCGTGAAAAGCATGCCCTTGTTGGTTTTCGCAATCTTATTGTATCGTATCAAATTAATGTGAAAGACCGATGAATAACTGTACCAAGTGCACTAGTGAAAGATGGTGCGAATACCCCCTAGATATTCCCCAACGAGATTTATCTTAGGTCGTCTTCGCCACAACGGGTAGAATGGGCAACCATGCTGCAGCTGACATCTGAAGAATTTCGTGCCTTCATGCATTAATGCCCGCAGTTGCGTGCCCTTTTACCCCCATTACCTGTATCTGCGGCGATATATCGTCCACACATTTCAGTTCCTCTATCTCCAGCCCCCCAAGTGTGTCTGGGGAGGGGGGGAGTAGAGGTTGTACCTGTTATCTGGAAGAATGACACGCCCTCCTAGTCCCTAGATTCTGCGGTTGTGCACCCTACCGGCCCCAATGCACGCAGGAGGACCTGTGGCTCTATATTCAATCTATTTTCACTCCGTCTCAGTACTCTCTTTCAGCGGATGTTGCCCTCGTTGGTTTTCGCTTTAATTAAACAAAGTCAGCAGATCTAAGACGCATGCCCTCAATTATTCTGACTTATGACCTCCAAAACTTTCAACAGGTGGGACAATCCGACCCATACTTAGTTTTCTTTTAATAATTTCCGGACTAAGCTTGGGAAGACCTTGGCAATTATGTCGTCCGAAAGAGAATCTAAAACAACATAAGGGTTTCAGATTTCGTTAGAATCAACCGAATAGTTACAATATTAATGCCAAATAAGTATTGAAAAGTAAAATGGTTACCATCCGACCGACGACCTACAGACCGACATAGTAACTTATAGAGACCCCTTTACGGAATAACAGGAAAAAAAGAGGTATTGAGCCCCCCTCCTCACCAGTAACTCCCCTGCAGCTAAAGTTCATGCTATAATGGACAATAACAGTGACCGAATTCCGAAAGGATGACTTCCTGGAAGTGCGCTCTATCAGTGCAATTCGTGACAGGACTCGTCGAACTTTTAGATAGGACCTTCTGAGGAAGATCGACGGTCCTCGTGAAGAAACGAGGCTCAAGCTCACGGTCATCGTGATAGTGTTTTCAAAGAGTCGGCTCTTATAAATCAATCATGTCCATCAAAGATTATATGAACATATTTGCGGCAATAATTTACTACCATTGTTACTCTGATAATCCTCTACAACACGTGACGTTACTTTGAAGAGAGTAGAACGGTTGGTTATGTAATCACGCAGCAATTATATATTACCTTTATTTACGGGGTCAGGTAGAAATTCTTCTTGCTTGCTCAAGTCAAGTTGCTGCAGCTTGCCTTAAAGGAGAGCTTGGAAGTTCACGGTTAGGCTGGCATTAGGCGTGGATCGAAGGACTGAATTAAGCATATGGCGAGGCGATGATAATTAATGCAATTTGATTTGCATCTCTTCTTAGTGTCACTAAATAGTCTCGAGAGGCATGACGTTGCTAGTTGGCGCTATCAGGTGGATGCCAGCGGTGGCTAGCTGGACTAAGAGGGTCCTTTTTTACCCATAATTGACAGAGATGGAAATGCAAATGGAATTCCATTGAGGAGTCCATTGAAAATGAAACTAAAACGGAATTTGTAAGGACAAAGGACTCTCACTTGATGCATGTTATGCATCAGCTCTTGACGAGGAACCCACAAAGGACTAAACAATAAGTGAATTCATTGTCTTACTTTGAGCCTCGTTTTCATTATCTTCCCTAATTCTCTCTCGATTTGGGTTTGACGGTACTCTCGACACGACTTGCGGTTTTCTCTGTAGGAGAGCGAACGAGAGAGATATAATTAAGGATTTCCTTTGTAAGACTTGACTTCAAAGCCTCTCGTATTGTTGGCAGGTTATAAGGACCTGCCAAAACGGTGCAAGCAACTCACGACTCCGTTAATTAGGTCGTAACAATGTCTCGGTAATGGACTACGGTCTAACTGGGTGGAAACTTCGCTTTCGATTACAGCGAAATTGACCCACATCGGGCATGGTTGTTTTACGAGTGGAATCTCAATTGTGGTCGATATCATGGCGGATCCATATACTGTATTGATCCGGGATTTGAGTTGTACGCTAAACTGGGGATTCTCAGTGAAAAATGAATACGGATGGGTGGCAGAACCCCTACCAAATTATTGGTCATGGAAATACTTATGTAATAATTTTTAAATTTTTTATTGTACATTCTATTTTCCGACAAACAATTCCAAAGATTAATTACCTTGTAAGAACTTAAATCCATTATTTTTTGTCCTTCTGGAGTTAAGTTCAAGAATTAATCATATTTAACGAGGACAGACAGGTTTACTATCTTAAAACCTTGTATCACTTCACCCTTCATTCTATGTACGTGTCTCCCATGACCCTAAATGAGGCACATTCAACTAGTTCTCATATTATCTGTTGTAATCCATGTTTACAGTGACTGCAAAATGCCTAATACCACATATATGTTAAAGATCCTAAAACACACACACAATAAATCTTCTATGCTTTCAAATTTAGGTTCTGTTCTCTGATGTAAAATAATTATTTGGAGGAGGTGGTTGGAGTGGGGTGCGAGGAATTCCACATTTCCACTGTAAGATTAAATTAAATTTTTTTTTTCAAAAAGTGACATCTGACAACTCGAAATTCTTGTGCGGTATACGAATATATAATTTATGGCAGGGATCTCTAGAGTTTTAGCAAGATTGCCAAATCCTCTAGTTTAGACATTTTGCAGATCAAATGAAAAGACAAAAAATTCTCAGGAGCACAATAATGGTAACGGAAATTAAGTAACATAACAAAAGAAAATGACTAGAATCTGTGCAAAGATTAAACGGGTGTCAACTGACTGACTGTATGTTTGAAAAAAAACCCATTGGAAATAATAATATTAGCATATTTAGATTTCAAGTGATTGCGGGGTGGATGTCCCGCGGATCAAAGGTTGGAGATCCTTAATGTAGAGTTAAAAATATTAGGTCATCTCAGAAAACATCCGCATCTTTTCGTTCGGGAACCATTAGTTTCAAAGAGGAACCACGTTCAAGACGACCACTGGAATTTGATCAAGATATTTAAAAAATAGCAGTGCAAGAAAATCCGATTGTAACTGATGAACAAATGGCAGAAAGACTCCAATCAAATTCAGAGACCTCATAGAAAACAACAAAGAAACTCGAATCCATAACTGTTTCACAGGCTGTGCGAACATACAAGAAATGGAAGAAGAAGAACCAAATTATGATTAGAGACAAAATGAATAACACCGATAATGACAATATACCCCCGAGTTGGAAAGAAAACCAATTATGTCAAATAAAACAAAAAAATGAACTGTCGAATGTGAGACGCCTGGCCAAAAGGCGACAACTCTCAATAAAGACGACGACTCACCAAAATGAAATACAAACAACAAAAAGAAAATGATAAAGAAAGGAGAACAAACATTTAAAATACACAGAACAGAAAAATTTACATAGAAACAACAAAAATACAAGTAAGTCAAGATACAGATATACCAGCAAATAAACATATAAACACCAATCTATGAACACAAGTATACAGTCATATATACAACAATATATGAACACACAAATATATAAACATATAAAAACAATATAATAATATAAGCAAACGAAATATAAAACAGACAAACAAAACATAAAAACAATAAAGTATGAGCACAAATGATTAAATCAGCATGTAAAAACACAAAAGACAACACAAACTGACACAATACAAAATAAAAGAATTTGAAAAGCAACACAAATAAACAAGTGAGAAAGTCCCTGCAATGACCTGCGACGTTTTGTGATAAGATGATAAATGGTTATTGCATTGATGGTTTCTCATGGTTCAAATCGCTTACAAGTGCCTTTGAATGGCTAAATAAGGCTTCTGCCACTAATGGAGCCATTCAGCGCCAAATCCGATGGCAGAATTGAAATCTGCATGATGAATAACCATATGTCCCATGGTCATATAGGTCATTTCATGGCTCTGAATGGGTACAATTGAACTTTACTCCTTTAAAAAAAAAAAAAGCGACGCCTAGACCTGGCGCTTCGCCGCAGGAAAAAAACACATGGACAAATATAAAAAGCCTGAACGCCAAAAGAAATAAAAAACCTAAAAAAGAAACAAACTCACAGACAAAGGAAGAGATTAGCCTGACCTCCAAGTTCTTCCATCTCATTGGACATCATCTTACATTTTTCTCTTTTCCTCGCTTTATCTCTCTTTCACTGTACACCGAACATTTTTCCTCTTTACGTATAATTTTATACTAATTGAATTGACATTCAACTCATTCCACTATGGATCGTAACCTGAAGCAGATAGGAAAGGCTTGGTAATTGGGGCAATGGATTCCTCAAGATCTGTCACATGTACACTTGCAACAAGAATCAACACTTGTTTACCTCTCGTTTTTCGACAAAAAGGTGAACCATTTATGAGTAAGATCGTTCGAGGAGACAAAAAGTGTGTTATTTACAACAATATTAAACGTTCTAGATAATGGATTAGTCCTGGGGGAAAAACAATACCCAGGCCAAAACAGGGGCCTCATCCACGGAAGATTAAAATAATGCCACATTATTTAGGAGATGAACTGATACACGCTTAATATAATTTAGGACGACATGAAGATAAGTTTTAATCTATGGTCAAGATAAATGATGACAGTTCTAATTGTTGTTTGTGTCATTAAATTTTGGAAGAAGCAACTACAGGGAATTATTCCATCACAACTTCCTGCACTCACGACCCGTCTGAGATCCTCCCTCCCTCGAGCGCACATAATCCACCTGGCCAGGGTTCAGTATGCACATCGCCCATCCTTTCTGAACTACCAGAAAAGGCTGAGTGCGACCACCGTAGATGCCTATTAATTATGCAACCTCGCATTTCACACAAGTAAACGCACTATGGAAGACTTCACTGCAAACAATCACACACGCCATCACAATATACATTCCCTAAGGGCTCTGTAGAAAAACCTGGTAAAAGCCATATTCCTCCCTCAGTCTTGTTGCTGTTCGGCCACAGCCTGAGAAACAGGCCATATACTAAACTAATCTCTATTTATCCACATTGTCCTTTTCTTTTTCCTGTCCTTCAACTCCTCACTTCCCTCCCCCACTTTTGAACTAGCTTCGAGCTGATCTTAGAGTCTTTACTAGTCTCTAATTTTATAACAACATAAAGGTATTCAAAAATGTTCAACAATTCTTCAATATTACTCTGTATACAACATGTTTTCAATTGTTTTAATCTAAACGGCCGAGTTATGAACCGCGGTTTATCATCTATCTATCTTCAACGAATTCGAAACAAAAACCAACGGCACAGGATTGGAAAATTTCCATTTCGATTTTTGTTTTATGTCACCAGTAGATTCGTAAAGATAAATTTCAATTTCTATGAGTTTAATAAAGTTCCAAAAACTGTTGGATATTGAAAAAAAGATAATGAAATTAAAGAGAGCATCTAGAAACATGCCCTCACCAGCACATTTATAGTACCCCTTTAACATGTATGGTTGAAAACACAGATCCTGTTTTATTTTGTCCTTACCATAGTTATAGAAGGTACGGAAATCTTCCACTCCAAATTAATCATCTTCATTTCGGTACTAAGAAATTTATGTCCATAAACTATAAGAATTGATGTAAATAAAGAGCTTTTCCGGTGAAATTTCGAGGACTCTCTCCATCATTAAAAGTCTAACTAGGAAGGGCGAAGACGGGAAGTGGTTACACGTAATTACCATCAAATAACAACACACTTCATCCCAAACAAGCGCAATTTAGCTAATCTAAGTTGGAATCACATCAGAAAATAACAATTCTCTTTTACATTTATGATCTTTATCCATCTTACAAACGATTTAGCCCATCCATATCAATATCTTAAAAGGAAAAAAAATACTCTTTCTCGTTAAAGTGTGCATTTTTCTTTGTTCTGTGTGAAAGAAATTAAATGTGTTGTTCTTAAATGTCGATATACGACTTTTGCTCAAGGGATTTGGGGTGATCTTCCTCTTGATCTTATCATTTTTGGCACGGAGGTTTCATTTTTCGCTTCCGTTCACTAACTTTCTTCCCGCACACTTCTTTCAGAGGTGTAGTGAACTGTATAAAAAAAGAGCGCCCCTCCTCCCCCTCTCGTGCTAGAAGATTTTTCCAAAATTCGAGAGATTGAGAATTAGAATCGACTTCCGATGGGTGATAAAATGTTATGGCTACTTTTACACACACACTGCACTTCAATACACATCTTGAAGTGTCTCTACACTTAGGTAAGTAAGAAAGACAGATAAAAGGATATATATATATATATATATATATATATATATATATATATATATATATATATATATATATATATATATATATATATATATATATATATATATATATATATATATATATATATATATATGTATTCAGTAGATAAGACGAATAAAAGGTATTAAGTGGATTCACGTTTAGCTTGTTTTGTCAAATCAAAATCTCGATGAAGTTTTCCAATTTTGTGAAATTAAAAAATAATGTATTGGATCTTTTCTACTTCGCCCCCCTCCCCCCGGGGGGATAAGGCGTTTCTCGAGTTACCTTTCCTACAAGTAGGATGAATTTGGGTCAAGATTAGTTTGCCTTAATATTGTACTATCTAAGATCTCATTTTTCTAGAAGAAAACGCAATTCGCCCCCCAGGGAGGGGGATCTTACAAAAGATCCCTTTTTATATAAATCGATTTAATAAAAATAAAATGGAAGATTCATTAATAAATCTGGTTTCTAATTAAGAAAAAAGAGAAAACTGATAAAAAAATCCACGAAAACACAAGCTCCGAGTTCATATTTATTGATTTGCGGTGAATCCAAATTGTAGGAAGACGGGTTTAGTTGATAATGAAGATGATTATTATTACTATATGATTATCATCATTATCATTGTTTTATTATCATATTCATCATCTTTGTTGTTGTTCTTATTCCACATCATCCCTGATCTTCCTTTGCAATCAATCATTAATCTTTACAGTGCATCATTTATTCTTAAAATCCGCCTTTGCTCCTTACAATCAATGCGGATCTTTGTCATCTTTGTGAGCTATCTATGATAAGCCATCTTTATAGACTATTTTTATAAGCCATCTTTACAGGCCATCTTTCTAAGCCATATTTATGGGTCATCTTTGCCATATTTCTAACCAATCTTTCTTCCCTACAATCCGGGCAACCGTAATATCAACGATTCCTTTTTATAACTTAAAAATTGATCTGTGAATTCTATCATTGATCCTTCCCATCCATCATGATTCCCTAGAATCCAACATTGATCTTGACAACCAAGCACTATTCTATGCAACCTACCACTACTCCTAAATATCTACCACTGATCCTGACAATGGATCATTGATCCCTAAAATCCTTCAATATTATTAAATATCCACCATTGATCCTTACCCGTCCGACCCCTTCACTAGTGATCTTTACAATCTACCATAGATCTTTACCCCTAGGATTATTCTGAATGTCATCTGTTATATTCTATTGTGGGGAACTTTGAGTATGTGTTCCCCTGGCGAAGGGGCTTTTTGTTTTTGATCCGCTCGTGTGGCTGGTTTAAATTGTATATTGTAGATACATGATCGGACACAATCCTATGGATTGTTAATAAAGTAGTTGCATGATCTGATATAGTCCTATGTGGGTGGGTTTTGACGGATGCGGATGACCTTTGATAGGCCCTTGTTGCTTTTGTCATCCGTGAAGTGAAATTATGTTATGTTATGTTAATATCTTTATAGCTCAGGAAAATTTCATTCGTGATCCTTTCACACTGCTACGCTCTCCTTCACCCACCTACGTCATTCCAAAACTAGATTGCAGCTACCTAGGTTTTTCCTTCTAGACCTCTCAATTGTATCCTTTTTTCTCACTTTTTTAGCCAACCTCTTCTCGCCTATTTTTCATGACTGGCGGCTCCTTTGGTAGGCTAGTCGTCGACCAGTTTTTGATTATCAATTCCCTGTCGGGGCTAGAAGAAGATTGAGGGGGGGAGGGACTGGTTCACCCCTTCCTTCTTGGGTCTAGTCTGGATTATTTTAAGCGCCTGTTTTCTTCTCGCCTTATTCGGCTTCTACTTTCTCTCACCTTATTGATTTCTTTCATTGTCTATCCCTTTACTCTCCCGTAAGGGGGTGCCAAGGATGGCTTGAGTTATCTGTGTTGCAGCTTACATCTGAAGGATTATATGCAGCTATAATCTATAAATATTCACCGCCTCTATCTTCTCCTGGAAATGCTCTCGTTGGTATTCCTCATTAAATTAGAGGTTGTTGGGGGGGATTCAGACACTTCTTGGTGGTTGGATTTGTGTATGATAGGGGATAAAGTAATGCATCGGGGTGTGTTTTTAGAGGCGTTGATGCGCACCAACCCTAAATTGTACGGTAGAAATGCGATGTCAAGACATTTTATTTGTATCCTAATCGATTTTTTAAATCTGCAAATGAGAGCGCAATAGCGACGAGGCGGCTCATAGAGGCGTTAAAGGTTCCTTAATATATGACTTCCTTCGTTCTTCCCTATCTCCCCTGTGATCCTTCCCCCATCCACTCATATATGTAAAAGCATTTGGGTGTCCAATCTTCTCACATTATGCAGCTGAAAATGGTGGTTGATACAGAAATTAGCCATGTATGGTAATTATACAAAAGTGTAGGATTATATATATATATATATATATATATATATATATATATATATATATATATATATATATATATATATATATATATATATATATAAAGAAGGGAAATACAACTTATGCTTGAGGTAACAACCCCTAACAGGGCTTTCACCGTAATCAATTTCTGCATTCCTAAACCTCTTGAAGGCAGAAAGAAAGATGCATAAACCGTGTATTCACATTATATAACCATATAGTACAAGAAAACGAGAAAATAGACGTAAATGAACCCATGAGACAAGAAAAGGGAGGTTTTTAAAGCAACAGATAGAGACATTGGAAGACACAAAAATCGAGGAGAACAAATAAAGGCACAATATAAGCAATCTATAGAGAAAAAAAATGAATTATCTTATCCAGCCCGAGAATTGAACCAGGGTCTTCTGAAGGCCTGCCAAATGCTTTGTCATTAAGCTACCAGACACATCAATGATTTGCTGTGCATGACCGACAAGCAGGAGACCCGCACTCGATTCCCGGTCAGGATAATTCAATTTTTCCCTCTGGCGTTAATTTTGTCTTCTCTATATACATTGACTTTATTGCGGTGTCCTTTTCTCTCCTTAATCTTCGTTTGTTCCAATGTCCATTTGTCTTTGTCTCTCTTTCATATATATATATATATATATATATATATATATATATATATATATATATATATATATATATATATATATATATATATATATATATATATATATATATATGAATCCATTAAACCACATTGAAAGAGAAAACGGAATAATTTTTCCTTGCAGTAATATTTTTATTACCTTTTTTTCGAAAAAATCCGTGCAGGGAAGCGATTCAAACCAGGCACACTGAGGCATCGAGCACCGCTTTGATCACAGTTAAAAGTATGCCGTTAGTACACTACGCTACACTACCTTTTTTTTTTAAAATAGGTAATAAAAATATTACTGCAAGGAAAAATTATTCCGTTTTCTCTTTCAATGTGGTTTAATGGATTCATTTTCATTATTCTCTCGTGCTACTTTGAGAGATATATACACACACACACACACACACACACACATATATATATATATATATATATATATATATATATATATATATATATATATATATATATATGAAATAAATAACTCACAAAGTAGCACGTCAGGTTCGCAATGAATGCAATGTCCCGCAGGAGTAAATTGAAACGGAGGGGAGAGGGACAAGGAGAGAGGAAGAGAAATAAAATAATGTTAATACAAAATCAATGCAATAATTAAATTGACAAATCGGGTTCCCATAAAAATGAAAATTTAAAAAAAAAATAATAGGAATATATAGGTCAAAGTTAATTTCTTTAAGGATGAATTTTTTCATTCTTACAGAAATTAGCTTTGACTTTTATTCCTAAATTTTTTTTTGGCATTGATTTTGTATTAACATTATTTTATTTCTCTTCCTTTCTCCTTGTCCCTCTCCCCTCCGTTTCAATTTACTTCTCGTGTCTATCCTAATCTCCCTCTTTAGACTATCGCTTTATCCATTAATCGTGTTAACCCTTTTGGTTCTGTTCTTGCCTCTCGGTTTGACCTTCTTACCTGTTATAGCTAAATCATAATTTGAATTTACCCATCCCTCTCCTACTTCTTCATTAGTGATTTCCTGTCTTAGATGCGGTCCTTTATCTTTTTCACTAGCTTATATATATATATATATATATATATATATATATATATATATATATATATATATATATATATATATATATATATATATATATATATATCCTTATTATATTATTATTTTTCCTGCGGGACATTGCATTCATATATATATATATATATATATATATATATATATATATATATATATATATATATATATATATATATATATATATATATATATATATATATATATATATATATATGATAGTGAAACCACTGTATAGGAGCCCAAAGTTTAATTTATTTATATGCGATTTTCACTTACCGCAATCCAACAAGTGTATCTTCCTTGTCCAAATCATCGCGGTGGTCAATTATATATTCTGAACCAAACAAAATTGTTCTTCCCAAACTCTGAATGTTGTCAATTGTCAACACCGGAGATTACAATAGACAAACAATTCTTTGCTGATGGTCTTAGTTACTCCTCTTTGGCTATTCTTCTCTCAGCATTATTTACATTCTTATTTACTACTCCATTAACATCACCAAAATATTCTAAAAATCACAATTTTCTTTGTTTATATTCATCTGCCACATTTCTTTGTAAATATTCCTTTTCAATATTCCTTATTAATAACATTACTCTTTGCAATATTATTTTCAACGATATTCCTCGTTAGTGTTCCTTACTAATATTTTTCTTTTAATTTTATAATCAGTTGTGAAAATATTAATACTTTTCTAAAAGTGCCTCTACAGATTTCTGAACAGCTCAGTGAATCATGAGTGCGGATATGGCGTATGATAGGCGACGGAATGACGTCATTCCGTCATCACATAAAATGGACGACGCAGTTATTAATCCAGCGGACTTTGAGGAACCGATAACGCATATACTGGGAATAATAGGATCGAGAGAACTTGAAAGCTGACCGAAGTCGTGAATTCACCCGTCCCAAATTCTTGCCGAAAAGGTGTTTGGATGATGACCCTGAAGGAGGAGATGGAGAAGAAGATGACTCTGTCTTATGCTTGGGGGAAGGAGTGCCCAACTTTTCTTCGCAAGGCACTGAAGAGGGCTTCCATGTCGATCGAGGGCTTCGTCCCATGCTTCGGAGAGCAGTGCCAAACGGATACCGATTCGGAGTGCCACGAGCGAAGAGAGAGCCAGCGGGAGCGAGACTGACCTGAGTGTTGTCAGCCCGGCCGACTCGCTTTCACACACCCCTAGAGGGGTGGGTAAGAGGGAGATTCTCCCTCGCTCTTCATGGCACTTGGGAAGGGTGGGGGTGGAGTGGGCTAATAAGTCGAAAAAAGTGAGTGCCACCAATTAAAAGGACGCATAATAATAGTAATAATAATAACAACACCTCCGCTGGGATAGTTTGTTCTAGATCTGTTCGTGTCGTTGAGGGGAACTGAAAATTATTCTTAGATCGGTAAGAAAGACTTGATAGTTCGAACGCGAAGCAATTCCAACCCCGTGTTACGAACGCCGTTGATAAGTCCGAATTATTTCGATAGGACACACACATACACATGTACACGCACATGCACACTCTCCCACGCGCATTAGTGTTGCTAGGTTAGTTGGGGTGTGCGGACTGGAAGATGTAAATAAGGCGGAATGGGGCTCGATCGGCACAGGAGCACATGCAACCGCGACGAGAGAAACAAGTTAGGGGGTGTGGGGGGCTTCCTATAGGGGGGGGAGCTCATCCATAGGGTAGAATGGACTTCATTCCAGATCCCACCGCTCCTATCACCTTTCTATTCTGTTTCTCTCTATTTCTCATAATCTCTCTTTCTCACTTTCTCTCAGACACATTCTCACTCTCTCTTTCATTTTCTTTCTCTCTCTCTCTCTCACTTAATGATTATGTTTCTCCTTTTCATTTTCTCTCTCCTACTCTCTTTACTTATCTCTTTCTCTCTTAATGTTTCTTATCTCTCTCTCTCATTTTCTCTCTATTTCATTGTCTCACTAAAAAACCTACAAAAGAAATACATGGATCCTACCTAACATAAAAATGATTAAAGAAAACATAAAAATTTTAGAATATGCAGACGCCAATTACTCTTCTTTGAAGAAATATATATTCAAGAAACCCAACCAAGACTAAATATACAATCTAAATCCCAAGAAATCCTGCCAACTGCAAGACGAGGAAATCGAGGGATCAGGTACATTTAAAACAGCTCCCTCTAGCCGCTAATTATCTCTGGCAAGCAGCTTATTTCCCCCCCCCCTCCCCTCTGGCCACTCACTTACACTTCTTGGACCAGTCCCTACCTGCACCTCCTGAGCCTGCTAGTTCGCTTACACATGTCTACGTTGCGTTCGTCAGTTTGTTAACACATTTTTTATAACATATAAACTGGAATACATGTAGGAATTTCCCATTTTAACTCTGAAGATGATACTTGTCGAATCGAACGCGTCATTATAATAAAAGAAAGTGCTAAGGTGCATTAATTTCCTTCCACCCTTATGCAATTAATAAATATCAGTCTATAATGAACTTCGGTAGGCTTATTCACGAGTTAAACGATGAAGGGAAGGCGAACATAAGACAAATCGAGAAGAATGAAAAGAAAATTATTAACACGAGACTAGCGGGCGCTTTCAATAAAACCTGCCATAATGAATATATATATATATATATATATATATATATATATATATATATATATATATATATATATATATATTAAGAAAAATTATTTCAGTAACACAATTAATTATGCGGTTAAAAGGCTATTTTTGGCAGACACAGTCTTCCTCAAAGCCCTCGGAAGTTGCTCTTCTCACATACACGAGAAGCTAACACTTAAAATAGGCGTTCTCTCAGATAGCCAAAAAACTATCTTCCGATTGACCTTTTCAAGAGGAAGACTGTGTCTGCCGAAAATAGCATTTTAACCGCATAATTAATTGTGTTACTGCAATAATTTTTCTTAATTTATAAAAGTGTGGCAGAGATGGAAATAAAACAAATTTTCCATTCTCTTCGAAAAACATAGGTGACTCTTGAAAAGGCCAATCGAAAGATAGTATTTTGGCTATCTGCGAGAACGACGCCTATTTTAAGTGTTACCTTTTCGTGTATGTGAGAACAGCTCCTTCCGAGGGCTTTGAAGAAGACTGTCTGCTAAAAATAGCCTTTTAACCGCATATATATATATATATATATAAATATATATATATATATATATATATATATATATATATATATATATATATATATATATATATATATATGCAACAAAGCCCACAGTGAAAATTAATACAAGGATTCCAAGTACAGAAGTATTGAAAATTGTAATATTTATAAGGATGATAGAGAGGAGAGAGAACGCCCACAAAAAAAGCAAAAACACAATCAACAAAATGAATTAATATCAAATGTAAACCTTAGGAGGAGCGAAGATAACTACAAAATAAGATCATTAAATCAGGTAAAATCGAAAGACTAAAGGTTGACAAGAGGATTAAAATACCGCATAGGCAATTAAGGAGGAAGAAAAATTTTAACGAGAATAACCTCAGAGGTCAGGATCTAAAAACCAAGGTAGAATAAGTACAAGTGTTCTAAAGACTTGACTCAAATGGAAATAAATACAGACAAAAACATAAGTCTACATAGATGCACACAAAATGAAATTAAATTGTTTATTAAGATAATATAAATATTTAGTCTCAAATTAAAAGTTTTGACAGTGCATCGTGAATATAATTTTAAAAATAACCATCGAGTTTATATAAGCCAGGACTTAAATTAAAATTTGGGAATTTACTAATAAAGGTCGATTCAATGATATTTCGGGAAATTGTATCGTCATTATGACAGATCATTTTAGCAGAATTCCAATCAATATTGTGATTAAGATATGACATATGAATTTACCTGATTTAATGATCTTATTTTGT
Organism: Ceratothoa steindachneri; assembly: GCA_963969495.1. Taxonomy (NCBI): domain Eukaryota; kingdom Metazoa; phylum Arthropoda; class Malacostraca; order Isopoda; family Cymothoidae; genus Ceratothoa; species Ceratothoa steindachneri. The sequence continues at coordinate 53,616,574 of OZ018330.1, read as the reverse complement.
ATTTATCTTCGCTCCTCCTAAGGTTTCCATTTCATATTAATTCATTTTGTTGATTGTTTTTTTTTCTTTTTTGTGGGCATTCCCTCTCCTCTCTATCATCCTTATAGATATTAAAATTTTCAATAATTCTGTTATTCCTTGATAAAGAACACAAAATAAAGTTAGAAAGTATTTGGAATCCTAGTATACATTTTCCCTGTGGGCTTTGTTGCACTTATTGCTTACTCACGCGATACTTTGTGAGTTTTCCACACACACACACACACACACACACACACATATATATATATATATATATATATATATATATATATATATATATATATATATATACGTGTGTATTTGGAAGGTATATTTTCATTAGAGCATGTTTTATTAAAAGCGACTCATAGTTTCGAATTAATAATTATTTTTTCAATCTTCTCGATTTGTCTTATATTCACATTTTCTTCATTGTTTAACCTGTGGATAAGCGTACCGAAGTTCATCGGGGATTGATGCTTGTTTTTTTGCCAAAGATAGAAGTAAATTAATGTAATTTAGCACTTTCTTTAATTTAACTGACGCGTTTCGATACATCGAGTATCATCTTCAGAGTTACAATGGAGAATTATTACAAAGTATTCAATTTATATAATTTAGAAAATGTATTAAAAAAATTACGAACGAAGCTATACACGTATAGGCAGGTTGGATTCAGGTGATAAAAGGTTGGACGAGTAGGTAGCGAGAGAGGGAGGGAGGGTTAAGCTGCTTGCCAGAGGAGATTAGTGGCTAGGGACAGCTCTGAGTACACCTTTCCCTTTGTTGATTAATTTTAAACTATCGGTCGCTTTTAATAAAACATGCTATAATGAATATATATATATATATATATATATATATATATATATATATATATATATATATATATATATATATATATATATATATATATATATATATATCAATGAGCGAAAAAGTGATATTTTCAAAATCTCTAGAAATTAGTTTTCAAACTTCGAAATTAATTTCCCTTCTCATTTCCTTCAATTTCAATTTTTCATTTTCTCCACTCCCTAAGAGTTAAACACAAAACCCCAAAATACTATCTATCAGACATTATGTGTTATAGAATTACTATCTTTGACACATTTTAGGTTATATAATTACTATGTTTCACATATTTTGGGTTATAAAATTACTATCGTTCACACATATTTTGGGTTATATAATTACTATCGTTCACACATTTAGGGTTATATAATTACGATCTTTCACATATTTTGTGTTATATAATTACTATTTCTAACACATTTTGGGTTGTATAATTACTATCTTTCACACATTTAGGGTATATAATTACTAAATTCACACATTTTTGGTAATACAATTGCTATCTTTTACACATTTGGGGTTATATATTGAATATCGTTCTAACAATTGGGGTTATATAATTACTATCTTTCACACATTTGGGGTAACCTAATTACTATCTATTGGACATTCTGGGTTATATAATTACTATATTTTAAGCATTTCTGGTTATATAATTAACTTTTACCTATTTTTAAATATATAATTATTATCTTTCACACATTTTGGGTTATATAATTATTATCTTTCACATATTTGGGGTTAAATAATTAGTATCTTTTCACATTTTGGGTTATATAATTACTATCTTTTACACATTTTGTACTATATAATTACTATCTTTGTCACATGTTAGGTTATCTAATTACTATCTTTCACACATTTTGGGTGATATAACTGGTATCTTTCGCACATTTTGGGGCTATATAATTACTATCTTTCACAAATTTTATGTTATTTAATTACTTCTACACATTTTGCGTTGTATAATTAATAGCTTTCTCACTTTTCGTTAAATAATTAATATCTTTCACACATCTCGGGTTATATAATTACCATCTTTGACATAATTCAGGTTTTAAAACTACTATATTCATACAATTAGAGGTTATATAATTACTATCTTTCAAACGTTTTGGCTTATATAATTAATATCTTTTACACATTTGTGGTAATATAATTACTATCTATCACACATTTTGTGTTATATAATTACTATCTTTCACACATTTGGGGTAATATAATTATTATCTTTCACACATTTTTGGTTATATAATTACTATATTTCACGCATTTTAGGTTATATAATTAATATCTTACACACATCTCGGGTTATATAATTCCTATCTTTGACATATTTTCGGTTTTAAAACTGCTATCTTCATACAATTAGGGGTTATATAATTACTATTTTTCACAAATTTTAGGTTATATAATTACTATCACACATTTTGGGTTATATAATTACTTTCACACATTTTGAGTTATATAATTAATATCTTCCGCACACTTTGGGTTATATAATTACTATCTTTCACACATTTGGGGTTATATAATAACTATGCTTTGCAAATTTTTCCATTTTAACGGTTAAATTCATCACTTTTTCAAGCTACTCCTCACAAAGTTTTAGATGGAGACGTCCTCGTTTATTTTCGATTAATATTTTGAAGTTAATAATAATAATAATTCATAATAACAACAAATTATAATTTACGTAAGGAGGAAAAGTTTCATGTCAAATATATTACCAGGGAGTGATTTCATGTCCAACGTTCAGCAAGGAACAAGAAAACCCCAAAAGAAGTTGCGAGATTTGCGAAGGTGGAAGGCACCGAAAGTAAGATAGGGGCTCATCCCACAGCAAATACCTGATGCAGCGTAATGAAAGAGAAAGAAGAAAAGGAGAACATTAAAATGAAAGGGTATTGCTGATGCGCTCATAGTGATAAAGAATATGCTGATATGAAAGATTCGAGAGGTATGATTGCGAATCTTTATGATGTCATGGTTGGGATGTGGGTCGATAAATTGGATAGTGTGTGGATGGAAAATGCGGGGAAGGCGGAAAAGAACAGGACAATCGGAATTGAAATGCTATTGAATTAGAGAGAGAGAGAGAGGGGGGGGGAGGGGGGATATGAGAATGCCTGAGAGTATAAGAGAAGTAATATGAATGTGAAGGATATGAGTATGCATGGAGTAGATATGTGATAAAGGGTAGTGCAAGGGCTGTAAATGTGTGGGTTGGACATGAATGGGAGAATGGAGGGGTGGAATAACTATGTGAATCGTGCATTGGAAAGCAAAATGAGGACGTAGGTGTCAGCGCTCAATTGTGCACATGAGAATGTGAGAGAGGTGCAGATGATATCATACATCCAAAGAGGCAGAAAGAAAGTGAGGAAGGAAGCAGCGAAGGAAGCATTTAGAGGAAAGTTGAATGAAGATCCGGATGGAAAAAAAAAATATTTTGCAAGGAGGTGAGAAAGGGAGAAATCAATGAAAGGAGTTATAAAGAGAGAAATCAATAAAATAAGTTAGAAAAGGAAAAAATCAGTAAAATAAATTTATAAAGGGAGTAATGAAAAAGAGTGATAAAGGGGATAAATCAATAAAAAAACTGAGAAAAGGGAGAAATCAATGAAAGAAGGTATAAAGGGAGAAATCAATGAAAGAATGAATAAAGAGAGAAATCAATAAAATAAGTTAGAAAAGGGAAAAATCAGTAAAATAAATTTATAAAGGGAGAAATTAAAACAAGAGTGATAAAGGGGATAAATCAATAAAATAACTGAGAAAAGGGAGAAATAAAAAATATCTGAGAAAAGGGAGAAATCAATAAAAGAAGTGAGAAAAAGGAAGACATCATTAAAACAAATGAGAAAAGGGAGAAATTAAAAGAAAAGTGAGGAAAGAGAAAAATCAATAGAAATAGTAAGAAAGCGAGAAACTATTAAAAGTTCGAAAAGGAAAAAATCAATAACAGAAGTGAAAAATATAGAAATCAATCAAAGTAGCGAGTAAAAAGAAAAATCATTAGAAGTTAGAAAAAAAAGGGAGAATATCAATAAGAGAAGTGAAAAAAGAGATAACAATGAGATAAGTGAAAAAAAAGAGAAATCAATAAGAGAGAAGGTGGGAAAGTATGGCATATTAGGTGCGAGATAACTGCTGGGTTATTATTCTGGAGAAAAGGTAGGATCGTTTGGGTTCGGTTTGACTCCACTACGGAGAAGTTATCAACTATTCTTCCAACAATCTGTGGTATTCGACTCGAGGGCCGGAGATGCACTAAAGAGCTCTAAGCTAGTTGCCTCTAGATGTCCGAACGCACGATGCGTTCCACTCTTCAACAGAGACACAAGAAGTAAATAGACGGCAACAGTTTTCTGCTAAAATGTTTTTATTCGCATTTTTCGCCATTTTAATGACTCGTTTTTGATTCGTATCTTTTATGGTTTAATAATACATTTAACTAGTATGTCTAGAAAGCAAAATTCAAAGGAAAGTTAAGATTTTCGCTGAAGAACAATTGTTGGTCAATCCGAAGGTGGACTGTCCAAAAAGACAAATTGCCAGAATCTTGGAATATCCCTTACTTCCGTTAAAAGAATTATGTATTTTCCAATTAAAATATTGGGTAAAAAATCACCAGGGTCACGAGATAGTAATTCCGGACCTCCTGAAAGATGTTTTCGTACTGTTCGAAGATCCATTGAGAACCCTCGGTTAAAAGCTTCTGAAGTGGCAGAAAGATTCCAAATCGGTCCAAGAACAGCAGTAAATTACCTGCGCTCTCTTGGACACTGTGGACGTGCAGCTAGGAGGAAGCATCTTTTAACTATGACCGCTATTAAGAAGAATAAGTGTGCTGAAGATATGGGCGACAAGCCTTTGGACTTTGGCACAGCATATTTTTTTCTGACGAATCAAGGTTTTGTAAATTTTCAGACAGTGGACTGCTATGAGTTTGACATAAATAGGTTACAACGAACGGTGAAATATGGTGGTCTTTCTGTTATGGTGTGGGGAACAATTCAGAATGATGGAAGGTCAGTGTTGGCTGAATGTGTCGGTAATACCCGATAGAATATATATAGGAATTACTAAAAACACTAAGGAAGACTCCGCAATCTCAGAATTTATTAAACTACAACCAGGCGAGTTGCAGCTCTAAAAGGCCACTAAAGGAAAGTCCATAGTGTAGTAACGAAATAAAGGTAGGTCCCAACGATGCCCGCATTTAAGTTCCAATGGCATAGTCGTATAATTAATTCTCGTATAACGAAACATAACTAATCATAAAATATTTTGGCGTTCAATGACCCAATCAAAGGTAATTTTTTCAAACATTATATTACCGAATTGTAGCGAAAGCACATTGAAAGCGAAAATAGCATACGAATAACACGAGTGCACATTAATGAAATATAAAACGTGCATAACACACCCATAGGACGTAATATTGTATTGTAGGAGGGAGGCTGGCGCGTCTCCAGTTGAGAAATTTGGCTATCTCTCTCTGAGAGTTGATCAATGAGAACCGACCCACTCTCCTTTGATCGCTACGGGAAGAGGCAAGATCCTCTGTGCTGGAAGATGTCGCGACAGGATTATCCTCGACCTGCTCGGCAGGCTTAAAGTAGGAGAGCAGACGACTGGTCGAGGGAGATGGTAAAGGTTAATATTTTTTCAAGAAGAATTAATTAAACTTATTTTGGAACTCCCTATCCTTCTTTGCTGGTAGAATTCCTCATATCGCCTTTGTTCCTCAAAGAAGATGTCTTTTGAAGACCAGAACCATGTCTAACTAAGAATCATATTCCATCGCTTTTTCTGCTAGACTTCTGCCCCCATCAGTTATTTCACTAAGTTGTTCACGAATTAGACGCCTTAGTGACCCAACCATCTTTACCTTCGACGCCTGTATCTCTTTCATCCTGCTTCTCCAGTTGAAAAAGCTCATCATTAGACAGCTTCTGAGTGTGAGAGGTGAGGAGGTCAACCAGATATTCCTCATCAACCTCTTTTGCCATGAAGATAATATGTTTGTGCACAGCTGTCAAATCTTGTCTGGTAAAAGTTACGCGAAATGAAACCTAAAACCTTATTTGCTTTTCTACAAGCAGCTAAACACTGCTTTGCTGACTATGGTAACCAGCTTCCAAGCTCCTGACATTGGATAATTAGAATTAATATTTCTCTATCCAATATATATAACCTTGCACTTATCGACATTGAACTTCATTTGTCATATGACCTCACACTCAGCTATAATATTTAAATCGTTTTTCATATTAATTCGGGCTTCCTCTCTCGAGACACATCCTAAAACCTTAGCGTCGTCAGCTTACTTGCAAATTTTAGTAACGAAAGTCATTAACATAAACCAAATATAAAATAAGATCCAGAAAAGACTCTTGTGGTACCCCACTTGTTAAATCCAACCACGGCGACGCTTTGATGAGCACACGTTGCTTCCTATTTAATAACCAGCCATCTATCGAATTTAACACTACCACGTCGCTGAATTACTGACAGTGAGTTACTCTTAGTCATTTTCCATCGGTGGATTGCTGTCACTGAGGAACTAACAGTCCAGTGCCTTCGTTGGATTGCTATCACTGAGTTACTCTCAGTCAATTATCGTCAGTGAATTGCTATCAGTGAGTTACTGTCAGTCTAATGCCATCGGTGAATTGCTGTCAGTAATTTTTTCCGTCCATTATCCTCTGTGAGTTTCTGTCACTGACTTACTGGTAATCCATTGTCATCGGTGCATTGCTGTTAGTGAGTTAATGTCAGTCTATTGCCGTCGTTGGATTGCTGTTATTGAGATAGTGTCAGTCCATTGCCTTCGGTAAATTGCTGTCAGTGAGTTACTGCCATTGTCAGACCATTTTCATCTGTGAATTGCTGTAACTAAGTTACTCTCAGTCCATTGCCATCGGTGATTTGCTGTCACTAAGTTACTATCAGTCCATTGCCATCCGTGAATTGCTGTCATTGAGTTACTCTCAGTCCATTGCGGTCGGTGAATTCCCTCCCTACGCGTTTTTTAATCGATTTTTTTTCTTTCAAATGCGAAATAAATGGAGTTTTGCCATTTGGCTTCTCTCGCCCCACCCATCGCGCTGGTACTCAGCTTAATGATATAGCAGATTAGAAGTAATCTTAATCAAGTGGCGAGCGACACTCTGCACCTCTCATCGGCGAGGTCTCATTTCACCAAATGGCTCGTAAATGAGAAAAATCAGGCCCCACAGCTAAAAAACACTGGTTTAATGGAACAGAAATATTTGTTTCATCATAGAGAGGAAGGCTAGTTGTGAAATTGCTAATTTACTCTCTGATCTGCAAGTCATTCGTTTTCCAGACACTCGAGAAGTTTAGTAAGAAACAGACAAGAGCAAGGAATGGTATGAAACAACAAGTACAGAAACTAAGTTTCATCCAAACATACAAAATAATGGCTAGACAAATAAAGAAACCTTGAGAAACCAGTCTATGAGACATGCGAAGAGGAAAAGGGAGACAGCGTTCACTAGTACAACAGAATGTCTGCTTCCTCGCGTATCTGTACCTAAATTCAGGGGAGGGGGGGGAGGCGGTACACAATAACCATACATTGGATGATGTTAATGTATATTTAAAATAAAAAAACTAGATAAGATGAGTTAAGTTAAAATTGGGGCCAGTTTAAACGCGTTATCCTCTTTTATAATTCCACTTATTTCAAACATTTATATAATTCATTTTCTTTAAAAACTTCGAAGAAGACACTGAAGTCTGAACAGATTTTTAAGCATATCCGAGTGAGGTCAGAGAAAAAGTAGATCGCGGAAGATATTAAGCGACACCACCAAAAAAATTGTCAAGGAAGCCTTGGGAGCTTTCTGAAGGAGAATGCGAGAATGCCATTGTAATCTTCTAATGAACTGAGATTGTTTGCCATTTTTTTCTGAACTTGTAATTTTCCTCCTAGAATTTATTTCCTTATTCCCCACAATCCGTTCTATGGTTACAAAGGGTTTGCAGTCTTTCTTTTACAGCTCCCTTCTTCTTCAACTCATCTGGAGTAAGCGAGACTCAGGAATACCTTGCTGTCAGATATTCCATCTTCTCCTATAAATTTCTCCTGGACTACTACGACGACTACAATTGTCAACAAGAACAACGCCACCACCTCCATACTTCATCCTTGCATATGCAGTTTTTAGTGTTGAAAACAAGGAGTGAGCTGATATGTGTGGTAGAGCATCAAAACCTTCTCACTATTAGACTACTACCATACATTCTCCAACCCAAACAGATTGCTCCCAAACAACAACAAACACTCAGTCTTTAACATAAGGTTACCAACAAATCCAAAATAACACGCGGAATAACCTGCTACTAACCCCTACACGCACCGCTATAGAATGTTCCCAAACAGCTTGTAACCACCCAAAAATATTGCTCACAAATAAATATTGCCCACCTAAAAAGATTGCTACCGAGCATCTCTACCCAGGCCTAAAACTGCTCCCAAATTCCTCCTAAATATCTCTACCCATCTCCACAATTTTGCTCATAAACACTTCCACTCTCCTCCAAACGATTTTTCAAAGATGAGAAAAATAGAGATCAGAGATAAAGAGAGAGAGAGGAGGAGGGGAGACGGGTAGGACGGAAAGAACCCGCGATCGGCTTCTTTTTGAGGTAACTTCCGTTTGATAATACGCCCTATAGCGAGCCTAATTGTAACAACGAGAGGTTCCGCGAGATGGCGTGAAGGTCTAAATTCACTCCCAGCGCCGCTGTCTAGATTAAGTAAAGTCCACTTCAGGCGAGCCCGCATAAATAGTTAAGCGTTGTCCTGGGTAAGATTAGTATTTTGCCAAAGAGGACGCGACACAGAATTCTTTATATCGGTCTCCCTTACCACAAGAGCCTGAAGACAAGGAAATTGAATAAGAAGAAATAAGAACTAGGAACGAGGAGACTACCACAATGCTGTATTCGACTCAGCTTCTCCACTACGAAATACTCCCTCGATCACTCCTAGCAGTGGTTGTTAGAAAACAGCTTGTATTCTCCTTCATAACTTTTTGCTCATTTAATTATTTTGTATTTCTATGTTGTATCTATTATTTTATTTTTGTTTGTACAGTAGTAAATATTATTTTGTTTCATCCAGTTTGATATCCCGAACCTCATAGTTAGTTGATTTAATTCAGTCAAGGAAAAATAGTCACTCTTACTCGATTTAGTGCAACCCACGTTTAAAGTGTATTATTTATGGCAAGGCCAATCACAGAGTGTCCTGCGGGCTTGCCACGTTTCCCTCCGAGTCAAAGGAAGCAAGTTGAGGTCAGAAAGTTTAACCTCACCTACGACACGATTGTTCCCAAAACTCTTCACCCACCCACCAAATATTGCTCCCACTCAATTCCATTTACTACAAAAAGATTGCTCCGGAACACCTCCACACTAAAAATATTACTCCCAAACAATCCTATAAGCAAAATGCTACAGAAAAGTCTAAGTAGACTGATAGCAAATAAAACCTTTCTTAATAATCTACTACCATACAACTTTCACTGAATATCAAATATTAAAGGTAACTGGAGTAAACAATAAAATAACCTTTAATATTTGATATTCAAGTCAGTTTATGTTATAACTTCACTTCTTTCTATTATTTTTTTAAATTACACTGGATAGTATTATTTAATTCTATATATTTTTATTTGTGTTTTTACTTTAATCTCAATAATTGTCAATTTTATTAATTTAACTTGTTTTCATCCGCTTTTTTAGCCATTATTTATTGCATTCTTTTAACTGTTATTGTTAATATCCCTTCCCCTTCTCATTCATCGACACAGTCGCTGAAGATGGGTCCTAGTGAAGGTCCGAAACGTCCGGCCAATAAATGATTAATGTAATCACCTGGGTCTTCATATTCCTAATATATATATATATATATATATATATATATATATATATATATATATATATATATATATATATATATATATATATATATATATATATATATATATATATATATATATATATCCATAAGCCTATATTTTAAGAATGAGATTTTTTGAAGGTGTTTGAATAAGATTTTTTCTATTAGTTCGGTTGTCACCTAAAAAAAAAGAAAAAAAAAGAAGAAGAAGAAGGTGTTCAGGGTGTTAAAATAAAGTCTATAAATGGGATTAAAAAAGGCGGTTAAGATTAGCAAATAAGGCCGTAGGCCACTGCCTGTGCAACCAAGTTCTTCCTGTTAAGGAAGAGAACAGCGGCTTGTATATATATATATATATATATATATATATATATATATATAAATCTTGGGTAGGTTTGGATTGCTGTACCTGTTAGTTGAGTGGTAGAGTACCTGCTCGGCAATTGGGAAACCATGGTTCGACTTCCGGACATGATATTTTTAAATTATCCCCGAGCGTTATTCGTCTTCTCAATTATGGATTGCCTTTATTGAGTTCTCCTTTGCTCTTCTTGCTTTAGATTGTATTCTAGTGTATCATTCTATTACCTTTAAAGGAGTGTTTCCATTATCATGCGCTCACTCACATTCAGATTTCTCTTTCATATACTGGATGCACATACAGTCTGCCATTACATACATGGTTTCTGTATTTTTTTTTAATTCAAAAAGTCTTTGAAATGCAGGGGTAAGAAATGGCAAATCCATGTTGCAGTGGTTCAATTCTCGCAGACCCCTCTTGAAAATACTCAATTATTTCCATGAAAATTGCACAAAATATTCTTTAAAATTTTCATCTGATATTTTAAAAGTTTCATTTTATAGAACAACGGGTAAAAAAAAAATTATGAGGAAATTAATGTGTATTTTAAGTAAGAATGCGTCCAAAACTAGAGATCGGTTAGTATATATGGAGCCATGGCCAGAAAACAACATAACTATCTCATAGACAATTGAGCAAAATATTAATAGAAAGTTTGCAGCCACTTGATTTGAATGAGTTTAACAGATCTTCGGCCGCATCATTTCGACAATTTGTCGCATTGTTTGTGCATGGTTATATTGCATTCTTCTTGGCTACAGAATTCTTTAATATTCGTCTATTATCCTAATTTTTCTATCTGGTGTAAATTAAGACTGCCCAGACCAGTTCATCACGTTGAAATTTTCGGCATTGAAAAACTGCTTCGTCGTCTATGTTGTGTGGCACGGAATATCGCCCTGTATGAAAATATGGACACATAGTTATGATGATTTGAGACAGTGAATCACCTGTTCCTGGAGCATATTCAGGGGCGGCCAAGCGCGCCCACCACCCACGGCCAGGAGGAAATTCAACACAGTATGCCTGGCTTGTATCGCTTTTCGAGTCGGCACCTCGTGTCTTGAGTCACGGCGGACACAAGGCGCGTGCGCTTGACTCGCTGACCAGTCGGATCCCTCATCCTGACTTACACGCCTGCCTGGCCCTTCCGCCCTTTGTCAGCTGGCCTAAGCTGGGCATGTGCTCGCTGCCATCCTCAACTGCCTCCTCACCAGCTTGGCCAGCCTAGCCAACTCCACCATCATTAGCAAAACCATTCAGGACGAGCTGATCGATATCATAGGTGGGTGACACTGCAACCTCTGTCCCCCTAAAATAGGTATCTTATTCCAAAAGTAGAATTCGTGCTATTTTGACATTATGAGCGGGTGTCACCATAATCATATTTCGCTTTACAGGTAGATTGGTGCTGGAAGGGGGCTTAGCCGGAGTGTCAGGGGTATTCGCAGTGCTAATGGACGAGACCACGGAGGTCCTAGGGAAGGAGAAAGCCACCATTATCCTTCGCACGTCGAAGAGGACAACAAGGAGGACTTTCTCACTTTCGTCCATGCTGAGAACCTCACCGGTGAAGGCTTGGCCCAACTGCTCATTCGCACCGTACATGACTTTGGTTTGGACATGTGAAACTGCCGGGACCTCGGCTACGACGGAGCGAGTGTCAGGATGGGGAATCTCAGAGGTTGTGCGGCCATTATCATGGAGTAATACACCCTCGCCAAACTGATACACTGCTTTAATCACCGAGTTACGAGTAACCTTGTGCTGATCAAGGCCTGCGAAGTGAAAGAAGTGAAACTCACCCTTCAGACGCTCAACGAATTCCATAACTTCATTTACTCCAGCAACATGCGGACGCTCAGGTTCTCCAAAATCGTGAAACTTTCCTCAGCTAAGCTGGAGAAGCTGTTGCCCCTGTGTCCCACCAGATGGGTTAATCGGCATGATAAAGTCCTCGTGTTCATCGAGTTTTTGCCTCACATTGCGGTCTTCATGCAAAAGGAAATGAAGCTAGATGCCAATGCTGGCATCTTCCTCGCCGTGATTAGGGACCCACGCTTTCTCATTGGGCTGGTTGTGGCGGAATCAGTTTTGGCCCACACACCCAAGCCGAGCAGGACCCTGCAGGAGAAGGACGGTGACTTGGCATCTGCGTACACACTGATTCGTGAGATCGAGACTGTTTTCGCCAAGTTCAGAAAGAATGCCGAGGAGCACTTCCACACTGTATTTGCAAAAGCCAAGGATCTCCTGATTGAAGTGGACTCAGCTCACGATGACGTCCCTTTTCCCCGAGTCTGGGCACGACAGACAGTGTGCGAATATCCCTGCCAGGACTGCTGAGGAGTACTATCGACGCTCGGTCTATATTCCGTTCGCTGACCAAGTGATCGCCGAGCTGAAGAGAAGATTTGAGGACGATACCGTGCCAGTTGCTCTCCGGTTGAAGGCGCTTCTCAAGGGTTCAAAAGCTGACGTGGATGCCGTCCTTAATGCCGCTATGCTCTACGAGAGCGATGTTGAGTCACTGGTGCTTGTACATGCGGAGGCACAGCGTTGGACAAATTCCGCTCCGGTCTTCGGGACTGTCAAGAATGCGAAGGAGTACGCCGAGACCCGTATGTTCCCGAACATTGCGAAGCTTCTGACCATCTTAATGACTCTGCCGGTCTCAAATGCAGAGGCCGAACGATCATTCTAAGCCTTGAAACGGCTAAAGACGTACGTGAGGAGCACCATTGGCCAGGATCGCTTCAACGGCCTCGCACTACTCGCCCTCCACAATGACATTCAAGTTTCGAATGATCAAGTGATTTACAAGTGTGCGGAGAAAACCCGCCGTCTCCTGTTTGCTTAGGCAAATGAAGGGGGACATTGGGCATGGGCCTACGGTTTTGAGAGAGCCTACTCCTAGAAAATAAAAATACTTTTTCTATTATGTGCCTTGTTACTTAAGTGGGCGAAATGACTTGCAAGTAGCCTACATCATTATAGTCTACACTACATGTACGTATTAAACATTTATGCCTATAACTTATTCGCATGCATTTAGCACTGATTATTTGTACGATCATACATGTATTACTCGTAAAAATATGTACCATAATAAGCAGCTTTAACAAATTTACACTCTTAAAAATCCTGGCATCGGCCCTTCCCCATTCGCTTTTTCTGGATCCGCCACTGAGCATATTTTTGTATGCACATGTTTATTTTGCTATGTAAACGAACGATTCCATCGCTTGAAAACATGCCCTCCACCAATGGTTCCCAAACATTTTTCTGTCATTTTCCCCTGCACCCAGTTCAACCATCTAGATTTCCCCCTTCATGTGTACGAGGGAAAGAGTAGTCAAAACACACTGTAACTATTTACTAATTTATTTTAAAAATGTACAAATATACTGATAAACAAATAGTTACATAGCAAAGCGGATAGATAGCGGTTAGTAACACCTAACCGCATAGCCATAGAGAGCGGTTAAAGGCAACTAAAAGGACTTTTGTTTGCTCTTCTACTTTAGAATTACATTAGTGAGAAGGGTGAGGTTGCTTCTTGTGCACCAGTGTATCAATATCAGGGTTAATTTTGGCAAGAGCGCAACGTATGTCAAATAGGCCCCTTTATGTGTATGTCAGATGCTCCCGACTAACTAACTACTCGTAACGCTGTGTACCACCACCCCACCCTCCCCTCAGAGCTCATGTTTGAACGTGAACCAAACCTGATCGATACGGCGTTGCCCATCTACAACAGGCATACACACACACTCTCTCTCTCCCCCTCTCTCAAACATGAGAAAATCCATCTGAGATTTTTTTATTGCTAGTAAGCAGTGTAATTATTTCCCCCAGTTTGGGAATGACTGCCCTACACCATAACGCATGCATGGTGGATTTAAACTTTCATCTGTATGACGTTTTACATGCTGCTTCCCACCCGATCTTAAAACATTAAATTTGCTTTCATCGCTGAAAAACACTTTCTGACTTTTCAGCACTACTCATGAAATGCTCATTAGCGAAGGCCAATCTAGCCACTTTATCTTTTTACCTAGGACGGTTTACTTAGCGGGGGAGATTTCTGTGAGTTACAGTTCTCTTAAACGACGTAAGACAGTTTGGCGAGACACATTCATGTTCGTGTTCTAGAACTTGACGTAAGATAGCGGCTGTTATCTCAAATCACTCCTTTCGTGATAGTGTTTTTTCAAGGGCAATCAGTTTTCTTCGTCGACTCGCAGAACCTGGAATACTAAGGGTAGTGAAATCATAATTTTTGAGTGACTCCAACGCCTGCAAGTGTCAAACAGTGCCATCTTTCCACTTTTCCACTGGACATCTCGTCTCGCCATCCTGATAAATGACCAATACCATCCTTTGCAGTCTACAATACACATGCTACAGTGTTGCCCTACATACGTTACGAATTTTTGCGTGTAAACTCAAAGTTATGTTATCGTTCTCTAATTTTGGATGCATCCTTTCTTCTAATATACATGACTTTCTTGAGCCCTTACTTGACCCACAGTTCTAGGAAATGAAACCTAGGCAGTATCAAAGCCAAATATCAAAGAATATTTTTAACAATTTTAATTGAAATTAAACGAGTATTTTGAGAGTAATTGGGATTCGAACATGCGCCATCAAGTACTCTTCGCTTCTTAGGCCACCGTTTTAACCATTTGGCCACAGTACACCTCCCATAAAGGGATGTTTCGAAATAAGCTTCATACTGAGAAGTGTTTTGTTGGGACTGGATCTCTGAAACGGGGCCTGAGAGGATAGTAATTTGCAGAATAAATTCGATTTCTAAACTGTTTTCATTTATCAAATTAAGTGAAAAAAAACCGAACGAACTTTCTAAGACAGCTATTAATTATCGGTCTTTTTTAATCAACATTTCCTAGTTATATGGATTTGAATAACATTTACTATACTCTGGTAATATTATGCGACTATAAGCATAATATTTAATATATTATTTCTATTTTTTAAATATCCTACTACAAGTGAAATCTAAAAAGGCGAATTAACAAATAACTAAGCGACAAATTTGAATTCTTGTATCATTAAGAGAAACTCTTATGGCTATATCGAGGTGTCTAATAGGAAGCGATTCGATCACTTAGTAAGGAAGGAAAAACAATTTAAACAGAGCCTCCATGGATTAATACGATTTCTATTCAAATTGAGGCAAAAACGAAAATCTAAATTTCGGTGGAATTGTTGCGAAAGGTGAATAGAATCGTCAATGCTTTAGAGAAAGTTTATGTAGGTTCTGTTCCTATAATGGAGGTTCTTTTTGTACTAGTGATCCTCTATTATAATTCATTAAGTCACTTCCTCTTTCAACACACCCTAACACACTCATAGGAGTTTACGTGAGTGGGACAAGAATTGTAATTTGCCACTTAGTTATTTGTTCAACCGCAGTTTTTTTTAACATTTTTGGATTCAACTGACGCGGGCATTTTCATATAGAGCAAGTGAGGATAGGAACCTATAAAATAGTTTCAGGATAACAAAGTCCAATAGAGAATCTCGTCAACTTTAATTTCTGTGGCCAGCAGGGCACAATTGTCCAGGAATAAGTTAATGCAATGCAGGACTCAACTGAGGGGCCCTAACATACACTGAAATTTCATCATAAAGAAAAGAATAAAGGCATTGTAGTCACCAGACTTATTTTAATATTCATGAAGAAGGTGAAGTTAGGAGAGGTGAAAATGTCTCTTATAAAACCTCCCTCCTCGAATAAATGAAAGGACCTGAATGAGAAAATTATTATAAAGAATAAAGAAGTAAAATAATCCAACGAAGGCAACTGAACTCAGTGGAAAAAGCGCAGGCAGATATGAAAACAACTTTGAATATAAAAGAAAGATAGGGAAGGTGGATAAACAAAGAAAACAATAAATAGAAAAGGAAAGGCAGACAGATAAAGAAAATCAACTGAAAATAAGTGAAAGGGGAGGCAACTAGATAAATAAAAAACTAGAATAAAAAGGCAGATATATAAATAAAAAAAATGAAGGAAATAGGAAAGCAGATAGATACAATATATATTTTTACACCAATAATAGTATTTCTTTGCTTGGGGACAAATAAATAACAGGATTTCCTTGTTTGTGAGCGAAATAAATAGAATTTCTCTGTCTGGATGACAAATAAATAACTGGATTTCTTTGCTCAGGAAGAAATCAATACAAAGATTTCTTTGTTGGGGACAATTAAATAACAGATTTCTTTGCTTAGGGTAAAAGGAAATAACAGGATTTCTTCGCTTGGGGAGAAATAAATAACATTTCTTTACTTGGGGGACAAATAGATAGCAGGATTTCTTTGCTTGGTGGAAAAGTAAATAATAAGATTTATTTACTTTAGGGACAAATAAATAACAGGATATTTCTTTGCTTGTGGACAAATAAATAGCAGGAATGCTTTGGTTGAGGGACACTTACGTAATAGCATTTATTTTCTTGGGGGAGAAAAAAATAAAGGAAATTTCTTCAATAGGGGGACAAATAAATAACATGATTTCTTTGCTCTGGGAGAAATAAATAACATGATTTCTTTGCCTGGGGACAATTAAATAACAGGATTTCTTTGCTTGGGGATAACAGAATTTCTTCAATAGGGGGACAAATAAATAACATGATTTCTTTGCTCAGGGAAAATAAAAAACATGATTTCTTTGCTTGGGGAAAATTAAATAACAGGATTTCTTTGCTTGGGGAAAAGGAAATAACAGGATTTCTTTGCTTGGAGAGAATAAATAACAGGAATTCTTTGCTTGAGGGAAAAGGAAATAACAGGATTTCTTTGCTTGAGGATAAATAAATAACAGTTTTTCACTAGGGGATAAATAAATAACTGGATTTCTTTTCTTTAGGCAGAATTAAATAATAGGATTTCTTTGTCCAGGGAGAAATAATAAGATGATTTCTTTGCTTGGAGAAAATTTAATAACAGGATTTCTTTGCTCGGTGGACAAATAAATAAGAGGATTTTTTTGTGGGAAAAGTATATAATAGGATTTTTTTTGCTTGAGGAACAAATAAATATCAGAATTTCTTTTCTTCGTGTGAAATAAATAATGGGATTTTTTGCTTGGGTGACAAATATATAACCTGATTTCTTTGCTCCGGGAACAAAAAAAATAGCACCATTTCTTTTCTTGCTGGACAGAGAAATCACAAGGATTTATTTGCTTTTGGGACAAATAAATACTTTATATGGAAATAAATTGATAGTAAAATCACAGCAAGTATGCAGCTGCAACTAGATAAGATAATAGATACATTCTCTTTGATGTCAAATTAATCACTTTAATTAGTACACTAAAATTCAACAAACAAATTTGTTTTTTAAAGTTCAAAGACATTTCGACGGGTATCGTGGTCAAGGCCTACTTGGGTCGAAATTTGAAGTGAGGTTCCACTTAAAATCTTCTAATAATAAGATTTTATTTCCTCATTTTATGGATTTTGTTTGAAATAAATCTGGGTAACCTTAATTTGATGTGTATTTCCTATTACGTCGTTCTAAAAGTTAGGTCCCGCCACTCTACCAATCTGAGAATCTATATAAGAAAACTAAAAAAAATACATAGAAACAAAAGTGGGTAAACTGATGGATTGGTACTAAGGTTCCTCTTAATCGTAATCATTGATTGTTTTTCACGAAAAACTTACCTGCGCCTCCATCAATAGGGTGCATTTGGGGACCATTGTCTATCGTTGACATCGTGAACAAATTAGAAGGGTTTATTAGTTAAATCGGCTTGCTAAACCTAGTTATCTTCCCAAATATGCCTTCGTAAATCTTTATGATCAACAATTTTGTCTCCGTTTGGGAGATTTAATGCATTATTTAACGAATTTCGTGATTGTTTTGCTCACAGTCAATATGGCGAACACTAGTCACTCACGTTTTTACGAATGAGCGGAAACGAAAATTATTTATAAGGTTTGTAGTATATTTTTTTAACTTTCGCTCATATACTTTCCAAAGAAATAAGTTTAAACTTCATTAATCGTATCGAGTTCTTCTGACTAAAGCTATAGATTTCGAAGTATCAGCTAAATAACCAACGTATCTATTGTTGATTCAGTAGCTTATTGATATAGTAACGTGGGTTGGAACGGTGCATGCGCAGACGACATTTCTCTAAGATTGCACTTCCCCAAACACTTTCTAATCGTGTTAACAAGGTGTACTTCTTTCTGCTGGTAGTCTTATTCACAATAAGTGAAAGTAATGAAACCTGACAGATGTTTATGTAACTAAATATAACGTAGAAACTTTTACTAGGCAAAAATGCAAATGCGTGAAAGAAATCGATATGATGAAGAGTCGGGCGGGGCTAGGCACGCATGAAGAAAACGGCCTCATGGAAACTAATTTTTAATCAAGAGATATTCAAACAGATAATTATATTTGCTTCATTAAAACGCACTTTTAAATTAAAAAAAAATATTCAGGAATGAAATCACAAGATTAAAACTAAGTATAGCAATTAAGAAAGATCTATTGAAGTCAATAGTTTGGCTTAATCCTACAAAGCCTAGCATTTATTTTTTTAAGAATAACAAAAAGCGTAGGCAATAACTCTTAAAAATATCCCCCAAATTTTCATAGGTTATTAAAGAATTAGGCCTAAATACACAACTCCATAGCTTCGATTAAATAGAGAGGAGACGGGCCTCAATTAAAGGATATCCGCTTGCAGTTTCAGTAATAGTAAATGATGTATCATTAACTGATTAAAACAAATAGTAAGGTCAGTTTTAAATGAAAGCCTATTAAGTAATTAAAATTAATCTATTTTTTAAATACTCATTATTCACATGCTGCTCTCCCCACTCCTACCCCCTGCACAACCTATAGGCCTATTTGCAAAAGGTTATGTTACTAAATATAGGAAGCATTATTATAGGCTTACATTTTTATAATTTTAATGTTTCTTATGCCAATTTTAAGAATTCATAGAGGTTTTAGAGATCTATAATCTTATTGTATACAGTAAATCCATTCTGTATGTCCTTGTCGAAATTCAATTGCACCTATAAATATTTAATTTAGTAATAATATATATTAACATTATTTTGGAGGGATTACCAATCTGTATAGAAAACTAAGAGGACCTAACCTCACCTTTTCGGGGCGAAGTATGGTTCGGTTAGTCCTCTATAAGTTGCCTCCCTTTATTGACGACCATTAGCTGTGTGAAGTTTCTGCAGTTTCTGCTGTCTTCCGTCTACCGTGTTTATTTAGTCTCGCGTTCGAAGATTTGTTAATGTTCTCTTGTCTGTTCATTACCGTCCGCGACGCCTTCCCCGTCACAATCTCACTTCTTTAAGCTTCTGTTGATACTTCTTTATCATTAGCAGTTTATGCGAGGTTTTATGTACTTTCCATTTTCGTTCTCCCTTTACTGAACAACAGGAATTTAGCACCAACTCCATCCCTGTCTCACCGTTGGCAATAACGTTCACCTAAAGTTCCTATTATATAGTGATTGCGGTCAGTTACCTTTATTTCTATTTATTTGCGAACAACTGTAATCCATTGTCATTTTACTACATTCATTTTGTTTCTAGCAAAGAACAGTTTTATTTTGATGCATTCTTAATTTTTTGTTTATCAACTTATCTCTCTTCATTTATGGAATTTCTGAAGTTATATTATATTTAATAATTTATTCAAACGCAGGAGTATATCATTTACTTTAGAGGAGGTATTCACCCTTTGCGTAGAAGGATGCTTCTTTTAGTTTTGTCAGATTTGACCACATCCCAGAGTCACCATGCTGCTTCCTAATATGTAAATTAGCTTTCACAACGTCATCTAATCTAATTTTGTCCTGTTAATTTCCTTTTACCTGAAAAACGAACGCTGTTACATACCCAGATGTGCCCTCTGCCATAAAGCCAATCCCCCATGAACCAGTTATTCCAGTTCCAGAATTACCTGAAAGCTTGGATCGGGATAAAGTAAGTCATGAAGAGATAAACAACGATGGCAACTCGGAAACATTCAGTCTACCATCATCTAGTTTCAATGAACTGAAACTATTAACACAATCGTAACTCAATGATCCCACAAGAGATTTAGGTCTCTCAAATAAGTCATCCCAGCTCCTTGGATCTCATCTTAGAGAGAGCAATATATTGACACCTGAAACAACATTTTACAGGTACAGAAGTATGGATGGTGAATTCAGGAAGTTCTTTTCTCTTCATGAGAATTCCTCATTGGTGTACTGGTCATAGATTAAAGGTTTAGGAGTTGCGTATCAGCCATCTGAAAGGAGACTATTTATAGAATCAAGTAGAAGTCTCAAAGCTGTCTTAAATAATGGTGACACTCTTGCCTCTGTTCCAGTTTGTCATTCTATTCAAAATTGATTGAAATTTATAACATGAAAATTCTAATTGATGCCATAAAATACAACGATTATCAATGGAAAATCTATTGCGATCTCAAGGTTATCTCTCTAATATTAGGAATGCAAGGAGGTTATACTAAGCATTTCTACTTTCTTTTCTTGACTGCCTGACAGACGCCAAGCATTTTGAACAGCATGAATGGCCAGCTCGAAAATCTTTTATATTTGAATTTCAAAATTTCGTTACTAATCCATGGATTGATCCTATGAAAATTCCTCTCCTACCGCGACATATAAACCTAGGTTTGATGAACAATCTTGTGAAGGCAATGTCATCCAGCTTTTTATTTACATCCAGAAGAAGTTTCTACATATAAGTGATACAAAAGTGAATGCGGGGATTTTTGATGGTCTCCAAATTAGAAGCTTAATGAATGATCCCGAGTTTGAGACGAATATGGACAGAATGGAAAGGAAAGTTTGGATTGATTTTAAATTAATTTTTAGTAACTTTCTCGAAAAGCAACGACTCCCGAATACGAAAGCATCGTTAGTAGTCTCTTGGAAAGCTTAAAAAACTGGAATCTTGTATGTCCATAAAAAAATCATTTTTGAGCTCTCACTTGGAATATTTTTCGGAAAATTGTGTAGAACACAGTAAGGAACATGGGGGAAGGTTCCATCAGGGTATTCGGACGATGGAAGATAGGTATCAAGATCGCTGGGAGATCGACATGATAGCCGATTACTGTTGGTGTTTGAAAAAGGATAAATCTGGTGCCACGCATAAGAGAAAACCACTTATCGTCTTTTCTTTCTAATTAATAGTTCAATGTAGGTTTTTTATTATAAATGGTCATATTGAAAGTCTTTTGTGTTTTACTCAGGTTCAGATTAGTTATGTAGCTTCTGCTCCACTTGTAACCGCTTGTATCTAGCTGTCAACACATAATGTACGCAAAAATGGACTACGGAAAGAAACAACATAATGAGCATTACCCATATCTTCCATAGAAGGGAAAATTGACCTGATAAATAAAACTATTATCATTTTCTTGTTTAGCAAGTTAAATTTATATAAAATCAGTTGAAAACCTCAGACAAATAAAAATAATTTTCAAACGCAGGCGAATGTTATAATTGCTATATACATATTCATCAAATTATTGTTTTCATCGATAAGAGGTTCATTTTCACTTTGACTTTTGTGATTTGCCTACCTTAATTGTATTAGCCTTGACTCTAATTCTTTAGGCCCTATAACAACTAATACTACTTAGCCAATAAAGCAAAAGTGACTAAAATATTGTTTATTAATTTTATTTTCCTTTGACTCCCAGTCAAACGTTTGAATATCACATCGAACACAGCCACAAACAGCTTAGGGTAAATAGTGGCTCCTTGCATCACATCTTTTTATTCGTATTTTCTTATTACTTGAGTAGAGCTTAATTGACCTTGTCTAAACACTTAATGTAGAGAAGTATATCAATGCAGTCTTATTGATTCGATATTTCTGCAGCATTCTTGGATATTTGCTGAGTGGAAGCATTTTCATTCCAAGAATGACATATAGAGGTAATTCGCCTTTATTCCTTCGCCGCAATAATTGTTGCATAGTCTGCATATGGTTCTAAGAAATCGGGCTCCCCAAAGGACATTTTTTCGCCTAAACTGTTATGTAAAATTCTGCCTGCTATCCTCCCAACGCTTCTTCCCCTGTTAAACACTTCACTTGCAACTGGTCTTGTTCCCTCTTCCTTCGAACGTGCCCACATCCGTCCGATTCTTAAAAAGCCTCAACTGAACCCCACTGACCCTTCCAATTATCGCCCGATTTCGCAACTTCCTTTCCTCTCTAAGGTTCTGGAGAGAGTGGTTGCTTCACGCATCAACAGTCACATGGTGGCCTGTAACATTGATGAAACCTATCAATCTGGTTTCAAGTCAGGTCACTCCACAGAAACCGCCCTTCTCAATGTGTCCGATTGCTTACGAAGAGCCGCGGACAGGGGTTGTGTCTCCATCCTCGTTCTACTCGACCTCTCCTCTGCCTTCGAATCTATTGACCATACCGTCCTACTTGATCGTCTCCACTCTTTCCTCGGCATATCAGGCACCGTGCTTGACTGGTTCCGCTCTTACCTCTCGTCTCGTACCCAATCCGTTGTGATTGACGACGTTTCAGCCGACTCTACCCCTATTCGATTTGGAGTGCCACAAGGCTCTGTCCTCGGTCCTCTACTATTTCGTATCTACCTTATCCCTCTTAGTTCTCTTCTCCGTAATCTCGGTCTATCCTTCCACCTATATGCTGATGACACTCAAATTTTCGTTTCCTCATCCCCCACGTCTCTTGCCTACTCTATCACTGACCTCCTGGCTGCCTACTCCTCTATTTCTGACTGGCTCTCTACCAACTTCCTCAGGCTTAATCACTCCAAAACTGAGGTCCTCCTCGTCGGCACCCCTGCACTTGTCAAAAAATCTAAATCTCTCTTTCCCTCGTTTACTCTGGGCGGTAATACTATAATTTTCTCTGACTGCGTTAGGAATCTGGGTGTTGTTTTTGATGAGCATCTCTCCTTTAAGCCTCATATCCGCAATGTCAGCAAATCCTCTCTATGTTTCCTTCGTAAGTTCTCTCGCATTCGCTCTCACTTTGATCGCCAAAGTGTTGAGACTGCTGTTCATGCCTTCATCATCTCACGCGTTGACTACTGTAACTCTCTGCTTGTGAATCTGCCATCCTCCTCTCTCCCCCACCTTCCACTTGTACAGAACTATGCCGCCCGGCTTCTCCCCCGTCACCCTCGCTTATCTCCCTCGAAACTCTTGCTGCATGAACTGCACTGGCTCCCTGTCAGATCCCGTACTCACTTCAAGATACTTCTCTTCACATTTAAGGCCCTAAACAACAAGGCCCCGTCTTACCTCTCTTCTGCCCTCTCGCCACGCCATGTCTATCGGGCCCTTCGGTCATCACATGCACCTCTTTTGAATATTCCTCGTTCATCCCTCTGCTCAATGGGAGACTGCTCCTTCCCAATCTGCGCCCCTAAGTTGTGGAATGCTCTTCCTGCTGAAATCAGGTCTTCTCCCTCTCTTTCCACATTTAAGCGTCTCCTGAAAACGCATCTTTTCATTATTGCCTTCTTCCCCTCTTGAATTTCCATTGAATTTCCATTCTCATCTCAGCACAACGTGCGCTCTGGGAAGGCCTCAGGCCTTGAAGAGCGCATTACAAAAGACTTATTATTGTTATTATTTTGATTATTATTATTAATATATTTTCTAATTCGTTTGTAAAGCTCCCTGTTCTACAGTCCAGATCCAGGGGCGGCTAGTGGCTGAAGCCCTCCCAAAATTTCAGCCCCATTTATATTTATATTTATTTTAAAATCATAATTGTATTTTTCTATTTAGAAAGAGTTGTGCAATAATATAGAATATATATATATAACAAGTTTTTTAAACCGTTGCGATCAAATGTACCTTATATGATACACGTCTAAAATACAGGTAAATCTCAAAAAAATAATAAGGAAATTCAATATTATACCTAAACTGACGTTCAAAAACTACAATTCATAATTTTCTGATGTGTGAAAAAAATACGGATCTGAGATAGTTAGTGTTCACTCCTGTGTGAAATACTGTTATTTATTATCAATGTTGTGTAAGGGAACCATTATTAATGATCAATGCCCTTTTCAAGACTACTGTTCTGGTGTCTGATTCTAGTCTAGCGCTTGCATTAATCAGGTGATTATGATTTAATTGGGCATTCTGTAAGTTGCTGATTGGAGACTGGTTTTTCTTTAGACAATGCCAGAGATATCTTTTTATTTGGCCATTTTGTAAACATTTAGCAAGTAGTTTGCAATTATGTTCTCCCTAATCCTCAATAATAAAGTTAATTTCTGCACAACCATTTAAATGTTTTTCAATTTTTTCGCTCTTAACTGTCTTTAAATTTGATTGTTTTCTTAATTTGAAGTCAAAAAGCTTTGAGTAGAGCTCTCCGATTTCTTTATATAATTGCTCATGTTTATTGATTGTATTGAGTAACTGTTTATCTGCTTGTGACTGTATTTTGATGCTTGGGTTAAATTTGATACCAATTTCCAAGTGAAGTTTTACCTATTTGGGACGTTCGGTGGCATTTTCAACTAGATATATATTACGAGTATGTTCTGTGCTGTTCCTTGAGTCTTTTCGAAATTATCTTTATTGGAAGCTAAAACACAGAAAATTTTCCACTTTTGTACTGTCGTATCTTATTTAAAAGATAGCTAAAAGGTTTGACTTGAATCGATACCGAAGGTGCTTGAAAACTCCAAGAGCTTTAAACAAAATTAAACTCCACGATGAGGGTTAAATGCAACCCCAATGATCTCAGCAAATTCAGAAAAAAAAACAAACGCTACCAATAAAAATAGACAGATATGAAAGAAGAAAATGCACAACCATGATTGTACTCATTTGGTACCTTTCATAACAGAAATTATACAAATATACATTAGTTCATTCGAAGTAGTAATGAAAATATCAAAAAGGTGTTCCTACAAATTATCCCAGCCATTGCACCTGAAACATCACAGTTGGGCGGAGAAGTGTGGGACTTCTATGAACCTCTCATACTTGCTCAAACGCGTGGAAACCTTTAGGTCAAGAAGTTAATGGGAGATTTTACACCTGGGAACGAAGCCACGATAATACATCTGGAGGTAAAATCATATCAGACGATAAAAATAAACATGGACACAGAAAAGGCAGAAGAGGGATATTGATTCAGATGAATGGAACGAAAAATGAGATCGATTACAGAATTTTCACCAGAATTTTTTTAAATGATATATCGGTTATCAGCTCTTTAAGCAAAGGTATCGCTCAAACTAAGGAGAACCAAATACAAGGGAAAATTAGATTCAAAATACGGTAAATGTACAACTAAGCAAAATATATCCCTTCTAAATTACATTAGCAAACAATTTAATATAGATAATTATCTTATTTTTTGTTGTTCCAAAGAAAAATTTAACAAATTATTTAAAAAATGGCATTATAGTCGGAAACATTGAAAAAAACCCACTAAACAAGATCTCACGGTAGTAAAATGTGCGATTCTACCACAAGACTTTGTATTTGTAATAAGAGGCAAAAAATGAGAGTTTCTGGTACAATGATACAACTAATCGAATTAAGCCAGGATATTCAGAAAAGACAGGAAAGGTTAGAGAAGCTAAATAAAATTATAGTGAAAAGAAACCTTAGTACAAGTCACTCAAAAAACAGATCATTGGAAGATATTAAATAATGGTATACAAAAGCGGGAGAATGATAACAAAGTGAAAAAAATGGAGATCTATCATGACATTGACGAGCATAATGGACGCCAAAGACTGATAGTAACATTTTAGTATTTATCTTTGTTAGATTGATTATGTATGTGTTCTTGTGTGCGTATTTGCAAGTATGCAATGACGCATTCTAGCTTCACACGGGAAAAAAAAATTATTATTGGCATATATCCATAAATAGGCTTTGTGTGTATACAGTTCGAGTCGACCAGACTCAAAATTTGCCTCCATCCCACTATTAACTATAAGGAGTGTGTTTCATGGTAGAAATCGATCTTTCCGCACACCTAGAAGTGGTGAATAAGGGGAGGTGAAAATGTGTCGTAAGATGCTAGAGAAGGGAATGAGAAGTAATTCTCAAAAGTAAAATGTTTTGTATCTAACTTATAATATTAGGGGTACGAAAAAGGTAATGTCACATTTTCTGTAAAAAATAAATAATCAACTTAAAACATAGAAATATATTTATTCCTTAGAAACATAATTTCTCTCAGTAATGGCATTTGCCTAACGCCAAACCAGTTCGGTGAGGCGACGAGCAAAAAAAAATCAGTTTCTTTAGGAGAGAAAAGGCATCTGAACGCCGTCTAGACAACTTCATTGCTTCTGAACGTTATGCCACTGGGAAAGTGTTCATGTGTCATAACTTCCAAATCTGATGGAGGTAAATCTGGCAAGTGAAGTAAAACGTCACGACCTTACTTTATCTTTATTTGGTTTACCTTCACAGAAGGTAAACTGATTTACACGTTCAAGGTGTTGACAAAGAAAGCTGTACATGGTGGTTTTGCCTTGTACCAAACATTCACACTGTCTTGGTACACCATTCTATACCATACACTACTCCTATATTATGTATGGGGGGGGGGACTTAATCACCTACTGCAACGCGAACCGTTTAAGGACTGTTCGCAGGGATTAACGACAGACTAGGAGGTCAAACTTGAGGCGTTGGGTTTCAAATCCTTAATACTCAGACAAAGTGCATAAATGGTTGGCGAGATTTACTTGAATAGGCCGAGAGTATCGTTCAAGGTTATTTAAAGATGAAACAACAAAATATAATTTTATTTACAAAGATCAAAAATAAGAATAATAATATGCAAAAATGAATTATTTAAATTGAAATAGCGTCTTGATAATTATTATGAGGAGGGATTCTCAAATAGAATTAATTGATTAATGTTACTAGGCTCAGATCAAAAGGATAAACTTGACAATACTAATAATGGAAGGGGTTTCAGTCTTACGGGTCAGTGACTTTGAGGAAAGTCCTTCCTGCGATGAGGCGAGTGGAGAACGACCCGATGAGCCAGGTGGGGCACGATCCGAACCAACCCTCCGATGAAGATAGCCAATCTTCAAAGATGACTTTCGACGGGAAATGTGGGAATTCTCATAATTTCACTGGAAGAGGAAACCTCTTTTCTTCAAAGGTAATCGATGGAGATATTCTTCGGTTCGATTAAACGAAGGGAGTCTGTTGCGCAAATTCAAAGGCTTACCGTTCACAGAAACTACCAATTCACTGGGGTAGAATTACGGCGGAGAAAGTCTTTCTTGTCGGATAACGCTCACGGAAATTGACGATGGGGAGGCAGGATTGGGGAATATTTCACCAATGCGCTCAGGAGTCGAAAGTTCGCGAATGTTCGAACAGGTAGTGATGTTGTCCATGGCGGGATACCATCGCCCGTGGTCTCCAATAAATTGGAAGAAAGGGGGGGGTAGAGGTTGTTCTTTTACACACACGTTCAAGCTAAGGACAAATATGGGTGTGCATGGTGTTTTTTCTTGTTCTTCCAAACATTCACAAGCTCACGTTGTTGATAAATTAAGGTGTGCATGGTGGTTTTTGCCTTCTACCAAACATTCACACGTTCAAGCTGTTAGTAAATAAAGCTGTGAAATGGTCGCTTTGTCTTAGAGGCGTGCTTTCATTTTTTTTATCTTTGTATATTAAGTTTTCTTGTAACTATCCTTGAGAAAGAACTACTGAATAAATTACGAAAGTACTCGGAAACACATTTTTCTTTTTTCTTGCGGGACATTGCATTCATTGCTAACTAACCTCACACGCTACTTTGTTAGTTTTTCATTTCACATACACACACACAAACACACACACACACACACACATATATATATATATATATATATATATATATATATATATATATATATATATATATATATATATATATATTGTTGAAGACCATGGTATATTTTGCCTTGATCAATTTCCTTTGACAACTTTCTACTTTTCTTACTGTGTTTTTTAGTAAGAAAAATAGAAAATTGCCAAAGAAAATTGATCAAGGCGAAATAGACTTGACTGGTTTACAGGTGAAGTTTTCTAATGACATCGAACGCTGGGGGTTGAGGTAACTCCAGGTTATTTGAGAACTACTTAAAATATGATCCAGTATAGTTGATCCTAATTAATAAAATTCGGTACTTAACCACTTTTTTTCTTTCTGTGATACAACTTTCTTTTGAACAACTACCTTCCTAAATTTCTAAGTCTTATTTCAATTCATAAGAATATAAAGGTTAGCTGTGATCTTCTTGGATAGCTTCTTACATTTATTTCGTGGATTATACTCAACTTTTTTAATTTTAGAAACATCTGATTGTTAGAATTAGATTTAATAAAGAAAATCAGCTTAGTTCTTATATAGTTCAAAGTTCACCCTCTAACCAGTCCATCTTATTGGCTATATATATATATATATATATATATATATATATATATATATATATATATATATATATATATATATATATATACATACTCGCACTTGGAACCTTAGAAAATTTAATCACTCTGAGCATGTCACAAGTGCAGAACCAAAGCTTAGCAATAATATAAAAATTAAAGATAACATAAAAACAAATTTGCTTGAAGACACAAAAACCTTCGAAATTAAATTTTGAACTCCAGTATATAATAATAATAGTTTATTTTCTCTTGAACTTCAGTTTTTTAATTAGATTTTAAAAGGAAATAAAGGCTTTAATTTTGTACCTTATGTGTAATGTAAACAGTTGAGCTAAGCTTTCGTCATATACATATTTACATCTTCAGAGAATTTGATTTTATGACGTGTTGCAAGCGAGTATTTATAGACAATTCAAAAATGTGGTGCTGGGTAAGATCAGGGAATTGTTCCTTGGTCGGTTTTAATATTCAACTTTTAGATTAGTGGTCATCTATGACTTCCTAAGTACCTTGTCGTGGGTTACCCGAGATTATACTTTATGTATTATTATGATTAATAAAAATGAGTCGTACGTTCGTACTTCCAGTGATCGCTACAGGATCGGTCTCTAAGAGCGCTTTTCTTATCTTTATTCTATTGAATGAATAAAAAAGGGAGTTCTCTCTTTAATATACTAAATACTGCCAACTCAACTCTCTTCAAGGATAATTTAAACACTTCAACTAAAATAGACTTTTACTGTACATTAATCAACTCCAACAAAAATTAATATATACACGTACAACATACAACTTAAAAATGTTTCTTAAGTCCCTTTACCGACACTCGGTTTCAGGTTGTTTCAAGGGAAAACATTTTACTTTAAAAAGAATTCGTCTTTAAGATATAAAAAATACTCTACATTAAAGGCAGGGGGACATAACGATAGAATTGATTACTCACATAAGATATTTTATCCAGAGCATCCAAACGAAATACCTTCACTCGAATCTGGTCCGGAGAGGAGTCGTGAGTGTAGTTTATTTGCTTCTCAATAGATAGCGTTACTTCGAACGAGGAGTGGACGAGTGACGTCACACGGAATTTCGAGTCGGCGTAGGAGAATCAATAATCAAAACAAACGACGATTGAGAAGACGATGGGTCGTGAGTTTATTACCTTGAAAAGGTTTTCTCAGACGATGGCTGTCTGAATTTCTAGCAATTTGGTTTCGCTTATAGAGTTTCTCTTTTGGGTGAGGAATCTATCTAGTTTGGGGTTATCAAACTCCGATAGGGCAAGATCACTTGACGATCTTTGGTAATCGAACTGTGCCGATGGTACTTGGAGGTGAGATCACTTGACGATCTTTGGTAATCGAACTGTGCCGATTATACTTGGTGCAATCTGGTATTGCCCAAGAAAATGAAAGTCCTTCTTAACTTGCTGGGGGACTTCTATCCCGGTAAGTTCTTATCGATCTCGTGACAAAAACGAAAAAGTCCTCTTTTTCTACTGCCGAACAGTTTTATATTCGAATTACTCCCGCAGGGTAATGGGAGGTGGAGTGGAATAGCAAGGTGAGACCCGGGAATGGTCTGCCTTTTGGTTGTCTGTTGGTTCTCTTCCTCGACATTTTGAAATCAGGGAAACTGGATCTCATATTGATTCGACAGAAGTGGGTATCAATTCCGCCATGCTTTGGCGTCGTGGCGCTCTGGGGAGAGCGTAATACGAGATCAACAATTTGAATTTTTGACTTGCTTGTTTATAAATACACCCTCGGAGGGTAGGCCTTTTTGAGCAGAGGTCAGGAATAACTGTCTCCTAAATTTACCATTTTTCTCGTACTTATATATTCCCGGAGACCGGGTAGAAGGGCTCAGAGAAACCCAGGTGGGCTTTTTTTTCCCTTCATTATTTCTCCTCGCCATGAGGAAGACCTCGATATTTATATATATATATATATATATATATATATATATATATATATATATATATATATATATATATATATATATATATATATATATATATAAAACACTCGCAATTTTTAACTACCTCGGTTATCTCGTATATCTCTACATAACTAATATATGAATCCGTACAGGATTCATATATTAGGCGATAGTGTGGCACGCAACAGAGTTATTTCAATCATTTAAGGTACAACTGAAGGGAATTTACAAAAATAACATCATGGGTGTTAACGAGTTCATCCTGCGTGGAAGAGATGTCTTAGTGTGGTGGTCGGATGAAACTAACGTGGAGGCTGTTTTGTAATGTTGCAATTTCCTAAACAAAATCGTTAATTTTCCCTGGCGGTTTGGGGTACGCCCTCTATAATAACTTTCTGAAAAGAATTGAGTTTGCGTGTACTAGTATAAGAAGAATCTGGACTGCGTGAAAGAATTGACGAATATAATGTAAAAGTTTGGCCCTCATTGCAATCAACAGCGCATGCGCTCTAGTGTGTTACCTCCCATAACCCCTATAATTAGTAATTGTCCTTATCGGCGATGGTAAAAGGGATTCGCATTTGTACTACAGGTTATACGGGAGCCCCAATGTGCCGGGCCAAGCCTTTGGGGTCGATGGATTGTTTTTGAAGTCTTTTAAGCCATAAACACCTCAACTTTGGTGTTTTGAAGTCAATTTTGTCCTTTATTCTTCAATGGTATGTGTGTAGATGTTCGAAACTATAGTGGTGGAGCTAGAAGCATTGAAATCTTTTTGGGGGGGAAGATATTTAACATGAGTAACTAAATTAAGATACTATTTAGAAGGGTTGAAGATATGGAGGGAGTGGATCAACGAAGGTAGAACCCGTATGAGAGGTTTAGATTAACGTGTTTTTAAAGGAGGTGAATTCACGGTGACGAGGTAGCACTTTCATTTGTGAGGCTCTAGGAAAGAGAAGTAGGTCGCCTAGATGAAGCCTTTTGTAGAGTGGTTTATTTGGGAGCTAACTTGGAAGAATGCGAGGTTAAGGTGTGTAGTAGGTAAGGATTTATATAGGAGAGGACTATTCAGAAGAAACTTATTTGATCATTTAAAAGGCAAATCTTAAAAATGAGAAATCGAAAGGCGAATCTAAAATTTCGAGAACTCAAGTGGAAAAAACAAAATTTTGAGAAATTAAAAGGCGAATCTAAAATTTTATCCTTGCTTGAATCCAAAACTCAAGGGAGTTGAATTACTTCCCTTATCCAAGGATAGATAGGTCTTGCATCTTTTCTGATGACAGATGGATCTAGACAATGATTGAGCTCATTTATAAGATAAAACCTTTCAACATATAAAACCATTTTAAACTACAATTTCTCTTCTTTTTAATGATGTGCGAGGGGCGGTCAATAAGTTTTGCGAATCGGTAGGCAAAAATAGAGGAAGGGGGATCGCTGTTTGTGGGGATGTTAGGACAAGTTATGACAAGTCAGGACCTGCAGCCGAACGCTCCTGCCTCGTCTATTTAAGAAGCAGTAGCTGATCGCAGATCGTCAGTCACAATTTTTTCAACAATGGAGAAGGTTGAGCACCGCGCACTGATCAAATTTTTGACCAAGGAAGGCAAGAATGCAAAAGAGATCCATGAACGCATGGGTGCAGTGTACACCGACACTGCCCCTTCCTATGCAACCATTGCTCACTGAAATAAGGAGTTCCGCCATGGTCGTGAGTCCCTTGAAGATGGCCCCCGTCCAGGACACCCGTTAGACGTGACCAACGAGGACAATGTGGCCCGTGTGGAGAGGATGATCCTCGAAAATCGACTGGTGAAGGTCGAAGAAATCGATCGAGAACTTGGAATATCACATGGAAGTGTTATCAACATCATCCACGACAATTTGGCCATGACCAAGGTGTCTGCCCGTTGGGTCCCTAGAAGCCTCACGCCCCATGATCGACTTCAACGTCGTCAAAGTCCACAAGGCCATAGTTGCACAAGCTGCCCTGCGCGAGTGCGGATTCAAGGAGATCAACCATCCCCCTACAGTCCAGATCTGGCCCCTAGCGACTACTTTTTATTCCGCCAGCTCAAGGCTGCACTGCGTGGACGCCGGTTTGGGGACGATGAAGATGTCCAGCTGGCCGTCCAGGAGTGGATTGAACAACAGTCGGGAGATTTCTGGTTGTCGGGAATTCGAAGCCTCAGGGACAAGTGGCGCAAGTGCATTGAAGTCGAGGGTAGTTATATTGAAAAATAATGAAACACTTTTCCTCATATCTCGTTTCCTTATATCCGAATTGCAAAACTTATTTACCGCCTCTCGTATATAACGTTTAATTTGCCTTAAATATCTATAAATTATTTAATTTTCTTTTACATTTTATATTTACTGGACACCCGCCATTTTACCTAGAAAATCTGGGGATTGAGAAAACTTGTTTATCATCGCATTTTCGTCATTATAATCTTCGATCGCTTTCCTAAGAATTGTGGTCTTTGCTCATCGATGCAACTGAACAAATCTTCCTAATCCCGGATTTTTATGTGGTACTACTCATAACCTTTCATTGGCCATTGAAAGCGATGTAGTGCTATGTGTTGTAACATTACACCCAATCAATTTTATTCCTCGGACAGGTCCAATCAATCCCCTTGTTCACAACCCCTTCCATCCACACCTTTCATACCTAAGATTATCCACTTGTTTTTCAAGCAAGTATCTTTCTTTCACACATTCTCTCAAATAATTATTCCTTTTTAATGGGGTTTATAACCTTGTGTACATCAGCATATTCCCTTTACAAGTTTATTTTCAACCATTTCGAACATTCTTGGTCCAATAGATATTTCTTTCTACAACACCTATCCATTACCTGTTCGTTTCTCTACTTCCTCTTCTCTAACATCCCTCTCTTTCACGATCTTAGTTTCACTCCTTTATACTAAGCGTTGGGAGCACCATATTTACTGCAACCTTTTTTTCACATTCCAGACTCAAACCCATAACACTGTCTAGTGAGTTGATTGCCTCTCAAACTTTCCCATCATCGTGACTTTACCATAACTTTCGCCCCAATCCATACCACTTTAATTCACGATATTTCTAAGGTAAAACCACACTTGATCAACTGGTACAGCAGAGATTCTACACTCTTCCAACCTTCATTACTCCTAAACACCAGCCCTTTAATCTTTTAGGAACTTGTTTTCATCTTCCCTCTTGCACAAACCATGTTAAACACTTCAATCAATATTTCCCTTGCGACACGATTAGACACTTTCTCCAAATCTGTAAACCCACCATACGCTTAAGAACATTAAGGGCGTGTTTCTTCATATACTTTCATTAAGGCAAACACCTAATCCCCTTCACCTTAATCTTCAACTTCTTTCATGATCAAACAAATTGATTACACTGCAATTCTTCCATTCACTTTTCTCCCACTCGCTGTTTTGACAACGGGATTATACCAGTATTCCGAGTTGTCTCAGACGCTACTCTACATTCATTGTAGAAGTGAAACCTTGGATAAAAAATGAACTGTACTTGTTTAACTGACGAAAATCGTCGATGGAATGATATCTGCCACAACAAATGATGCCGTAGCTTTCAACTTCACAGCTATGCCCACTCAAGTGGAGACAAATCCGAAAACGCGCAAGGTAGTATCAAAACTAGAGGATTGTCTGGCAACTCTTCAACGACACTCGTAGTTTGCTTTCCCGGCCCTAATATCTGCAAGAGGAACTACATATATCTTCACCACTTTTTCGCTTCCTATATCTTCTCCAATTTGTTAACAGATCTCTCCTTACAGAGTTTCTGCATGATCCGTCCTCATTGGTTTTGTGCTTTGAATTCTAAAATAATCTTATCTGCATGAACTGCCTTATTGACCTTAGTGATGGGATGGCATTTAATGGATAATAATAGAAAGAATAAACATTTGATGGCATATAAAGGGTCAGGGGATATCAAACGCAAATTACTCAAGGGCGTTATGGAGCCCCCCTGGCAGCCGTACAGCGTGGACTTTAATATTAACGACAAATAACTTCTCTATTCTAGATCAGGAACCGGATGACGTCGAGATCAGTTAAATGTGTGAAGAATTGTGCAGAAGAAACCTTCCGAGAAGGAAGATATTCTATTATCAGGAGCTACGGTTGGAAACGTACATGGACTGTACGAGTCTTTCGAGACGCGGCATTCATATTGTATATGTTGGTATTAATAATTTATTTTCTATTAGGTCTGAAGAACTTCTGAAGTGGTAGAGGCAGCTTTTGAAATGGAAGGAGAGGAGTAACACATTTATCTTTTCAGACGTTCGGTCAAGAGTTAGAGCGCAAAAAGGTTTCTACTAAAAGCGTAACTTAATAATTCTTAAGAATTCTTTATCAAGAGTCAAGAAAAAGGAAGTCAAAGCGCTGAGTTGTGGAATCATTTTCATGAGGTTGCGAATATGTGTCAGGATGATTTCTTTCAGTGCTAATCGGGCGACTGCATACTAGGGCATAGGTCACCATAATCATCTCATAGCCTAATGCTAGGCTAGATTAAAAACCAAATGAGCAAAGGACACCAAAAAATATATAAAACAAACAAACAAAACCAAAGGCAAAGAAACAAAACAAGAAGAAGAAGAAGGAAGCATGCTTAGGCGTCGATGGGAGGCCTGCCTCCCCCGGCGCGAAAGCATGCGGCCACCACTAAAGAGAATAGAGTGGATAAGGCCAGCCTCCTCCAAGAAGTCGAGTGGTCCACAAGTTTGTGTGCACGAACCCAACCCGAGTACAAGGGACAAGTGGTAGCGACCCTGCTCGTCCCGATACCTGGACAGGTAACGTGCGCCAAGATCACCCAGACTGAGACCTTCAAGAGGAATATGCCGAACAGTCTGCGGGACAACGCAGTCTTCGCAATAAGGGGCCGGCCATCGCCCCAGCAAATGGCAGTGCGTCCCGCTGATGTGTCCAATTCGGAGACGATAGGATAGAAAGCGACCTGAACCAATCACGGCATTGTGGGTAGGACCGTAAGAACAGTTGCGGCGCAATTGTACGCAACTATAAGTTCACCTAGGCCGTCTCCCACTTCTTTACCAGGCATATCATAGGGATTCTATGATTCCTGCCATGTAGTCGATATGAGGAAGAGCAAAACTCTGGTATGGTCGCACAATCCTTGATAACTCTTTGGGGCCCTTATCGGCACGTTCGTTACCTGCAATGCCCACCTGTCAAGGAACCCAGCAGAAGATTATTTCGACATCCACCCGGCTCGCCGTAACCTTGGTACTAGGGGGCAAGGAGATTTAAAATGCTCCCAATGCTGGGTGCTTTATTAGTCGCTAAGATCACAATCTAGTGTCCGAACTGTGCATGATACGTTATCTCCCGTAATGAGTGACGTATTGCAGCCAGCTCGGTTGTAAAGACAGACGCACCGCAGCGCCTGGTAGAACTAGTTGACTTCAAACAAAACGAATATGGCGTGGAAGCAGACCCCCTCATGCGACTTAGAGTCATCCGTGTGCACTGGCACGGATCCAGCGTGACACCAAGTGTTCTCCAAAAAGGCAGAAAACAATAGTTTCTGCGCTGTGGAAGCTTTGGAAGCAGAGGCGTGCCCACCAGGAATATAGGCGAGCATGTTTCAAAACATACCAGCATCTAGCCCTAGTTCAACGAAATTCGCTGAACGTGAAATCATTCGGCCGGTGCTTATAGCGAATGTAGGCATAACCCTTCTGTTCGAGAGCCATTTCCCACTCAGTTGACCACCAAAGAAACGGTCGGCGTCCAAACAGCCAGACGTTCTAGGAAGAGTAGTTAAGCCCACGGCAATGGGGTCACCGGAGAAGAACTCACACCTCACCCATCGACCAATACTTATCGACTGATACAGAGAACTCCTTCATTTCCTGAAATTCGGACCACCGCACCCGCTACAGGCACCATCTGTGTGGTCCTTTAGACGGCTGCGGCCTAGAAAATTAGGTTTGAATTGGAAAGTAATCACAACCATGGAAGTCATCGACTACCTCCTACTCC
Organism: Ceratothoa steindachneri; assembly: GCA_963969495.1. NCBI lineage: Eukaryota > Metazoa > Arthropoda > Malacostraca > Isopoda > Cymothoidae > Ceratothoa > Ceratothoa steindachneri. Next base: position 53,579,927 of record OZ018330.1, on the reverse strand, counting down.
AAACCAGGCTGGGCATCCGGAGAGCTCAGGGATGGATGAAGACATGAAAATGAAGCGGTTCACAGAGTTATGCATAAACTCATCCGGGGAGGGAGAGAATAACTTGGACTCTTTTATTTCATTTAACCTTTCCTTTTATTTTGGGGAGAGGAGGGTGGGGAGTGAAACCGCTTCGACAACCACCTTCCCATTTGGAGGCACCATCCTCGGTCAATTTTTTTCTGAGATGCAGATCTTGACCTTCAAAGGAGCACCAGGAGGGAGAGGGGATCCTTGCTCTGTTGCGACAATACGGATGTCCGTGTCACCTGAGGAGGGCCTTGCAGATAGTCGAACTCATGTTTGGTGTCTGGCACAGAGCCAAGGTTCGTTTTCCCGGAATACGCTGCCATCTCGGGCCTGGTCAACTCTGAGACAACTGCCCCCAAAGTGGACTCATAGGGAGTATGACCCGTCACTGTGGGCAGCATGCTAATCCCATTTGGAAAGATAGGGGAAACGATCATGCCGGCTCTCATCAACGTGATAAAACATCGGGTATACGATGTGCGTCAACAAGACCCAGGGGAAGATGCAACACCTTACTACTCTAAAGGGGTTGTGGTGAGTTATCTTAAGCCAACAATGTGTGCAAAGACCAAGGCGGAACGTCCTCTAACTTGTCGTGTTCTTGGCGGGCCTTTAGAAAGCAAAGAGGGGCCTCCCGCAAGTGGAGAATAGTTAGAGGCAATTCTACAAAAGGAAGTAAGGTAGGAGAGTTCCGAACCCGTCAAAAATGGAGAGGGGGAAGTGCCTTCTCTGCTAGAAGAGTATTGGAGAGGCCTCTGAAAAAGCCCAGAGCACATGGGTGGCAACCTCCGTCAAAGAGGTGGACTGCCCGGGGTTGGCTCCGAAGGCTAGTGAAGCATCATTTCGGCTGAAGAATGCGGAGAAAGCGGTTGCGAAGGACTTATTTTGAATCCATTTGACAAGCTTCAACGATTCTGCAAAAGAGGGATCTCCCAATGAACGAGGGTACGTATGCCCAGCGAGCGTGTTTCGAACCAAAATATAATTTGGTCATAACCCCTCGAAATTCACAAAAGAGAGATCGTTCAGACGGCACTTCTAGTACTTAAAGATATATAGCTTCTCTTTGAGAGCCGTCTCGCAATCGGCCGACCTCCATTTAAACGGGCAGCGTGAATAGTAAAAGGTTCGAAGGCTAGAAGTCAGGCTAGAGAGTACCGGGAAATACCTCGTCGGTCTTATCAACCAACCTTAACTCTTCGACTGAGATTTAGAAAGCTCTCAATTTCTTCGAATTCTAACAAGTATGCACCAACGAGGTAGCTTCTCAGTAAGTATTAGTCGAGTAAAAGATATCGGAATGAGATTGTGATCGCTACTATGGAAGTAGGTTGTCGACTACCTCCCTCTAAAAATACAAGTGTGCATATGGAAAGTACAGGTACAGATGAAGGCAGAAGAACCCTCTTGTTAAAAAGGATAATAAAAAAAGCCAATTCTCGCTCGCCTAAGTATTTGCATAGCATACGGGATTATTGTCGGGATCAAAGGTGATATCCGCGCAAGTTGCGCAACCCACTCAGTACAAACAGGCCAATGAAACGTCCCTCCTCTCTTCAGGTAAATTCCATTTGGGGACCTTCATCGACCGCACGACGGGCTTGAAATGCTGGCAGAACTGCATCCCAACTAACGATTGTGAAAAATGAGGCTACAGAGGAATCTTCAACGGACAGATGATTCGAGATGGTTGTCTTTCCTCTCAGGAGAAAGGGAGGAGGAGGTTATAGTTAAGTTATCTGAATCCTTATGACAGGATTCACACCGCTATAATAGAATTCTTACCACCAATTGAAGAGACGTACGAGTATGTAAAGACGATTCTAAAAAGTGGCGAGCGTGCTACGAAATGAAACGCGATGTTCCTCGCCTGACGAAATTCATATACGAGTAAGGAGAAATCTCACGGATTGCTTCTATAGCGCTTTTACCCATATCGCTTCCCTCTGAGGGCTGTCTCACACTCGGCCGACAGCCACTAAAGCAATTGGAGTGTAAAATGGCCAGACGTTTAAAGGATGCAAGCCAGGCCCTCTGCGAACATGGTGCCGAAGAACTCAACGAACTCATCCATCGAACTAAAATCTTCAATTTAGATACTGAGATAGAAGTATCAGTCATTTCCTCCAATGCAGACCACGACACTCGATCCCAGGAACACTCAAGTGTTTTATTGAGCTGCGTTTGCCGGTGAAAGACATCTGAATTGGGAAGTGATCGTTTCCATGGATATTATCGCTTCCCTCTGAGGGCTGTCTCACACTCGGCCGACAGCCACTAAAGCAATTGGAGTTTAAAATGGCCAGACGTTTAAAGGATGCAAGCCAGGCCCTCTGCGAACATGGTGCCGAAGAACTCAACGAACTCATCCATCGAACTAAAATCTTCAATTTAGATACTGAGATAGAAGTATCAGTCATTTCCTCCAATGCAGACCACGACACTCGATCCCAGGAACACTCAAGTGTTTTATTGAGCTGCGTTTGCCGGTGAAAGACATCTGAATTGGGAAGTGATCGTTTCCATGGATATTATCAACAATTAAATGTCCGAATTTATCTCAGGAGTTACAAGGACACATTAAGATTGAGGGAAGTGAAGTGGTTTTACTGCATATGCACTTGAATTCTTCCACATTGAACAAACCCGTTTGCATTTCTTCGACCAGTTCCACTAGGTTTTTTTTTTTAAGGACCTTAACAATTCGCCTAAATCAAGGAGGGAACTCCACCTAATCGAAATCGGCTGACGTTTGAAGGCAAATACAGAGACACAAGGGAAAAACCCATCTATCACCTGATGGAAAGTGTTGAGAGGCGAAGGAAGAATAGAGAAATCACATAGTGTGTAAATTTCATGTCGACCAGCCCACCTCTTTCCTGTGGTGTTGGGGCACGTGAAAGCCTTGTACCCTGTGTAAGTAGGCAAGGTGAATGCACTCAACCTGTTTTACTAAAGGAAAATATTAAGGAGAGAGGGGAGGATAAGCATGAAGGAAATTTTATCATTAGAAACAAGAGGAGCAGCTTCGCTACTCCTCCTTACAGAAGGAGCTTGGGCTTAGCTGGCAGACTTTCGGTCTCTGGTCTACGGCCTATCATGACTCTCTTTTTTTTCTCCATCTAAATTTGCTCTAATAATTTCCATGCCAAAATTTTGATAAATTTTCTGAACTTCACCATTTGTAATTCTTTAGGTTTAAAAATTCCCCAAATTTTGATACTTATATTAATTTTTAAACTTCAAAATGTTTTTTGATATTATAAAGGAATTATTAGAAACTACAAGTTGTTTGCCTAAGGTTTGTTCTAATGAATGAGTTTACTTTAAAGTCAATTGCTGTTTGTTCAGAAGCTTCTCTTTAGTGCATCAGTCTAATATTGACCAATGTCGGCTTAGAGAAGTAATTTTTTTAAATAATTTGAAATTTAAGAGGATAAGAAATCTTTATACCCGAGAACATGAGGCCAAGAAAATCAGAAAATGTTTTGAAATACCTTTCCAAATTTAAAAAGAAGCACACTTCCAAAGGCGTAGATGATGTTCCTTCCAAAAGGTTAAAACCAGAATCAAGGATCAGTTTGATGTCTGCGGGTTGCATTAAACCTTCTTGCGTCAGCCATGTGGGAATGGTTAATAATGCAGTTGCCCACACAGACATTGTGCATAATTTCATTCTTTTTGCCAACCAGTTTGATTTGGTTTGTTTACGCGCACCTGGGGATGGCAATTGTTTATTTCATAGCCTTGCCAAAGCTTTGATATTAAGGCAGATCATCTGTCGCTTAGAGATCTTGCTTCAGAACTGTTGGAATCGAAAAAAAAGTTTCTTACTCTTTCTTGATACAAACTCTGGTGACCCTGAACTGGCCTTCAAAAACTACCTGAAAGCACTTCGATCTGAAAAAAAATGGGGGACCACATTGAAATCCAGTTATTGGCCGAAGCCTATTATGCCATAGTACAAATTTTTAATGGAAGCAACCTATCATTGATAAATATCAATGATGAAAACGCAAATAAAATCATCACTTTAGCATATTGGAAGAAGTTGCACTACGATGTCTTCTTGACATGTGTAGAAGAAGATATAGGCATTGAGCCTGGGTATTAGTCTCAGACAGTTGCTGAAGACCACAATCAAACGCAATCCAGAAGAGTATCCAAAGCTGCAAGAGCTAAAAGAGTGCGTCAAAGAAGGGCCTTTGGAACTCCAAATGACAGGAGAAAGAGGATAGAAGCTAATGCTGAAAGGATGAGAAGAATCAGGGCTTCTGAAGACACTTATCAAAGGCAAGCCGTAATAACAACCAACGCTGCAAAAATGAGACAAGTGAGAGGTGCATTTTTGTCCAATCTACATCGAGCAGCATTTAATTATGATCCCAAGGAAGATTATTCAAACCACCCGAAGTTATCTATTGGATGTTTGAAAAATTAATGTAAGTATTGCAAAGCACTAAAGTTCAAAGATGAGACCAATGGTCTTTGTTGCAGAAATAGAAAAGTTAAGTTGTAAGAACTACCTATTCCAAGTCAACCATTACTTTCCCTATTAGATGGATCAAATCCAGATTCAGTTGAATTTTTAAGAGTCATAAGAGCTTACAACAACTGCTTTTCTATGGCATCATTTGGAGCTAATGATGTAACTTTGCCAGGGTGGAAGTCAACATTCAGAGTCCAAGGCCAAATCTATCACAGTTGGTTTAATTTATCCTTTGCTGAATGAGCCAAGCAAGTTTCTTCAAATCTACTTCATTGAGGGACATAAAATTCAAGCACAGACCAGAACAAACATGTGTAAAGATTTACAGCTAAACATAGTGCTGAATCTCCAAGAATTCCTTCGCCAAAACAATGCCTATATCAAAATATTCAAGACAGCTTTGAAATGAAGTCCAGATGAAGAAGTCAGATTGATCATCAGAGCAGACCCCCGAATGGTGAACATCAAAGGATACTCAATTCTCCTACAACAAATGAAGTTGGACTTTTGATTGTAGGACAAGACTTTGAAAAAAGAGATAATGTTCTACAATATAAAGATTGGAAATCTGAAGAAAGTCGCTGAAATTCATAGAGACTATGACTTCTTACTTTGATATTCTGGCAAGGAACTGATGGTTATAATTTTATTTTGAAGCAAAGAGATCCAAAAACTGGAACAAAGAATAACAAGAAAATATCTGCTCAATATTTTTATGCATATAGAATAATGGTGAGGCAGGAAAATTTGAATTTGCTATTGAGATTTAAGCATCTTCTCGATCAATTCCTAGTAGATATGTATGCCAAGATTAAGTCAAAGAGACTGTTGCTCATCAATCTGCATCAGAAAAAGCTCGGATCAGAGGACTACATTAACCTAAAAGATGCAGTTTTAAGTGTTCATGAATCTGCATCAGAAAAAGCTCAGAGCAGAGGACTACATCAACCTAAAAGATGCAGTTTTAAGTGATGGCACTGCAAATAATTTTAACTAGTCAGGGAAAAGGAGAATTGGTTCTCGTTCCATGGATTCCACTGATATTTGTACCTACAGATATGTCATTTGAATTCAAAAGACTGCAATTTACTCAAATTTGCAATGTCTATCAAAAAAGTCTAAGGACAGTCTCTGAAAGTTGTGGGACTTCATTTGCTTTACTCCTGGTCAGCTCTATGTTAGATGCTCAAGAGTTGGAAATGGGAGAAATCGATTTATCTCATTCCTAATGGAAATGGAAAGACAAAAAATATTGTATATCCTGAAGCTTTACAGTAGTTGCCATTATTTGGTTTACTAAATTTTAGTAATGTCTGCATGTTTTATTACATTTAAATCCATAAAAAATTGTGTTGGGATTTAACAGTTGATTTCATTTTTTAATATGAAATCAACAAATTTTACTGTGCTTTTGTGATTCAAAATTTCTATGCTTTTTACAATAAGTTTTGGACCAGAGGTACCCAGTTAGCTCTCAGCAAGATGTATCGTTAAAGTCAGCCCGGGAGATGTTAGAAAAAAGATTTTCATTAACATTAATAAGTTTGCTTATAAGAAAGTAGTACAGGGTCCTTACTGCAATTAGCCTCTTCATTACTTTAAAAAGGAGTGTCTCAAATAATATAACTAATACATCCATGAATGGTTTCTTATTTCGACGAGGGAGTACGTGTAAATTGAAAAAAGGAAATAACACCCAGAAAACAAATGATGTTGGATATCTACTTCTCAGAGTGACGGAATGCAAATAGGCCGCGAAATGATACCAGTACAAACCCGAATAGTGTCGCACCCATCTACTAGTTTACCATAGTTTTACCATTAGTGCGGGGGGGGGGGGAGAAAGGAGTTACAAATTTTGATTGCACTACTCTGGCTAGCACATTTGAATTAAGGGGGGGGGGATTATGATGAAATTCTTACCAGTAGAGATTTCCCTACCCAACATTATTTTCCTATTCTTTCTTATCCCATTTATTTACCACCCATTTTCCATCTAGAATGATTGCACTACTAGAGAGTACCTATGCTCTTTTGCACGCATTTCCTCCTCTTCTTTCTATCTATTCACTATCTCCCTGCATTCATCTGCTCTTTCCAACATTCTGGCCTGACAAAATAAAAGTTCCCCATTTCGATCGCAACACTTTTCTTTCTTATCTCATTTAAAAACTATAAATTTGAGTAAAACCTCATTGGATTACGTTCCCCTGTTGTATTTATAAAGTCAATTTATTTAAAGCTGTGTATAGAGATTCTAGCACTTCAGATTCGTAGGTATTCAATTAGAGTGTGCACCATCCGTGTACACATGTGTGAGCGTGAAGAATCAAACAAATCAATATAATCAGTGTCGTAGAATGCCCCCCTTTTTGTTCTTTTCTAAGAGTGCTAAGAGTGTCTAATATATATTGATATCTGAATATCTTAACGAACAGAGCCGTTCCGAAACACGTAAGGATATCGAGAGAAACTCAAAATAATCCCAAAATAAACTTATATTTTATCTTTAACCATTGAATACACAACATCTAAACATTAACTACTGCAATACTCTGGATATTATCATAAATAAGAATTAATTAAATTAGTTTACCCACAAAAATTGGTAATTTTTCTACACACAACAATATTATATGAATTAGGCTTACAGACTCATCAGGAGTTTAAAGGGCCTCAGAAATGTTATTGACTCACGACGCGTGCCATCTGTCCAGATGTAGATGGGCGAAATTACACGGTCGTTTTAGCGAGGGTAGCAGCTGGGAGTCCACGCGTTATTCCGGGAGGGGGGGGGGGAGGTCTTCAGGACGAGAAAAATTTGGGTGCTTTATGCAACACCTAGGCAGTCGTGGTCTCTCTGGCGAAAGTGAGTCAAACTTGGTTCTTAAATCCAGTTAACTTAGAGTGCGGTGTGACCACCGAGTAACGAGCTCGAGGGGGAGCTTTTCTCCTTCGTTACTTATTTCCTCATGGACGAGGACTGAACTCAAGGAGGGTCTTCTTGAAGGGCGAGGATCGATGAGACTGGGTTTCTCTGACGAGAATAAGTTACTTAAAGTTCGGTTTGGTAACCAAGGAACTAGCTCGAGGATGAGCTTCTTCTTTGTTCCAGTCTTCTTCAAGGGCGAGTATAACGGAAGTGGATTTCTCTGACGAGAACAAGTTGAACTTGGTTCCTCACCAAGTTAACTTAGGAGTTCGGTGTGGCCACCGAGTAACGGGCTCGAGGGGGAGCCTTTTCCTTCTTCTTTTCTTAATTCCTCAAGGACGAGGAATACCCCTGGTGTTTAAGGTGCACCAGGATATGAGGAGTCGCTCTGGTGAAAGTAAGTTGAACTTAACAAAGTTAACTTATCGTTTGGTTTGATAACCAGGGACTTAGCTCGAGGATGAACTTCTTCTTAGCCCCTTAAGGTAGGTAGCCCTACCTCTCTTGCAGGGTACTTCTTGGTCTGGCGAGCCAAGTACACTACCTCTCCAGTCTCGGTAGTTCGGTTTGATCCGAAGTCTTCGTCACCTAGAGACTGACGTATACTACCACGATTTTCCTCAGAGTTCCTCATTTATAACTCATCACACCACTGGGGGAGTGGTAAGGTGGGGGGGGGGGGGCTTGAGGACGGCCCCAGGAGAGTTCTTTTTCCAAACGGTTTTTCCCTCGAAGTCAAACATCGGCTCCTCGTTAGCCTTCGAGATTGGGAGAAACACGTCTCCAATTTCTTATTTGACGTGAAACTGGATCTCACTCTCCTGGGGGAGATCTTACATTTTGACCTTTAGGGTCTTTCATGGCACCGAGTTCTGCCACACTGCGGTCACGCTTTTGACTCGCCGATGCCTGGGCCGGATGTCTTTGCGGTAACCGCCTTGAGACTGCCCCGCGAGTAAACCGGGGGGGGGGGAGTGACTATTCCCCTACAATCAGTATCAGGATTAACCGTATTTACCCAAGGTGGGATATGGTTGCACCATTGCCCAGGGAGTAGCAACCTTCCCCAACCATATATTCCCTCCAAAGCAGCAAACGTGGCGCCATCTATTGGGGACCATTGACCCTTCGTGGCAATGGGGGGCTGTTTGGTAGACCATCTCGTCCAATCAAGGTTCGTTACTGGGTAGAGAGCCCCAGATTGCCCCCATTACGTTGCCCCTCCATGCATTTCTGTCATACACAATGTCTTCAACTTGTCAATCTCTTAACGCTCTTTCGTTCAATACTTATATAACACTAGAATCTGCACACTTCATTTTAGCACATACACTGGCCCTGTACATCCCTTTTTTTTTAGCACATACACTAACTCTGTACACCAATTCATTTTAACACATACAGAACTTCTGTACACTTCTTTTTAACACATATACTACCTATGTACATAACTTATTTTTAAAACATACACTACCTCTGTACATAACTTCTGTTAAAACATACACTACCCATGTACACCCCTTCGTTTTAACACATACACTACCCATATACGCCCCTACGTTTTAACACATACATTACCCATGTGCACCTCTTCGTTTTAACACATACACTACCCATCTACACTCCTTCGTTTTAACACATACACTACCCATGTACACCACTTCGTTTTAATACATACGCAACCTATACACCCCCCTTCGTTTTAATACATACGCAACCTATACACACACCTTCGTTTTAACATATACACTACCCATGTACACCCATATGTTTTAACTCATAAACTACCCATTTTGAACTCTACGTTTTAACCCATACACTACCCATGTACACCCATTTGTTTTAACACATACAATACCCATGTACACACCTTCGTTTTAACACATATACTACCTTTATACACGACTTCTTTTTAACACATTCACTACCTCTGTACACTACTTTTTTAACACATACAATACCCATGTACACTCCTTCGTTTTAACACATATACAACCTCTGTACACAACATTTAACATATACACTACCTATGTACACCAATTATCTTTAACACATACACTACTTCTGTACACCACTTATTTTTAACACATACACTATCTCTCTGCACCACTTCTTTTTAACACATACACTACCCATGTACACACCTTCGTTTTATCACACATACTACCTCTGTACACAATTTATTTTTAACACATACACTACCTCTGTACAACAATTATTTTTAACACATACACTACCTCTGTACACCACTTCTTTTTTGTATACATACACTACCCATTTACACCACTTCTTTTTAACACATACACCACTCATGTACACCCCTTCGTTTTAACATATACACTACCCATATACACCCCTTCGTTTTAACATATGCACTACACATGTACACCCCTTCGTTTTAACATATACACTACCCATGTAAACCCCTTCTTTCTAACACATATATTACCATTGTACACTCCTTCGTTTAAACACATACACTACCCTTGTACACCGCTTCCTTTTATTATATACACTACCTCTCTCTGCCTTTCCTTCATCACATATACCCATCACGTTCCATTCACCGACTCCATTCCCATGTGAACGCGCCTCACTGAACCTGGTCCGCAACAATATCGCCAATAGCGTCTTCAGGAGCGTGTCGTATAAGACGACTAAGCCGTGATAGGGAGGCACTCTCCTTGGGTGCCGCGCATACAAACACAACTCAAATGAGAATTCTACGGGCAAATAAACTCCCACTTCGGTATATTATGCCCCCTTCCCCCACAATACCACGGACCCGATGCTCGCAGGGGGGTGACAGATGTAGCATTATCAACCTTGCTACATATAATATCTACACTATCGCGTGCCTTCCCCGCCCCAATGTATGTAAGAGGATCTGCGATTATATGTATAAGCATCTACACATTTCACTTCTGCCATTTTGGTCACTTACGTAGCAGATCTATCCTTACAAAATTTCTGCGTGGTAAGGCCCCTCTGGTTCTGAAGAATTCGTCGTAAATGGGCATGTCTCGGGTATGTTGTGAATATACGTTGAGCTGTGTCTGGTTCCCAGTGGCAGAGAGTGTATGTCTGTTTCGGCCTTGGCGGGATCGTGTTTATGTTTATTTCTGGGTGATGAACTCACCTGAACCTTGCCAGAGTGACCCGTGTATGACGTCATAGGGAATGGTCTTTGCACAGAAATTGGGCGGTTTGTTATTTGGACAGTTGATGTTAAAATTCCATTTTTGTTATTACTAGAGAGCGGGGTTTTATGTGAGTAATTTTGAAGTTTTGTTTTAATTTTGTGATTTATTTTAATTAAATATGTAATGAAAATCTGTCTAAATAGTTCCTATTAAAAATGAATATCTCACCCCACAACCGCAGTGAAGGAATAAGTTCCAAGAATAAATCAAAGGCATCAATTTATTATACAAGAGCTCTCGTTAGCCGAGTGGATAAGGCGCCGGATTTCTAAAACTTAGGTACCATGGCCAATTTCAACGAGAGCAGACAAAAAACTTCAGCGTCTGTCAAGAATTGGTTGCCTATTGTCGGATACGCTGTGTTTACCTCTGCGGGTGTGAGTAACTCCTACAGATGTCATCATGCACATAACCAATCGCTGCCCTTCTCTTACCGTCTTCTCATCCCAGCATATGTACTTCCTCCTCCGTCCCAGAATCACCTCCACGATGTGAGCGGCGAATGGCCTAACTTACCTACTTATTATAGAAATATTTCAAATTAATCGAGATATTTCAATTATATAGTAGCACTAACTGAAGGAATATAAAAACAATTTGTGACCATGAATTCTAATCAATTTTCTTTCCGTATTATCTACATTCGATCATCTAAAACATTTTTTGAAAATAAAAAAACTTCTATCCACTTCAAAACTTATAGTTGGAACAAACTTTATGATGGCAGTATTTGAGGGCTTCACTTCCTCAGGAAAGATGCTATCATTTTTCTCTCCTTATATAACAGCATTAATTATAATTAGAGTCATTTCGATATCAGGATTTCCTTTTAGAACTGCCACAAACTTTAAAAGAAATCGATTTCCATTTTCATCAAGAATGCTGTCAATCCTTGATTTTGTCAGTTCCAACATATATTGTAAAAGCTTCGTCCAGAGATAACAGCCTTTTCTAATGTTTCCAAAGAAATAGGAATAACTCAAGTTTCCAACGAGGAAAGCAAGGTCTGCTTGCAGCTGGCGATTTGCAGTAACTTCATGTCTTCTGTATAGATGGTGCCTACGATGTGCTTAATTTCATTAGAAATAACTGCACTCTGTCAAATATTTGAGCATAATACAGTGTAGTTACGAGGCACGATTACAATCTATAATATTATTGATTTAGGTCGTTCAGAAGGTTCAAGGCACGTCTCATTCAAGGTGACCACACGACTGGGTAATTTAACAAATACCTTATTTACAGTTGAAATAAATTCGTTATATTCTCAGAACATTTCTCTTACAAGTTTCTTATATGATATGCGAAGCATGTGCCAAACATGTTATGTCAATCATCGAAAGATTCGATCACCTAGGCTTCCGCGACAATAAGGAGCTTGAGCAGAATTGCATTAAAATCAAGCCAAAATTTACGTATTCTGTCAATAAATTATCTATAAATTGACGAAAGAGTGGGGTGGTCCATGAACTCACAATTTGTATGAAACTGTAATTATACTTGTCTTTATCTATTTTTTTCAATGATAGCATGAGTTATATATGGTCTACATACATCTGTTGATTCATATACACTAATTCCAGGTGGAAGAATGTAGGAGTGGTCTCTTATTTTATTTTTCACGTCTTCAAAACATTATGAAATTGCATTCTTCTGTTATAGTTTGATCGAGAAATAAAATGTCCATTTTGCTTCTTGAAGCTACGAAAAATAGGATTGCTTGATTTTTTTCAACAAATTCTCGCCGAGAGCATAGAAATGCAAAGTTCTCTTCCCAGAATTTGGCTTCTTGCTCTCTTAGGTCCTGGTTCTGGTAATATATCTTCAAGGTGAGGTGAAGAGGAATTTTGGGTGCTAAGTTAGCATGATTCCTACCAGTAGGCTTTTACTGTAGTATGATTCCTATCTTAAAATTCATAATAAGTTCATATTGTAGTATGATTCCTAGAAAAAAATACATGATAAAATGTCTAAAATTCTACATTTATTTAGTAATTATATATGTGTCTATGATGAATACAAATATAATTACAAAATATAGCGAAATAATACTAAATTGAGTAGAAATATGATTTGTAAGTCTTACAACATTTCAAAATAGTGTTACTGTAGTATGCTTCCTACCAATAGAGTTTTACTATAGTATGATTCCGATCTAAAATACATGATAAATGTCTATAAAAAAAATACAATTCCACATTTATTTCTTAAATATATGTGTGTCCATGATGAATACTAAAAGAATAAAAAATAGAGCAAAATAATACTTTATTGAGTAGTAAAAACGATTTGTATTGTCTTGCAACATTTCTAAAAACAGATCTGCACCTTTTACTTTTGAAGCCCCAAGCAATATTCATCTAAGTGCCCTTGGAGGCGATAGGTTATCACTCCTTGCTTCTTTTTGAAGCTCCCCAGCAATATTCATCTAAATGCCCTTGCAGGTGATAAGTTGGCACACCTCGCTTCTTTTTGAAGCTCGCCAGCAATATTCATCTAAATGCCCTTACAGGCGATAGGTTGGCACTCCTCGGTTCTTTTTGAAGCTCGCCAGCAATATTCATCTAAATGCCCTTACAGGCGATAGGTTGGCACTCCTCGCTTCTTTTTGAAGGTCGCCAGCAATATTCATCTAAATGCCCTTACAGGCGATAGGTTGGCACTCCTCGCTTCTTTTTGAAGCTTGTTAGCAATATTCATCTAAATGCCCTTACAGGCGATAGGTTGGCACTCCTCGCTTCTTTTTGAAGCTCCCCAGCAATATTCATCTAAATGCCCTTACAGACGATAGGTTGGCACTCCTCGCTTATATTTGAAGCTCCCCAGCAATATTCATCTGAATGCCCTTACAGGCGATATGTTGGCACTCCTCGCTTCTTTTTGAAGCTCGCAAGCAAAATTCATCTAAATGCCCTTGCAGGCGATAGGTTGGCACTTCTCGCTTCTTTTTGAAGTTCGCCAGCAATATTCATCTAAATGCCCTTACAGGCGATAGGTTGGCACTCCTCGCTTCTTTTTGAAGCTCCCCAGCAATATTCATCTAAATGCCCTTACAGACGATAGGTCGGCACTCCTCGCTTCTTTTTGAAGCTTGTTAGCAATATTCATCTAAATGCCCTTACAGGCGATAGGTTGGCACATCCGCGCTTCTTTTTGAAGCTTGTTAGCAATATTCATCTAAATGCCCTTACAGGCGATAGGTTGGCACTCCTCGCTTCTTTTTGAAGCTCGTTAGCAATATTCATCTAAATGCCCTTACAGGCGATAGGTTGGCACTCCTTACTTCTTTTTGAAGCTTGTTAGCAATATTCATCTAAATGCCCTTACAGGCGATAGGTTGGCACTCCTCGCTTCTTTTTGAAGCTCGTTAGCAATATTCATCTAAATGCCCTTACAGGCGATAGGTTGGCACTCCTTGCTTCTTTTTGAAGCTCCCTAGCAATATTCATCTAAATGCCCTTACAGGCGATATGTTGGCACTCCTTGCTTCTTTTTTAGCTCGTTAGCAATATTCATCTAAATGCCCTTACAGGCGATAGGTTGGCACTCCTCGCTTCTTTTTGAAGCTTGTTAGAAATATTTATATAAATGCCCTTGCAGGCGATAGATGGCACTCCTCGTTTCTTTTTTAAGTTCACCAGCAATATTCATCTGAATGCCCTTACAGGCGATAGGTTGGCACTCCTCGCTTCTTTTTGAAGTTTGTTAGCAATATTCATCTAAATGCCCTTACAGGCGATAGGTTGGCACTCCTCGCTTCTTTTTGAAGCTCCCCAGCAATATTGATCTAAATGCCCTTACAGGCGATAGGTTGGCACTCCTCGCTTCTTTTTTAAGTTCGCCAGCAATATTCATCTAAATGCCCTTACAGGCGATAGGTTGGCACTCTTTCGCTTCTTTTTGAAGCTTGTTAGCAATATTCATCTAAATGCCCTTACAGGCGATAGGTTGGCACTCCTCGCTTCTTTTTGAAGCTCCCCAGCAATATTCATCTAAATGCCCTTACAGGCGATAGGTTGGCACTCCTCGCTTCTTTTTGAAGCTCGCCAGCAATATTCATCTAAATGCCCTTGCAGGCGATAGTTTGGCACTCCTCGCTTCTTCTTAAATATATTCATTTTGCTCTACAACCAACTTCTTTCTAGTCGCTGAGTATGAGATCCATCATTGCGGTTCACGTAACTTTCCTCACTGGGTGAAGAACAAATATAAGTTGTGAAGTCCGACGATAAGCAGATCATTCATTCGAGTCTATCGTATATCCAATTCTCCGACCATCGTTTCAGTTGTTTTAAGCATTCTCAGAATATGTTCAATTATTTTTTTTAAACGAACCATACTCTTTTATAGTCTTTTGTAGCCTCACCTTTCAAAATTTATTTAATTTATTTATTTTTTAATAAATGAAATGATTAAGTTCTTTTTAATTAATTAATTATGGTAGGAATCAAGGTATGAATCCTGGTACAGTAGCACCGAATATTTTTAGCAATATATTCTTAGTATTCGCATCTATTTTCAGATGCTGTATTAATTGAGACATCTATATGACATTAATTTCTCCACTAATTTCTTTAAATGCATATACTTGAGAAGATAGATTATTCTGGTTAGTGTAAAATTCTCTGAGCTACCTAGTGCTGGTGTTCGTTAAAAGTATTATAAATTCAGAAAACTGGAGCGGAGAGAACTAATATCGAACGAGTACATCAGAACGGTGATAAAACACCATCCGAACAAAAAACGTGTGAATCAAAGTCAAAGAGGAGAGATGGTTGGTTGTTTATTTGAAGCAACTGCGCGTTATCCATTTTTTTATTACTTAATTCATTTATATATAAAGTTGTACACATTTCTTTTAGCAATTTTGACGAGTACTCCATTACACTATATTTTAACTCGGGAATTTTTCTGGATTTTTTTTCGGCCTAAAAAAAGGTCTGTATGTACTAAATTGACCAAGAGCGAGTTTAGGCATATGGATTTCTTTATAGCCAAAGGTTTCGACATTAGTTTGTCGTAAGAGTATATTCTAGCTATGGAATTTTTAACAACAAAATGGTGGTTTAGAAAAATAAATCATCACTAACTCTATAATTTAAGAAGGAGATTTTTTTGAGTATTTGAATAATAATTTCATTTTAGTTTGGTTATGATATGTTTGTTTTATCAAATTTATTTCTAATAATTCTTTTATAATATCAAAAAACAAAATGGTGAAGTTCAGAAATAAATATAAGTATCGAAATTTTGTGATTTTTTAAAGCCCAAAGAATTACAAATGGTGAAGTTCAGAAAATTTATTTTTATATATCTTCTTCTTCTATAACTATATTTTAGCAATATGATATTTTGAAAGGGGAGAAATTTAGTTTAGAGTTCTTTTAAAAAAATTTATTATTGGCGAAGTTCAGAAAATTTATACAAATTTAACCATGGCTGCTTTTTTTTAGATTTTAAATTATAATCTTAGTAGCGAAGCGCAAGCTCCCCCCGTAGGGGAGAGTGGCGAAGCCATTGCCTGGTGTGTTTCTAATTTAAAAAAAAAAATTAACTCAAAAAGAAATACAGATGGTGAAGTTCAGAAAAAAATGAGAAAATTGATTGAAATTAAAGGCATAGTTATATTTGTTTGTTTTTGTTTTTTGTTTTTTTCATATATTTGTATGTTTTAACGAACTTCTTTCTAAAATAGATTTTCCATTATAATCTTTAGTAGAGTAAATAACTATTGACCCCTAAAAACTTGTAAAGCAAAATGAAATAATTACATAAAATTTAGATTGCATAAAAGAGCGCTGCGGATTGTTTTCCCGTATTTCAAAAGAATTCCCATAAAAATTTCTTGCCTTTAGGCCTATAAAATAAGCATCAATCTCCTATGGCGCCCAAAGGATGCAAAGGGCCGTAATAAACTCTCTCCACCAGTACTTATCCTGAGCCATCTCCTCCAATTCTTCATCCCAACTATCTCCTACCTTTCTCTTCATCTACCTTATCCATGTTTCCTTCCATCTAACTATTCCCCTTCTTCCAGCTGCCTCCCACTTTGGTGCATACTGCACATATCGTCTCTCTCGTCTGTAAATATGCCCCATCCATTTCCATCGCGACAATTTCACATTTCTTAGTGTGTATTAAAAAGATATTATTATTCCACACAGATTTCAACATGCCCGCTGCTTGGTTAGCTTTCCTAATTCTTTCCTCAAACTCATTTTTTAAAGAATCCTCCCTTGATACAATCGTACCCCAAAACTTAAACTTTTCTAATTCATTAACATCCTGATCATTTCTTTTGCACACTATCGCGTTTTCCCTATTTATGTTTATTATTTCTGTTTTCGCACAATTTATTCTTAATCCTATCGTTTTTCCTTCCCTATCTAAACAATCTATTACTCTTTGAATATCTTCACAGTTCTCTGCAATTAAAACAATATCATCTGTGTAATCCAAATTTGCCAACTTCCTACCTCTCTTCCAAAATATTCCAGTATCATTTTCTCTTATGACCCTCTTCATTGCAAAGTCAATGATCAAAATAAACAGGAATGGGGAAAGAATTCCACCCTGAATTACTCCAGATTTAACTTAAAAACTTTCACTCAAACTCCCATCTACCAATACTTGGCAGAAGGTACCTTCATGCACACTTTTGACTATGTCAACAAACTTCTAGGATATGCGATAGTGTCTCATTATTCTAAATAAAGCGGCACGTTTTACGCTGTCAAAAGATTTTCAAAATTCACGAAACACAGACACAATGGCATTTTATTTTCGTTAGCTTGTTGCGTCAGGTGTCTCACAATAAAGATTTGGTCATTGCATCCACGATGTTTCCTAAATCCCACCATCTCATCTCTCAAGATCTTATCTACCTCTAACTTCATTCTATCAAAAGAAATCTTACTAACAATCTTTGAAATAATAGGCGACAATTTCCACAATCACGCAGATCTCCCTTTTGGGGAATTTTTATAATCACCCCTTTTTTCCACTCTCCTGTCACCTCACTACTATTCTACACTTCATTGAAAATTTTTATCTAAACCTTCCGAATCTCAACATCCTAAACTTTATACATCTCTGGAAGTAGCTTGTCAATTCAAGGAGCTTCATTATTCTTCAAATCTTTAATTACCTTTTTGACTTCATACAGTCGTATTTATTTGGTGCCTATATTTAATTCAAGCTCTGCTGGTAAACTTTGATCTTCATCAGGGAGGATTGGTTTATTTAATACAGCTTTAAAATGCTCTTTCCATCTGACTTTAATATCAGAGTCTTTCGTAAGTACTTCCCCTTCTCTACTCTTAATCGCTATCTCTTTATTATTGTTCTTCTTTCCAGCAAGTTCCTTGATGTTCCTGTAAACAAGTCTAGTTCTTTTTCCATCATGCTTATTCAACTGTATCACAGTTGTTTCAGCTAAGACATCAACAAATTTCCTTTTATCACGCGTTGACACTCTTTTACTTCTAAATTTTGGTTACTCTGCTCTGTCCTCGCCAATGCCAAATCTGAATTATCGCTACCCATAGTTTCACATTTCAATTTCGCTTATCTTCTCCTTTTTATCATATCCCAACATTCACACGTCATCCACTTCTTCTGTTTCGTCATTTTTCTGACACCGATAGTATTTTTTGCAGCTTCTTCCAAAGCATTTCTCACTTCTTTCCATTTAGTATTTACAGCCCTCTGTTCGTCTTTATCTAAAATTTGCAGAACTAAAAACAGAATTCTACGCTCCATTTTGAACTCATTCTTTGCGTTTAACCATTGGCACCATTTAATGCTCATCTGCCCAAGAATAGCATCCACCTCTCTGCTATAACGCCTTGCAGCCGGTTACAGTTTATCCTCTTGTCCACGTACTTAAAAATAAAAACCAAGCTGCTGACTCTGCTTAATCCATCATTGCATAAAAATCATTGTCAAATAAGACCTCACAAATTTGAGGAATGACGAATATATCTCCTTTAATCTTAGCTTCATAAAATTTGGGAATATTTTCCTTGAGGTACAGAAATGCTGGTTCATCTTGCTTCATCGCTTTGACATGCATCTGCAAAAAACATAGACCATAAGTAAATTATTATGAGTTATGTACTGGAAACCTTTTAATTTTTAGACCAAAACCCGTTGCCACAGACTGAAGGTCTGCCTGCGAAGCGCAAGGTCCTTCTGTAAGAAAGAGTGGCAAAGATGCTCCTCTTGTATATCGATATTTTCGATATTTTTTTTATTATAATCATAGCCCTATGATCTGATATGTGTTGATATATATATATATATATATATATATATATATATATATATATATATATATATATATTAGAACTTTGCTCATGTACTCAATAAAGAGCACCATAGAGCGTGATACTTTCGAGACTGTTCTGCTGCCCTTGCCAAATGAAAGTTCTCTACCACCTATTAATTGGCTTAAGCAACGTGTAATGCTGAAAAGTGAAATGAAATGCCCTTTTTGTGATATTGGAATGAACTGGACGAGGTATACTAAATCGATTGATGGCTGTGGTCGAAAATGCTAGACCAAATATTGTGCCAATTATAAATCAACAGACCTGGATTCATGCAAAATACGAGTATATCGGAGTGAACGTATTGGTGGAACAAGGGTGAGCCGTCAAATTGGTGTTTCTGAGAAGACCATGATCGATTGCTACAGTTTTTTTCCGGGAAGTGTACGGTAGATATCTTCAGGCTAATCCATTACAGCTTGTTTGTCTAGGAACAGTTGTGTATATCAATGAATAGTTTTCTTACGAACCTAACCATCATCGGAGGAGAGAACATCAAACTCTTATGTGGGTCTTTGGACTGGTCGATACCAGCACCTCGTCAAGTCTAGGATACATGCAAAAGAGATGCTCGCACACGTCTGCATATAATACAAGCAAGTAGTGCAACCGGGATTAATAAATTACAATGATGAGTGAAGGGTTTATAGTAATATACAAAGATTTGGCTTCAAGCCCAGGACAGTGAACCATTCAATCAATTTTGTAGATCCGCGAACTGGTTTCCACACTCAGGCCAAAGAATCTTATTAGAATAAACATAAAACAAATAACAAATGATGCGAGGATGCAAGTGGGACTTGTTGAATTATTATTATGTTCAAGAATTTATGTGGCGTAACCGTTTCTTCATAAACAATTTTGATTATAATTTATGTGTTCATATTTGCTTGCAATATAAAAAGTAATTTGAATAATGTTTTAATATTTGATCCTTTTGTAATTTATTTATATTAAATTGTTGGGGGAAGGATCGGTAAAGATTTGTTTTAATACATATTTTCTAATGAATTTAAAAATGTGTTTTTCTTATGCAGTTTTATATGTACTTTTCATATCTGACACTCGTTTTCTCGGAAATGCATACTTTACCAATAATCGAATGAAGTTCCATAATAGGAAAAGTATTTATTTTCAGCGAAAAAGAGTTTCAGATCTGAAAAGTGCACAAAAAACTGTATAAGAATAAGGTATAACCTTGGGAGGACATTGGGAATTACATCATTCGAAAGAGGATGAATAACAACATAAGGGTTTCAAATTTCGTTAGAATCGGCCGAATAGTTATAATGTTATTGCCTAAATAAAATAATTCCCCGGTTAAACATGGGAAAACCTTGCAAATTATATCATTCGAAAAATAATATAAAACAACATAAGGGATCCAAATTTCGTTAGAATCGGCCGAAGAGTTACAATGTTATTACCCCCCCCCCCACCCCAAAAAAGCAAAACGGGAACCGACCGACCGACATATAAAGATGTAGAGTCGCCCGCGACTAAAAGATTACATGACAGCATAATGGATGCCATTTTCTCAATCAGCGTGAGCAACTGACCTAAGAACAGCAAATATATCTTTGTTCTTTATAATCGAACAGACCAATGTAATGTTTTCTATATAATCTGCTACATTAAGATATTTTCAATTATTAATGTTTTCGAAAATTTAAGCAAGATTAATATCATTGGCATTACACATCAATTTTTGCTACAAATTATGGTAAAGACAGTAAATCTCTCACTCTCTTTATCTCTCTCTCTCTCTCTCTATCTCTCTCTCTCTCTCTCGCCTCGAAGACTGCCCGGTCGTCTTATAGAGATTTTCAAAGTTTTGAAGGGCTTGGAAAATGTCGACTACACGAAGTACTTTACTATTAACTGGAATACGACTCGAAAACACAGGTGGAAAGTGGAGTTGCCAAGATTTAATACGCTTCCGGTGGGTAAGTCGTTCACGTACGACATCTGCGACACGTGGAATAGACTGCCAGGGGTAATTGTCAACAGTAGCAGTGTCAAGCAGTTCAAGAGTCGACTCGGCAAAATATACTTTAGAACAGAATGTGGTAATGGCAATTTTGAAGTACGCACCAATAGGGAGAGTTAAATTTAGACTAGCATAGGATAGCTAAGTTTCATTTTCTAACTAGTGCCTCCTCGGCATGGGCCTTAAGGCCTTTGAGGTACTTCTTTTCCTTGTCACTCTCTCTCTCTCTCTCTCTCTCTCTCTCTCTCTTGTAACGTACAAAGTTTCGGGCAACAACTCATCTTCAGGTACTACACAAATAAACAATATTGAAAATTATATATTTAAAGTAGAAGTAATTGATGGGAGGAGCTGCTAGAGTTGATTGAAATAGAAAGACATTTAATAAACATGGATTCGTAAATGCGTAACGAGACCGGGTCATAAGCAGTTTTAAAAATTTTAAAATTATTGACAGAAATAATAGTGTTACAATTTATAGAATGTGAACGAACAGAGGAAAATTCCTTCTTTCAAAGCACCGATCGAGTTCTCAAGCAAAAACCACTTTGTGAACAGAATCTCGCACTCAGCGACTGCACCGTTCTCCCAACATATTTTCTAAGATTATATCCATAGCAATAAAATTGATAAACTACGGAGCATCTCGCGTCGAGAGGAATCCTGTTCTTAAAATTAAATAATTACATAGGTGTTTGTTAATAAAAATATTTTAAAATCAATGTGAAACTAAAACTTTTTGAGAAAATTTTGAAGATCCGGTGAGTGAATGCCCTCGAAGGACCACCGTGAGAGGAAGCCCCCTCGGAAATACCCCTATATTCTTTCAAGACCACGTGCGCCAGCGTGAGAATTTTAGAAGGTTCGAGAAAGAATCGGTTCCTCACTTAACCACCACAGAGCTGTCTTTGCTTTCGGATGCCATACGCCCCCCCTCCTTCCTCTCAGGCGACAACGCCGTGCGCAGCCACAGTAGCCCTACCCCCATATCGCGAGGCAAGTTTTATCGTCTGGAACGACGCGTTATCATGAATTATGTTTGCTTAGACTGGCGCCAAGAATCGCCTATGGACCGCAAGGCCCTGAGGCGTCTATCGGATCAGCCACCCGGGTATTTAACCCGAAACTCACCATCTCTCGAAGAGATTGAAAGCCCGCCATCCACTCCGTCCAGACTGCCGTCTATTTCCCGTGAACCCCCGTAACTCATCGTCGTACGTCGTAAAAGATCTCGTCAGCAGATCTACCTTCGTTAAGCTTTGGCCCCTGTTCAGACAAAAGCTATCGATCCCCCTTCTTCTCGGAGAGTTGTGCGGACCTCTTATCTTCACCATCCCTTCAAGCTTCACGTCCTTTCGAGACTTAGACTCACTGCCGATCTGCAGAATCGTCCAGAGTTGAGATTACGTCTCTCTGGACCAGAGAAAATCTCATTCTTCATCACGAAGTAATCCAACCCCATCTTCGAGTCCTCCTCCACATGACTCCCCGAAGTATTTTTTTGAAACCCTGCTTTTTTGTCTTCCACCCTCTCATCCAATTCACCCGCGCGTATGGTCATCCCCAGATTACCTCGTTAATCTTCCACTTAATTCATTTAACTACCATAAGTAATTTGTTTCTCCTTTATATATATATATATATATATATATATATATATATATATATATATATATTGCCCCCTTTTATTATATATATTAAAATTATATTTGGGGGTATTGTCTTTATATATCCTTTGAATTGCAACTTAGCAAGGCATTAGTCAAAAACCCGGTCAATCGCACTCTTTATTAATCGCTCCGAACTTTCTCAAAGCGGTCTGTGGTCAGCTGTCTATCCGTGCTTGTGTACGACTCTGAGCGCCGAGCTAGTCTATACAAGTGTACTTCGACAGATCCTTCCCAAGCTTTTGGTTAAAAGTCCTGTCAGGAATACAATATTTTGAATATCTTTGGGAATAGTGGGGACTCTCATTTTCGGGTAATAGATGTTATTCATTATTTGTTTTAAAGTTTCCTTGAAAAGGGCCACAGGGAAACCGTTATTATTAAAAACAAGGTCTGCTGACCAAAGTCGCGTACTCTCACTCATTCTAATTTATGACCTTACGACCTTCAAAACTTTCAATAATTCCTGGACTAACTTTGGGAGGACCTTGGCAATTCTATCAATCGAAGGAGAATGTAAGGTATTTAATAACTCGCGGGATTATATTGTGAGCCCTATATATTTCTAATGTCTAAATATCGTTATCAAAGATTTCACGTATTATTTAGTATTGGGACTTAGAACAACCACCGCTCACCATTGTAACAATTAAACTGAAGACACAGTAACCGTCCGAAATGTGCGAACTATCCGAAATATAGCCAAGCATGCTATTGGCTAATCTGTCAGAACACGCACGCGCAGATCGCCTGCAGATATAACATAGCATGCTGTTAGCTAACTAGTCAGGCAAAAGGTAGGCCAAAAGTTGTAGGAAAGAGTTCAAATAGCGCAAAAGGATTCAAATTCACCAAAATAATAACATATTTTCGAAAAATGAATAACTACATTATTATTAAGTTACGGATGGTGAAATTCACATCGGTGAACATCATTTTAAGGATCAAGAACGTTTATATCTTTGAAAATTAAAAAATCTTAATTGTGTTAAAACAAATATTATCCGTAGGATCTTCATATGAACACAGCTAGGGGAAAGATCTTCATATGATCTTTGGACTTTACTATCAATCATCAAGTATGTGTATACTGAGAATGAATACGTTGTTTTGGTCCAAAACTATAATTTAAATGGATAAAAGAAAATTGCGTGTTCTAGTTATTAACTAGATATATAAAGAGAGCTGCTTCTCTACATTCATTGCACTCCTTATTTTTTATAGAAGATGTGAGAGGAGAAAGCCCCAAAATGCGAGTCCCCATGTTCCTGGCAAGGAAACTAGCTGCATCCTCCCATTCAATGGCGGGTGGGGGAAGGGGATAACTATAAGGAGCGCTGCATTTTACTGACGGACCCAGATATAATAGGCCAACTCAGGAGTTCAACTGACAGGCTGCTAACGGCAAGAGATTTGCTTGACCTCCAGTCAACTTTGCAAATCATGCATCTTTAATGCTTCCTTCTCATTTCATCCACCCCTCCCCCAAATATTCTTTTACACCAACTATTTTTCACACACATCAACTTTACTTCCTAACTGAACTGCAGGCAGCTAAGGACACTCCAATCGCCACATTCAGTAAGAAACACC
Source organism: Ceratothoa steindachneri (assembly GCA_963969495.1). Lineage (NCBI taxonomy): Eukaryota > Metazoa > Arthropoda > Malacostraca > Isopoda > Cymothoidae > Ceratothoa > Ceratothoa steindachneri. Next base: position 53,555,654 of record OZ018330.1, on the reverse strand, counting down.
TGTCACTCAATCTGGGGCTTTGCCGCGCCCTCTCTTGGAACTTTATCGCGGCTAAAGTTTCCCACGTCATCTTAGAGGCAGACTTCGTGACTCATTTTGACCTCTTGGTGGACCCAAAACGAAGGTCAATCGAAGGTACCACGGGAATGACCTCCCAGGGTAAGTAGGTACAATTCTCATCTTCTTTATGTAACCTTTCAGTCACTGTGGACCCTCAGTTCGTATATCTCTTTAGCGAGTTTTTTCGACCTGTTGAAACCACTATACGTTGTTGAGCCCCCAAGGACAATGTCACTCATCACTTCGTCACACCGGTCCACCGTCTTCTGCCCCACAAACTCGCTGCTATATAAAAAGGAGTTCGGAGACTTAATGGGCGCTGGAATTATTTGATTCTCCAAAAGTTCTTGGGCAGCACCGTTTCACATGATCCCTAAATCGTCAGGAGAATAGAAAACCTGTAGCGATTTCAGGAGTCTGAACGTCTAAACTCGGAGTGACCACTACCCAATGCCCAACGTCAAGGGAATTTTCCGCCCAGCTTAACGGTAAAATAATTTTGCTTGAAGATGGACTAAGTTAAGGACTCCCAGCAGATCCCTGTGGGCCTCGAATCCATCCACAAAACGACCACAATTTCCCACTTTGGACTATTCAAGTGTTTTCGAATACCTGCTGGCCTACAAAAACTTGTAGCGTTTTATCGACTGTTTTAAGGGAATTGGAATTTGAGTTCGTGTTTTTAACTATATTCCGGTTGCAATTTTGAGTGTCCCTCAGCTAATGTTTTCAGGCAACAAGAAAAATCTTTCACATAAGAAAAAAGTTGAGACCATCGTACGCCTGGCATAACCACGTACTTCCTCTCAGCTCTGAGAGCTCCTGGGGCTAGTCATTTCTTTTACCGCCGATATATTTCTTGCTGCCCGCAACTCTCCCGATCTTTGAATTCACTCCTGAAAAGGGGCCAGGGCAATAAATTTTCCAGGCATACTTGGACCGAGGAAGTGTCCAAGTTTTTTCAAACGTCAAGGACACTTTGCCTGCCTGCACACGGTCACTACAGTCAACGTCAAGGACACTTTGCCTGCCTGCACACGGTCACTACAGTCAACGTCAAGGACACTTTGCATGCCTGCACACGGTCACTACAGTCAACGTGAAGGACACTTTGCCTTCCTGCACACGGTCACTACAGTCAACGTCAAGGACACTTTGCCTGCCTGCACACGGTCACTACAGTCAACGTCAAGGAGACTTTGCATGCCTGCACACGGTCACTACAGTCAACGTCAAGGACACTTTGCCTGCCTGCACACGGTCACTACAGTCAACGTCAAGGACACTTTGCCTGCCGGCACACGGTCACTACAGTCCACGTTAAGGACACTTTGCATGCCTGCACACGGTCACTACAGTCAACGTGAAGGACACTTTGCATGCCTGCACACGGTCACTACAGTCAACGTGAAGGACACTTTGCATGCCTGCACACGGTCACTACAGTCAACGTCAAGGACACTTTGCCTGCCTGCATACGGTCACTACAGTCAACGTCAAGGACACTTTGCATGCCTGCACACGGTCACTACAGTCAACGTCAAGGACACTTTGCCTGCCTGCACACGGTCACTACAGTCAACGTGAAGGACACTTTGCCTGCCTGCACACGGTCACTACAGTCAACGTCAAGGACACTTTGCCTGCCTGCACACGGTCACTACAGTCAACGTCAAGGACACTTTGCCTGCCTGCACACGGTCACTACAGTCAACGTGAAGGACACTTTGCATGCCTGCACACGGTCACTACAGTCAACGTGAAGGACACTTTGCATGCCTGCACACGGTCACTACAGTCAACGTCAAGGACACTTTGCATGCCTGCACACGGTCACTACAGTCAACGTCAAGAACACTTTGCCTGCCTGCACACGGTCACTACAGTCAACGTCAAGGACACTTTGCCTACCTGCACACGGTCACTACAGTCAACGTGAAGGACACTTTGCCTGCCGGCACACGGTCACTACAGTCAACGTGAAGGACACTTTGCATGCCTGCACACGGTCACTACAGTCAACGTCAAGGACACTTTGCCTGCCTGCATACGGTCACTACAGTCAACGTCAAGGACACTTTGCATGCCTGCACACGGTCACTACAGTCAACGTCAAGGACACTTTGCATGCCTGCACACGGTCACTACAGTCAACGTGAAGGACACTTTGCCTGCCCTGCACACGGTCACTACAGTCAACGTCAAGGACACTTTGCCTGCCTGCACACGGTCACTACAGTCAACGTCAAGGACACTTTGCCTGCCTGCACACGGTTACTACAGTCAACGTGAAGGACACTTTGCATGCCTGCACACGGTCACTACAGTCAACGTGAAGGACACTTTGCATGCCTGCACACGGTCACTACAGTCAACGTGAAGGACACTTTGCATGCCTGCACACGGTCACTACAGTCAACGTGAAGGACACTTTGCATGCCTGCACACGGTCACTACAGTCAACGTCAAGGACACTTTGCCTGCCTGCACACGGTCACTACAGTCAACGTCAAGGACACTTTGCATGCCTGCACACGGTCACTACAGTCAACGTGAAGGACACTTTGCCTGCCTGCACACGGTCACTACAGTCAACGTCAAGGACACTTTGCATGCCTGCACATGGTCACTACAGTCAACGTCAAGGACACTTTGCCTGCCTGCACACGGTCACTATAGTCAACGTCAAGGACACTTTGCCTGCCTGCACACGGTCACTACAGTCAACGTCTCGACAGAGATATCTCTCGCGACAGATGCTTCCGATGATGGCATAGCGAGGTACTTCAACAACGGCACGTAGGAGAATGGCATTCAATTGCTTTATTCTGCATAGTTTTAAAGCTAACAGAGAAGAAATGGAGCAATTTTCGAACCGCTAATTCCTTGTCATCTATCTCTTGGTCAAGCATTTCCGTCACTAGATTGATCAGAGTACGTTTCTTTCTGTGCTCCAGACCACTTCTGGCCGTCATCACCATGGGAGTGCTGGTAGTTGGATTAGGTCTCCATTACAGGAAGAATATTCGTCACATCAAAGGGCAAGACAAAATCATCGCCGATACCATGTCGTGTTTGGCCGTGGAGGAAATCGACCTTCAAGCAGTAAACATCCTGCGTGTCAGAAATCTTATCTCAGACACGCAGGAGGCTGACCCAAACCTTACCAAGCTGCTTGAACTCCCGAGAGCAGTCAAGTTCGAGAAGGTCACCTTTGACTCGGAGAATTTTAGCATACACTGCGATGTATATTCATGACACTTTTACGGAAGGAATTTTTTCATCTTTGCACTGCTTTTCGTACCTAGGAATCAAGGCTCCCCAGAAGGTAATTACATCGCAGTTTATCTTGTGAAGAATTAAATGTAACGCCCGTCACTGGGCCCGAACTTGCGTTTAGTGCCAACGCTCAAAAGTTCAGCGGCACATCGTCACCCCCACACAGCCCCGCGTCCCAGCGTTTCGAGTGCGACTATTTGACATCGTGGGATCACTTGCCCCTGTAGAGGTTAACGGTATCTCCTCGCCATGGTAGACCATTTCTTCCACTGGGTGAAGTGGAGGCCACCCAAATATCATCACTTAAAATACACACCGTCGTTCAAACCTTCCTTTCCACATGAGTGACGTAGGTTGGTGTTCCCTCCACAGTCACCACTGACGTAGGCGGGCAGTTTTAGGCCTAGAAAACGGTCTGGTGGAACGGTTTCAACGGTACCTCAATGTGATAGAACGAGTTGAATCTGTGTTAAATTCAACTCCTATCCCATATTAGTTAAAACCTCGAGGAGGCCCACGTGCATCTTCGATTCGAGGCTTGGAGTCTTATCAACAGCTACCGGACGCCAATGTTTAAACAAGGAGGTTATCGTCCCCCCGTTCGCCCCCATACGCCGACCTCGCCAGATCGAGTTAGGCTTATGAACAGATAAGGCATTTTTCTCCGGCCCAGCTGTGCGTTCCCTCCAAGCTTTCACTCCATTCTCCCCCACGCCAAGGAGATGTCCTGGCTATTTATATGGACTCTTTACAACTAAGATCAGATTGGAGATCCAGATTTTCGTCGCGAAACATCACCACGACCCTCTCTCCCTTTGTGAGCCAAGGGACCTCGACCTCGAGATTCACCATCACTTGTCCAGAAGGAGGACAATATTCCTTGAGTGCCAAAGGTTCGAGCCTTTAGTGACGCCAAGTCCCCAAGGCATCCTCCCCCCCTGTTGTTCAAGGAGAACAACATTAGAACAGCCATTGTTCGTTTTGAGCCCTTCGCCAAGAAACGGTTCTCACCCCCCCTGTTGTTCAAGGAGAACAACATTAGAACAACCATTGTTCTTGAGCCCGTAGACAAGAGACGGTTCTCATCCCCCCCCCCTTTGTTCAGAAGAGAACAACCTAGAACAGCCATTGTTCGTTTTGAGCCCTTCGCCAAGAAACGGTTCTCATCCCCCCCTGTTGTTCAAGGAGAACAACATTAGAACAGCCATTGTTCGTTTTGAGCCCTTCGCCAAGAAACGGTTCTCACCCCCCCTGTTGTTCAAAGGAGAACAACATTAGAACAGCCATTGTTCTTGAGCCCGTAGACAAGAGACGGTTCTCATCCCCCCCTTTGTTCAGAAGAGAACAACCTAGAACAGCCATTGTTCGTCAAGCCGTTCGTCGAGTAACGGTTCTCCTTTCCAAGACGCCACGTCAGGATCCTTTTATCCCCCCCCTTCGGCTGGAACTCGCCAGCGGACCGAATATTCCTTCAAGTACCTTCCACTGCACCCTAATGAAGTTACGTAAGCCAAGCGTCACCTTTTGAGTATTGATCCCTTATTTGTCAATTCTATCCTGTGCTTTAAATGGTTTATCGAACCATCTCATCTCTTTAACTCCATATTTGTTTTAACTTTTTTGATCCCTTAAATCCTTGGATTAGCCCGAGTCTCCACGACCCTTTCCATTCTGTTTGTCAATATTTTCCGTTTTTGTATTGTTTAAAGTTATTATTAATAAAACTCTATTTTATTAATGATAGCAATATTATTATCCTTGAGCTCGGTTCCACTTCTTAAGCATTTTGAAGATACATAATATCGGCCGCCAGACAGTAAAACGCACTCTAAAGATAATTAAGGAAGTTCCCTCAACGAATAGTGTTATATATAGTATCGTCGGGAGTCATCCTACGACATATATATATATATATATACTATTTAATTTGGTATCAGGTGTGTAAGGTTTAACGCTATATCTTTGCAAACACTGGTCTTAGTCGAGTAAAGCATAGTGTTATTCGTTATAATAATAGAATATAGTAGTTCCCTTTTGTTTTAACGATTGCTATCTTCCTTTTTTTTTTTTGAAACTTAAGAAGCTGGAGTAGCTCAAGGAACGGTTAAAATAATTTGTTTGTGTTTTTTATGATTTTAGTCAGTGGTTATTTAGAGTAAGAAACCAAGTACGAATAGGTCAGTGCCCATATTTAGGTAGGCTAATTCTATAGAGGCATAATTCTTGTTGCGAGGAATTTTAGTTGGTTGACTAGTGCGCCCCCAAGTGCAAAGATGACTCAGTTTGAAATCTTTAAAGCGCAAGGAGAATCCTTGGGACTTTCCGGAAAAGAACTAATTAAGTACATTCAAGAGGAACGGATAAGTCAAGCTGACCATCAGATTGAATTAGCTCGGATTAAAGCAGAAGTTCAAGGAAAAAAGGTAGAAAAAGAAAGGGAAAGAGTAATCCGACAAGAGGAACGGGAAAGAGTAATCCCACGAGAAGAACGAGACGGAAAAATCCAACCAGAAGAACGAGAAAAAGAAATCCAACGAGAAGAAAGAAGGACGGACTCGCGCTCCTTCCCAGGAAAGCTGACAAAGTTTCCGAGCCCCGTAAAACCCCAAAACTTCTTTCCCCAAAACCAACAACGGGACTCCAAACCTCCCGTTAAGACTTCTCCTCCATCTCTCTTCCCGAAGCGACCAACCATATGCTTCACCTGTGGTGTAGAAAACCACATGAGCTGGAATTGCCCCCCAAATTCTAGGCTTAAAAGCGGACCAGCCCACCAAGTTCACCAGATTAATGCGACCCCGGCTTCCCCGGTGGTGCAGACCCAAGCAGAAACTTCTCCCCCTCCGTCAGGCCACCAGGTAAATTTTGTTTTTGGTAAAAGTTCATCGGGAACTTTGAAATATGAGGAGGGCAGCGTGGACAGCTGTCGAGTATCGACTCTCGTCAGGGACACAGGATGTACATGCTTCATCGTGTCCGACGAACTCCTCCCAGTGGCCTCTAACCACGAAAAATTTGCGGTGGTACATGACCAACTTGGGCGGGCGAACCGATTCCCCGTCGCTAGATGTTACCTGCAGTGTCAATATTATAATGGCTGGGCTGAAGTCATTGTAGCACCAATAAAATTCTGTTCCGTACCTATAGGAAAGAGCCCCCAAGTAAGTTTCGACCCTGTGTTTCAGGCCGCCCTTCCTCAAGGCCGAGATAAGAAAGAAGCCCAGGAGCCCGTCCCCATCAGAACCCCGATACCGTCCGATTTCTCGGAGACCCCTAACCAGGACTTTAGGACGGCAAAAGAGGAGTGTGAATCACTAACACCCTTAGGTGATAAGGCCCCAGACAAGGACACGGAGACTGTCCCTGGACCCCAAGAAATAAAGAACCCCCAACGCGCCCATGGAGATACCTTCGTAGAACTGGACGAAGCATCGGCGCTTGAAGAGGATTGCCCCGCGGAGTCCCTTAATGTAATCCAGACAGTGTGCATCCAACCTGATGCCGATTACCCTCCTCCTTCCCTACCAGGCGAGTCTTTAGAACCCTCTGACCTGGATAGTAACGCGCAGCTGACACCACGTCCGAAGAGTCAGCTACAAGAACTAATTAAATGGAGTCACCATTTACCCGCCCTATTAGTTCTTTTCGAGCAACTGCGTGAAAATGGCCTCACCATTGGCCCCAGCAAATGCCATTTTGCTCACGAAACCATCAAATATTTGGGTTTCAAAATAGGACCAAGCAAGTCAGGTCCCCACGAGAACAAGATTAAGGCAATCGCCGACATGCTCCTCCCGATTACAAAGAAGCCATTAAGATCGATCCTAGGATCAGCTTCTCCCTATCAGCGATTTGTTCCGAATTTCGCTGCAATTTCGGCCCCCCTATGCCCCCTTCAAAAAAAGAATTTTCCCGATCGTTTACGTTGGAATGATGTCGCTGTTTCCCATTTTAATCAGCTCAAAAGTAAGTTCATTTCTGCCCCCATTTTTAAGTTGCCCAACCCGGAAAAGTCCTTTGGGGTTAAGACCGACGTGATCAACGAGGGCATTGGAGGTGTACTCCTTCAATACGTGGATGACAGAACGAGTCATCCAGTTGCATATGCTAGTCGTCAATTAATACCACGCGGAAAGAGATATGCCACTAGAGAAAAGATAGCTCTATCAATTATCTGGGTCATAGACAAATTCAAGCTGTACTTGATATGTAAAGATTTTCAAATAGGAACCGACCACCGTCCGTTAGCCTATATTAGGAATTTGAGACACTCAAACGGCCGCATCATGCGCTGGAGTTTACTCTTGCAAGAGTATCAATTTAAAATAAATTATATCAAAGGTTCCGATAACCAGGTCGCTGACGCACTCAGTAGGAATTGCGTTACCGAATAGCGTAGAATAATTGTATTCATAGGATTAGTATCTCCATGTAGATATATACCGTCTTGTACGACTTAATTTAAGATTCTTTTGTAATATAGTTAATTAATGTATATGTCTGAATTTTGTAACGCTCAATGTCTAATTTTTTTTTATGTATATATATTTGTTCTTATTAATTTACGTATAAATTATTTTGTCCCGTATGTACTAAGTTTATAACATTTCATTGTTCCATGCCCTTTTTTTTTATTAAGTTGTATTAAAGGTTATTTTCCCCTGTAATCTAAAGATCAAAATAATCATGTACTGAGGTAATACTAGTTAGGTGCAGGAAGATACGGTTGGTACAAGAAAACGAGTTCCCTACAACGGAGCTCTATCGTTGTCCCTTCTCTCTTTTTTTTTCGAAGTGACAACTTCCCCTGGAATGGAGGGGTGTGATAGAACGAGTTGAATCTGTGTTAAATTCAACTCCTATCCCATATTAGTTAAAACCTCGAGGAGGCCCACGTGCATCTTCGATTCGAGGCTTGGAGTCTTATCAACAGCTACCGGACGCCAATGTTTAAACAAGGAGGTTATCGTCCCCCCGTTCGCCCCCATACGCCGACCTCGCCAGATCGAGTTAGGCTTATGAACAGATAAGGCATTTTTCTCCGGCCCAGCTGTGCGTTCCCTCCAAGCTTTCACTCCATTCTCCCCCACGCCAAGGAGATGTCCTGGCTATTTATATGGACTCTTTACAACTAAGATCAGATTGGAGATCCAGATTTTCGTCGCGAAACATCACCACGACCCTCTCTCCCTTTGTGAGCCAAGGGACCTCGACCTCGAGATTCACCATCACTTTTCCAGAAGGAGGACAATATTCCTTGAGTGCCAAAGGTTCGAGCCTTTAGTGACGCCAAGTCCCCAAGGCATCCTCCCCCCCTGTTGTTCAAGGAGAACAACATTAGAACAGCCATTGTTCGTTTTGAGCCCTTCGCCAAGAAACGGTTCTCACCCCCCCTGTTGTTCAAGGAGAACAACATTAGAACAACCATTGTTCTTGAGCCCGTAGACAAGAGACGGTTCTCATCCCCCCCCCTTTGTTCAGAAGAGAACAACCTAGAACAGCCATTGTTCGTTTTGAGCCCTTCGCCAAGAAACGGTTCTCATCCCCCCCTGTTGTTCAAGGAGAACAACATTAGAACAGCCATTGTTCGTTTTGAGCCCTTCGCCAAGAAACGGTTCTCACCCCCCCTGTTGTTCAAAGGAGAACAACATTAGAACAGCCATTGTTCTTGAGCCCGTAGACAAGAGACGGTTCTCACCCCCCCCTTTGTTCAGAAGAGAACAACCTAGAACAGCCATTGTTCGTCAAGCCGTTCGTCGAGTAACGGTTCTCCTTTCCAAGACGCCACGTCAGGATCCTTTTATCCCCCCCCTTCGGCTGGAACTCGCCAGCGGACCGAATATTCCTTCAAGTACCTTCCACTGCACCCTAATGAAGTTACGTAAGCCAAGCGTCACCTTTTGAGTATTGATCCCTTATTTGTCAATTCTATCCTGTGCTTTAAATGGTTTATCGAACCATCCCATCTCTTTAACTCCATATTTGTTTTACCTTTTTTGATCCCTTAAATCCTTGGATTAGCCCGAGTCTCCACGACCCTTTCCATTCTGTTTGTCAATATTTTCCGTTTTTGTATTGTTTAAAGTTATTATTAATAAAACTCTATTTTATTAATGATAGCAATATTATTATCCTTGAGCTCGGTTCCACTTCTTAAGCATTTTGAAGATACATAATATCGGCCGCCAGACAGTAAAACGCACTCTAAAGATAATTAAGGAAGTTCCCTCAACGAATAGTGTTATATATAGTATCGTCGGGAGTCATTCTACGACACTCAAATAGACCATGAGGGCCAGAGCTCCCACTTTCTGGGTAAACGCACGCACTCCTCTTGGACATTAGATTTGAGGAATGTCTGGAAGGAGGGCCCCCTTTCTCTCCTCCGGGAACATCCATGCTATGGCGTTATTGTATGGTTCTATGCCCCTCACATCGACCCAACCACGTTTTGCGCAGGGAGCAACTGGGTTCCTCAAATACATGGACGAACAAACGCAGGGCATTCCTCGCCGAGCTCTGGAACTACGCCCCTATCACGCAGGTGTTTCCTCTCGAGCTAAACACCAAGTTCGAGAAAAGGAAATTCTCACACGCGTTCCTGGTCTCACCCAAGTACGGCCTCTCCTGCATGGAAGAGATCCGCCATAGATTTTTACCCAATGACGAGCCATGAAATAAAAAGTCAGTGTGACGATAAAACATGTATAAGATTTAATTTACAAATCGAATCTAGCTTAATCATATCATTCCCCCGCCGCGAGTTCCCGACTGCCAACGGTTACCGTAATCTTTGTCACTCGAAGTTCTCTCTGAAAAGAAGCCTAAACCGGTGAAGTGCTGCACCTCACTTCAACGTTCAGCTTTCTTCTCGAACGGGCGGAGCATCGTGGAATCTCCTGTAATTCCAAACGTGAATTCCAAGTCGCATTTAACCCGCACAAGTTTTAGTTTGATGGTAATTGGTGCAATGTGTCATTTTTTTATTAAACTGATAATGACTCGTTTTATAGTTATTTTATTTAGTACCAAATAAAGAGTTAAAACCATCTTGTCACTTAATTGTAACCTCACTAAAAAAAGTATTGCCAAATTCTCAGTCGCGCCCAGCACCCTTTTAATTCCTAGTTTGCCCGACTCTACTCAGCTCGGAGACTACTTTTCTCCCCAGCATATTTGGACACAGCTTTTCCCTATTATAGGATGTTGTCAGATCCTTAAGTATGCATATAGACAATTGGCCTCGTCTTCTAAATACGAGATTAATTTGTTCGCAACCTTGTATGTGATGTACTTAAGTAATCGAATGTCATCAATGAGGATTGGAGTCCAATCAAAAAACAAGCGCCGGGTGAGGGTACAAATTTGAATTAAAAGGAATTGTTACATTGTTTTAGTACATATTTCACCTTTTACTCACACCGTCGTACGCTTATCTCAGTGGAGTGTAGTTTAACAAACTAGGGATCATTGGATCCTTACTTAAATATCGGGCACGGAAATTGTCGGTCCGAAAAATGGGGAAAAATGATAGTGAGAATATTGGTTAGGTTAGGTTAAATTTGTGATTTTTCTGCCATTTACGTTCTTCGAACTCTCTTACTAGTCTCCTCTTCTAGTTATCTGGCTATGTACTTTACCGTTTTTCTTAAAAAAAAGCGAAACCAGCAAGGGCATTTTTTTTAGATTTAATGAAAATAGGTTCTTAAAGAGAACGGTGAAGTTAAGGAGAGTTAAAATGTGATGAATTTTATCGTTGAGCAGCCAAGAGAGGAACTACTAGGAGCACTCGAAAATGAAAGGGCACACAGTTCTCCTAATCCTGTCAAATGCTTCGAAATAAAAATAAAGCTTATTTGAAGTCTGAGGGAAATATTTCGTTTGCGCCAATTCAACAAACTCCTCAAGTGCGGTTTTTAATGCGTTATTTTCCCATTTAATTCAATTAGTAAATGATATGAGTTCGGTGGCCAAATTATTAAAGGCACGGCGACTTTTAATACCTAATCGAGGGAAACTAAAGTAAAAAAAACAAACATAAATTATTTAATTTATTCAATGCAAAATATGTTTTCAGTTTCTGTTCCTCTGGATGTGATGATGTAAAAACGAAAGCGCTTCGGCTTATTCTGTGTATTATTTTCATTTGTGATACTTTAAGCATCGCTAGATCATTTCATTGTACCTTTTTGTGTTTCCATTTCCTATAAGTATGCTCATATATTTGTTAACATCTTAATAATCATGTATATAAAGCTGTCTTCAATTCCTTAAGTTACAAATATCACCTTTGATAATGATACAGGTGTGTATCAAAACGCGTCAGGCTAATAAATATTTTGTTTTGCTCTGTGAACTAATTTCCTACTCTCATTAATTACCACTTTTCTGATGAATTTTGGCGAACTTATCCACGAGTTAACTCACGACCAAAAGCGGAATATAAGACGAATCGAGGCTCGAAAAGAAAATAGAGATAGAGAGAGAGAGAGAGAGAGAGAGAGAGAGAGAGAGAGAGAGAGAGAGAGAGAGAGAGAGAGAGAGAGAGAGAGTGAGTGAGAGAGAGAGAGAGAGAGAGAGAAAGAAAGAAAAAGAGTGCGAGAAAGAAAGAGAGAGAGAGGAGAGAGAGAGAGATAAAGAGAGAGAGAGAGAAAGAGAGAGATATTAAAATGTATTAAATATAACTGTTAAATACGTTATTTGTTGTTCATATTACATTCATTTTGTTATAATGATGGATTAAAAATATTCTAATACATCTAAGATATTAATCCCCCAGGAGAGGAAAATGCATTTTTTCAAGTCCGTCAGATTTCATTTTTCACCCATTTTTTTATCTTGAAGAAAGAAATAATCCCACGAAAACTAGGATTTTCTCTCCTTTTGATTCGCTTATTAGCGTTATAATATGTCCATTAATTTCTTTACTACTAGACAAAAATACTGACAATGGAAACATCGAAAGGGATGGTTGTAATGATTGGAACACTCGGACGGATCCAGGATATAAATTGGGGGAGGCTAACTTGAATTCTTTCTCCTGAGTAGTCTGAGAAAAGGGCATTGATCATTAATAATGTTTATCTTACAAAGTAATGATAATAAATAACAGCATCTCATACAAAAGTGAGCACTAACTCTCTCAGATCCGATTTTTTTTTCCACACATCAAAAAATTATGAATTGTTGTTTATTGTAGTTTTTGGACGTCAGCTAAGATATAATCCTGAATTTAATCATTATTTTTGAAATGTACCTGTACATTTTAGACCTGTATCATATAAGGTACATTCAATCGCAACGGTTTAAAAAACTGTTTTAGATATATTCTATATTATTACATATCTCTTTCTGAATAACAGAATACAGGTATGACTTAAAAAAGCAATATAAACCTAAACGGGTCTGAAAGAGTTAATAACAGCATCTAGCACACATTAATAACACAGCATTGGCCGCGGTATTTGACAAGAACATCAACCTCTTTCTTCTTTGGCCAAATACATTGATTAAGCTGTCTATTCTAACATCAAATCCGTTGTGAGCAGTATCAGCGCTAGGCCGTTGAGGCATTTTTGACCCACGGTAATCCTTAAGTACGTTTTCAGTCGCTTCAGGCCCGAAAATGAAAGGCCGGACTCCGCGTTCGAGACTGGGAGAGCGATCAGAACTTGGAGGAGCCTGGCCAGGTTTGGATATATTCGGGCCTGGGAGTGGGCATAATCATCTCAAACGGAGTCAAACTTGATTGTTGAAGAAAACCAACTCTCTTCTTCCGCCTTGACGAGGCTCGATGCCTCCAGTAAAACAGCAACATCTCCGTTTGCGCCGCCGAGTAGATGTTGATGTTGAAGCCGACTGGAATAGTTAGGAACTGAACCGGCTGTGCAGCTCAGTCAACATCTGGTCAATGAACGGGACATAGACAGATCGGCGGTAATATTCCTCAGCTGTCTGGAAGGTAACGTTCGCTCGCTGCGTTTGCCGCCTACAAACTCGAGGCAGAGGAATCGCGTCATGTAAAGAGTCGATCTCTTAGAGGAGCTCCTCTGCATTCTTAAATACGTCATAACAGCTGGTGAGTGCACCTTCTGGGTTCTTTTTGAGATACATCTCCACTTCACAGATCGTAGTGTCTCTTCGCTTTTATCGCTTTTCAGTATAGGCTAATGAAAGAGCAAATTTCGGGGGCTTTAGCCGCTTCAGCCCTGGATTTGCATATGTTGGAATACTATAATCAGTGCATATCCATGTACCGCATTAGACAATCCACGTTGGAATCTTTCTTCATCAAACATAGTGACATCCTTGGGTGTATAAATGTTGTCGATTTAATGAATGATCTAAATATAACTTACTGAGATGAAGAATGGAGGTTGATTACTGTTGCCTATAAGCTAAGATTTAAAGATGTACTACTTCATAAAAAAATAAAAATCTGCCATTCGAATTTGATATTCTGTCCACATGGATACATGAAAATATGCAACATCTGCTGGACTACAAACTACATCGTTAATAAATAGAGCATATGCGATGATTTGAAAGTGGTTAGCATGTTGCTTGGTCTCCAGCAGGTTTAAACGAAGTATTACTGCTTCCTTTGCGAGTGGAACAGCTGTGCTAGATCACAGCATTAGGAAAGGAAGGATTGTCCTCTAAGAAAACCTTTTGTGCCAGGTGTGAAAAACGCCTTGGGCGAAGCATCAGAAGAGACAAGCAAAATACTTCTACCATAGTTATATATTAAGTCAGGGCGTATGAAAATTTTTGTAATGAAGTTCAATAAGGATGGAAACGCATTTAAGTATATTTCCTAGAAGGTCCATCGACTCAGTGAGACAAAAATCAAGGAAGACATATTTGTTGGTCCTCATATGCGAAATCTGATGAAAGATGGACATTGCGAGACACTTTTGGAAAGCGCGGAAAAAGAATATTGGCTCTTGTTCAAGTCAGTCTCGCAAAATTTCCTTGGAAACAACAGACCTCCAAATGCAGATGAATTGATGAATAATATGTTGAAGTCGTGCCAAAGAGGTGGTGTAACGTGTCTCTAAAAAAATCATTTTCTCCATTCCTATTTTGATTGTTTCCTGGCAAACCTTGGTGAATGATGAATAATGGGAAACATTTTCTTTGGCGATCCAGCTCTTGAGAAACGTTACCAGGGTAATTTGAATCCATGTATGGTTGCTGATTTCTGCTGATCAGTAATATGAGACACTAACACAGAATACAAAAGAAAGGCCAAAAGGAAACGACATTAAAGCGAGTCTGCTCATTAAAATACATGTTTGTGGGCTAACTTTTCTCACCAGTATTTACCTAATAATTACGATGATATCTTACAAACGCGAATAAATTAAACAATTTCACTATCATTTTCAAATTTAGCATCCATAAATACATAAGAATCAGTTACTTTCATTAAAGATACAAAATATTCATTAAGATTTCTATAGCAGTATAATTATAGTGATAAACAAGTCAACTATTAATGCGAATATTTTTGTGATATTCCTGAGTTAAAATTAAATAAATATATAAAGCCAAGTAAGTTAATAGAGGCAAATTTTATAGAAATTTGGCACCCTGTTTTGAAACAAAATCGTCAAAATGTCTCTACAGTTCCCCTTGAAATACCGCAATAACATAAACATATTTCAGTAAATATTTTTATTATTTATTTTATTATTTATTTATTATTATTTTTATTATCATTATGAAATGATTAATTATGGTAACTGTACATATCAAAGGATTGGCATCCGAGTCGAAGCCATTTCTTAAAATTCTCCAATGGCACGTCATAGGTTTGATTCTCTCTATCATAAAACGAAGGGTTTTTTTTTGGGGGGGGGAAGGCTTTATACGGCCCTGTATTGTTTTGGTTTTACTGCAATGCGAGATTGTCGGTCATACCATAGTGTCCTATTTTTTTAATTACTTAATTTTTAAACAAACGGAACTCTCAGTATTTTCTTCCTGCGGTATTCACCTCCCACAAAATATGAGGGCATGGAGAGACCATCATGTATCGTAAAAGCGGACTAAACCCGGATATGGGCTACTAGACTAGGAGTTCGCACACCTTGAGGCTTTATCTTACGAGCACGACACACAATGTGGCATTAAAGCACGTCTACTTCACTTTGTGGGGTGGGGGAGGCACTTGAACTTTCAGGGTATGTTCATTATAGTTCATCTCACCCAAATTTTCATTAGCGAACCCTTCAAATCACCTCATCCATAACTAGTAGCGGATAGTCATTTGTGGTACTTATTATAAAGAAAAAATGTATAGTCGAATTTATGAAAATATTACAGTATAATTTAGCCTTGTCTTCACCTAATTTAAGCCAAAATAAATCTTATTCGAATGACGAATCTTGAGGAAAAGAGTACATTTATACAATAGTAAATATTTCTTTCTTTTTTGCTTGTTTTGTTTCTTTCTTTTGATAGAAAGGAAGAATAAAAAGCCTAGCGCCAGACCGACTCTACTCACAAATTAGAGGAAACTCCAAGTGAATTGAAATATTTTGTTCCTCTTTGCAGCCTGCTTTCTTTAAATCATCAATACACTCGTACATTCACTTTTTTATGGACAAATTAAACCAGCAAAAATCTTAGCCTCCCTACTCTTTATATACCTCAAATACACAACATAAAATATACTGCGACTATTTTAATCATTCGAACTCCTTGCCAAGAAATTCACATAGCTATCAATCGATTCCTGAAGTGTATCCATCGGAGGCTGTGGGTATTTAGAAGACTTGCGGGTATTAACATCTCCAGAAAGGGAAGTTGAGGACACTGAAGTGTCATCTCTCTCTGCTGGTAAATACTTCTGGAGGCTTTTTTCCAAGGAGTCAAGGACAACTTTTTTGTCAAGGTCAACCTCGGGTTGCGGAGCATCATCTACAGAGGAATAACTGAGAGAAGGGAGAAGGGAAGCTTTATCGAGTGGAGTGTTTGTTGGGTACAGAGGTGAAGACGGGTCAAGTAGGCTTCCCAGGAAAGCAGAGTTCTCATAAGGCCTCTTCAAGATTGCTTCAATGTCTTCCAAAATGTTTTCATGTTTAACAGGCGCTTTATAGGTTGGGTCTGAAGGTTTGTGGTTCTTTTCCATCGGGAAAGTGGGGTTAGTAGTAATGAAGGTCTTGGGATAACGACTTTCGAAAAGCTGTTGGTATTTTGACTTCCATAAATGTGCGTTATGGCAGCAGAAGTTTAATTTGGCCTTTAATTGTTGAATTTGATCAAGAAGTCCTTTGACTTCGGTTTTAAGTACTTCTTCTCGTCCCTTTAGGGTTCCGTTTGAACATTCCAAGGACCTAAGGTTCTCAATCATGGGTTTTTGGCACTCGTAGAGCTTTTTGGTGAGTAAGGCTCCAAAATGGTTCTCCATTTCTTGGTACAAAGATTGCAGCTTCGATTTTGGAATAAACTCTTCGTCAATGTTGGTTTTCATTTTTGCAAACTCTTTTACCAGACTTTTCAAAGATTCTTCAGCTTCATCTTTCTGTTTTTGAAGTAGGTCGGAAGATATTTTTTCCTCTCTGTAACTGGATATTTCTTTCATTAACTGCATCTTTTCCTGGGAAAGAAACGTAATCCTTTCCTTTAAATTCAGGATCAAAGAACGATCCTGAAACACTTCTTTTTCCAGTTCTTCGTTTCTCTGTCGTAAAAATGCGGAAAGTTTTTCATCATACATCTGTTCTTCAAAGTCTTTACTCAAGGATTTAATCTTTTTTTGAAGTTCCCAATTCTCTGATTTCAGATTTTGTATTTTAGTTGTTTTTATTTTCAGATTCATTTCAGAGTCTCTTTGTAGAATTTCCATTTCTTCAACTCTTTCTTTTATTTCATTCAAGAGTTTATTTTTGGACAAGAGTTCATTTTTCATTATCGTCTTGTTTTCTTTCAAGGTGGCTAATTCTTTGACTAGGTTCTCATCAAGTTTTTGTGTAGTATTTTCATGTTCAGTGTTTTGTGAGTCTGCTATTTCGTATAAATATTTTTGCTTTAAATAAGTGAGTTCACTTTCCTTGGTACTAATTTCGTTTTTTAAATTACCAATTTGCTGTAAGTATTTTTCTTTTTCCTGATTCATTTGTTCTATTTTTTTTATGTTTTCAGATTCTAGAGCGGCAATGCTGGTGTTTGCAAGTTTGAGATCATTTCCTAAGTCCAGAGTAGTTTTATCGGGCGAAGGATCTTGGCATGGCTCCCTGGTTTCGTTAACCAGGAATACTGCGCTATTAGTTTTTACACCAAGTGAAAGAGCATTTCTAATTTCCTGTTCAGCTTGTTGTTGGAGTGCTAAATTCTTTGTTATCAAATCTTGGCAATTTCGTTTCATATTGTCATTCGTGAGCTTTAGATTTTGAGCCTCTTCTACCAGAGTTTTATTTTCTGTTTTCATCAATTTTAATTCACTCTCCAATTCTTTTCTTCTTACCCTTTCCTCTTTAGCACATGCCTTTTCACGCGCTATATATTCTTCCAAAACTGTATTCTGGCGTTCTAATATTTCAATATCCTTAATAAAATGTTCTTTTTGTAGTAGGAGTTTCTTTTCGAAGGCTTCATTTTTGTTTAGGTGCGAAGCGTGAAGCTCAGAGCTAAGACCAACTTCAATTAGATCTTTTATCATTGAATTACACGTTTCCAGAGTTTTCATGATACATTTACCTTGAGCTTGAATGGCAGTTAAAGCTTGATCATTTCCTCCTCGTATTGCTTCTATGATTTCCGGTTCGAAGAGAGATTTTGAAGATAATTCATCACCTTTAAAGTCGATTTTCTTTCTGATGTTGGAAAGAGTAGCATTAATTGTTTTCATATCGGAGGACAAAGCTTCTATTCCTAGTTCTTGGCCATGAATTTCCTTTGATCTCCCCAATGCCATCTCGTTAAGCTTTCTTATCATATCATCTCGTAGATTCACCATCAAATTTTGAATGATTTCAAAATTTTCACCCACAGTTCCATCCAGGTTTCTTAGCGATATCTTAAGATTATGATGGAGTTGGTTATCGCTGTCTCTTGTTACTTGCTCTACCAAGGAAGACATTTCATTCAAATAATAATCTTGTTTCTGTTTCTCACTGCACATGAGGTCTCTTACGAGATTATCTTGCCTGTCCCAGCGTTCAGTTATAGCATGCAAGGTATCTTTCAAATCATCTAACTGACTTTGATTATTTACTGCTTTATTTTGAAAGGTCTCCACGCTAGTCTCAATTAGCTTTAAGCTTTGCTGCATTTCTCCTAGATTCTTGCCTGTTTTTTCACCAACAGAGATTAATTTCGGTTGTAGATCTCGGATACTTTGAGAAACCTCTTGCTTCATGTTGTTCATTGATTCTGAATTTGTCTGAAGGAATGAAGTAGTTTCGCTGCTCTGGGTTAAGATTATCTCAAAGTTTTTGTTTAAATTGTGCAGTTGTTTAGATATTTCCTCCCAACAAGAGAGTTTAGCTTGAAGAGATTCAAGTGTCAGCATAAAAGAAGAGGAACTTCCTTCGTCAGGAGTTATTTTATTCGCCTCACTAACCGTCTTCAGAATGGTTTCTCTTAACTGTGATAACTCCATGAAGATATTTGCCATATTGGAACTGTCTGGATTGTCATTCTGTGCACTTAGTTTCTTCAACAGTATCGCCATTTGGTCCAATTTCTCATAACATTCTGCAAGCGATTCTTTCAAACAGTTGTTTGATTCACCAACGATACATCTAATAAGCCCTGACACGTCAGTTAAATTCGTTAGTTCAAATACATTATCAGTTTGTGTGAATGCATTTTCCATAGGTAGCAGCCCCTTCTCAACTGAAACCTGTGAACATGAATCGACTACAACATTGTTTGTTTGACAGCTTTCATCCTCTGTAGTCTGAGTTACTTGCGTACTTCTGTCAAACATTTCTTTTACATCCTCTTCCACTCCTGAATCATCACAATCCGTTTGGGCGGCTCTATCGGAAAGGAAAAAAATGGTCTGGGTCTCGCTCGATCTACAAGCCACGGATAGGTCCTGTTCTGAGGCTGCCCTTGAGATTTTATGTATCTCTTCTGTATCGTCCATTATACTTTCACCATCAGTTTGAGAATCTTTACAAAGTCTTTCGAAGAAACTAGACGGTGTTTGAGTTGTAGAATGAACTATATTTTGCTTCTCAGCGTTAGGTTCTACACTGTCATTTGTTATATTATCGTATAGATTAATTACTTCAGTTTGTATTCCCGCTTCAGTCAAATTCCAAAGGTTTTCTGTTGTAGTTGACACATTTTTAACATTCAGTCGTTCTGCATTGTTCACTTCAGGAGAGGTTTGTGTATCAGTAGATGAAAAACATTTTTCTTCACTTTGAGTCCCGCTTTCTTTTCTGCCAAAATGAAATAGAATAATTTTTAGCAAACTTGTTTTAAAATATATTTAGGATATTTTCAAAATAAATGATTGCCTTCAATCACAGCAGAAAGAATGGAAAGTCTCAGAAAAAAAGGAAGGGCTTTCGTTCTACCAACACAAATATAGATTAGTAAACTTGACTACGGATCCTTGGGCATCAACGATGATCACACTAACCTAAGAAAAACGCCACTTTCACACATTTTGATGGAAATAAGTAGTGCTAAGATGTACACAAGGTTTGGGTATGCTTTACTGAAATACAATGAATGCTATAACTATCTTCGTCAGCTTTCAATGGTAGGGAAAGCTCATTTAATTTGTTTTAGAATCACTCCTCCCCCCCTTCCCCAAAGTACAAGGCCCCGAGAGTACAATTTTCAAATAAATAGCTAAAAAGGCTGCCACATCTAAATTTTGTGGTTTCTAAACTTTATTGTTTCAGATTACTTAACTACCCCATGGGGTGGGTAATCTTACAGGATAATCAAAATTTATTAGTTTCCTAGATATGACGACAACCCTTACCCGCAAACCCATAAAATTTAAAGACTTTTCTTATACGTTCTGGCTTGATATCAACTTCGTCGGACAGTCCTAAGTGGTGGATCTCCATTGTTGCCTTAGTAACAGCCGGGGTTGTCCGAATTTGCGAGCGTCCGCTTCTTAACTCGTCTTTTCGGCTATTACCCGATTGGATTAGGATATAGGGAGTTTACCTGCCTTGAACATATATATATATATATATATATATATATATATATATATATATATATATATATATGACGGTGGTGAGTCCAAGCCACTTCTTTACTTGTTTTCGCTGATACCTAGCTTTGTAGTATGTTTGAAACCCTTTGGGTCACCCCCAAAACACATATAGGTCGTTCTTCGCAGTTACTCTTTGTGCACATTTTGGTACCATTCTGTGTTTATGCTAGCATTCATGGAAAGGAATTTGCCTATGCCAATAGAGGTCGTCCTAAATTCGAATATGCAAAGGACAAAAGGTCTTTAAATCCTCAAATCCTTTCCAACATACATATCTATACTACAAGTTGTAGGAGAATATATAACAAATAGTAGTCATCTTGAGTAGATCATTTCGACTAATACACATACTACTTGAAAGATTTCTATATTAGCAACTCCACTAGAGAGAACCTACGTTCGTCTAATTTTGCGCATCTGGGTCTCCTGGACCAATTGGTACACACTTGTGACTTGTGTGAATTTAGAAACGATAACATCCACAATGCATTTTCGTTGATGCCTTTTATGCTAATCCTCTCCATCACTCTAATCAGTCCTTCCCTTTTTGCTTTACTACTCCTTTGTTTACATCGCAACCCATAATAAATGGAACCAGAACTGTCTGACTCATATCTCGGTTTAAAGTGGGAAGCACACTCCAAATCACCACAGGGCGGCGGCAGCAAAAGAGCCTCGAATAGGGACTTTCAACCAGTGGGCAAACCATAGTCAATGTAGCTTAACTTGATCGAAGTGGTGTTATCACTCGGTTGGATCATAGACCTGGTGTAAGAAATGGTTCATTGACACGTCATACCAGGACAACTATGTATATCAGGGACTTGTGATAGTTATGTCATCTCATGTCAAATATAACAGCTATAAGAACAGGGTACGTAGATGTCTTGCTGACCTAACCTAAGAGTTGCCCTTAAACTCAATCTAATCTAAAAGTTGACATTTAACGCATTTCCTAGTCTAAAAATGTCCATTTCACGTATTACCGTAAACTAACACTTGCAATTTAGGTCATTACCTAACTTACCACATGCCATTTAACTCATCACCTAACCCAAGACTTACATTTAACACATTACATATCCTAATGGTTGTTATTTACCTTATTACTTAACCTAAGAGTTGCCATTTAAGTAATTTCTTAACCTAATAGTTGTCACTTAACTAATTTCCTAACGTAAGAGTTGCCATTTATCTCACTACCAAACTAAGAGTTGAAAATTAACTCATTACCTAACCTAAGGGTTGCCATTAAGTTCATTACCTAACCTTGGGTTTTCCATTTTACTCATTACCTAACCTTAGGGTTTCCATTTAGTTCATTACCTAACCTTAGGGTTTCCATTTAACTCATTACCTAACCTTAGAGTTTCCATTTAATTCATTACCTAACCTTAAGGTTGCCATTTAGTTCATTACCTAACCTAAGGGTTGCCATTTATTTCATTACCTAACCTTAGGGTTTCCATTTAATTCATTACCTAACCTTAGGGTTTCCCTTTAACTCATTACCTAACCTTAGGATTGCCATTTAGTTCATTACCTAACCTAAGGGTTGCCATTAAGTTCATTACCTAACCTTGGGTTTTGCATTTAACTCATTACCTAACCTTAGGGTTTCCATTTAGTTCATTACCTAACCTTAGGGTTTCCATTTAACTCATTACCTAACCTTAGGGTTTCCGTTTAACTCATTACCTCAGCTTAGGATTGCCATTTAGTTCATTACCTAACCTAAGGGTTGCCATTAAGTTCATTACCTAACCTTGGGTTTTGCATTTAACTCATTACCTAACCTTAGGGTTGCCATTTAGTTCATTACCTAACCTAAGGGTTGCCATTTAGTTCATTACCTAACCTTAGGGTTTCCATTTAACTCATTACCTAACCTTAGGGTTTCCGTTTAACTCATTACCTCAGCTTAGGTTTGCCATTTAGTTCATTACCTAACCTAAGGGTTGCCATTTAACTCATTACTTAACCTTAGGGTTTACATTTAACTCATTACCTAACCTTCCGCACAAACAGATATTTCCTTTTTTAAAGATGCCCTTTTAAAATTCTTCTATTTATTTATCTTTTTGTTTTACAATTCTTTTAGGTCGTGGGTTATTCTAAATATCAAAAGTCCTGTGTATCGAGCAATAGTTGTCCGGTCGCAAGAAGAAAATCCTCTCTCTTGTAGTAGTTGTACTAATATTTTGGTCGGTAAACGTATCGCCATTGCCATTTTTTTTACTTGAAGGTTAGCACTAAATTATGCAACTTGAAGGGAAATTCGATCACTTGGGAAAGGTTAATTGCACGGGCTGAATTTCCTTGTCGTAAGAAAGAGGAGACTTTGAAGGTTCACTAGGAAAGAGACTTTGAAGCATCACTAGGAAGGAAACTTTGAAGGTTCAGTAGTAGAGAGACTTTGAAGGTTTATTAATAAAGATAATATGAAGGTTTACTAGGAAAGAAAATTTGAAGGTTCACTAGGAAAGAGACTTTGAAGGTTCACTAGGAAAGAGACTTTGAAGGTTCACTAGGAAGGAAACTTTGAAGGTTCACTAGTAAGGAGACTTTGAAGGTTCACTAATAAAGAGAATTTGAAGGTTCACAAGGAAGGAAACTTTGAAGGTTTACTAGGAAAGAGACTTTGAAGGTTCACTTAGAAGGAAGCTCTGAAGGTTCACTAGTAAAAAGACTTTGAAAGTTCAGTAGGAAGTAAATTTTGAAGGTTCACTAGTAAAGAGACCTTGATGGTTCACTAACAGAGAATTAGAAGGTTTACTAGGAAGGAAAATTTGAAGGTTCACTAGGCAAGAAACTTTGAAGGTTCACTAGGCAAGAAACTTTGAAGGTTTACTAGGAAAGAAACTTTAAAGGTTCACTAAGAAGGAAACTTTGAAGGTTCACTAGGAAAGAGACTTTGGTAGTTCACTAGGAAGGAAACTTTGAAGGTTCACTATTAAAGAGTCTTTGAAAGTTTACTAGGAAGGAAACTTTGAAAGTTCACTAGGCAGAAAACTTTGAAGGTTCAATAGGAAGGAAACTTTGAAAGTTCACTAGTAAAGAGACTTTGAAAGTTCACTAAGAAGGAAACTTTGAAGGTTCACTGGTAAAGAGATCACTAATAAAGAGAATTTGAAGGTTTACTAGGAGGGAAATTTTAAGGTTCATTAGTAAGGCTCGTTATCCGACCTTCGCTTCGTAGAAGAGATCCCACAGCCAGATATAATGAGAGGCATATCAAGATCAGTATGACAATCTCGGGCAAGCACAAAGGCATAATGAGCCGGTCCATTTTGAGAGTTGGGGGCTGCAGTATGGTATTTTTATCCCAAAAGGCGATTATAGAACCCTTCTTGGTTCATTTTAAAGATTATGAGGATACGATTTGCGCCCAGGGGGGCCTTTAGTACTCCAAGTCGTCGGGATACGTGGCTATAATTGTCCCTAAAGGGGATTTCAGTACTCCATCAGTAAGAGTCTGGAACATAGGATAGAGTAGGTATGTTATGCTGTGAAGGCGGGAAGAGAATGTTTGCGGTGTAAATTACTAGAGGAGAGGAGGGGCGGGGCGTTCTGACATATAGTGAACGTTCTGTAGTTAATGGACAAGTTTCGATTACTTACTTTGTAGGCACAGTTGAGAGTGACTTAAGTTTCCCGGTAGTAGGGGTCCTTCGATCATTTTTGACCTCCAGGTTATTTTCGATCGTTATGATCCCATCTCCCTTCAAGTCATACTCGAGTTTAAGGTTTAGATCATCGAGGTCCAAAGCATTCACTTGAGTTTCCTTATGCTCGATCGAAGCGAAACTTGCTCCGTCTACAGGACGGAATAGATCAAATTCGGGGTTTTCTTCGTTAGACTTTGACGCTGCGATGTCCGTCTTATATGGGCTCAAAGAGCGTTCTTGTTCCATAATCTTTTCGTTCAATGAATTTTCCAAATGCTTATATTCCTGTACCTGAATTTCACAAGTTTCTTTCATCGTTTTTTCTCTTTTAAGTTTAATTGTTAAATTTTTGAGGATTTCTTTAACTTTGTTTAGATCCAGGCGATCTAGGTTTTCTAGTGAATCAATGTCCAAATTTAGGTTTGATTCTGATTTTGAGTTGCTGGATGAACTAGATAATTCGCCTTTATCATTTTCTGGCAAAATAGAGGAGTTTTGATATTCTTTATCTTCATTTATAAAGGATTTTGAACTAGATATTAATTCTTCAATGGGATGCAACGATTTCTTTTTCGGGTCAAAATTATCTCGAAAATTTCGAGTGTCTAAGTCATTAGAGTTTGTACGTTTCGATTCCTTGTTTTGATTACCATCAGGACTCGAATTAGTACTATTATGAACATTGGTATGCAAGTCATCTTCATTCCTAACATCGGTACTGATATTATCTTTGATTTCAATACTGGTCTCAAAATCACTGCTTTTAGAAAAATCAGTTTTCAATTCGAGTTTTCCGTGAAAATCACAAGTCAAATTATCGTTATTGAAAATATCAAGGTTTAAATCTTCGGCGTTTTGATTATCGATATTCACATCATTGATAACTGATAAATTGAGATCTAAAGCAGTGTTTTTATTGGTAGTTGAGTTATCATTGTTAGGGATATCTGTATTTAGATCACCTTTTTCACAATTACTGGTATTTAAATTATCAGTCGTTAATAATTTACCTCCTTCCATTTCCTCTGTATTACAAATTACTGAATCAAAATAATTTTGTTTAATTACTGCCTCTGATATTTCTGAACTTTCAGCACTGACTTCGGAATTTGATTTTTTAGGAATTACTCTTTTATTGTCCGTAGCTTCAGTAAGTACAACGCTTGCGTCTTTTTTCAAAACTTGAGACGTCTTTGTCTTAGGTTTGGTAATTGATAAATTGAATTCTTCGGCACTAATTTCTGTATCCTGCATAGGATGGGTGGGAGAAGTTTCTTGTTCATGTGTGCCATCAACGGGATTTTCTTTATAATCTATTGAGATAATTCTTCCCACATCAGCCGCTAAATCTTTCGTTGAATGCTTCGAGAACTCTAATTTTGCGCTGGAATCCGAAGAATCAGTACTTAGACTACCGCTTTCTGTATGAGTGAAATGTGCATTCGCTTCCCATATTTCTTCTCGCATTTGCAATGTATCTATTCTACCAAGAGTACCTTCGTTTGCTGCATCTGTAACTATTTCAGGCTCATTAAAAGGAAAAATTTGTTCCCCATCCAACTCCTCTTCATTAACGGAAGTGGATTTCGGTTTGAGTGAAGAGTTTCTCTCAAATTTGGTTTCTCTTTCTTCAATGCATTTTTCATCTATTTCAAACTCATTTTGTTCGCTATCATCCAAATAAGAGTCAGGATCTATATTTGTTTTCGTCTTGTGGACGTCCTCAAGTATGGGGGAGGACTCCTTAGTTTCTGAAAGTGAGTTTTTAGGTTCGTTTATGTTGCTATGAATGGCACCTGAAGAGTCAGAATTAGATGATTCCTCCCTCGCGGTAGACACTTTACTTGATTTTTCTTCGACTTTGAAATTGGACGAGAACTGTGGTAGGCCTGGGGATAAAGAGCCACGGTCCGATGGCAAGAAGTCATCATTACTATTGTCGTTGAAAGAGACATCATCGTACGAATGATCAGTGGTCTTCGATTCGCATAGCATGGCACTATTTGGATCATCTTCGACCGAATCCTCTTTTGTGGAAAGATCTTGAATTTTTACTCGATTTAGAGGGGTTTCTATTGTATCTGAACGTTCTTCTTTTAAGGAGGTTCCATCTTCATTTCGGATAATTCTTTTGGGAGAACGAGGTGGTTTTGTAGGAGCAGCTATTGAAGGATTAGACAGCAAACTCTTTGGAGAGTTAGAACTTGCGCTACTCTTGAGAGAACGATTGGAAATAGACATGAAACGAGACAGGCTAATCGTTGGTTTTGATGCCATCTCGTTATTCTCGCTGGAATCATCATTCCATGAATTTGAATCATGAACTTTACAATCATCTGCCCCCTCACTTGTTTCGTTACCATCTTTCAGGTCATCCGCTTCATTGAAACTTAACCCCAGCATTCCACTGCTTTTCAAATGACGTCTCGTGACCAGCTCTTTCTTTAATAAGCTCTCCAGATAAGTATGAAGCTCCATATGCCCGCTATATTTTGCATAGGACAATGCACTCCAACCACTACAGTCTACATGTTGAAGCAGTGCTCCTGCTTGTAGAAACACCTCTACCAGTGAATTACAACCTTGTTTGGCAGCAATCATGAGAGGAGTGACGCCCTCCTTGTCGGCTGCATTTGCATTCGCCCGATAAGCCAAGAGGACTTTCACGATGTCCATCTGAAGTTGAGATGCGGGTGAGTTATTATGGAAGATGTAATGATTTTATTTCAGGAAAATAGAAAGTCAGCCACCCTGGTTTTGGGAGGAAAATGAAGGATTAAAAGTGAGAAAATGAAAGAATATAGAATAAATAACATTGATAGAAACTATGGCATGATGAGGAATTAGAGAAACCAAAAGGGCTTTCACGATCTCTATCTAAATTTGAGATGCTGATAAGCCAATCATGGAAGATCCTTTTTCAATAAACTACAAACTCAGCCACACTGATTTAGTGGCGAGGGGAAACGACAAAGTGAGAAAATGAAATAATATTGGAGGAATAAGATTCATAAAAGAGATGGGTCATGGTAGTGAATTAAATAAACCCTCACCAAAAATCCAGACACTAGAGATCAAAAAATGCTATTGATACTTATATAAAGCCAGCGCGCTCACACACATAAACATGTATACATATATACATGCAGAATATACAGACAAAAAATTGGCTTTAGAAGTAAAGATTCAATTATTTTAATTAAGAATGTATGCACGCTAACTTACTTCCAGACCACAAACACCAAACACTGTAATTCTCAAGCTCTTCACTGCTCTCTCAACCTTACCAAACAAACAAAATAACTAAATACAACACCATGTTAAACATTCATTCCTTAAAATAACCAATTAATCTAGTAGAACTACTCACACATCCACAGAATACTCGGCTCTCATCCACAATATCTAGGAAACAATAAATTTTTACTTACAAAACATCTAACCATCACATACCTATCTCAACACACCACATACACGCACACAAATCGAACCACCCCAAGGAACTCTCATTGCAACACTCAACCATTGCGTAATCATCCAAATTACACATCTTCCAAAATACACATCTTTTATGCACTCAAAACACAGACACTCATTACACACATGCCTGTCATAATATTGCCACATCCCTCACTATCCCATACATTTAACTGGCAGGTACCTCACTCTCACACTTCTTTCATAGCCTCCACACAAAACACTCGCACTTTTCCCACCACATCCAACACTATCTTACCTAGCCATTCAATTACTACGTCCACTGACTTGTTACATCCTTTCGATATATCCATCCACTCACACACACACATACGTACTCGCACTCCCATACACCTTCCAGCCAATAACAACCTTCAGACGCCCCCACCGGCCTTACATCCAACGCGGCCGAAGCAACATGAAGTGGCGTCTGTCCTCGAATGTCCGGGAGCTCATAGTCGAGACCGAGGGAGAGAAGGAGGTCCAAGAGGTCGGGGGAAGTCGTTCGGGCGGCCAGGTGGAGGGCAGTGGTGTCATGGAGGTCTTTCGCTAGTGCATTCGCCTGAAGGACACGAAGAAAATGGGATGCGTGAAAACAAAAACAAATAAAAAAGGGGGAGTTAGGAGCAGTTTTACGATAATTTCTATTTCTCATTGGGATTTAGACCTACTGATTAACGTGGGATCCGAACCGCGTGAAATCGACCTGAAACGGGACACCATTCGACCAAACAGCACACCCTATATGGTTTAACTTCACTACAAACGGACAGAGAATCGAACCCTTGTATGTAGGACCTCACAAAGACCTAGCCCGAAGGGCTTTGAAGGACCCCTTTCCCCAACGGCCCGATCACACAGTTTCAGTGAAAACTGGTATACGCTAGGAATTGACACTGGTACTTTCGTCAACAAAATCCAGGTTACTCACTACCTGTTTCTGTCTGACTCATTTTGTTGTCTCTATTTTTCTGTTAATCGAGTTTTGTCTGTATATCCGCTTCCATTTGCTTGTCTATCTGTTTCTGTAACTTTCTTTTGTTTGTTTTTGTTTCCGTTTGTCTGTACTTGTTTATCTATATATTTTAACCCGTTTCCTTTCGTCTACCTGTTTTTGTGAGCATCTCCCCTTCTGTCTACCAGTATCCCCTGCCTCACTTTCTTTGTCTTCATTTATCGGTTTTTATCTCTGTCTTTCTATCTGTTTTCCACGACTCACTTTTCCTGCCTACATTCTTCTATGTGCTTCTCTTTGTCTGTCTACCTGTTTCTATCAGCATTCCCTTATTTTTATATCTGCTTCTCCCTTGCCTTCCTTCATTTGTCTATCTGCCTCTGCCTGGGTTCCCTTGCGCGTTCCTCACCTTGTGCTGGAGAAGCGTCTGTGTGGCCGGGATGTGTCCTCTCTCAACCGCCCTCAGGAGGGGGGTGCGTCCTTCCTTGTCCACGGCCTCCACGTCCGCCCCCGAACTCAAGAGGAAGCACACGGCCTCCACGTGACCCCCGTAGGCGGACATGTGCAGGGGCGTCCTTCGGTCACCATCCTCGCAGTTGACGTCGGTCTACGAAGTAAAGATTCATTCACTTACTTAAGGGATTTTTAGTCGCGTGAACGTCACTCTATAAGTTATTATGCCGGTTCGTAGGTTGTCAGTCGGATGGCAACCATTTTACTTTTCAATGAGGCTTTTTAGAAATAACATCGTAACTATTCGGTCGATTGTTACGAAATTTGAAACCCTTATGTTTGTTTACATTCTCTTTCGAATGATATAATTGCCAAGGTCCTCCTAAGGTTAGTCCGAGAATTATTAATAGAAAACTGACCTTTTGTCGGATTGCCCTACTTGTTTAAAATTCTGAAGGTCGTAAGGTCATCTAATCATAAGGTCATAAGTCAGAATATTTGAGAGCACGCGACATAGGTCTGTTGACCTTGATTTTTTAATGAAGACCAATAGGGGGGGGGGCACCTCTGCCACACCAATTACGGCAAGAGTTTATAAATAGGTGAAAACAGTAGACGTGATTACGTCTGGGGGGCATATTTTCCGAGTGTTCTAAAGAGGAGACTACTTGGGAACGCCTTGACTCGTGAAAGCGCGCATGTCTCCTAAAAATGACCTGCTCTGAACTAGGATAGGAGGCCTTCGGGGAAGGGGGGTTGGGCTTAGAAAACACGTGGTTTGTGAATAACAGTAAGAAACAGCGCCCACTAAGAGAGGAAAAGGACCGAAAAGAAAGGGGGTTGGAATCCGCTTCATATCGTGCGGGGGGTGTAGCTATGTTCGTAAGCGGGACTCCGAATTTACGAACGTGTTCCTAAGGACGGGTTCCAACCCCCTATCTTGAAATTCGGCGGTTGCAGTTTTCTCATTCTCGATCACATTAAGAGATTTTGCATCGATTAGTGGGCGCGAATTTCAAGTTTTATTTCCTTTCAGTGAATAAATGAGAGTATTTTCCCTGCTGAAGCGATGGGGGGAACACTGGATAAAATAGATCAAAGGAAGTGGTAAAAATCCGCTGCGGGACACGTCACACGAGTGACCTTGAGGCACCACGACGTCATCTGTTGGTGACCTTGAGAGCTGGCGGCCACCAGCCGTTCCACCTGGACCCAGGTAAAGATGACTAAAATCTCAAATATTTGTGGCGAGACCACCATAAGGGAAATCAACAACTATGGAGCGAGATTTATTGACTACGAAAGAATAAGTGAATCACTTTAGTTTAGTAACAACTTTGTGCTTGCGACTAAGCAGAAAATAGTTCAGTCGTTGGAAATCACTGAACTAAATCAGATTAATTGGCTAATTTTTATTTCACTTCAAGTACCTGTGGGTTAATGTGCCATTTAACAAAATTATATATATATATATATATATATATATATATATATATATATATATATATATATATATATATATATAAATATAGAAAAAAAGATGGATACTCATAATCGAAATTATATATTTGGATCCCACGCACACGCCCCACAAAATTTTCCCCACACCGGTAGGGTGTACGCCCCACGTTCGGAAACACTGGTTTAGGTAGTGTCTGCATGCAACTTCGTAAGGATGGAATAGTTCTGTGGTTCCAAGTTCTTTCCTTTATATTGCTGTAAGGCTGACCTTGAGGAGGGACTTCTTGATCTTGGAGATGTCGCCGAGGAAAGCCCATCTGTGCAGTTTAGTGGATGAAGGATCTTTCATTTTGAGAGGATCCCCGTAGCTGGCGGTCGGTTCCTGGTCATCGAACCGGATGTAACTTCCATCCTGGGGACTGGGTATTAAAAGTCATTAGTATACAAGTGGTCGAGAGGGGTCTACCCCAAACCTAGGGGGGCTGTGTCGCTCTGACCTTCCTATCGTACATAGGACGTAAACTGTAGAATATAGTATTGTCATCAACACTGTAACCCTATACAGGGAGCTCTCCTTAGCCTAGTCGATAAGAAGTTGTACTGTCACGCCTGGGTACAGGGGTCGATCGAAGCGAGAGCCGACTCACACAAAATAACGTACGTAGAGAGCTAGCCGCATATTTGCGTGACGCTGAGACTGAGGTATGGGTGTAGGCCGTTTCGACCACGTACGTCATCATACCCATAACCAATCACCTTTGCCCCCTCTCAACAACACCTTTTTAGTACACGCAACACATCACCCTTGAGTCTCGGAAACTGACGAGAGGCTCAAGGCGATTTATCTACAGGCCCATGACGCAGAACAGAAGACCCCACCCCCTCCACGAAGGATTTCCTGCTCGTTGGTGATGACAAAACATAATACTACCACTCCACCCAAAGATGACACGCTCCTGGTGCCCTCGAGCTAAGTGCGCGTGTCATTTTGATCTTTATGTTAATTTGAACATCCTAGCAAGGAACATCGCCACGATTATAAATGGACGGGCCACGCAATTAACAAAATTTTACAGCTGTTTGCGTCTTCCTGTACCAACGTATACTCGATCTCCCTCTATGTCGTCCCCTCTTAACCAGTTTGGGCTCACCCTGGTGTTCCTGGTGCTCTGTACCACCAAGCTTTTAAAACAACTGCCACCATCGGAAGTTAAAAGGCGAAAGGTTGTGGTGGGGTTGTTTTTTTACTTTCTCTTTAATTTAAAAAAAATACTGATGTCTATGACCACTATGATTTTAAGCATATTAACCAGAATAAATATATGAATACTTTCTCTTATGGCAGCTTGCATCGATGGCACATCGGCCGAAATACTTTATATTATGGCATCCGCCATCAATGTCACGTCCGATGAAATACTTTCTCTTATGGCATCCTTGATCGATGTCACACCTACCGAAATACTTTATATTATGTCCGCAGCCATCGATGGTACATCCGTCTAAATACTTTCGCTCGTGGCAGCCGCCATCTATGGCACATCCGCCGAAATTAAGTTACAAGAGCGAGTTCGCTCAATCTTTTGTCAGTCTGGTTCTTTCTCTTGCGTGCTAGTGATATGTTGAGTACTTAATATTTATTTTAATTTAACGACCTTCCTATGGATATTCCAGGAATGTAGGAATTGCTTTTATGTCCTATATTAAATTTTAAATGTGGATTTATTGTTATTCCTCATTACCTCATGCTTTAGTTCGAAATGTGAACAGCTTAGATTTAAAAGTTTTCTACAGGGTGTCCACAAAGTCTAGGTACATAGGAATTTTAATATTTTATTTATTAATGTTATTTTTCCTCCCCAGATCGAATGATGGCTCTGTCTAAAGAAGAAAGAATCGAGTTGCTACTCTTAAGTGGACGAGAAGGATAGTCTTATCGCAAAATCGCGGATGAATTTAACCTTCGACACCCTGATCGGCAACCTATTTATTTTACTGCCGTCAGGAAATTGGTCACGAAGTTTAAAGAAACAGGCAGTGTCTTGGACAAACCCCGTTCCGGGCGACCAAAGACTTCAGACGAAACGAAAGAGGTTGTCATGGCCAAGATTGCTGCTATCCCAAAGAAATCACTTCATCGGACATCCATGGAGTTGGGTGTTCCAAGGTCAACTATCCACAAAATCCTGGTAGAGCAGAAGTTCCATCCGTACAAATTATAGATATTGCATCACTTAAATGAAGACGACCCCGATAGACGAATGCAGATGTGCGAATGGTTTTCAGATAAATTGGATGAATATATCAATTTTACTAAAGACCTTTTGTTGTTTAGTGATGAAACTTTGTTTTATGTTAATTATGAAGTGAACAGACAGAATCTTCGATACTGGTCTCAATACAATCCACATTGGATGGATCCATCCAAACAGCAAGGCTGCCAAAAGGTGATGGTGTGGTGTGGTTTGTGGAAAGCTTATGTGCTAGGACCCTTCTTCTTTGATAACCATGTAACCGGTGAGACTTATCTGAACATGTTGAAAGACAAATTAATGCCTCAAATTGAGCGCCTAGGCGAGGGACTTCCGGACTGGTTTCAGCAGGATGGAGCCCCTGCCCCTTTTGCTACAAATGTTAGAGATTGGCTGAATGGCACTTTTCCTCACTGGATTGGAAGAAGAGGTCATGTGGAGTGGTCCCCTCATTCACCAGACCTTTCTCCCCTTGATTTCTTTTTCTGGGATATGTTAAAAGAGAAAGTTTACTCAATGAAGATTGCAAATCGAAACCACTTGAGAGAACGCATTATCAGTCAGTGTGCTGAAATCGACGGCAATGTACACCTCTTCAATCGAATTCACCTGAATTTAGCAAGGCGCATCGAATTATGCATTGCAAATAATGGAAATCATATTGAAAATATAATTTCTTAACATTATAATTAAATAAAATTGTTTTGTTCTAAAGGTATGTGTTTATCCCCTATGTACCCAGACTTTGTGGACAGCCTGTAGTATTCATACATTGATTTAATTTTCCTAGAGATTTTGTTGACTTTTTTTTCAAACTATCTAAGTTACCTCCCAGCAGAGCCTATTCGAATGGGGATATCGCAATTCATCGGAGCCGTTTGCAGGCTGCTCCTCTCTAAAGAGCTTGTCCAGAATCGTTTAGGCGACGGCTACCTTGTATATTCATCAGGGATTGTTCTCACAAGAACTTTTCACAATTTGGTATCGTCTACGTATCCTTAAGATGGAGTTAAGCGAACGTATCCTTCTCATGATTCATAATTTTGAAGGTTATCTAGCTATTTTCCTTAACAACTCAAACCCCAATTTAGATGGGAGCAATATTTACTTAGAGTAATCCAAACTCCATCCCCACGTCCTTTCATTACAAGACAAGGCATGTCAATGCACAATCATGGTCAAAGGTTTTGAGACTAATATATTTTTTTCATTTGTTTTTAAAAATTTACGTGATACGAATAATTATTCCCCTATTTAAATTAATTTAAATTATTGCAGGTTTATTAAAAAGTCATCATTTAGAAAATAATAAGACTAAACAGGGCATTCTTTTGCTGAATCTAAAATCGCACTCTGGACTCTGGTCCTGGTCCTGTAGGAGGTGAGGTTCAGTCCCTGGAGCTATGCTATTCGATATAAAGGATAAAATGATGACAAATATGGGTTAAATGAATCACGTTGTGTAATTCTAATGTATTTTATGATCACTTTTGCGAAAATAAATGTTTGGTTCCTTTTCAATTTCAAAAATGGTTCTTTCCAAAGAAAAACGTGAAACCATTGTTGTTCTTCACTAAACGTGGCCTTTAAGGTGCCTTTTCCATAGTAGACAGTCGCCAGATGAGCTCTTAAAATTATAAAAACAACAAACAAACACAAAACACAAAAGTAGCTTGAAATGTAAGGAGATAGTTGTTAATGGTATTGCATCAAGTTTCACCATCTTTAGGATCATTAATGACTTTAAAAAGACTGGTTGCACTCCTTTTAAGAAGTCTTCTGGACGCCCAAGAGCTTCAAATGAACGTCAAAATTGAATCCTCGTAAGGTTTCAGCTCAAGGATCAGGTTGCCTCCAGTTCCAAACTTGCTCACGATTAGAAAGAGGCAGGTGAGAACGTTTCAACGGGCACACTGAAGCAGGGACTTTTAAACAAAGATCTCAAGTCGAGAATGGATGCGAAGAAGCCTCTTCTCACCAAAAAGAGCCTCCCGGATAGGCTCCAGTTTTGTAAGAAATATAAAGAATGGACTGTTGAAGTCTGAAGCAAAGTGATATTCTTTAATGAAGCTCCCTTGTGTGGCGTTTGGAACTTCTGGAAGATTACTCGTTAGAAGGAGAAAATGAGAGCGCTTTCACATCCAGACACTGTCCATGTCATGGGATGCTTCTCAACTAAGGGAACTGAAGCACTAACAATTTTACGGAAGAATACTATCATGAACTCAAATGGTACCAAAACGTGTTTTATTAGCACATTTTTCCATCAGTTCAGCACCAATTTGGGGATGATAACTGTCTTTTCAGCATGGTGGCGCACCATGTCACAAAGCAAAAGTAATAACAAAGTTCTTGGCTTAAAATAACCTCGAATTTTTGGAACCCTAGTCCGGGAATTCACCACACTTGAGCCCAATGGAGAATTTGTGGGCGATAATCAAACTAGCGATTGATAACAGAAACCATCCCATTGTGAGAAGTTGCTGGTTCTTATTGAACAACATGGAGCAATATCAGTCAAAATATCATCACAATTTGGTGTCCAGCATGTCCATGTGAATTAAAGTAGTCCTGAAGAACAAAGGACATCATTGTAAATATTAATTGCGCGCATAAATTGATTGTATTTATTAATAAAATAGCTTTGGGTTCTGTTTTTTATATTTAACCTTCAAATTATGATACAAACATACAGAAACAAAGTGCAACGTTTGATTATTTTTTGGTAATTTTCTTATATGAAAAAATATAATAGGCTCCAAACCTTAGCCCATGACTAGCTTGATGACAGATGGAATGAGATTCTAGAAAGCAATGGAAGTTATAGTTTTGAATAAATATTTCTATAGTCATAAGTTGTTTAATTTTTAATTTATACCTTAAAATTGGAAATTACTTTCGTTCCAACCTGATAGTATGTAGTCATTGGGAAATCATATTTTTACTAGATGAGTTTAAGCCAAATCAATACAAGGAAAATAATCAAACTAACCTAACTTCCAAAACACACAAAAATAACTAAAATAAATTAACGATTTAAATAACCTAACATCCCAACCACATTTACATTTAGGGAGTATTAATCTGTACTTGGACGAGTACAAGGAATGGTAGGCTGTACTTGGTCGAGCGCTTAGGAAGAGGTAATCTGTACTTGGTGTAGTAGAGGAAGTGACGCGCGTAGATGATCAAGAACAGAAAATAGGATTGTGTCAGATCATTCATCTACAATATACAATTTGAACCATCCACAGGAATTCGTCAGAAAGGTTCATGACCAAGACTCATTAAAATCAAAA
This sequence comes from Ceratothoa steindachneri, assembly GCA_963969495.1. Taxonomy (NCBI): domain Eukaryota; kingdom Metazoa; phylum Arthropoda; class Malacostraca; order Isopoda; family Cymothoidae; genus Ceratothoa; species Ceratothoa steindachneri. Next base: position 53,519,550 of record OZ018330.1, on the reverse strand, counting down.
TCAACCATAATATACAATAATAAAAAACTGCATCCACAGGAATGAGTAAGGGAGTGGTACTCCGTACTTGTTCGATTATAGGGACGAGATAGCCGTAATTGTTTGAGTATAATATAATTCCACGGATGATAAAAGCCACAAGGGCCTAACATCCGCATCCGTCAAAACTCTCCCACAAAATGCATCCATAGGATTGTGTCAGATCATTCATCTACAATATACAATTTGAACCATCCACAGGAATTCGTCAGAAAGGTTCATGACCAAGACTCATTAAAATCAAAATAAACCATAATATACAATAATAAAAAACTGCATCCACAGGAATGAGTCCAGAATACCCCCCCCCCCTCCAAAGTTAACCCTCCCTCCCAGTATAATCATCTAATCTGCGTTTGAAAACATTCAAGTTTGGACTGCCTACCGTCTCATATGGCAAACTATTCCAGTAATTTACCACTCTATTGGTGAAAAAATATTTTCTAACATCCAACATGCACCTCTGTATTTTTTATTTTCAAGTGGTGACACTAGGTCCTATTACTACCTTCTAACACATTATTTAGACCCTCAGTCTATCTTCATATTCAAGGTGCTTCAGGGAAGGTATTATTTTCGTTGCCCTCCTTTGTACCGACTAGAGCAGTTTGATGTCATGTCAAAAATGTGGTGACCATCTTATTTTTACTAGGTTAGGTTAGACCAAATCAGTGAACTGGCCAAATAATCAAACTAGCCTAGTGTTTGTCTTTAATTGGTCGATTATAGTGAGTGGTTGCCGGTAATTGTTCAGGTAGAGCAAATGGCTGCCTGTACTCGTTCGAGTATAGGGAGAGGTTGTTCTGTATTCGGTGCTTGTCGTCACTCGGTCGAGGTCGAGGAACAAAGGGGTTGTTGTCTGTACTCGCCCGAGTATTTGAAGTGCTTGTCTGTCCTGAGTTGAGTATAGGGATTTGTCCTTTACCCATTAGATGGGGGTTGTCCCGCTCTCACGATGGGTTTCTAGCACGTATTCTCTCATTTTCCTTATGGAATTGGGGGAGATACCCAACGCTCCCGCCTCAAACCTATAAAAACCGCCCTTGATGTCGAGTATAGTCACTACTTGAGCACAAGAGATGTAGCCTTCAGCTTTTCGAAGCAGCTCAACTAACCGCCTTTCACGTGGCCCCGACTCATCTTCCGCGCCTTCTCGTCTTTTCCAAATTCCCCAAATACCCTTTTCTTTAAGGTTTAACTTGTGTGCCTATGACCCTATGGGTGCACGCACATTAAACGGAAAAATAGAAACAAACAATAAAGTTTAAGTTGTCAGGGAGAGTGGTGTAAATCTATAATTGACGAGTAATGTTATCTTAAGCTAAGACTTCTACAAGGTAAGAAAAGGTTTACGTTCGTTTGCCACGGAAAGACAACGACTTGGTTCATCAACTTAAACTGTTCTAATCTATTTATTCAACCATTTAATTTCTTCAATACTATTAACTGAATTAGTGAGGGTAAATATAAGGGTGACCTTTTGCTTAGTGATTCGCCCCTAAAAGGAGAAAATATATATTTTCAAGACCTGATTCAACTCTTTCGGTTGATTTTCCTTTCAGTGTACTGGCCAAGTATAGGGAGTGGTTGTGTTAACTTGAGCGATTATTGGGCATGGTCTGTAATTGGCGAAGTATATGGAGTGTTTATCTGTACTAGTCGAGTAAAGTGACTTTATCTTCCCTCGGTCAAAAAAAGGAGTGGTGGTCTGTACTCGATCCAGAATAGGGAGTGGTTCTGTATTCGCTTGAGCTTAGGTAGTGGTTGTCAGTATTTGGTTGAGTATAAGGAGTGGTTGTTATTACTTGATCGAGTATAGGGAGTTGGTCTTTACCTGGACGAGGATAGGGAATGGTGGTTTCTACTTGGGCAATAACAGAGAGTGGTAATGTGTACATGGTCGAAGATAGGGAGTGGTAGTGTGTACTTGGTCGAAGATAGGAAGTGGTAATGTGTACTTGGTCGAGGATAAGGAATGGTTGACTGTAGTTTGTTGGCTCAAGTCGGTTGAGTGTGGGGCAAAGGCATGGCTTGCTTCGGGTGAGTGTAGGTGAGGTTTTAGTTTGGATCAGTCGTGAATGGGTCGAGAACTTGTCTTGAAATGGGCCAGTTGAGTGTCGAGCAAAGGCTTGGCTTAGGTTGATCTAATGTGGGGAGAAGCTTGGTTTGGGTCGGAGTGCCTGGTTTGGGTTGTTCGAGTGTAGGGCGAGGGCGTGGCTTAGGTAGGTCGTGTAGAGTGAGGGCCTGGCTTGGCTTGGCTTGGCTTGGTTTGGATTGCGTCGTTCTAGTGTTGGGCGAGGATTTGGCTTGGATCGCTCGAGTCCCAGTGGAGTCTTAGCTTGGGTCGCTCGAAGGTTTGGCTTCCTTTGGATTGCTCTAGTTTAGGATGAGAGCTTGTGGTTTGTCTTGGGTCGGTCAAGTCTCGGGCAAGGGGTTGTCTCGGATTGGTCCGTGTGGAGTGATGACTTGGCTTGTCTGTGGTCGCTCAATTGTTGGGGTAAGGGCGATGGTTTTGCCTAGTTTGTGTCGCCCGAGTATGTCACCAGGCTTGGTTTGGCTTGAGTTGTTCAATTATAGAGATAGGGAATTGTCTTGGCTTAGGTCATGTTAGGGTTTAGCTTGTTTGTGATCTCTCAAATGTGACGTAGGGATTTACCTTGGCCTGGTTCGGTTCAATGTTGGGCGAGGGCATGGTTTGGCTTGGGGGTTTTCTATTATGGAGCGAGACCTTGGCTTGGTTTGTGTTGTTCGAATGTGGAGCGATGGTTTATCTTGGCTGTGGTCTGTCAAATATGGGGCGATCACTTGACTTGATTTGGTCGAGTGTGGGACAAGCTCTTGTCTTGGCAGAGTGGATCTAGTGTGTGGAGAGGGCTTGGCATAACTTGTGCCGCTGAATTGTTGGCGACGGTTTTACTTTAGTTCCTTCAGTGTAGAGCGAGCGCTTGTCTTTGTTGGGGTCGTTCGAGGTTGGGACGAGATCTTAGCTTGACTTACTCGAGCGTGTACGGGGTCTTTGCTTGGCTCGACTCGGTCGAGTGTTGGGAGAAGGCTTTGCTTGACTTGAGTCGTTTAAATGTGGGGCGAGGATTTGGGTATTGTTTAGGTCGGTCAAGTGTAGGGTTAGAACTTGAGATGGGTGGCTTGAATGTGAGGCGAAGTATTGTGACCCCAAGACTTAGCTTGGCTTGCGTTGGGTGAGTGTGGGGCGACGTCTTGGCTTAACTTGGTTCAGTCTATATTTTGGCGTGGGTTTGGCTTGGGTTGGTCGATTGTGGGAAGGGAGCTTCACTTGGCTTGGGTCGGTCCTCTAGGGGGCCAATGTTTTGCTTTGCTTGTGTCTCTCGAATGTGGAGCAACGGCTTGCCTTGGTCTGGTTAAGTGTGTTGTAAGCGCTTGGTTTGGCTTGGGTTGCACGATTTGGGGTCAAGGTATCGACCTGGCTTATGTCGTTCAAGTATGGGGCTTAGCTTGGGGCTTGGCTTGTGTCAGTCGAGTGTGGGACGAGGCCTAGGCTTAGATTGCGTCACTCGAGTGTGGGGCAACGGATTGTCTTGGATTGAGTCTATCGAGTGTTAGGCAAGGGCTTGGCTTGGGTCGTTTGAGTATGAGACGAGGGCTTGTATTGGATCGGTCGAGTTTGGGGCGACGTTTTGAATTCGTTTGGCTCGGTTGACTGTAAGGCTAGGGCTTTCCTTGGCTTGGGTCGCTCGAATATCTAGTGAGGGTGGATGTGAGGCGAAGGTTTACTGTCACTTAGTGTCAGGCGAGCCAGGGCTTGACTTAACGTGGATCACTCGAGTGTGGGAAAAGTCCTTGGCATAGTTTGAGTAGAGTGGACGCGTTCATCACTATTTCTGATAGTTGGGAAGACTCATCTTTACTCCTGGTGGTTGCAAGTGTTCATCTTAACTCCTGATCTTTGATAGTGCTCGTGTGTACTCCCATTCGTTAAGAGAGACTATCTTTACTCTTGGTCGTTGAGAGTGCTCATATTTCCTTATGGAGATGTTAATAAGTTCAATATCAATGCAATATGGCTAAGTGAAGCAAATCTTTACTTGCGGCTTTGTGCATTGTTTTTTTTTGTTTCCAGAACCCAGATTGTTTAATAAGGAAAACAACGAGGGCATCTCCCCTCGGATATTATAATGAGATTCGTAGAGGTTAAGTTAGATGAAGTGAAAATGTGCAGAAGGCAGAGACTCGGCCAAAAGTTTGCGAACACCTGGATTTTTTCTTATTGCTTGCGTATATCTGTGAATATATTGGTGTAGGTTTTCATGCATGTGACCAATACATCTGGAAAGTAAAATAAAAGTACAAGTTTTCTTATAACTTTTTTTAAATATATAAAATTGTGATGCTATTGAAATGGATGAAATCCTGGTATCAGTATGCGGTCTGTTACAGCCAAAATGTCTTCATATAACACATTATATTAGTTGATTAGTATGATATTCCATGTGGAAAGGATCTGAATGTGATAATGGTGAAAACACGTAACTATACCATGGGGGAAAGAAATCTGATACGCACGTTGCACGAGGAGAGTTTGAGCTGTCGACAAATTGCCCGGAGCGCATGCGGATCACATTCCGGTGTTGCAAAAGTGTTGAACAGGATCCGAGAAAGTGGGAACATCCAAAACCGACCTCATTCAGTAAGCCAGGGTAAGTACGTAACTTGATGACAAGTCTTTGAGTCGCATAAACTATCGTTATCGTAAGAAACCCGTAGTCCAGTTGCAACATGAATAGACAGAGGAAGGCCAGATTATTCCTCTGTCAGAACAGTCCGTCGCAGACTGCTTACACAAGTCCTGAACTAATATAATCCCGTCAGAAGTCGCTGACCAACCTTCAGCGGAAGTGATGTCGACTGGCTTGGGAATGTGGTCACCACAACTAGACCATGCGTTAGTTGGTACGTGTCTTATGGTCCGACTAGTCCACCTTCTAATTGTGCTCGACCCCAGAGAACGTTAGATTCTGCAAGAGGCTAGGAAAAATTAAAGCATGGTGGCCACGTTGTTAGTGTATGGGCTGCATGTGAAGTTAAGACATGGGTCGTCTCACCATTTGAGATGGCACCATAAATTCAGAGAAGTACTAAGCTGTCCTGCGAGATCGTATGTTGCCCTCAGCACGAGACCTCTCCAGAAACAGCTGGAAGGGGATTTTCAAGCAGAACAATGCCTCATGTCATAAGTCTGCATCCATCATACAGTGGTTCCGCGACAACAATATCAGGGTATTGGACTAACCCCCTCATTCTCCGTATATGAATCTACTGGGAAAATCTCTGAACGGACGTCAAAGAGGCCGTAAGACGTCATCAGGCAACATCCAATGAACACCTGAAGGTAATCATCCCCGATGAGTAGCCAGCATCGTATTCCTCAGATGTCGCACCCTCGTGGGGAGCATGTCTCGAAAAATAAATGCTCCCATCTCTGCTAAACGACACTCGACACGCTACTGAGCTTTTTGTATCAGTTTGTTGTTGCTGTAATTTTCACAGAGATTCATCTGTTTATCTGTTATATGATACAGATTTTGACAAATTTTGTATTTTGTTAATTTGTGTTGATTGTTTAGTGCATATATAACTTATTACTATTTATTCTTGCTTATTTCACTGTTATATTCATATTTATATGCAAATAAAAACTTTAAGAGCCTGCATTTATCTAATTTTCAAACATTTTCAAGGTGTCCAGAAACCTTTGGTCGTGGCTGTCCATAGTAGGAATACTTGGGAAACTAGAGAATTGGAGAGCACACACTTTCACAAACCTACATCTTTTGATCAAAGAAGGCATGTCTCTCTTGATACCCCCTCCCCCACCTCCTTAGAATTTGGAATATATTACGTTAGATGTTGTATCAATAGACTTACCCATGTTTCTTCCACACATTTAAAAATCTCCTCAACTTCACTACTTTCTGTAAGAATCATTGTAAATATTCTGGCTGGGATGCGCTCGTTGATTTTCGTTTCCTAACTTTTATTAAGCAAATAAAAACAAGTTAACCATTAATTGTCTTTAGTCTTTTTATAATTTTTCTTCATTTCCTTTGTGTCCTTTCCCGGGACGTGAGGATGAGCGTATGACTTCTGTGGATTTTACCCTTCTTTCTCTCTTTTCCCAATAATTAAATTAAAAATCCCAATGACAAAATTCTTGAGTATCCTTCAACGTGAGACGAATCCCTCCTTTGATGAGATGTGATTAGGAGCCGCCAGCACATACACACAAACCTACATTCCAACGCCGTACATACATATGTATCCCCTATCACAGCCAAACATAAACCATCAGGGGGATGAGTATGCGTTGCCCTAAGAGCAGCAGTCAATAAAAATAAAACAAATGAGAAGGGATGTAATTAATCTTGCATTATAAATCACTATGGGGATAAGGAGTGAAGGAGGATTATATATATATATATATATATATATATATATATATATATATATATATATATATATATATATATATATATGATGAAAATTAATGCAATATCGCAAGAAAAGATGAGGAATTAAACCACATTCTCTGAAGACAATTTAATTCAGAACAGTTTCGGTGTATCTCACACACTTTTTCAACTGACACTGGATAGAAAATATAAGAAAAGTGCATATAAGCATAACACAAGGTCAGGTCGTGAAATATCTACTCTTTTTTCCCCAATCCCCTACTTGTGGCTAATCTGGGAGGGGGGGAGGGGGTAGGCCTAAACATATTGAAGGGCTGACATTTTACTATTTTGTTTATTTGCTTTCTTATTACATAATTAAAAGAAATTTGACCCTCAGATAGATTTAAATTAGGAACTGACGATATCAAGCTTTATTCTACGATTCTTCTCTTAACATAGTTAGCCGATTTAAATACCATTTTACTTCCATTGAAATCGATCGTATGATTCTTGTCTCTAACATGGCAAAATATTCCAATGCTTTCGCTGC